>JAPXFQ010002352.1:0-1200000 GCA_028564705.1 Apricaphanius iberus
AGTACCGGAATTTATCCCAGCCTTGCCATATCAAAAGGTGTGCTGAACTGGACTCAGGCTCCAAACGCACCACCAGTATCTGATACAGGAACACGAAAGAAGTCTGAAAAAAAGGTTCACACATCTCAGAAGGGAGGAAGTGAAAGGAACCACGCAGAAGCCTTTGCTTACAGTTCTGCTCGATTCCAAGGACTAACTGACCCGACAACAACACAAAAACACAAAACAGAGCCACACCCCTCATCAGCAGAGGCAATGGATTCCAATTCACAACCAGAACAGGAAGAGGACATAGGAGAAGAAACAACGGCACTTACAATTGTTGCAACAGGAAAAATGATAGATACAAACCAAGAAAAAGAAACCGGTAAGATCAATCCATTTCAGGAACTACTACAGGAAGCAGCTGCTGAGTTATCAGGTATGTTACTTGAAAAGGCAACGGAGGAAGCAGTGAGAACTCGAGAAAAACAGAAGCAACGACAGAAGGAAAAGGAATGGGCACGGAGAGACGGTAGGATGCGCCGAACTCCATCCTATGACAAAGAATTAGATTGCCTGAACAGAAGAGACAAAGACCTGCTAGCACAAAAAGAGCGAGAAAGGGAGGAAACAAGAGAGGCATTGGAAAGAAGCAAACAGGAAGCAGAAGCACAAGAGGAAGAAACTGAAGCACACCACCAGCTGCCTCTCCTTCAGAAGAAACCTGGTCAGCCGCCAGTTTATCAACCTTTTGGATTGGGTGACATTCAGTCACTGGTGGCACAACTCCCAGACATTCATGAAGGAGCATACTCATGGTTAGCTGCTCTGGAAAAAGGCACAGCAGGCCAGGATTTGGCTTTGGGTGATCTGAGAGCTATACTGACAGCATGCACTTCCCGCTCTAAAGTACTGGCCATAGAAGAAGATGCAGGAACCACAACAGAGCCAAATAACTTACCAATTCACATGGTAATGATGCGAGTGGGACCTGCTTTAAGAGCAGCATTCCCACTAAAAAACACTGGGGGTATCCAACAATTTAAGTGGGATCCAAGCACCAATCCAGCAGTATACTTGGAGAAGGCCATAGATGATTGGGTTTCACAAAACGGACAACACCCTGGTAGACCAGGTGCTGTTGCAGGTATGTGGTTTAGAAAAGCAGTTCTGAGGGGAATACTAGAGTCAGTTGTGCTGAAAATGGATGACAATCCTGAACTCCAAGATTGTGACTTTGCCACTTGGAAGAAACATTTAATATTTAACCTAACTAAAGCTCAGGCTAAAACTGATGACAAGAACGAGGATGTTAAGGACTTACAGCTGCAGCTCTTAAAGGTGCAGCTACAAAAAGCAAAAAATGAACTAGGAGGAAAAGGGGAAAAACCAAAAAAACAACTGGTGGCTGCTGTTGGACAGCCTCAGCCTCAGGCAGCTCCGCCCACTCAAACATCATACCAGGCTGCTCCCAATCTGTATCCTGTCCCTCCATGGAACCAGGTTCCTCAGCAATACCCACCCTATGGTCCTAGACAATATGATCCAGCAGGGAATTTCAGGGGCAATTCAGGAGGTTTCAGAGGAAGGAGACGAGGTGGTGCAGGAAGAGGAAGGAAATCTGGGAATGATGGATGCAATACCTGCGGTCAACCAGGGCACTGGTCAAGAAACTGCCCACAAAACAGATACCCACCACCTTCTGGAGGACAAGGAGGTCAGGTGATGCAAGCACCACCCCTGCCCCACGCTACACAGCAGATGTTGGGATGGGACCCCCATCAGGGAGCTCCCCAATAGGACACCCCCACAGGAGCCCAGGACAGTATGGAAAACACGGCAGACCCCATGCTGTCCATAAAAGTGGATGGAAACACATGTAACTTTTTGGTGGATACTGGGGCAACAATGTCAACCATCCAGTCCCAACATGTGAGACTCACCAAGATGTCTACCAGAACCACCACTGTGGTGGGCTTCACGGGGGAAGCACAAGTTCTGCCATACACCACCCCTTTGTCCACCACTGTGGGACCACAAACTTTGACTCATTCCTTTGTATGCTCGCCTTCTGTTCCAGTAAATCTACTGGGAAGAGACTTGCTTATTAAACTGGGAGCTACCATACTATGTTCAGCAACTGGACTAACAGGGACTCTGCCTACGGGAACTTCTTTAAAATGTGGACTGAACAATACATCTCTGGGAGTATACTTGGCACAACCATTGCCTAGTCAATCACATACTGCTGATATCTATTGGGCACTCCTGGAATCAGAAAAACCTGCGCCATCTGGGATACTATCCGCATTCAATAAATGGAGACCCTGGATCAACCAAATCCACCCCTATGTACCTCCTCCTGATCCTCCCCACCTGACCCTCTTCTATGACAGACAGGATACATTCTGGTATCAGCAAAACTTCATGGAAAAATGTGAAGGACATTCTTGGCATCTCGAAAGTTCAGACATTTATGTTGCCCCTGAGGGTGTGGCTGCCACTGTAGAACTAAACCCTGACCAGCTGCAGTGGTATATGATGGGTGAGGAGGCAGTGCCACATGTCTCGCTGGCGCTTCATCCGGCTCATCAGGCTAAGGAGTTGGGTGGCATGGTAAAACGCTCCCAACAGTGTACTGATTGGTGTGATACCCAAATCCCACAAGTACAGTACTCACCCAGCACTGCAACCTACAAAATTGTGAATCAATCAGAAGATGACTCAGTGCTTGAACATCTGCTTATTCCCAGAACACACGGTAGAGAAAGGACAGACCATCCATCTGCAGCACAACTGGTTGACTCTTTGCCTGCTTCCCTCTGGTCCCAAGGACCCACTGATGTGGGACTGGTGTCAGTTAAACCTATCAGTTTTGACTTGCAAAATAACACACCAATATGGATCCCACAGTATCCACATAAGTTTGAAACCACTGAGGGAATAGCTGAAACCATTTCAGGTTTGATACAAACTTGAGTGTTGGAACCCTCAAACTCCAATTGGAATACTCCAATACTACCTGTAGAGAAGAAAGGGACAGGTAAATACAGGATGGTACATGACCTTCGCAAAATTAATGCACTTTTGGGCACTTCTCCCCTGCCAGTACCCAATCCATATGTGGCCCTGACCTCATTGCCACCGACTCATTCTTGGTTCACATGTGTGGACTTGGCAAATGCATTTTTCTGCATCCCACTTGCTGATTCCCTGAGGGATATATTTTCCTTCTCTTTCAGAGGAAAAAGATGGCGTTATACGCGCCTGCCACAAGGCTTTGCACTGTCACCTGGACTATTTAATCAAGTACTTAAAGCACTGTTGGAACACTGTCCCATACCAGAAGACTGCATGTTGGTGCAATATGTTGACGATCTTTTACTTTCAGCACCAACTGCGGAGATGTGCTTGGAAGGGACAAAAATCTTGTTGCAACATTTGGCATCATTGGGCTTCAAAGCCAGCAAGGAAAAATTGCAACTGGTAAGAAAACAGGTTTCCTTCCTGGGACGGGTTATTTCCCAATCCGGTGTGACCCTGTCACCAAGCCACAAGAACTCCATCTTGCATCACCCAAAGCCAACCACTGTGAGACAAATGCTGTCATTTCTTGGCCTTACCAGATACAGCCGCACATATGTACCTGACTATGTGGGTCTGACAACTCCCCTCCGAGCAATGGTGAAGGAACATGGGATGAGAAACTTAACTGCTACTCTTAATTGGACTGAGCAGGCAGAACGAGCATTCATCAGGCTCAAACAGGAGCTTTTAACAGCATCAGAATTGGCAGTTCCTGACTACAAATTAGCTTTTCATTTGGATGTTTCTGGAACTGGGACACACATGAATGGTGTCCTGTTCCAGAAAAAAGGGGGAGTAAGACAGGTATTAACATACAGTAGTGTGATGCTAGATAATACAGAAATGAAACATCCACCTTGCACTCAATACGCAGCTGGATTAGCAAAAATTATCCAAAAAACGGCTCACATTGTAATGAACCACCCACTGACAGTGTTAACCTCTCATAGTGTGGTGGCATATGTGCAGTCACACCTTTTCACCATGACTCCCCTGAGACAAAGAAGACTGAATGCCATTCTAGAAGCACCACACATCACATACACACATGAAGGCATCAACATGGCTGACCACATGGGCTCAGGGGAACCACATCAATGTGAAAGGCGCGTGGTGACAGAAGAAAAAATCAGACCAGATCTATCAGCAACACCACTACATGAGGCAGAAGAGGACTGGTTCACAGATGGATGCTGCCACAGGACCACAACAGGTGAGTTGAAAGCTGCCTGGGCTATAGTGCGGCAAAAAGGAAGCAGATGGGAAACGGTAAAAGCAGAACCCCTAACAGGATCCCAGTCAGCACAGAGAGCAGAACTCACAGCAGTCATTGAAGCCTTAAAATTAGCTGAAGGAAAAAAAAGTTAACATCTACAGTGATTCAGCATACGCTGTAGGAGCAGTGCATGTGGAACTAAAACAGTGGCTTAGAGCTGGTTTGCTCACTACATCAAACAAGCCCATCAAGCATGAAGCAGAAATGAAAGAACTGGCAGAAGCACTGCTGCTACCTGAGAAGGTGGCTGTCATAAAATGTAAAGGCCACAGCACAGGTTTGGACTTGGTGTCTAAAGGGAACCAACAGGCAGATGAAGTGGCAAAACTAACAGCAGGATACCGAGCCAAACACATGCTAGTCTGCTCAGAACAACTAACAAACAAGACACCAGAGGAAATGTCCATGGAAGTACTCACAAGCCTCCAAGATAAAGCCTCGCCTCAGGAAAAGACTTTGTGGGTGGCTAGAGGAGCAACAAACACAGACTGCTGGAGGGGTCCAGATGGAAGACCAATATTACCACCGGGAGTAAGACAAACTGCATTGGAAGAAGCACATGGGATAGGACACGTGGGAGCAGCACAAATGATGAGAAACCTTGCCAATTGGTGGCACCCCAACTTACAAGATATGGCTAAGTATTACACCAAAACGTGTCAGGAATGCAATCAGTATGGGTTAAAGCCAACGCTCAGGCCCATGCAGGGAACTTTTCCAATTCCCACTTGCCCAGGAAAAGAGATAATCATTGACTATACAGACATGGGGGAAAGAGTGGGTAGGTACAGATACCTGTTGGTGTTTGTGGATGCTTATTCAGGTTGGCCAGAATCATGGCCTACTATGAAGGAAGATAGCAAAACTGTAGTCAAGTGTCTTGTTAATCATTATATCCCACAGCATGGCTTCCCCGAAAAAGTAAGGTCAGATAATGGCAACCCATTTCAAGAATCAGGATCTACAAAAAGTGGAGGAAGTACTGGGGTTGAAACATAAGTTTGGGACTGTATATCATCCACAGTCACAGGGCAAAGTAGAAAGAATGAACCAGTCATTAAAAACCAAATTGGCTAAAATCTGTGCACAGACTAAATTGACATGGGTGGATGCTCTGCTGCTAGCTTTGATGTCTATCAGATCTTCAGTAAACAAAAATACATCTCACACTCCATTTGAACTGCACACGGGACGCCCCATGCCAGGCCCCCACACAAAATTACCTCTAACTGATTATGAGCCTCTAGAGCCCAAGACATATTATAACCTTCTGCATAGCCTTGTCTTACATTTTTCTCAACAGAAAGGTGATCCAACGGAGTCTGGAGAACCAACGTCCATTCTTCCCTCCGTGGACTATGTGTACCTAAAGGTCATCAAAAGAAAGTGGTCAGAACCAAGGTGGACGGGACCATACCGAATCACTGAAAGAACATCACACGCAGTCAGATTGGCTGGAAAGGGGGACACATGGTACCACTGGTCCCAATGTGCAGAAGCAGAGGAACCCTCACGATCATTGGCTGAAGTCCAGAAGGATCTGATTCAAGGAAACTAGATAAATCATTAACTGTTTTAAAGAAATACATTGTATTGAATAATACACACCTGAATATCATCAGTTTAAGTATCTAGGTTAATTGCAACGGCCACAGAATGTCCTGGCCATTTGTTACTCCATTAACATGCAAGCAGAGACTAATGTACATTCTAGCATGTGTACTGCTAGCCCTAATCCCAGTTGCCATCCTACTAATCTGTGAAGGCCCGCCAAATCTTTCCAAAAACTCAAGCCTGCCCACCCCTCAGCCCACTCAAGCTCCACCAAATAGCTCATTGGTTAGGAAAAAACGATCTTCCTCGCCTCAATCATGTAATCCCTCTACAACTCGGATGATAACGTTTTGTATACCCAGAAATGATAGCTATGTGATACAAGTAGACTTTGCTAGTTTCCCACAACCACCAGGCCATTACTCACAAAAATTGAAAGGGCATAAAAATCTGGCTGTTACACTTTCCTCAGCAGCATGGTATATCACATTAGGTAATTGGTATCAATGGAAATGGAATAATTTGATTGATGAGACAGGTCCAGATTGGAGTGTATACTCCAAGGGGGCAGCAAAAACTTGGAGGACTCAAAAGAAATTAACAATGGCAAAAACTTTAGCAGGTACTGGCCTTATAATCACAGTAAAATCATTCCTTCTGACCTCCTGCCAACAGTTTGTTCTGGCCCCTTGGACTGACCGAACAGGCCTTTACTGGCAGTTGGAAATCTGTCCCTCACCATCCCCTCAACCTGCCTCAGCAGTGTCAGATGATAGCGAGCAGTTTAATGGACAGCCAGTTACACACCAAAATGGAGGTAGATTAGGTAAGATTAAAATGACCAAGCCTGAGAATTTAACCCAGGATGAGATTTTCCAAATGTTAACTGGTGTTTCAGGAAACACAAACAATTGGCTATTAATGGCAGAACAAGCTGCAAAAAATGTACAGTCTGACTGTGTGGTTTGTATGGGTGCTAGACCAGTTCTAAAAGTAGTACCAGCACCAGTAAATAGCACCTGTATGCTACACTTAATGAATAACGCAAAATCCTCAGAATGCAAAATTTTGGAGTCTTACTTTCCTAAAACCCCTCGTGACATAACCAGCAAACCACCATTCTTCTCCTCAGAAGTAGCACCTAATAACTTTACCTGTATTGTATTAACTGGAAAAACCCATCAGTTGGGTAATGTGTCTGAGGAATGGTGTGAATCCAGTACAGAAGTGAGACCAAATTTTAGACCAACTGTGCGTGCTGATTTATGGTGGTGGTGTTCAGGAAATAGACTCTATGATGGCTTTCCCAAAAATGCAGGAGGACGTTGCGCATTAATAACTTTACTACTCCCTGTGGTAGTAACTCCGGTTAAGTATGTCACAACTGAATGGCAAGACACCTTTACACTTACTAGGTCTAAAAGATCAGTAGTACCGAGTGCAGTGCCCAATCCCACCTACATAGACGCAATAGGAGTACCTAGGGGTGTACCAGATGAATACAAATTGCGTGATCAAATTAAATCAGGATGGGCATCTATTCTGTGGCCCATAGAGATCAATGTGCATACTGATCTGATTAATTATGTTCATTATAATGTTCAACTATTGGCAAACTACACAAGGGATGGGTTTTCAGCTGTACATACCCAATTGTCTGCAACCTCATTGATGGCATTCCAAAATAGAATTGCAGTTGACCTTTTATTAGCAGCGCAAGGGGGAGTGTGTCACATATTTGGGGAACAATGCTGCACCTTCATTCCAAATAACACAGCCCCTGATGGATCTTTAACTAAAGCGCTTACTGGTCTTACTGCCCTCACTCACTCCATGAAGGAACATTCAGGGGTAGATACAGAAATGTGGGACTCTTGGTTGAACATGTTTGGCAGATATAAAAATTTGGTAGCATCTCTGCTAGTGTCTATTTCAGTATTTGCAGCTGTCTTGGTTACCTGTGGGTGCTGCTGCATTCCCTGCCTTAGGGCTTTAATGCAGAGACTCATTGAAACGGCCCTCACAAAAAAAAGAGGTGACATGGCAGTTCAGATGCCTCTGTTGGCTGCAGATGGTAGGATAAATTCTTCTCAAGATCCCTCAGATCTTGAATCTGATGATGAAGAAATTGATGTACATCCTCTCTCCTTTGTTTAAAATTTTTTTAGTATAATGCAAACATATAGTAACCACTTTTTGCTTGTTCTCTGGCTATTTTGACTTATTTGCTTCATAATATGTTGACTGTTAGGTATAATAACACATTTTACATTATGACAGTGCTGGCTGCACTAACTCAGTTTCTGTTACAGGTTATGCAGAATACCATGTTTGCCTGAACATACGACCATGTGAGAGACTGGGACCAAGTGCAGCCGACCCTTGGGAAAGGTGGTGTCAGGATCCTTTTCTCCCCACAAAGTCAAAGAAATGAACTGTCTTTCCACAAAATATCCCGGGGAGTTTTTCGGACCTGACCAGATGTGTCCCATGTTTCTGTTATGGCTATTCTTTCACTGGATTAAATTTGACTATTGCTTATTTTTGTAGTTAATCTATTAAAATAGATTAAAAGGGGGACTGTTGAATATATTCTATTATACTGTGCTTTATGAAGTGCCTTATGAGATGTTTTACTTAGATTTTGATGCTTGTTACATATATTCTCAGCTTAGTTAAGATAACACTGTGCATGCAAAGATATTTCCTCTTATTTTGCAGAACTTGTCCATTTAACCAGAGCGTGATTATGCTGAGACTGCACCGTTAAGAGAAGAACACCGAATGTTCTCATGCTCTGCCACAACTAGGGAGTTGTTTCTCTGTGACACTTTCTCTTATCTCAAGGCCACAGTTGCTTATGACTCATGATTACTGGAATTGTATTGTGCAATGAATATGTAACTATCCTTGTGCAGTTTTGAATAAAAAAGAGCTGTCTCAGCAGGAGAATCAGAATCGTTTTGGGCGGCTTTGCAGACAGCTTCTGTGATTCTCCTTCGCTGCAGCGCAGACTCGGAAAGACTTTCAACTCTCCTCATTTCTCAACATACTGAAGGGCTGAGATTTCCTCCATAGTTTTATACCTGTGTTAGATTAAATAAAAGAGTAATTAATAGGGGATCCTACACCACGATGTTTATCAGTATTTCCTCCATGTCCTGCTGAGGCTGTGACTCCATGACAGTCACAGAATCACTGAAACTCTGTCGCCTGATTGGTTGTCGCGGCGCGATTTGACGCTGGAGTTCAGATTTTTCCAACTCGAGCGATAGACGCCATGAGCGCGAATGCACAAAATGCTCCGCATAAAAAGCAGCGCGAATTTTCCATCGCATCTGTAGCGCGAATTGTTCGCGCGAATCAGGCAGAAAAGCTTTTTCGCGACGCAAATCTGCTTCTGAAGAGTCGCGGGACACCAAGTCGCGCTTCATCGCGCTCCTCCATTGATTTTACATGTAAACCTGAAGCTCTAGTCGCTCCTATCGCTTTTGGTGTGGACACACCGTTACGCTGTGTCCACACTGAACGCGATGGGAGCGAATATGAAGCGCGACACACGCCTAACTGTTCGCGTGCACATTCGCACCTTGAAGCGTGTACAACGCGAATTGGTCGCACTTCAAATATGGTATTTTCACGCGCGACCTGGCCTTCAGCGGAGCTGGGGCTACAGTGCAGCTGGCGGAGGAGGACCGAGCTGACGGAGGACAGCGTGTTCGGCCCGGCTTCAGCGGAGCTGGGGCTACAGTGCAGCTGGCGGAGGAGGACCGAGCTGACGGAGGACAGCGTGTTCGGCCCGGCTTCAGCGGAGCTGGGGCTACAGTGCAGCTGGCGGAGGAGGACCGAGCTGACGGAGGACAGCGTGTTCGGCCCGGCTTCAGCGGAGCTGGGGCTACAGTGCAGCTGGCGGTGGATTCTGAACCGAGCTGACGGAGGACAGCGTGGATTACGTGTTCGACCTGGCCTCCGGTAGAGCTGGGACCGCTGCACTGGGGGTTTGGTGAGCTACAGATACAGTCTAGCTACGGCGGAGGGATCCATAAACCGCAGCGAGCCTCTCATAAACACCGGCTCCTCGCCGCCTGGAGAACGTGACCTGCTCGCCCAGTTTGTGCCGTGAATGTCCAACCTTCGCCTGCCGAAACACCAACTACATTTCTGAGCAGCTGTCCATCTGTCTGCGGTTCGTAAAAGTTTATAATATTTGAGCAGCGTGGGACGTGGTGCGGTAGCAGCTACCAGGAAACCAGGTGAGGAGGCCGTTTCAAGGCTGAGACGTGCTTTTACAGCAACAACGGCTCTTTTAAAAGCCACCCACAAACGTCTTAAGAGCATTCCTGTCTTAATAGTTTATTTCTTTATTTCTGTCTCTGTATTTGAAAACAGCTTGTGTCATGTAGCTCGGGGTGATTAGCCACGATGTTTATCAGTATTTCCTCCATGTCCTGCTGAGGCTGTGACTCCATGACAGTCACAGAATCACTGAAACTCTGTCGCCTGATTGGTTGTCGCGGCGCGATTTGACGCTGGAGTTCAGATTTTTCCAACTCGAGCGATAGACGCCATGAGCGCGAATGCACAAAATGCTCCGCATAAAAAGCAGCGCGAATTTTCCATCGCATCTGTAGCGCGAATTGTTCGCGCGAATCAGGCAGAAAAGCTTTTTCGCGACGCAAATCTGCTTCTGAAGAGTCGCGGGACACCAAGTCGCGCTTCATCGCGCTCCTACATTGATTTTACATGTAAACCTGAAGCTCTAGTCGCTCCTATCGCTTTTGGTGTGGACACACCGTTAGGATTTTCATCTGACATTGTAAATGATTTGGAGGTGAAAAAAACGTGATTTCCTACAAAACTTTAAATATTTCAAAAGGTGTGACGTGCATAGTAGGCCTATCTGATCATTTCCAATTGACAAGAGTTGCAGGTTCACCTTTCACTTCGGCTGGAAGAGAAAGAACACAGTATATTTTTATTCTCAAAGATGGACTCAAGATTAATTTGGATGCAGCATTTTATTTATGAACTGACAAATAGGTCAAATAAATAACGACAGCTGGAATCATCTTTATCATTCTAATATAAGACAACAGAACATTTGCACAGGTTACAGATAAATACATAAGTTAGAGTCATTCACTGCCATACTTGGTCATATAAGTAATACAAGTGAGTTATTGTGGGCAAAAGGAACATTTGTTTTGTAGTATATCATGAGAAACTGCTCTAAATATATCTGATTTAGTGAGCCCGGGTCCATAGAAAATAGGTGAACAATGAAAAAACAAAACAAATAAAAAAACAAAGATAAAAAATAAGAAATTTTTTTTCTACAGTAAATTGCATATTGACATCATAAATAGACACATTTCCCAGTGTAGTATTGCTTTACATTTGGTTTTACATAGAAAGATTTGCACTGAGCAGTTTTATCAGTCACATTATTTAGGTAGAACTCAAGGAAGTGAGTCAGATTGTTTCTTCACAACTTAGCATCAAGTTTTATGTTTCAATATTTTTTTTTCACCAAACAAACCTGCAGTTTGCAAAAAAGTGTCTGAATATCTGAGAGATATGCTGTTTTGACAATAGCATTGAGAAGCTTCCAGTTTATTGCATCATCCTGGATGTGACCCAAAATGGAACCGTTGAACAGTTAAGCCAAAAGCATCTTCCGTTTCCCCCACATATTAGCATTAACCAATCTGCATTTTCCCTGATCATTAATGATGAAAAGATTTCACTGAGCAGAGAAAAATAATATGCAGTCATCAGGGGTCCTAGAACGTCACAGAACCAAACTGATGCATTTTAGCTTAAGAGGCAGTGCAAGTCAATCTAACATTTTGAGCACCGTTTAAAAATTGCTTGAATCCTAAAAATCAGAAATGGGTTTTAATGTGGAGCGGCATTCATAAGGTGTTAGTTATGTTAAGCCCTGAGGTTTCTTGATAACCAAATATTTTAAGATTTTTTTTTCCAGTTAATTATTTTGTTTATCAAATAAAAACTTGGTCAAAGTAAGTAAATAAAAAGTTTGGTTCTGCTAAATAAAAATGATTCATTCTAGTTTTTTCATGGTCCCACAACTATAAGTTATTTTAACAGATCATAAATATGTATACATGCTGGTATATTAATGGCTGATTTATGATGCATTTAGCTTAATCTTATATCTGGCTTCTTGGTCCTTGCATACACAGTTAAGAGGTTTTACAGCCACTCCTAATGGGAATGAACCACATGAATTCCATCTTCCAGGATTTAATAATTGTACAACATAAAACTTTATTATTTTTAAAGTTAGAATTTCTATTCTTTTGGAGTTTCTCTTATTAGATACACATGCATGCACTCCCTCTAAGATGTGTTTTAATCTCCCTTAGAAAGTCACATCAAAACCAAACAATTTTATAGCCATAATTTCGTCATAATCGTTTAATTTTGATATTTGATCACTGTTCTAGGCAGACTTGGTTTCCTGGGTTGAAGTTGGACCAGAACTTTAAAGTTAGTTTGCTTTATCTACTCTAAAACCAGTTTCCAGACGCCATCTTACTTTCAACCATCCAGCTGTTGTATTGATGTTGAGGAATTTGGAGGCTATTCTCTTTCTGAATGAATCCATCCACTTTATGCAGAGCCTGATTATCTCCACAGCATGATGCTGCTACCACCATGCTTGACAAATGGGAATTCTGTCTAAATGGCTCAATATTGGGCCTCAGTGATTCTTGGGTTATTCTTTAACATCTCAACCTCTTTACTCGGAGGACATCAGAGGGTAGCAATCTTCCCAAAGAGCAGTGACAGAAAACCAAATTCTGAACGTGCCAGGATGAGTGGTCAGACTTCACATCAGACTACAAGTTTGTTGAGGGCTACAAAGACTTTGATGGGGGACCTCTGTGTGTATACTGGACCCTTTATGCGTCATTTCAACCCGTAATAGATTGGTTATATAAGTGTGATTTTCTCCAATCTTGTATCATGACTCCACCATGGAAAAAGGAAACATTTAGATGCATCATCATGAGTGAATGCCGAGTTCTCACAGAAGTGTAGCTGAAAGTGTTTTTGCATGTCTGAATCATGTACATATCAGCAGTACATTAAAATTGAAACTGTCCTGATTTAGTGGGAGGAGAAACAGAAACACTAGGAAAGAAATTGGTCCAATAACAGAAGACTAACAATGGCAACAAGTGACGTCCTCATGCCTACCAGCTGTTATGGCTTCACAGCTTTGTGATCAGTTTGGATGGCTTCTTTGATAGCTGGCAGGAAGGGACCTGGTCCATGGTTTGGCACATGGATTAGTTCACGGGGTTCAAGGTAAATGAAATGGTTGAAGAGTGGCACAAACTGTTGGCAGCTCCTGTCCACACGGCTAACAGCTCCCATCATACAATGATTCAAATGTCAGGTGAGATTTGTCCTTGCTTCAGATCTGCTGTGGTTTCAGAGGTTAGTCTCGTCCCAGGTTGGGTCGTTCATGTTCTTCAGAACTCGCCTGACGATTCTCTCAAGCTCTTTTCTCGCCCGCTGCTCCTCCTCCAACGTCCTCTTTATTCTCTTGTTGTCCTGAAAAGCAGAAGTGGACAAATTAACAATAAAGGAAAGAAAGATAAATAATAAAAAAAACACACTACCACAAAACAGTAAAAACACAAATTCAAAATTCATAAAAAGCAACGTTTAAAATAAATAAAAAACATTTTATATATATATTTGAATCAAAATATAATAGAATATCTATTTAGATGGACCTACATGTAACATTTCCACAGAATCAAACACACACGGAAATGGCTAAAATCCTCTTGGATCGGTAAGCTAACTCACTTGCTAACTTGGTTAACCTTAGCTGTCAGTTAAACTCCTCTAAAATACATTCGTCACTGGACACAGTTCAGGTTGGTCACTGTGCGTATCGGCATCGAACCATGCAACCCAACGGCTGGAATGATGTTTTTGTTGTAACTAAAACCTAAATAAACTTGATGTCACCATCATGCTCATGTTCCATATCCAATCTTTAATGCAATAAAATCTAGTCTAAACCTTGGGGTGCACCGATCCAACTTCTTCAGTCCCAATACCGATGCCTGGATTTTATTTATCTGTTGATACCCAATGCCAATCCAATACTATTGTTGAATTAATAAACTTTATAACTTCCACCTTACACAGTACATTTCTTGAAGAGA
The DNA here is from genome assembly GCA_028564705.1 of Apricaphanius iberus. Classification (NCBI taxonomy): domain Eukaryota; kingdom Metazoa; phylum Chordata; class Actinopteri; order Cyprinodontiformes; family Aphaniidae; genus Apricaphanius; species Apricaphanius iberus. The sequence continues at coordinate 14,113 of JAPXFQ010002352.1, forward strand.
GTAAAGGCACCAGACTTTACTAACTAAACATACCTAAGACAAAATAACAGACATAAAATATAAAATTACCCCAAAAATAACATTTCAAGTAAAAAGTTAATATTTTTTGTGAATTTATTGCAGATTTTCCACATTTTGAGTATCTTTTCATGGTATCGGATAAGTTACCCGATACCAGTATCTGTGCATCCCTAGTCTAAACAGTAGCTTCTGGATTACAATCTGTCTAATGTTGGATATTTTGTGAAGTAAAAAATCAGGACCATTTTGGATGGGTAAAAGTGTAATGAAATTTTTGATCCTAGTCATTTTAATTTAACATAAACCCAAGAAAATGATGCACTCCAATTAATGGCAAGCTAGTTTCTCGAATCAGGCGTTATTCAGAAGTTTTACTTGTACTTCACAGATTAACAGAAAACAAAGGTCAAACTAATAGTGATTTTTTTCATTTTCACAACATCCGTTACTTGGAGTAGCTTGAACAGCTTGTCATAGTATGTTGTCTGAATAGTGTCGCTTCTACTGGGATATTACTCAAACTCATTTGTGAAACACAAAATTTCTTTCAGTAGTTTGGTTTTTTTTTAAACAACCTCAACCTCCCAGAGCAGACACAAGTTTCTATGCCTGATCAGAGAATTTACCATTTTTTTCCAATACGGGTGAAATCATTCCCAACAACACACAGGAGAAAACAAAACCGAAATATCTATTTGATAAGAATCAAAATGATTCACAAGTTCAAAAACTGTTTTAATTGTTTAACATAGTTTGCACTTTTTTACAGCTGAACTAGGAAATAAAAATCTAGAAAGACATTTTAAGGATTACTTCTGAAATTTTTCCTGGTAAACTGTGACTCAACCGGTGTTGTCATTGAATTACAGGCATATAATTAAGATAACAGCTCAAAAATGTTTTTAATAGCACTGAATCATATCTATATCCAACTTCATCAAAATTAATCAGGTCATAATAATCATTCGAACTCAGAATTTAATAGATTCTTGAAATTTGTATCGGTACCCAGTCGTACACAGGAGTTTACAACAAGTAGGCAATTCTGAAAAATAAAATTACCCTGAAATCGCTTTTTTTCACTCCATTATAGTCCAGGTAAGATGTTTACGTACACTTATGGGCATCATTTTATATCTTTTTAGAAGATCAGAAATAAAAAATAAATAAATCTCTTTTTCAAGTGAGACCTGGCCAAGATAAACAGCAGCAAACATCACATATGGTTACAAACAAAGGTGACAACACAAAAAAAAGTGTTAACAATTACTGAAAATTAAATTAAAATGAAAAGCAGTCTAAAGCAAAGCGTTACATGTTGTGAAATTGGCCTCAGGAATTCTTAGTTTTGATTTGAAAACACTTAATGAAATTAATTCTGTCATTTCCCAGTCATTCTGCAGCTTGTTCCAAGCCAGGGGCACTAGGTGGAGAAAAGCTCTTTTGCCAACTCGGTGCACAAAATGGAGCAAAAAGCAACATCCTGTCTTTCAGACGAAGATAATAGCAATCATTATTTTTAATTTCAATAAGAGAGCAGATGTAGGAAGCCAGCACACAGAGCAGTGTCTTATATTATTTGCTACAAAAACTACTCTTTGTATTAAAAGAAAAAACAAAACAATGCATTTTAAAAATAAAAACCCAGTTTTAATTTCTTCATAAGATTCTCAACAAAAAATCTGAAGGTAAGCAAATCATCAATCAAAATACCCAGATAATCATTCATGTACCCTCAAGAGTGATATCTGTGGGTACCGTTTGGGCCCGCCTCCTTGAGTTGGAAAACAAAAATGAGCTGTGGTTCATCTGCATGAGAACAAGTTGAAGCTGAAGTAATGAATGCTAGACAACAATAAAGGCTCACTGGCTTGGACAAGAGTGTCATAAAAGTGCAAGTTTGCATCTGAAACATTCAGACTACGATTTTTTTTATGTACAACAAAAAAAAACAAAAAAATAACGTTTTTCAATATGACCTAAATTTTGTATCTGAAATCAAACTTTTCAACTGATTTTAGATGAGAACAAAAACAAAAAGAGCAAACTGACCTGTTTGAGCTCCTGAACCTCATCTCTGAGGCTATAAACTGTGTCCACCAGGCTCCTGCAGGAAAAAAAACATAATTTTTACCTCAATAAATTGTTGTTACATCTTGCTTTAAAGACAAAACAAGCAGGAACTAAGAGGAACCCATGATCACAAAATTGCCTGGAACTCTAGTTATAAAGTGAAAAAAGTAAATATAACTTAATCCATCATCACTGATGCAAAGTAGGGACGCAAAGATACCACTTGTAACAAATCAATACGATTTTGATACTTGGGTCTGAGTACTTGCTGATATCAAGTACTAATGCAGATAGTTCCACCACATGACAAAATGAAATGAATTGGATAATGAGTTTATTTTCTTCTCTGCTTGATTAAACTAATTATAGTGAATTTGAAAAAAATGACCACAAAGCTATAATTTCAATTGAAAAACAACATTGTGAAATAACTGCTGCGTTTCCACTTTTTAAGTATCAGTTCACGAGTACGTTAGAACGGTATCGGCCCCAATACCCGATACTATTATAGGCATCGGTGCATCCAAAGAAAAATAAATGGCAAAATCTTATTTTAATTATTTTTTATCCTACGTTTTTTCCCCATCATCACCCAGTGTCCGTCTCTAAGTCTAGTCCTGGGCATTACTATCCCTCCACCAACCCCAGGAGGGCCTCCTTCATGCGTTGAGGAGTTATGAACCTTTCCCCAGCTGGAAGGAGCGCGTGGAAGGATCACGTTATTCCAGCCAGATCCTCCCCAATCCCTCAGGTGCCCCGGTCAGCCAGGAGGGGGCAGTGTACAGTGTACAGCCCAGAGCTAGTGAACACAGGGAGAACATGCAAACTCCACACGGAAAGCCCTTTCGCCAACCCCACCCAGGGTGTGGGTGCTGATGATATTGAGGAACAGACACACCCACAGCGTCCCCGACGGGAATCGAACCCAGGACCTTCTAGCTGTGAGGTGAGCTGCTACCAGCTGCGCCACTGTGCTCCTGGGTAAAATCTTATTTTACGCATTTATGCAGCTCTTTTAATATCTCAATCATCCAAGGATTATCTTAATAAAAATCAGGAAAGGCATCTGTCCACACATTCTTGAAAACCTTTGACATATAATGTTATATCATAAAGAAATCCGATATAATTACATCAAATTAAATTCACAAATACTTTATTGATCCCAGAGGGAAGTGTTGTTGTAGCTCATTGCTAATTAATTTTTCAAGGAGTTGTTGTAGACCATGATGGCTTGTTGAGCCGTTCTAAGTAAGATATAAAAATAAGATATAAAATAATAATATAATAATTATACAATAATAATAAGATATAAAATAAGATATAATAAAACTAGAACCATCTGAAAACAATGTTTTGGTGCATATGTTCATAAGTCAGTTATTACAGCTTATTACTTTATTTTGCACCCAATACTTTCACGAAAATCTTGAGTTTGAGAAATTATGGCGAGCATTTCCACTGCCAATTGTTTCTGTGGTCTTAGGTTTTTCTTGCTGTAATTCCTTTCTAACATAGGGGCACAAGCAGCATTTTAAACTGACTAGTGTCACAATATGATTCATATCCAGCTGAATCTCAGTTTATTAGATTATCATCATAAATATATATCATAAACCCAGTTCAAAACGTGTTTTAAGTGTTTTTTTCTTAGATAGATCAGTGCATAAACTATTCTATTTATTACCTTTCTTCCACTACAGTTTGTCCATTGCTCCTTGTTTCCTCAACAATAATCTTCTCCTCTTCTGGGAAAAGCATGTGGACATCTTTCCTGCTGGATCCTAAAACAATAATTAAACAGGAAGCTGTCGTTTTAATCAGAGTTTTTCTGAATAAGCAAGTACACTCTCTGTACTGCATCTTTTACTGACTGCTGCGGTAAACAGAACCACCTTCAATTAGCTTCACTTTAGAGAGACTGAAACGCATGCAAAGACATCCACAGTGCTGAACACACACGGGCTAAACACAAAACCACAACTAAAATAAGTACAAATATAGACCCAGACACCGACACAGCATCTAGCAACAGCATCTTACGGGAAAACGAGGTGGTCCTGTGACTTTGAGAAATCCAGACACTGTCATAATCGGAGTCTTCTGATTGGTCAGAAGGTGGCACGTTACTATGGAGCGCAGCCACCGTGAGGCTGGTCTCAGCCAGCACATGGTTGTGCATGAGGTCAGTTCCTTGCCATGCTTTACAGTACCATCAAACACCCATTACATGTTTGGGAGGATGAGGGAACAAATGAAATCATATCGGATACAGGATGAAGGTGTTGGACAAACCATAAAGTTGAGATGTTTAAGAAGAGGCAGAGGAGGAATAAGGGAGACGGAACATGACAAGACAATGCAAGTAATTTAGGAATAAAACAATAGTTGGAGAGTGATGAAAAAGGATGAGTATGAGAGAAAAGAGAAGAGAGAAAAACCTGTTAGTGAAAAAAAGCTTAAGAGTACTTTATTATAAAAGGCGCAGGACAAACAGTTTATAGACACTGTGGCGACGTGTTTGGATATAAATGCTTATAAGTGAGGTAACTCACTTGAATTGAGAGTCTGACGAGTCTTTGCACTCGTACAGTAGGCCTCAATCACCTTCAGTATCTGAGCGTCCTCCTCCAGAGCTGCTGTACCTGCACAGAGAAATAGTAGACAGACGTTGAAGAAACATTCAGAAGTTTTAATACAGAAGAAAAAAACCTATAGATAAATACAACATTTGATTTCAACTCTAAATCTGCAGTTTTTAAATATTTAAACTTTACATGCATAAATATAGTCACTGTAACAATCAACCATGTCGATTGTCTGACTCCTGAAACTGACAGAGGGAGTTCGACATGACTGGCGGCAACATCGCTTGTTTGATTGAAAACAACCAAACAACTTTTTTTTTTTTACTTTACTTTTTACTTTTATCAATGGCTAAATGTGTTCTGTTTTAAACTTTCATACTTTTACATACATTTTAATGTATGCTCCAACTACTTTTCTTTTAATTACCTTTATTGCTTAATGTTTTAATTGATTCGTGTTTAATCAGTTTTTATTTCAATAAATTGACATAAATTCTGTATAAATTTTCTTTTATGTTTTCTTTTAGTCATTCTGTTATAATTTTCACATTTGTCTCATGTATTTTGTTTTTGTTACTGCTGAATCATGTAAAGCATCTTGAATTGCCTTTTGTTGAAAGTGTGCTATATAAATAAAATTGCCTTGCCTGAAACATAGAAACAGTATTCTTCAGGAATCTCTATTTATGGACCTGTTGTTCGCATATTTATTCCAGTGATCAAGATAATACAAGCATATTTATTTTGCTAAATGTGTAAAAAGTAGCAGACTGGAACACAATTTGTAATAACGAAGCCTGGATAATCTTAATAGTTTGGACCACAAATACAGTTTAAATTCACTATAAAGTGATTTAAGCCAAATTTATTGCAATGTGTTTGTCATATTTTAGATTCTGACACAGATCTTTGTAAATCGTGAGAACACAAATTTAAATACAATTATTCAAAATATGTTTTAAGTTAAGTTTTTCTAACCCCAAATCCTGACACCTGAAGTGACATCACAGCTTGGTGCTGAACTTACTCTTTCTGGTGGTAAAATCTTCCTCTGATGGTTTCCTCTCTGGTTTTCTTATAGTAGGAAGCAGAGGCCTCTTGTTTTTAGGACTTTTACTTATATCCTTAAAAAACAAAATCAGTGCATGAAAGCAGGGCAGCTTTACTTGTTCCCATTGTCAAATCACACTATATTTTATTGGGATTTTATGGTCGACAAACACAAAAGAGCAAATAGTTTTGGGAAGTGGAAAGAAAGCGATACATTGTGTGGTGGAAAACTGACAGTAGTTGAACATACTATCTCCATGGTGAAACATGGTGGTGGTAGTATTACGCTGTGGGGATGCGAGGATAGTTAGAGCAGATGGGGAGAGAGACAAATGGAGATAAAACCAGAACAAAGCCTGGAAGAAAAAGCTGTTAGAGTCAGCAAAGAATTGATTCTGGGGTGGAAGTTTATCTTCATTATGTTCCTCCCTCTTTACAATTATGCTTTACTTTGTGTTAGTCTCTTACATAAAATCCAAATAAAATTTATGGACGTTTGCTGCAATACCAGGAAATGTGAACAAGTTTTGTGTTAAAAGGTTTGTGTTTAGCACCTCTTTGAAGCACAGAGCAGCAGAAGGTCGTAATGGAGGAGCGGGGCGAAGGCAGCTCAGAGTCCAGGGTTTGGGGGTGCTTGGTGGCTCCAGGGGCCCCCACATGGGGCTGATACTGGGATTTGTCCCATATGAGGAGGGATGAGGCAGAGTGTGGTAAGGGCTTCCACCGCTCCCCCCACGGGACTCAGAGTGTCTGGACGGAGTGAAAGGATGGGAGGGCAACTGGTGGCAAAAGAGAGGGATGAATGAGCAGCGAGGGGCGACGTAGGTCCACTAACTGACCGTTAATTGAGCATAGAGCCTTACTGTGTGACAGACCGCCTGAGGATTGTGCACAAGAGGTGGAGTGGTGTGGGTGTGTTTGGTGAGAAGGTCAAGCCAGTCTTGTACATCATGCTGACTGCTGCAAGCTATCTGTGTACGCTCACATTGGCCCCCTGCTCAAAAAGAGGCACAGATTTACCGATGAGAACTTGAATTTCTAGAGTGTATAGATGATTAATGACATAAATTAGATTCATTTAAAACCGTTCTATGACATACAATCACAAAATGAGATATTTTAAGGTAAGTATAAAGAAGAAAAAAAAGGGGGAGTGACCTGATATTTCGAAAGCATTCCTCAAGTTTTCCCCGTCTTCGATTCTGGAGATGAGCATTCCTGATAACGGCATTCTCCCCTTCAGACAGACAGAAACAGATAGTAGGTCTCCTTACATGAGGTTCTTGAGTTTCTCCTCGTGAATCTCAGCAGAATATACGGAATCTTCAGTTACTGTAACTATACCTGGTATATGAATCCACTCATTCTGAGGCTAGCTGAGAGCATGAGCAGAGTGTGAGGAAACAGGATGAGGAAGCGTTCGTTTGACTCCTGAAAGACAAAACTGCTCGATTCAGCTCACAGCTGAGAACGCAAAGGTTATCAAGAGGCAGAGTTGTGTACCTTGAGGTTCTGCGTGTGAACTTTGACTTGGGACATATGGAGCACTTGGCCGAGAGTCTTAATATCCTCTCCTTCCCAGTTTCTGATTGGCTCGGTCAGAATCTGCAGCTCCAGGTCCTTCTTCTTTCTCACCTGCTGACACTCACCCTGCGATAAAACACATGCACCGGTAAACAAACCTACAAAACCTCAGCAGAAACTGGTTCGGCTTGTGGCGATGGAGATGAAAGGAAGCATTCTCACAGCAAGGCTTTTGAAGGCTGCCATGGCGGCGTGGAGATCAGCTCGGTCATGGTGTTGCTCCTAGAAGACAACCGGAATATCAAAGAGCAAGAATGTCTGTCTCCTGAAGTTTTGGGGCAATAAACGGACACTTACTTCCATATGCCTGTCCAGCTCTTTCAGCAGTGCTGGGTATCTCTCCATTCTGGTGAAGGGTTTACTCAGACTAGTTGTTAGGGTCAAGATGCCTGGACTGGGGGCGCCCTTTGACTCCATATATTCTCCAAGATCCTCACTGAGACACATCATCAACAATATGGTCTACAGTGTAGTTTTACATGTTGGAGGTGTGTGTGTGTGGCCATACCTGTGCTGTGTGAGCACGCTGACTGCAGATGGGTGATTGGAGCAGTAAGCCACATATATGATCTTCATCTGAGGCATCAGACTCAGGAAGAACCCTCCAATCCTCTGTTGGCTCTCAGGAAGTCTACACAAATTACACCATTCAGACTGAAACAAACTCTTTAGTACTTCAACTACAAAAAGAGCTCTTCATCTGACCACTAGATGTCTCCGTTGCTACATTTACAACTGAATTGAGACTACAAAAGCCTTGAAGAGAAAATGTACATTTGTCTGTATTTTTTCAATGACTTTAAATTAGCTTTTATTTAACAGAAGATAAAGGAATTTTGCAGACAAAGACAAAAATAAGTAGACTGACTTGGTTTGGTCGTCCAAAGACTGAACAAGCATCTGCTGAAAGGTTGAGATCTCTTCCAAATTTCCCTGAATATGACTAATGTCAACACTGCTGAGTCTGTTAAACAGAAAAGACAAATACAAAAATAAATTCATTCTGTTTTTTTATATAGAGGTACTTTTCAACAAATGCTGTCACAGGACATGGCACTTTATAATCAAGTCAAATTATGTAAGGAACATCTACCTATCTGTAGGGTGAAGAGAGCGGAGGTATGTCCCAAGGAGACTCTGTAGCTCCCTTGAATATTCACTCTCTGCCTCCAGGATGTTCTGTAGGACCTGTCAGAGACACAAAAGAAACATTTTATAGTTGCCCATGTTTCACATGAATCTTTAACGGAAATGCATTCACATGAAATTGAAAGAAGGAGCTGCAAAACGTCATAAAGTAGACCCTTAAGTAGAACATTAAGTTTCCTGGTAGGCCCAGCTAAATCTTTAAGGCTTTCAGAGATGTAGTTCATTAAAATCACAGGAGGGAGTGAAAGCTTCCTGGGGAAGTGACAAGACCCAAGTGGCTTGGTTTACACTCGCTTTAAACCTGGACCTTCATATCCCTCTATAAGTTAATGTGCAGATTTTACAACTTAGGACGCCTACCAGGACTGAAGGTAATTTCTGATAATTTTACGTTTTTTGTTAGAACAGGAAGTATACAATTTGTGAAACCATCTAAAAAAGCTGTCACTGTTATTTGTAACCTACGCTGATATAATGAAAAATTCTTGCTACACAGGTCTAAGCCTGAACACTTTTTGCAGATTTGATGGAACATCAAGTCCAAATCTTAGTTATTTATAGTCCATTTAAATCACTCTGGAGTTTATATATATATATATTTAGGCAATCAACTTGAAAGCACCCTAAAATGTCAATTGTCAGATGGACTTCTCTGTGCTACTTTGCTGTGGCATCTCATATACTCTGCAGTGTTTTGGTCTGATTAAATGCTGCAGGCAGCCGGATTGAATTTTAGCCAATCGACAACGGTAACTAAAACAATGTTAAGGAATTCAAATTCAAAATAACACACAATACAACACAGTAAAAAATATAAAATCAAAACCTATGAGAAAAGAGTCAAGCCTCAGTTGGGCTGAAAGCTAATGATTTTCCAGTTCCATTCAGAACTGGAAATGACCTTGAGCAGCTGGTCAGCGGAGAAGCTCAGTTAAATAGGGTTAGGGGCAATGCTGTGTAAACCTTAAAAAAAAACAAAAAAACAACTACAGGACTTCAAAATTACCTTTAAAATACACATGCATTAGTTAACTGTAATAAATCCTCCACGTTCTCCTCAAATACTCACATTTTGGAAATAAAATATTACTGTAAAAGTGGTCTTAACTAAAATAAAATGGAAGAACTCAATTTAGAACCATCAATTAGCTCTTCTATATAGTTATCAAACATGGATCATTTAAAATTTAAACAAAAATGTGTGTAAGGTTACAGTTAAGCAGGGATCAACTAACCAACAATGATTAAAGTGGAGGGCTCTATGACTACCTGCAAAAGGTCAGATCATTATAAACCACATTAATCAGAAAGTAGGTCAAGCCATCAATTTCACTTTTCAGGCAAACAATTATCCTTTGTCAAGTTATCTTCATCAGCTCTGACAAAGTGTCTGAAAAGTGTTGTTGAGAAAAAGGTTGGATATGGAACATGAGCATGATAGCAACATCTAGTTTATCTAGGGTCTTGTTACAACGACAAAATCATCCTTCCAGCTGTTGGGTTGCCTGGTTTGCTGCCGATACGCCCAGTGACCAGCCTGAACTTTGTCTGTGAGAAATGTATTTTAGAGGAGTTTAACTGACAGCCAAGTTAGCAAGTGAGTTAGCTTACCGATCCAGGAGGAAAGTCGCCTTTCCGGGTGCGTTTGATGCCGTGAAAATGTTTTATGTGGGTCCATCTTGTGTAGGCTGCACCTAAAACTACTCTAGTTTCGGTTCTTCTCCTGTCATTCCTCTCCTGAAACGGATACCTATTACACCAGGGCTCTGAAGCAGCTGCTCCACTTGCTGACTTCACCATTCTTCCTAGTACCAGCCGACCACATAGTTCGATCACAGAGACCGCATCTGTTAACCCGCGGCCGCTACTGGCTGGTAGATGTAAACATGACGTCATTGTCGTGCCCATTTTAAATGTACATTTTAGTATATTTTAACTCAAACGTAATTTTTTTAAAGAAATGTACTTTCATTGTGTAGCCCTCTAAAAGCCCCATGGATGTATAATTTTTTTATGTAATTTTTTTTAATGAAAATGTTCGATATACAACCTTTAAGAGCCGTTATTGGGTTGTTGATGAAATATCTGAGAAGTTCTGGAAATTCTGTCACAGTGATATGTGCGTACATGCTGTGGGAGGGACATGCGGCATTCATACCGCTAACATTAGTATGTTACAGTTTTAATACGTAGGAAGAAAATTTTATCTAAGATGGCTCATCTGAAACACAGTGCAGACATGCATGTTTCTATGAAAATATATTGAGTGTGTAAGAGCAAGGAAGAGTTCAGCAGAGGTAATGCTTATGAGAGATATATAAGAAAGCCTACTTCTTCTAGTGATCTAAGCTTCTTTTAAAAAAGGAAAAACTATATCTTTTTTTTTTTTTGCATTAGTGTCTAGGAACAGCTTTGACTTCAGGCACGACCTGTATGCGAGTGTATAAAGAGGACAAAACGTAAGACTGTCTGCAGAGACTCTGGCATCTTGCTACATTATTAAATACACTCAAACACACTCACAGAAAGAGCCCACCCTGAGGCAAGGCTGCCCCAGAAACCACTGGGATGGAAGAAATAACCTACATTAGACTGGACACACACTGTCGCACAGTCCTGACACATGCATGGGTGCCATGCGGGCTCCACAAATCATGCCATGCTCATATCCACGCAGACATGGCTCTACAATCGTTATTTAAATGTGTGAATCAAAAATAATTGATTGTGACAGTCCATAAAGGCAGACACACTATGTGAAAAACATCCTCTAGCTTGAGTAACCGCTCTAACCTTAAAAGTCATATCAGAAAAGAGACAGGAAGGAAGCTCTTTTTTGTTTTTTGTCTAAACTGGAAACAACCAAACTGGATTCTTATAGACTTGATGTCCAACCCAGTTCTCAGTGCTCTGGTAGAAGGCTGTCAGTTGACCGTTTCACATCCATAAGCGTTTGGAGTTAACACAGTACTTGGTTTCTCAGCACACAGATACTCACCACGTTATAATAAGTCTTAGAGATGATGGAAGTGTCAAAACCTTTAGGTGGACTTTTCAGAGTCCCACACTTTGGCTTGTCTGTCCCTTTGTCTACAAACAGAACAAAATGGAGTCCTTTACTCCTTTTGAAAGAAGAGCAAAACATGTTAAAAGCATATCAAACAGGAGCATTTGTATATTAGATCATCTCCCCTTATTTTGCAAATTTGTGATAATATATTCATCGCATACAATTTGACATATTTGTGTGTATTTCTGTTAATTTTGATGATTGAGAAAAAAATCAGTTCCCTAGAAATGTTTAATATTATCAAATATAATTTACAAATTACTTTAAAAACAGAACTGTTAAGTTCTGACCGATGCAATCATGGGGCAGACTTGACAGCTTTTCAGCAAACTGTCATTTAGTCCCTCCAACAGGAGGATAAGACATGAAAGGTGTGATCAGAGCAATGTATACAAGCATTATAACGGAAAGTTAAGTGGAGGGGAAAAATGTGATAAAAATGAACAAAAGCATCCACAACTTCACAGAGAAGATTGTTAAACAAAGAATATACAAGAGTTGTTTGGAAACTACTTCCTGCAATAGAGAGAACGAGATTTGAGTTTCAATAACAAATTAGGGATGTAGGAAAATAATAAAAATGCCAATACATGACGATATTGGATGTCACAATGCTGTATCGATATTCAAAAGCGATGCATTGATTTTCATTTTGAATAGAACCAATTATCTGTAGGTAATCTTAATCTATAAAGCACTTTGAAATGCAATGTTTGTATTAAGGCACTATATAAATAAAGTTTGATTTGATTTTAATTTGATTAATGATGAGAGATTTTTGTGGTAAAATTAAATCAATGACAGCTAGTTGGTGGCTGTTTTCATTTTTTTTGTTCCAGTGGATCAACTAGATCTCATAATAAAACTGGATGTTTTAAAGAGTAACTGAACCCCATGAAAAAGCATCATCCCCGCCCCCAGGCAACATTTGATAAACTCTACCAAAGTGGGCAGGACCAGAAGACACGGAGGGGCGTGGCCAAGTTTGGAGGATGAGGGCGAGGGGGAGGGTTGGGGGTGTGATAGGCATGAACTCTCATGACCACGAACAGCAGCATTAAGACGTTTTTAAATGTGGAATTTAACAAGTTTACACGAAAATGTCCAATATATGCCCTTACACTGAAAGACTGCCTTGGTAAAAACCCATTAATACAGTTTATCATCAAAAGAAGTGGTTTTGGGGTTTAGTTACACTTTAAGTACAAAACAGGTTTTAAGTTTTTCTACGATTAAAATTCAATGTGAAGCTGTAGTAGCAATCAAAAAGTATAGTAATTACATTTTTCTTATGGAGTCAAAAATAAAATAAAAAAAATCACATCTTTTCCTAAATGTTCTAGTCTGTGGAGATGAACAAATGTTATACATCGCTGATTCCAGGATGTCATGATCCCTCAGTCTTTGTTTTGGTCATTAAAGCTCTGTATGGCCACTGATAGACATTTTGTTATAATCTTTCCAGAGAAATGATCCAATGTGATGGGAGGATAAACGAGTAGCTTATTTACGTTTTCAAGTTATAACTAGAAAAAAATAAATGAATGAAACTACTTCAACTGTCCTCTGCCACATCTTAGATTCCTGGTTTCATAGTTATTGTTGTTCTCTGCTGTGAGTTTTATGTCAGGAAGTTCCTTTTTAAGCAGTAGCAGCTCTGGAACTTCCTTTCTTTGTGTCCATGTGAAGCTTCCTGCCTTCCCTCCTCCAAAAGCAGCACATCAAACCAAGACAAATACACAGGCCATGAGAAACTGCTTACTATGAGCTCTGATTGCAGACTCAATGATTAGTTCAAGTCTCATCAATCACTATAAAGGTAAGATTCAAATGAAAGTGAGCAGATATTGATATTTCCACACTTCCAACCAACTGTGGCCTCAGTTACTGCTTAAGGTGAAAAACAACTATACTGTAAGGTCTGGTCCAAAGTGTTTATCCAGCTTAAATAAACTTTATTTTTGACTAATACTTATTTTGCTGCAAAATAAAACTGACTAGGCTGAGGAATATATTGTTGTACTCCTGTGTGTTTTTTTAAAATGCCAAGAAATCTGCAGTGATCTAGCGAAATATGCGAAGAGTTACAAGGTTGCAGTATTTGTCTGACAACAAGAGCTGCACCCACCGCCTCCTTTCAGCTCCCGTACGTAGTTACTGGGGAACCACCCAGTCTTGCCGTTCAGTGAGCCTTCCCACCAGCCCCCCTCTTCCTGCCTGGTCACACAGATGACATCGCCCTTGGAGAAAGAGAGCTCGTCCTCGTTGGTCGGCTGGAAGGCAAAACGCGCTCTGACCAGCAGCTGGCCACACACGCTGCCATCGGACATGTCCTACGTACGAGCGGAGGAGCCTTTTTAATAGAACAAAAAAGAGAGTAACGTTTGATTGAAGTTGTGATGCCGTCATTGACGGCGTGACTCACCAGGCTGCGGTACTGAGGCTGCTGCAGCTTAGATGAGCGACTTTGAGTGTTCAGGGAGTCGAATGATTTGATCCTCAGATTTGAGGAGTGGGGCGCACATGCGGTGTCGCCAGAGACGCGCAAATCTGCAGAGAACAAACAGGAACACTAAAATTGTCTGTAATAAATAAGACAGGGTTGCAGAGATAAAGACCCAACATGGCACCTCACTCTTACCTTCAGTAGCTTTGCTAAGAGCGACTAAGCAGTTTAGTACTTTGGAGAAGTTCAGTCCCTGCAGGAGGTCGTTCACTTCAAAAGGCTTGAAAACAAACAAACAAATAATCTTTTGGCTTTTTGGTCAAACTTGAATCACAAAAATATATATATCAGACGATGATAACCTGAGTTAAAATCATGATTTAAGGGACAAGAACGACCCAAAACAACACGGCATTGTGTGAAACTAATTTCTCATCCTTGTTAAATCACGTTTTATCCATTTAAAAAAAACATTATTTGGGAAAACGAGCTTTCATTAACCACACCTAGGCTGGATTATTTCCTGATCTGTAGAATCAAGAAATCCACAGAACAGATTAAATTAAAATGAAGGTTTTGGTCAAGTTCAAGTCTGGACTTGAATCTATTTGAGTGTTGTGGCATGACATAAAACAAGCTGTTCATGTTCAAAAACCCTCTAATGATGCCTACTTAAAATAATTTAACAGAAAGAATGCTTCAGGCTTTCTTCCACAAGGACGTAAATGAGTCATTGTTGGTTCTCACAAGGCATTTAAACATTTAAGGTACAAAAAGAATAAATAAATTGCTATAATAAGTATTTGTTGTAAACGTTGCATTCCAAGAAGTAGATCAGCCTAAAAACTAAGCAAAACTAAGCCAACTGGTGCATTAATTCTCTGATCCAACTTTGGTCTAGAGCAGGATTACGTCTGAGCTTCTTGTAATCGCTCGATCACACACAGCCAGAATCAAAACACCTCCAAGCTTCTAATCCTGTGGAAACTACACACACACACACACACACACACACATACAGGCTAACAAATGTTTATATAGCCAAATGTGAACGATGCAGCCATATGAGGCAAATAGATTAGTTTTAATAAGTTATTTCATATACTTTGCAACTTTTTGATTTTTTTGTCCAGTTTGGATCTTTTTTTTTCAATGTAGTCCCATTTTAAAAGATTTATAGTGGCTAAATAAGGAACCAAACAGAGGCTGACAACAAACAGCAGAAGGACCATTCGGCAAAATAGTGAACCTGTCAACTGTTTTTACACTCTTGGGCTTGTACTAAAAAATCTTAGGTATTTTTTGTATTAGGTATTTGTACGTCACTATTGTTTACATCCATCCTAAGGCAAATGCGGAAGTTGCAGCCAACACTATCTTCAGTGTGATTCAGTCTCTCCAATCAACCTCTCCCGATGCTCCCAATACAATTTTGGGAGATTTTAATCACTGTAACTTAAAGAAAACACTGAATAGCTTTTATCAGTATGTTAATTGCCCTACGCGTTATGAGAAAACCTTGGACCTCTGCTATGGCTCCATAAAGGGAGCATATAAGTCCGTGGCGGGACCTGCTCTTGGATCCTCCGATCATAATACGGTGCATCTTTATCCTGTCTATAAGTCTGTGCTGAGGAGGGAGAAGGTGCACAAAAGACAGGTGACGCTCTGGAATGAAGAGTCTTCTCTCGCCCTACAAGGCTGCTTTGACTGCACTGACTGGTCAGCTTTCATAGACTCCTCGGACAATATAGATGAGCTGACGGACGTTGTATGTAGTTATATTTCCTTTTGCAGAGACAATGTCATTCCGACCAAGGTTGTGAAGTCTTTCCCTAATAATAAACCCTGGGCTTCTTCAGCACTTAAGGGCTTGATCCAGAAAAGGAAAAACGCTTTTAAGGAGGGTAATGTTACAAAGGTTAAAGAAATTAAGAAAGAGATTAGGTCTGAAATTAAAAGGGCCAAACTTGTGTACAAAGAAAAACTTGAAGCTGAACTGGGCAATAATAACTTAAAAGAAGCCTGGAATGGTATGAAACTTATGACTGGCTGTTCTGATAGAGGTCATAGGAACATTGCCCTGACTGGTTTTAATTCTGACAAGCAGTTGGCTGATGAGTTAAACTCTTTCTATTTAAGATTTGATAATCATGAATTCACTGATACAGTGAATACATTAAAGGACACCACCAGAATTCTTCCTACATTTGCGTTGAGTGTAAAAAGTGTGGAAAAACACTTAAAACAGACTAAAAAGAGAAAGAGCCCTGGTCCGGATAATATTTGTGGCCATGTTCTTGCATCTTGTGCTGAACAGCTGTGCAACATCTTCCATTTCATTTTTACACAATCCCTCCAGCAACAAAAGGTCCCCAAGTTATGGAAACATTCCACTATTGTTCCTGTTGCAAAGATAAAAAAGCCTTCAACACTGAATGATTTCAGGCCTGTGGCGCTGACATCCTTAGTCATGAAGACGTTGGAGAAGCTTATTAAAAGTGAAGTTTTATCACAGGTAGAGGAATTACTGGATCCCCTACAATTTGCATACAGGTCTGGTAGAGGTGTGGAGGACGCCACTGTCACACTGTTGCATCTTTTGTACTGCCACCTCGAGGGATCTAAAGCTCAAGCTAGATTGTTGTTTATAGATTTTTCATCTGCTTTTAACACTATCCAGCCACATCTGTTAGCAGAGAAGCTAATTAGTCTTTTTAATTTGGATTTTAACCTTGTTGGTTGGATACTGGACTTCTTGACCAATAGGTCCCAGTGTGTGAGGGTAAATGGCTGTTTCTCAAATAAGCTTCAGTCTTCCTCTGGATCGCCTCAAGGATGCTGTCTCTCCCCATTACTCTACATTCTGTACACTAATGACTGTTGCAGCAAATACGCAAATAGACATATTCTTAAATTTGCTGATGACTCTGTTATCGTGAGTCTACTTGAAGGGGATGAGCTATTTCTTGCGGAAAATGTCATCCTTTAATGTCCGTTCAGAGCTGATGACCCTCTTTTATAGAAGTTTTATTGAATCAGTTTTTATGTTTTGCATTGTTACTTGGTACGGAAACCTGACCCTGGCCAATAAAAACAGGCTTGGTAACCTGGTTAAAGTGGCCAGTAAGGTTACAGGGAGAACTCAAGTCCAGCTTACTGACTTGTACAGTAGACAAGTGTTCAGAAAGGCTTCCTTGATCTTGGAATGTGCAGATCACCCTCTCCAGTCTGAATTTGTACTGCTGCCATCAGGTCGTCGGTGGAAGGTGCCTATTCTCCGGACTAAGAGATTTAAGGTTTCCTTTGTCCCCGCTGCCATTCAGGTGCTGAATGACAGATCACTTGTCAATGGTATATAATTCCTGGTGCTCATGTTTGTTGGTTGCTGATGGTTCAGGCTGTTGGGGCCTGCTTGGGCGCCTCCCACTTTTGCACAAATTTTTATCTTTATTATTGGTTCTTTGTTCTACCCATGATATGATGCTTATGCTATGTTATGATATTGTCTGTTGTTGTACATCTGTGTGTTGTATCTGTGTGCTTTTCGTGTGCATCTTCCTGGCTGCAAGACTATTTTCCCTGCTTGGGACAATAAAGTTACCTTACCTTACCTTTTATTTTGCTATTCGGCTTCTATTAACTTTCTGAGCTCAAACCAAAGCAGACATCTGATAAACGCAAGGCAAAACAGCAACTCGAGGGAAAAGTCGGACATCCCACCTGCATGTAAAAGTGAGATCATTTCAAGTTAAAGCTGAAAGGATCCTAAGAATGATGCTGTTGAATGATGCAATTGGAAAACCAAATGAATCATGTGCATTTTATGGGTTTGCCACATGAAGTTCACTGAAAGAAAAACCATGTGGTAAATACATTTCCAGGATTTTCAGTTTCTTCATCCTTTTTAATCTAGTTTTAGTAGAAAAATATAACGTACTTTTTTAAAGTATATTTTGATCCAGAGGTCCCCAACTACACAGACAAACAGTACTATCTTTCTGTTTTATTGATTATCCGAGTCTAAATAAAGTTTTTTATTTTTTATTTATACTGGATTCCCACCATTACATCTGGCTGTAACGCCATCTTGACCATAAACAATAAATGCCGTAAGCGGGATTCGGTAGCGTAGCTAAACGGCAGCCATCTTACTTCAGTCCACTGAGGAGCCGCTCTCTATGCTAGCTGATGGAAGGTGAGTAATCATCTTACATATCAATGCTCCTAACTCAATGAAATTTTAACAGATTTATTACAAACCTTACTATACATAGGCTTGATACAGGATAAGTGTACATTTTGCTTTTCAAACGTGACTTAATTATGAACAATAGTTTTGTCTAGTCCATCTGCGTGTTAAGAAGGCTGATCAGGTTGAATGAAAATACTCTTAACTCAATGAAATATTAACAGATTTATAAACAGTTTGCCTTATTACAAACCTTACTATATATAGGCAGGGGTTTTCCTGCGTTCAAATTTACGTGGCGGCAGCCTCCAGCTAATTTAGTGTCGCCCCAGCCTGATATAGCTCTGCCCCCTGCTATATGGATGATATTTTAGCTGAAGTAACTATGCAGAAACTATTTTATCTTCTTTTTCTGTAGAGTGTAAAAATTGAATTTTCCCGTTAGTTGGTGCTATCGGCGTCCTGATTTCCCCCCGGCTCTTCAACCAGGTAAATGTTGTTGTTTTTTTGCATCGAAGCATGTCCTGTTTATTTTTTAAAAACATCCTCCGTCTCAGAGTAACATTAATATTTTTTAGCGTTACAGTTACGACCTGGCAAATATCAGCCACTACTTTAAAAAATAACCTCGCAAGGATAGTCAGGAATCCTGGTGAAACAAATTATCGTAACAAGCAGTCAAAATTTAATCATGGTTCTGACAAGATGTGAAAATTGCAGGCAGAGACTAGCGAGGGTCAGAATCATGGTCATAATGTAGGACATGACATTTTTTAGGCGCGCATGGAAGCGATCGGTTTGGCGTCTGACCTACTTTTTCGATCATTTGCGAAACTAAAGGCAATTTTTCTAAATGACGTACTACAGATTACAAATGCGATCATAATTATGGATTTAAACAGATTATAGAGATAATATAGAGAGCTTTCCTCCCGTCTAATTCACTGGGAAACAGAAAGAGAAAATATATTTATTAAATGTGAAGAGTAGATAAACAAGCGTGTGTATTTCAACAATAAATACTCCTCTCTACTACTGCGCACACTGTCATGTTTTCTTTCTGCGCAGATGCTACTTTCAAGATTTTGACAGACTCCTTTCTGGTTCAAATACGTTCTGCAATGTTGCAGGTACCGTTTCAAGATGGGAAAATACATAATCTATATGTCATGGGTCTAGCAGAAATTTTTTTTTAACACTGGATGCGTAAAAAATATTTATATCATATTTTTGGTTGACTCCCACTTTCCATTGTGTGGAGAGAGTCTGAAAATCTCTCCCAATTTTACGCTGAATGCAGATTATTCTCACTATCACAGCATCCAGCACTTCCAGAGAGAGATTTGATTTATCCACCTGAAACAGCAGATTAGTCGCAGGTACCCGTTCTATTGCAGGACTCTGATCTGCACAAAATGGCCAAAAACAGCAAAGGTTGCAAAGGTAACGCATTTTATTGTTGCGCATATTCTTCTGGGGCGAATACGTATAATTTGCCATCCTTGTGCTATATGTAGGTTTTTCATGTGACATTTGAGAAACAACACGTAATCCTTTTGCTTTCAACTGTTATTAATTGAATAAAGATGCGATTTTCAGCACCTGTATATACCTTCAGTGCTTATTGTGATGAATTGTGACACATAATAATAAGCTATGAATAGCTGCCAGATGTGTGGCTAAATCCCGACAAATTAATGCACTTTCAGTTTAAAGTTGGCTCCTTAGTTTTGCATATATCCAGTTTTAATAAAAGAATGCTTTAAAATAATAATTGTCATATTCTTATTAGAATGCTTAAAAAAATATGTTACCTTTAAAAAAAGTGAGTCATTTGGATGCACAGAATACATGCATGTGTTGGTGCATGGTCAAGATGGTGCCACCTCAATTTGTGCCAGGAAAAACCTTGATACGTTTCAAGATTTTTCATGTTAACAAAAATATGACTATAATTTCCAAATTATTATTTTTTTTTTAGATATTTTAAATGTTACCGTAGAAACCAGCAAGCGTTAGGGAGGCAGATAGGATATCACTCATGTTACGTTGTTTCCGTAATGTTACAGAAATGCCGATAAAGTTAGGGGCACACATTGGATTTACTTTCATTATTATATTTAAAAAATAACCAAATTTTTATGCCAGTCATTTTTTTATTCATTTTGTTGCATTTAGCTGCTGGTCCGTGGTAAAAAAAAAGTTTTTTAAATCAACATCCAGTCTAGATACAAAATATTGCTGATATTTTTCATGTGCTTAAACCAGATGCTTGTGATTGGTTACCTGATTACAGTTTAGAATATTTTTTCTAAGCGGCACCACAAACAGTAAGCCTTTTTTATAGCTAAAGTCGAGCATAAAACAGCCTTTGTTAATCGCAGTCTGAGACGTCCACGCTCACGTCGCCACTCACTCGCCCTCCTCTCAGTAATCCTCTTTTGCGGGACACCAGGCCTGTCCTGTCCTCCGGCTGCTTCACGACTGTCTGGGAGAATTATTCCCAACCGCTCATAATGGAGACCTTGGCTCCCAGTGACATGGCTGCCGTTTCTCTAATCAACCTGATTGGAAAATCTACTGGATGCCTGGCAGACTACATTACATCAGCCCACTCTTCCCCTCCCCCTTATTTCATCCTTTCCATGCTCTCACTCCTCGAGGACTCAAGATTTTTTTCTAAAAGCCCATCTGTCTTGTCTCAATTAACCTTGTTAGAAGTCTACATGCAGCATAACCTCCTCCATTATGACCCCACTGCTCTTTTTTTCCCACGGCTAAGATCAATACTATGTGAGTTTGTCAGTGGATGTTTGTCATTTTGTACACTATTCACTAGATCTCTCAGCACACTCCCTGTGAGGGAGGTCATAACCTGCCATGACCGGACTTGCCTCGAATCTACTTTGTACGCAACTGCAACATTAAAAACATCAAAATGCGCAACCATCCTCTTCAAAACGTAAAAAAAAAAGACTCCCTCATTTAATAACCAGTTCCACAGACTTAAGATTTCTGTCAAGTAATAAAAAAAATCTATCCTATCTTATTGGATCTGTGCCTCTTGTTTCCATAACTACCAAAGAACCGCGGCCAGCAAAAGCATATTTTGGGAACAGCCAAAGTGAGAACAGAAATAATTTTTCTCGCTTGTTTTAAAGCTGAAACCAAAATATTTCCCCCCCTACTGATAACTGTGATTGTTTTTTGTTTTTTTGTTCTTTGTCACACCTAAATCTCACTGATCAAACATAAAAAAAAACTGATAAACATTTGGGATGACCAGTAATGTGTCCGTTAAATTCCTGCGGAGGCATTTTGTCTGTGATATCAGAGGGCATGAAATACCTGTTGAAGTACATGCCACAGCACTTAGATATGACTAGGCCACTCTAGAAACCCACATTTTTGCATTTGTGAGCCATTTAGGAATTGCTGGTTTGCATCAAATCACTCTCCTTCCGGGTTCAGGATCTTCTGCTTGATGTAATTCAACACATTAAGCCATCCAGGCCTGGAAGAAAAACTAACCTCATACCATCGCTTTACCACCACTATGAGTATGATTGTTTTTCTGATATGCTGCATCAGTTTTTACGCCAGATGTGACAGGACCATCCTAAAAAGTTAAACTTTTGTCATATTTTCTTATGGATAATCTCATAGTCGCGTCATAAACACAGATCTTTTCTGACACATGTGAGGCCTCAAGGGATTTAGGTGTTGTTTTGGGTACTTCTGTGACCTCCTGCCCTTTTACAGTAACTTAGGTTGGCCATTCATATGGAGGTTCACCACTGTTGGTTTGATAAACTTGATAAAGGATTTTGTCTTTATGTTGTGCTTGGACTTCTTTTGATCACATGTTTGCTTGGGAGATACTTTAGCATACTTTATGTTCAATTCAACTTACTTCTTGATTGAGAAAGTCTGGAAGTAATTATGGCTGATTTTGTAAGAAAGAAAACATTTTAAAAAGTATATTATTCATTATCAATTCATGATTTAATAAGGGGTGGCAATCATATATTCACATTAGGGTGAGGTTGCAGTGAAAAGTTTTCCCGCCTTAATAAATGAAACACATTTTTGGATTTAATCAGGTTTGTGATTTTTACGTTTGTTTTTTCAAAGGCAAGTTTCGCAACATATTAAATAAATATGTTAGGACACACAATCTGAGTAACAGGGTAATTCTTAATTATTATTATTATTATTATTGTAGAGTGACAAAACAAGACATATTTTACGGAAAACGTTGATAAATTTCCAGAAAAAAAATCCTGTTGCTGCGGTAACGGCTTCTGTCTCGTGCTGTCAACAGGACTAACGGCTCAGCCAGCTTAAAGACATTACTAATAAACCCTAACAAACTGCTTTAAAGACGGTTTGACGCTGATAAAACCTTCGAAGGTACACATGTTTTCGTCGGAGCCCTGCAGTGCAACTAAATAAATGCATAACTAATGGAGTGACTCACCTCCACACCGAAAGTCCCGCAGCCTTTAATAAACTCCGCAATATTCCTCTGACACTCGTTGTCGCTCCTCGGTTCTTGGAAAAACTAGGAAGGAAAAGAAAACTACTTCAGTTTCAAGTACTTTCTGAAGCGAACATGAGCTCCTATGGCAGATTTAAAATAGGATTTCTTGACTGACATTAAGTCTTTTTTCCTCCCTCTAGTCATTGCTGAGTGTGTCCACTTGCTGTTTTCCAGGATCAAGCAAGCTAATAAGCACAATTTCCGGTTTTAAAGTAAAATGAGTTATTACCAAACAAGTTTAGAAAGTGACTTATTGGTTTGTAACAATGACTAGACCAACTTGTTATTGCATTGAATTGTTACACATTTATAATATATGAACCTTCGAAGAAATGCAAAGCTTTCACGGAGGCTAAATAGCTGCTTCCTTGGAAATCTGCTGACATGTTGATTTTATTCTGAAGGGCAAATTCCCTCGCCCTGTGGTTTCGTGTTTTGTCGTTATTTGCTGTGTTGTTATAACCATTTTCCATAGACTATATAATAGTAGAAGATAGGGAGTCTTCGCCCTATCTTTACTGCAACTGGGTAAGCTGAAGGAGGATGTGACGTTGACAGGTTCATGGTCCATTGTTCATGAGTTTAGTGGGCGTGGCTTGATATAAACGTGCAGGTGCGTGTCGTGCTTGGCGACAACCTTGCCATTTCTTTTCTATCATAATGAACTGCATAAAATTAAAAACTGAATGAATTATTATTTTCAGTGAACCTGCTGCATATATTTTTATGGTCAGTATTTTCCTTATTTAAGTTTACACAAAATGTATTTATCTGAAAAAGTGAAATCATCAGCCAATAATAAGCAAATATGAACATCTATATATCATCTCATAAGTTTCTCAGAAGCTTGAATTCTTTTTTGTGCAGGAATCTGTAAACTGTGGCTCTTATGAACTTTGGCTGAATATGATAACATGAATAACCAATGCTTTTAAAAGTTCACATTATATAAAATGCCAGTTTTTAGTTGTTTTCATGAAATGATTGCTTTGAATTTCCACAAACAGCCAGCAGGTTTTTAAGAATCTATTTTATATTGGATCAAATTTTTAAACTATCTGCTTTTTAACAACATTGTCTACAAATATCAACGTGAAAGAAAATGTATCCAACCTCTTTTTGCAAAGGTTATGTCTGTCTTTAAATAAACCCCAAAAGTAGAAATCCAACAATGGCAAGACATTTTCTCCATCAAAATTAAAAGGGGGGGGGGGATATTTATTTATAAATATTTATTTATATATATTTATTTTTTCGCAGTATTTTTTCCTAATAAAGATTTTTTTTCAATCCCATTGTGCCCTAAAAATCGTTCTGATTTTTGAATATCCATCATCAATGGGGGTTTCCTATTTTTTCAGATAACAGGAGATATTTTTACTCTCTTCTAACCCCGCTTACTTTGTCCACCATCCCGGGTCTGAGTCGCTCCAGCAGCCTGCACAGCACCACTCCATCCTGCAGAGACGTCTGGAGGAAAGCCTCTGGGTCCGACACGCTTTTCTTGGGGGACTCCAGGACCCCCAGCGTAATAAGCCACGTTACCGTCTGCTCGGCCGAATTCATGCTCTGGCGTCTCAGATTGTCCTGCAGCAGTAGGAGCAGCAGACAGAGGCTCAGTCAGTCCAGCCTCTTTTGAGCATCAGGCTGGGTGAAAACCCCCCCCCCCCCCCCAGCCTGGAAAGAGAAGGAGAGAGCTGGAAGTAAGAAATAAGATCGCCCCTTTCTCCTCCCTCTTCCTCTCCCAGAGGATGTTAGTATCACCTTGCCTTGTGCACAGCTGTAGAAGCCTGCAGATTCATAATCAAATTAGACACCATAACAAATGACTTCCTTTAGCAGTTTTCAAAATAAAAGCTTTGGACCACCTTTATTCGATGATTCTGTAAATAATTTGTTAAAGGATCAAAAAAAGATTTTTAAAACAAAAATGTAAGCCTAAAAAAATTACTTCATGGAACGCTTCTTGTAAAGTGCCTTGAGATGACATCTGTTGTGAAACGGCGCTATATAGATAAACCCAATTGAATTGAAATTGAAATTAATTCAATGTACATGCACCTAACACTTGATCTACCTATAGGCTCAGGTGTTCAGGTATTGCGGGGCTTAATATCTCTCTCTCTTGCCAATACTCCACGGATTCAGAAGTTTCTTTTGACCTTAGTCTGGGTAAGATACTGCTGACGTCTCTGTTTAGGGAGTTGCTTGATACATGGATGAGACAGTCTAGGCAGATGTCCTGGATACCTCCACCACTATCACTTTGTGAATAGCCAGCTTCCTAGGCACAACATTTTGCAGACTGTGTAAACCATATAATTCCTTTACTAATAAATATTTTTTGTGTGTTTTAAGTAATGTTCTAATTTTCTGCTAAAAAATAATTTTTCCGTTAGATGTAAGCAATCAGCATCAAAATTTGTTTAAATAAATGCTTGAAATATGCCACTCTGTGTGTAATGCCTCAGAATAAAAGTATTAATAGAGTTTCATTACTTGAAATCATTAACTGGTCAATGAAGCTTTAATAATCTACTTTATCCTTTAGAAAAACATTACAATCTATTCTTGAATTTTTAATGAATGTCCAACACAGCATGACAGCATTAAATATCAGCAATGAAAGTTTCAAGACATGAGATAATGAAACGGAACTAAAGAATTTAGAAAATGCTTTAAACCTTCGATTTCACCATTAATTCAATCTTTTTCATAGGATATAAAACGTTTTTTAAAACTGTCAGTAAAAACCTGAATATGATTCCGTTTAAAAAAAATTTTTAGAATGTCAGCAACTCAACGTGGGAATGAAAACAATGAGGAAATTATGTTCTTTATAAAAATATTAGTCTTGTGATATAAATTCAAAAGTAGTAAACAAAAAGGGGAAATAGTCCATGCTTGTAATTTGAAAGAACCTTGATACATTTCTGCTCCGCCACACATGGCTTTTCACCCATGATTTCAACATCATTAAACAACACCCACAGCATGATGCAGCCACCACCCAGCATAACTGTGGCATTGGTATGTTCATACTGCGGCATTCTGCAAAGAGGCCAAAGAGCTCAATTTTCAATAAAGCACATCCTTATTATCCCCCCCTGCTTTGAAAAGTAATTATAGTGCAACAAATAGAGCTGTTAGGACCAAAATGGGACTTTCATCATTTATTTGGGTTCATCTGTGATGACTTTAGCAACATGTGATGGGGGATTATGTGGGTTCTCTTTTCTTTTCTTTTAATGTGTAAAGCACTTTGAATTGTTTGAAAAGTGCTTTACAAATAAAGTTTGTTTGATTGATTGATTAATTGATAATATCAATTGAGAAACTTTTATACCACTTTTTTGCAACTGTATTTATACATCTGGAACTTTTCCACGTGTTTTATCTTCATTTTCTGCAACAGATCAATACTGGTTGTGAGGGAGAGGGCATCCAATGAAATCTGTATAGTGTGGCCTGCTTTTGCATTTCTGAGCGTGACAACATTTGAAAACACCCACAGGCTGCAGCGCTGCATGTTTATAAGAAAACAAAAATATTATTCTAAATGATACGTTTTGATGTTAAAATTTTTTTTAGATTCTTGACATGATTTAAAATGGCAAAACCAACTAACCTGAAGAAAAATGTTTAATGTGCATCATCTTGACCTTGTCATGAGGAAAAAAACCAAAAACAATTGTGTGATATCAATCAGCAATTAAAGGACAGCTGAGAGGATGAAATCGAACTAAGTAAAGGATATAAGAAATAATCTGTCTGAAATGTAAACCTTCAACTTTCCGAATTATGTTCGCAAAAGGTATGAAAAAGGTTAGGACATTATGTTCATTATAAAACAGCAATCCTGTCTTAGAATTATAAATCCGTAAAAAAATATTTTTTTTCATCATTAGAAAAAAAACAATTCTGTGCTTTTAATTTGAAAGAATTTCGATTACATTTCTGCTCTGTTGCTCTGTAATTCTGAAGTTTAGTGGCACAGAAATCTAATTCATTGTGTGAATATTCTGATGGAATACACAAAACCTCTCTTGCAGTATGTATAATGTTGACAGAGCTATTCAATAATTATTGTGATTACAAGCGAAAGAAGCAGGAACCCATAAAGAGCTAATTTCTGTTTGGGGATGTATTTGTTTAAAGTATGCTGTCTTATTTAAAGTATTTATTTATCGTCTCATTTAATAAAGCATAAACAGTGGTATGACAGAGGAATAAATGGGGAAAAGTTGGGAAGTAATGTGGAGTGAGCTGCATAAAAAACGGACTCACACGCCCCCTGTTGGACACTTTGGTTTCTGTATTTTGTTGTAAGTAGTTTAGCCAACTCTACATCCCAATTATTTAAATTTAGCCATAAATTACTTAAATTTTGTTAACAGCTTTTAAAGTTTCCCTGAAAAATCACAGCATGAATGAATTTTAGTGACATTAAATGTGAAACTCCAACCCAGCCGAAAGTCTTTTTGGAGCCACTTCAAAACGATCTCCCATGATTTTCACATCTTTAAAAAACAGCCACAACATGATGTTGCATTACTGTGGCAATGGTGGCCTCATACTGACTTGTGGCATTCTGCAGAAAGGCCAAAGAGCTCAATTTTGAATAAAGAACATCCTATTTCCCTGCGTTGTAAAGTAAATACAGAGTAACAAACAGAGCTGTTGGGCTCAAAAATGGGACTCTGATAATTTTTTGGGGTTCATCTCCACATGGAATGACTTTATATGCGGTTGGTAAACTGTTTTAGAGCGTTTCACATGAAATCCTGAACAGCTTGTGTTGTAATATCAATTGAGTAAAAAAATAAAAGTACCTAAGCCCAGTAGTTGACAGAGTATAGGTGAGGGTCAGGTGTACATGCTCAACAGGAAGAAACTCCAAACTTGTTGAAACACCATGTCAGCTTTAGTGTGAAGCCCTGTGTGAACACAAACACGAAGAGATGTTTCGATATCCTCCATCTGTGACTTTTATAACACCTTTTTGCAAAAGCGTTTATACTACTTTTTCATCTTTCACCACATTCTTAGCTCAAATGTTCATGCATTTTATCTTGATTTGATGCAACAGATCAAGACTATTTGTGAAGGAGAAGCCAACCAATTCAAATTTGAACGGTGTGGCCTAGCTTTGCATTTCAGAGTGAAGGGAGCTGAATGAAGCTGCACCCTACACTTTTGAGAGTTCAAGTTTTATTTGTAAAGTGAGGTTTGCATTTCTAATTTTGATAACATCCTCAGGCTACATCACTACACATTTATAAGAAAGCATACGTATTACTCTAAAAGATAAGTTTTGACGTTAGCATATAGTTTGGGTTCTTGACACAATTTAACATGGCAGAACCAACTAACTTGAAGGGAACTTTTTAACGTGCATCACATTGACCTCTTCACCAAAAAACAAGTTAGAAACAAGGTTCACAAGAAACTCAAAAATAAAATAATATTAACAAAATGACTGAAAAATCCCACATCAGAACTCTTTTATGGACTAGATTTACATAATTCAAATTAAATATAGCCTACAAAGTGATCAAAGTGGTCTAAAGTAAGAAGTACACATTTCTCTACATATATTTGACACTGAAAATACTGAACCAACAATGTCAATTAGGTTTATTGGCATATATCATCCAAATTTTATTCAGATTCTTGAAAATAATTAAACAAAGAAGGGAAAACAATTCAATTAAAGCTAATATCCAATTAAAACACATCTTACTTTCAATGACTGCTTTAGTCATGATTGCAAGAGGATTGGAGGAGGAGCCAGTGCCTCTGTGGACCCGCCCCTAGAACCACCTCTGTCCTGTGGTGGCCAGAAATCCTTGACTGACTGCAACTGACCTGCGGCAAGACGAGCAGAAAAGTCAATTACAATGTGTATGTGTCAAAATGATATACAATAAGCCAAAACAAGTGGAATTCTGGGAGAGAGAAAAAAATATTAAAGAAGCTGAAGCATTCTACAAGGAAAGCAATGATAGTAAAGCCTCACAGACCACAAAGGACTGCATTCCGATAAAACTATAGAAAAGACCAGAGAGTGGCCATCACAGTAGCCTTATTTGAACTTGGCCTTTACTCTTTAAGAGTGGGGAAACGAAACACTGCTCTAACAATTACTAAAGATGCTTGTCGCAAACAATTTTGACAGAGCAAAATTCAGTGAAAAGTGGCATTTTGCAATTAAGCTTATTTTTTTATTGATTTATTTTCTGCAACCAGCTTCAAGTTTGTATGTTTCCACAAAGCCTAATTTGCAGATGGGGTAGAATAGGTTTAGGTGAAACCAGCTATAAGTGAACAAGTTCACACACTCTTACACTCATAAGCCACCGCCGTCTCTCCCTGTCAGTAAAGGTGAATCAAAACCACAGAGGCGGACTAGAAAACGTACGAATTTTTAGCGTCACCCACAGTTTTTGACTCATCCAAAGCATGTAAAAAAAGCAACAACGTAATGTCTTCAACAAAACTACAAAACAAACTGCATGCAATTTGTTTCCAGCTCCGCAAACAGTCACTTATCGTCATTTATGTCAAACAAGACTAGGTTTAAAGAAATATGCAACTACACAATCCACCATGCATGATGAGGTTTCAGGTTTGAAATATAGAGACTTCATCAAACCTGGTTTCAATTTGTATGGCAAAGCGAAAAATGAGAACAAATTCTAATTTTCCAACAGTTTTTCAAGAGGAAGTGAAAGTTACATGGGCTGTGCCCTCTGCGCTTTTGTAGGTATGATGTTTGACTTTGCTGCTGCATATGAAACAGGCAGTGACACAGTGGTTTCATCAGTCAGTTTTTCTGTAGCTGCTCCTCAACTTCCTTATTCTGCCCTCGGTACGTTTCCTCTTTCAGCAACTGATATTATTCCCCTTCAGCGCTCTGCTTTGGGTTATTCTCTGCTTTTGAGCTACAATATTGTGTTACAAGTCTGTGTTTATCTGAGTGTTGTTGAAGTTGGTGTCACTGAAGTGATTTGTGTTCAGGTTTAAAGATCCGGGCAAGGATTTCTAAGCCGTGGAAGGTGAAGAAGACGGGTGAGAGGATCAGCAACGCAGCAGAAACTGAATAACAAACCGATCCGTTCTCGAAATCCTTCTGCATGAACTTAATTTAACTCTAACCAACTCTTGTGGGCCTTTAGATTTAATGCTGCCCTTCACGTTTTTCCGTTTGAGGGAGAAGGAGGCCTCAGAGTGAAACGGTGACAGTCATGTGCGTCTCTCTGCAGTAGTCTACGTGCTCTGTGTTCGTTTTTGTGTGCACAATGTCGGACGACATCAACACCTTGACCTGGAGGAGCATGTCTCCCACCAGCCACTTGGATCCCTCGGATATGTCACCCACGATGTGCGTCGGCAGGGATAACGTCTTCCCAGTGAAGATAATCAAAGTGTGCTTCCTCAGCAACAGCTCCAACCTAGGGAAGAACTTCAAACTGGTCCGCTGTGAGGAGGGGTGGACAATCAAGGTATGCTTTCCTGGTACTTTACTGCTACTTCCTACCCTCTTCTAATTGTCAAAATAAAGGAAATAAACAGTGATAATGTGGTTTAAAGCAGCACCACTAACCAGCCTTTGAAGGTTCCGTCTCTAGAGAGTCTCTGCTCAATTCAGATGGGCAGCTAAATGTTATTATCTAGATTATTTAAGATTTTCAGTCTCAAAACGTATTTTCTCAAAGTGATTAGGTCTTTTTCACATTCAAAGATATGTTAAGTGACATATCTTATTAAACAGGACAATAGATCATGAATGTTCAGTTTGACTTCAGTTCTAATGCCAAATATAAAAATTAATTTCTGTCAAAGAGAGACTAGCCAATTTAATCAAGTATCCCACTTGTCGCAGCAATACTCTCTACTAAGAATGCATGTGGCGACAGTGGAAAAGAAAAAACTTTACACATTTTTTTACGTTAGTGAAAGTTTAAAATGAAATGGACAATTGATAACGATCTGGAATGTATTGCTCTCAATACAAAACGGATTACATTACTCAATTACTTCTCGCTCAGATGGAATTTATGGAATTTGATGATTTTTTTTAAATAATAAACTACAATCAATTTTAACAGAGTGTAACCGGAAGAGTGAAATAATCCTAATTGGACATTTTGATATAAACGTGGTTGATAAGTCTAAAGAAAAACAGCTTAAAGTACTTGCAAACAAGTTTGATTTTACACAGATAATCACAGGACCAACTAGAATGAGCAAATGAGCAGGAAACTGCCTCGATCTGCTATTTAGTGGAGCTTTGTGATAGAATAAGGAAAACATATATCATGGTGACGGGGTTGTAAGTTCACAATTCAATCATTTAAATAATAGATCATTTAAACTCCAACCGATGCAATTTGGCTTTATGAAATTTCCTGGTACAGAAATGGCAAATTGCTATTTTTGGGAAAAAAGCAAAAATAGAAATTGATAAGGGTGGATTTTAACAGCACCGTTCCTGAATTTCAAGACAGCTTTTGTTACAGTTAATCAGGAAACTATCAACCTTTAATCTTTTTTGAACAACAAGACGAAGACAACAGTGTGTTAAAATTCAAGGTAATACATCAATAACAGATTCAGTTTGAAGTTTATTTGGAGCAAATGGTGTGCAATGTTTCTGTTGCAACAGAAAATATACAGCTCTATATCGGTACAATTAAGTCCAAATTTGACATAAAATATGCTGCATGGTAAGAAAATTACTTGAAAACTAGCTTGAAATGGGGTGAGAAGAAGAAAATGTATTTTTCCTCACCCCAATGTATTTATGTAAATAATTTGAGGAGTTCCACAGGGCTCATTTCTGGGGTCATTATTATTTTGCAAATATTTAAGTGATCTTCCTTTTTGCTGTGTATTGCCATATGTTTGATGTTGATGATGTAGTTATACATTATAAGTCCACACAGTAAAACAGTAAAAACATAGATGGAAACAAGTTATTGAAGGCAATCATCAAAATTACTGACAGGTTAGAAATTTCACAATAAATATTCAGTTACTTAAAAATTGTTTACATGCTTTGTTCAAAATGAGTTGAGGACAAAAAAACAGAATTATTAGTATTTTTAAGAGGGAAAAAACTTTAAATGCTGCATGAATTTAAATAGCAAAAAAATTTTTGTAGACTGTAATCTTACTTTCAGGAAAAAAGGAAAAACCACAGTGAATTGAATAAAGTTTAACGTATCAAATTTTGAGTATATTAGAGAGAATTTAACATCTAAGTCATCTTTACTGTATATTTTATTGCTATGATTGTCTCACATATGTCCTGTTGTTTATACAACTGGACATCAGCATGCAATACTGATCTTTTAAAGACTTGGACATTTAAACAACCCTTAAAGGTATGTAGAAATTACAAAAGCTATCATCGCTGTAATATTTTGCACAAATATCAGTTTATATCCCAACTAATATCAATGTTAGCTGGGATAATATGATCAAATAGAGTTTCTACTTTTTAAAAATCATACAATGAATAATACCAGCTGTATAGTAGTACATATTGAAAGAATGTCCACAGGGACTTGCTCTAGGTATGACTGCTTGGTCCCTTTGAGGAGAAAAAAGTTTGCCAGACTCTGTTCTCATTTTGTATTTCTAAAACACTGTTCATGACTCCACCCGATATCTGATAAATAAGTTATGTTCATTCGTAAAAAAACAAATTAAAAAAACGTTTAACGGAATGGATGCTAGTATTATACAAGTGGATGGAAAAGTGAGTGTGTCTGAGAGAGATTACAAGAGATTAAGGTTCATATAAAGGTCCAATAGTCTTTCTAATTTATAATTGTGCTTAAGACTTATTTATTTTGTAATTTTTTTTGTTTTATTTTCCTTTTCATGTGGCAATCTATGACGTCTTATTTGTTCAATATGTCAAACAAATTCTTTATTATGTTTCTGATTCTTGTTTATAGAGTAAGCATCATCATTATTTTAGAGTGGTTTAGGTTAAGGGGCTTTTATTGGAGATTATTTTTTTTCTGTATGTTTTTTGTATGGTCCAGTGAAGAGATAGAAGATGTACATTAGCCATGGCTATAATCTTCTGTATTTACATGTATAAATCATGTGTTCATTAATTCAAATAGTCCTTTTAAATACTGTAAATACATACAAATTTAAATTAACAGGAAGTGACAGAGGACCCATCCACATGGGAAAGTTTTTTGCCAGGTTGGGAATTTGGTTTCAAAGACACCAGAAGCCACACAGGGACATTTACAGGAATGGTTACATTATTATCTTTACTATACACAGGAACCTGTTTAAAAATATATATTTTTTGGGTTCCCTAGAAAAATAGATATGGGTCACAAACGGTTAAAAATGTATTTTCTTGGTGCAGCGCCACCACAGGCGAGGAGGTAAACAGCTTGTCCAAAAGGTTCAGCTCCTTTGACAAAATGCTGTGTGAATGCAAACCGCACCAGGTAAAAGAAGCAACAATGTTGCTATTTTGGTCCCCAATCGAACCGAGTCTAATAGACATTCAAGTGTTAAAATGACCTAGTTTTTGGACCTACATTAGGCAGGTAAATTTTTTTTATCTTAAGTAAAGCTTTTCTAGCCTTCATTTAGTTTTAAATGTGGGACATGTGTTTATCCCCTCTGTAAGTTCCTTTTTAAATACAAAATCTGGAATAATGACCCAAATGATCCAAAGAGAGACATTCCAGAAAGCCAGCACCTGGGAGAGATAAGTACAATTTACTGTTCTGGGAGTTATCCTCCAGACAGACTGATCCACTGTGGGAGTCATGATGACCATCTATCTAGCTGAGGGACAGGTTGATATTGTCGAGTCATGGAACTGGAAAGCATGTCATTCTGAAAGGTTAGCCAAAGCAGACACACCCTTCGCTCCCATGTCCTTGAAGTTCTGGCCAGTTTGTTGGATATCAAGGCCACATCTGAAGCCTTTAGGTCAGGGTTGCCCATTTTTTTTCCTTTGAGGGCCAAAATGAAACTCTATCAGAGGGGTGAGGGCCATATTTAATATTGTAGTCGGAACACAAATATCAAAAGTAAAGAATAATATAGTACTTTTATTTATTACAGTTATTCAAGATTCTTTTCTTTGTAAATACAAAAATGACAAATAAGTCATATTTGTCCATTTAAAACATATCTAAACTTCGTTATTTGATTGATTTAGCACTGATGTCAGTAAAAAAATATTCTTCCTCCCTTGTCTTTTCTCTGTGCATCACTGATGATGACGCTCCATGTTGATGATAGCTCATGGGATATTTTGAAAATTGATCAAATATGACTATTTGTGGTCTTATAAAGTGGGCAAATGTAAATATGTACACAAATCCACACTATATACCTCTTGTAGACCAGTGTAATTCATTTTGAAAGAATAATTATATTTAGCTGACTGAAAAATTTGGACTTTTATGTTATACCAAGGGAAACCACCTGGCGGGCCAACTTTAATGACTTGGGGTGGCAACTTTGGCCCTTGAGCCCCACTTTGGGCACCCCTTCTTCAAGTCCTTCCTTTTACCCCTTCCAAACTTTCCCTCAAGTTTACCTTTAGATTCTGGAGTTATTAACTAAACTCTTTAATATAATTCCTCTTGGTGTTTGAGATTTGATCAGATCTAGCTTTATTCTTTTATAAAATTTCTCCTCTTCCCTTCAAACTCTTTAGCAATTTAGATATCCTGTTCATCATTTGTTTTGCTTAATTAAGATTACTTTAGTTCTATTCAGCTTAGTGCTTCATTGACATACTGTTTGAGCTACAAACATTGAAAGTTCACAGTCATTTTTCAAAGTCATTGAAAGTGTTAAGAAAGTTTCACTATGCAGAAAAATTGGCAGTACGTAATATACTGTAAGTATATTTTAAGATCACTGTCAAAGAGAATTTTGATATTTTGGAAGTTCTAAGATGTTCGAAGATTAAACTGTCTTCACAAGACAACTAATCTTTAAAATAACTTTTGATACTACAGGAAAAAGTATGTTAGCTAAAAGTTGCATTACCTACCCTGATATAGTAATATTAGTGATATGGTTACATCATACACGGCATCATAAAATTGGTACTTTAAATAACGGCTCCCCTATGCCTGAAAATACGCATTTGGTAACTTCTCATGTAAGTTTTTATCACTTGCAGCATATTCGTCATTGCTAAAGAAACCTTTATCACGGTGGCTACTGGGTTTATCACCATTATCATAGCAATGCTATTACTAATACCTCTATCAAAAACAACTCAGCACACGTAATACAGCATTTACTTGCTTAAATAGCTTTTATATGATAGAAACAAAATGGATCTTAAATTTACACTTCTAAATTTCTGCTACAGATAGCTGTGCTATACTGCTATCAGTAACTTGTACTTTGACAGGAATGAGGTTGAGTTCAACTTTACATTTCTTCATTACTATCACCACTAAAGTAGTAGTAAAGATTAAAATGTCTTTCCATTTTGAAACTAGATCACATCATGTCCTGTGGCTAGGTGGTACCAGCACTTGCTGCTGGTGTTTGTGGGCTATGAGGGCCTGTGTGTGAAACATTATAAACTTTATTTTTAGTGACATCTGAGAGGGAACCGGCTAATTAAATAATTCAGACAAAAAAAATGCACTTAGAAAAGTATGCATAGACTATTTTTATTAAATCAAAAATAAATTACGTAATCAAAAGTCACTGTAGACCATTTCCGAGAATCTCACTTAATTCCAAAAATTTCAGCATAGAGCTTGTAGTTTACAATGTAATCAAATGAAATTGAATTTAAATGACATTTAATGTCATTTTTCATCTTTCTTTTTTTTATTTTTACAAATATTCAATGCTGACCATTGTGGTACTAATTTATTTTTCAAATTGCTTGCACTATATATACTTATGTCTGTGTTTAGCGTTGTCATCCTTGTCTACTAAACGTTTTTTGCTGCCTTTCTTGGTCAAATCAAAGCTGTGAAATAATTTATAATCTCAGCGGGTCTTTTATCTGGTTAAATAAAGGTTTAATGATCAAAGAACAGCCAAAAGTCCAAACCTGGATCTCAGGTTGAGGTCAAACCCAACTCAATCAAAGTTGGAAAACTAGTTAACCAATATCATTTACTTCTGTTCTGCACATGGGGGAGTAGTAAGAAGGTTGTAGCCCCAGCTGACCTGAATCCATCAATTGACGTTGATCTACGTTGCTGTTCTCTGTTCTTTACTTTGCTGTATTCTTATTTTTACCCAATAAACAACATCTCAGTGAACTGAATAAGACCTGGCTGGTTATCCGTTGTTTTTTCTACCTTTTACATCTTGCAAAAGGGGTTCCCCTCCTCAGTTCAGATATGGTCTTGGTGTATTTAAAGAGAGTAGCGATGGCTACTACATTCTCTATATATTCTGCCACTTCGGCTTCTGTTCAAAGCATTTTCAGAGAAACAATAATATCTCTGCTTGCTTTGATGCATGCTTGCAGCCAAGTTGCTTTGCTTATACAAATGAATCAGCATCGTCTGACAAAGAGAAGGCTTTGCTCTCTCTATACTAAGGATTACCATATATATATTCCACCGACTGACTTCACCATCGCTTGGCACTTACTAAAAGTATCCTTGATACAATTTTTAGTAGTTTGCTACAAATAATGTGTTAATGCATCTTTGATTAGCACCATTATCTTCAGATAATGTTAAAATAAAAGGTTATAAAAAAGCAGAGATGAGGATTTGTTACTCTTTCTGGTGAAAATCCAAAGAACAGTCATAAACTTATAACTACTTTTACTCTAGAACGTCATCCATACGGTTCTGTCCAGTGGCTGCGTGGGTCCAGAAATAAAGCACAGCCTCTGTTACGGCCTTCTTCTCAAACACCTCAAGTCTGCAGAGATGCACTGGCTGCATCCAGATCTGACTGTGATTGAGCTCACCCAACGCTATGAACAGCAGCACGTCGAGGCTGAGTGGAGGTCAGTAACTCGTTTTATTTCCTGTTTTATTTTGGGCACTGTGGTCCTGATCAGGAGACACATTGAAATAAACTGCAGATATTGATCATCATTTCATATTAACACAAATCCTACCACCAAACCTAAAATATTTCAACTTTTAATGTAATATAGATTATAACAAACACTATAAAATCCAGGGTTCCTACTATATTTCCTGTTCTAAATGTCAAACTTTTCTAGCTTCAATTTAATAGATTTTCCTTCGTTTTTTTTGTTGACATTATGGATACAGGGGTCTAAACCATTTACATAGTGCAGCAAAAAAAAATTTTTTTTCATAATTCATCAAAAAACTGACGATAAACTTCTGGTTGACCAGAGTGGTAAGAAGACTTTTCAGTATTTTTTTATTTTATTTTAATATTTTTGCAGTTGTCGTTCTTTTCTGAACAACTTACATCAGTTTAAATACATAATGCTTAAAATTCTGGTCATCCCGGATTGAAAATAGATCCTTGAAATCACAGTTTGTGATCAGCCAGGATGGAGTACTCGGATCCTGGATCGGACTCAAGTCCTGACACAAATCACATTTAATGGACTTGTAACTTCACTTGAGCAGCATGCCAATAACTTGCACTTGGACTCGGACTTACAAAGTTAGGGGTTAAACTTTGCCTCTGACTTGTGACATTACAATTGTTGGATTTAGCATGTAGCCAAGGCTAATGTTAGCTTACTCTATTAGGTCAGATTATCTGACAAATGTAATAATTTCCCAAAGCCTTTATGGGTGAAATGTCAATGATATAGTTTGTAAATGTATTTAACCTCATCCATAACTCCACCAATGGGATGCTAGGACATTAGAGAGACCCTGGGGCTGATGGATTTAAGCATGCTTTATTATTTTGCACATGCTACTGTGTTAACTTGGTGATGGCGTGGGGACTTTGAGTACAATTCTTTTGTTAAAAGTAAATCATGTATGGCTGCCATTATTCTAGTTTCAAAATCTACACCGAGCCTGCGCTATTATTTTTTATTTGTTCTCAGATGATAATGACTTGAAATGGAAGATTTTTTTTGGACTTGGTGTGTACAACCTAGCGACT
The DNA here is from genome assembly GCA_028564705.1 of Apricaphanius iberus. Lineage (NCBI taxonomy): Eukaryota > Metazoa > Chordata > Actinopteri > Cyprinodontiformes > Aphaniidae > Apricaphanius > Apricaphanius iberus. Next base: position 51,928 of record JAPXFQ010002352.1, read on the forward strand.
TAACCTGGACTAATCAGATGAGACTTGGATTTGCACTTGAACTCTAACATTAAGAACTCGAGTGTGAATTGGACTAGAGAGACGCTGACATTATTTCAACACTGGAGATCAGTAACAGTTGTTATCAAAATCATAAAAAAGGGGGAAAAATGTATTCCAAAGGCTCTGTTTAGGCTTAAAATCATATTATTTGTAAGAAACTTGGGTGCGGTTTAAACGCAATAGGAAATTATCTAAAGTCCAAAAAACATTTAAAAAGAACAATTTTCATTTTAGAATTCATAAGTTTACTTTAGTATTACATTTTTTTTAAGTTGGTAAAAAAGTAGGGATGCAGTGATACCATTTTTTTTAAACCAAAACAATACCAATATTCACATCTGAGTACTTGCCGATACCGAGTACCAATGCCAATATTCTATCACACAAAAACAATATAATGAATCGGAAGACGGGTTTTATTTTTATTATCTGCTTGTTACCACCAATTATGGTGAATTAGATAAAATCACCACAAATCTAAAATTTCAAGTAAAAAATGAACATTTTCTGCGAAAGTATTGCAGTTTCCGAATTTTAAGTATCGGTTCATGGCATCGTTCATGGCAACTAACTGATATATACATGCACATATACATATACACATATACATTCTTATACATACAGTATGTAAATGTGTATATGTCATTTTTCTCATACTTCAATGTTTGACTCAAATCCTACACTGCAAAGGACCCCTGAACATTTCTAAACGTGGAATAAAACCACTTTTTTATTTCCCACAATATTTGATCTAGTTGTATTTTCAATTTGTGCACATTGAGAGCAAGTAAAACTTCATGTTTGTGAGCACAAACTTGACCAACAAAGCTGATTCTGGTTCTAATAAAGGTGACTCTGACAATTTATTTCAGATTAAACATCAGCTGAAACATTTCCCTTTTCCATGTAGCTAATTGTGATGTTTGTGTGTACAGATATGACCTGAGGATCAGATACATCCCGTCAAACTTCATGGAGGTCTTTAAGGATGACAGAACAACCATGCTCTACTTTTATCAACAGGTCATTGACCTAATATCTGCTGTTCTCCAGCTTGTTAACATTTTTTTGTGAATATAATACAAGTTGTAATCAGTTTGGTTGATTATCAACAGGTACGAAGTGATTATATGCATAATTATGCCTCCAAAGTCAGCGACGGGATGGCCTTACAGCTTGGTTGTCTGGAGATCAGGTGAAGAACAGCTTCTGCTTCATCAAGGTTGAAAGTAGAAGACGAAAACACCATGTTGGTAGTAACAGTTGAATTGTGGTGTTATTTCTGCAGGCGATTCTATAAGGACATGAACCCGAACGGACTGGAGAAAAAGTCCAACTTTGAACTTTTGGAGTAAGTCGAGACTCTAAATTACTGTCTGACACAGAAACAAACCATCTAGCTGTAAAAAGGATGACTTTCACCCATTCCACTCCTTAGGAAAGAAGTAGGGCTGGACCTGTTCTTTCCCAGAGAGCTTATAGAGAGTATGAAGGTAAGAACACCTACAGTTCATACATGTTCTCATTGCTAGATCCACAATAAGCAGTGAATGACGTCATCTGTCTGTGTGGTTGCATGCCAGCCCAAGCAGTTGCGTCGGCTGATCCAGCAGACGTTTCAGAACTACTCGACGTTTCAGCAGGACCAGTGCATGGTGAAGTTCTTCACCACGTTGTCTCAGTGCTACAGCATCACAGAGGAAAGCTATGCCTGCCAGCTCGTGGTGAGCCTTTCTTATGACACTATGCTTCATGTTTTTAACTTATTTCTGCAGTTTTGGGACTCCAAAGAGCAACATAGAGCGTGAGCTCTCTCCCACCCACAGAACACCCACAACAAACATTACAGAGATACTTTCTGGGAAACAGAGCAGTGTGGCTAATGCTGAGACCAGCGACTGCCCTGCCACAACCGCATTTAGTGCTTTCTCTTTTACCTCACGTTCCTCTCTATTCTTTCAGAGTTTGACTTAAATCCATCCCTCACTTTCTTCTCGTTAACGTCAGTGTCCATGCTGTAACAATAAGAAAGAGAGACTGGCTTCCATGGGAGAGCTCAAAAGTGTAAACCGGTGATTGGGATTATCGATATATTGCCGCTAACATCGGTATTGGCCGATGTTCGTCAAATTTTAACACATCCCTATCGGTCTGATGAATAAAACTGGGCCAATATTAACAAATTATGTTTTCTGGTATTTTGTTAGTCACGTAAAAGTGACTCAGCACAGGATTGTGATGTGTTTACCTGGATCAGAGAACCAATGTCAGCAGTGTGGCCATTTTTAGTGGCATCAAAAGTGTTTGGTAAAAACAAACATGAACAAAAATGAACGTGTTAAAACAGTTATTTTGTATAATAAATGCAATACTTTTGGTCGACACATTGGCACAAGCTATCAGAGGAAGCAATTGGAACGAGAAGATTATTAAAAATACAACAACGCAACAATTACTTCACATCAGGTAAGCCTCTTTGGCCAACAGATAAGTTAACATTTGCTAACCAGTGTTGGAACTACAAGATAACCCCAAATTGCAGGAATCGCAGCTATGTACGGGCCTGGTGTCACACCATTTGGAAACGCCTCTGCTGTGTTGATAAACAGCGTACGGTCAGCTTTACAGTCAGAACACTTTAACCAGTTAGTTTGTCTTAGCAACTGTTTAAAAGATGAAGAGGTTAAAAGGGTCCCAGGGTAAATGTGATAGTGGAATTCAACACAAAGCTTTCACACATCTCTCCTCAATTTCCTTAAAAAAAGAGCAATGGCACACGATTTCATTTACACTGAAAATTGTACTTGTTCTGTCATAATTAGGAATGTTGATTATTTGTGATTAATTAGTTAATTCACACCTACCCTGTAATTGTTTGACAGCCCCAACATACATACATACATACATACATACATTAAATAATACAACAAAATTGTTTCAAATTGAAAAAAAAATGTAAGATGGCTTATAAAATCAATAAATAACAGTGTAAGTATTTTCTTTGTAGCAAAGTGCAAAAATATTTTGGCATGTGAGTTAACTAAAAGCAAAAGACGATAATCAATAAATTACTTTCTTTTAGTATTCAATGGGAGTGATGCCCCCTCCATTCAGCTACAGCTGCTACAAAACAATGGAAACATCACCGAGTAATTCCTCAAATAAATATTTTTTAATCACATTGTTACAGTCAGATGTCCAGTCTGCTTACTCTTTGTTGCTACGTTAAGAGAATGGAACCGACGGAGGCAGCTAAGTGGTGACTTTCATCTCAGCAACATCTTTGGTAGCTAACAGCAGCCACTGATGCTACCAGAAGTTAGCCAGTTAACGTGAAAACGTGTTGTTCCATAACATGAGAAGCCAAACTGTTTCCAAACAGGAGGTTTTAACATCAGCAGCAGGCATTTGAGTTCCTACCCTTCCTTGTAGGAGTTTCTATCCATCACATCTTTATAACGGGAGGCTGGGCTGCACTTTATTTTTTTCCACATGCGCACATGTTCCTGGCTAAAGTGTAATGCACTTATACCGTACTTCCATCTGGAAAGTTATCATACCTGTGAGCCATATTTAAACCAAGATGGCCTGCTGTAACTGATGGTTGGATAGCATCAGAACTAGGTGTGGGTAGTGATCTGAAAAAGGTGGCTAACCTGATTAATCTGTGAATTAATTATCTTTCCACATAGGGCCATATGGTTGGTTGGCTTTTCCACTTTTATAAATGAAATCATCTTTAGTAAGCTACAATTTTTATTTGCACAAGTTATCTTTATCTGGTATTAACATACTGTATTTTTGACAATTAGTGTTCACTGATTTTAATGTGGTATGTGAATCCAAATTATTTGAGGAAAATTGTTTATTCACATGTTAATCGTAGTTTTTTTTTTCTTTGTGCTGTACCCCCAAGAGTGAAGATGAGGAAGACTGTAGATTTTAGCTTCTGTGGTTTCCATCTTACCTATCGATAAATATTAAGGTGAATTTTATGTTTAAACCATAGAAGAGGCAGTTATAAGGGTCGAGGGTCCAGTGATGTATTAAATCTAAAAGATGCCTGCCTTTGACTAAAAGCAGAAAAGTGCTGTTTAACAATCAGAACATTTTTGTGTTGTCCCTTTCTGCAGCATGGCTGGAATCTAGCCATAGACTTGGTCATAGGAGCCGATGGGATCAGTCAACAAACTGATAACTCAAAAGTGAGTCAAATTTTTTATTGATCCATTTACCATCACCGGTGAATGAATGAATGTCTTTGGGTCATCAGGACTACATAAAGTGCCATACAAGTACAGGCCATTTACCATTATACTCCAAAATCTTTTGACCTTTGAGGCCTTCACAAAACATTTCTTTCTATAGTGAATTTAAGTTATTTTCATATTTTGCATGTCTTACAGACATTTTTCTGGTATGAGAAAAATATCCATCAGAGGACATCTGATGATGGCAACTTCTTCTCCCCTTGGGAGCATTTACACCCACTTTGTTTACTTTACTTTGTTTACCACTGTGTTTTAAACTATGTTTCTCTAATTCATTCATAATCTAAAGCAAGGACATGTTGATCAGATTTATTTTTGGTTTGATCAGGAATCATAATCAGTCGTATATTAATGAGTCAGCTGGCAAAAATAGGGTTCAGAAGCAACCATAATAGACATAGGGCACCATGTAAAGTTTTAAAATCTTTTTCCTGTTTATCTACATCAAATGCATAACTACTGAAGATAAAACTAATCATTAAACAGTGGTTAGCTACATAGCTGAGAAAAAAGGAAGTCAGTTGAAATGGCAACACATTGCTAAAGAGTTGGTGTTAGCACCATTAGCAATGACATAAACTGCCTTGGAGTCTGTTCAATTCCTTCGCCCTGTTAAACCAAACCTGCATTTCTACTTTACCTAATTGGTTTTTCAACATACTATCTGTTTCACAGCCCATCTGTTTAGCCAAGTTCTCGGACGTTTGCAGCATCTCCTGCACCGCTGAAAGTGACGGCCGTGCCCTCCTCAAAGTGCACATTGAGGGATCCAAACAGGTAACACTTACCTTCCCGACTTAGCCATTTCCAAATTACAACAACATGAGAAAGTCATGCATTGATGAATATACCAAATAAAGTACTCATCTTATTGTGTTTTGGCTTTCTCGCAACGCTTTTGTACATGCACATGTACTAAACACAGTTCTTCGCTCAAACAGAGGTTACTTCAGCTAAACTTCCACAAATTAAAGCATTTCTTTCTTTGGTTCAAACTATTTCCCCATGCAGTGCAAGATGCTTATCTAATGGTTGCTTACAAACTAACCAGGTGACAATGAAACAGTCAACTGACTAACCAAATCAGGCTCGGTTTTAAAGAGACATGAGCTTAAACAGATAAATATAGACATAAACTGCTGCGCAACTGTAAGGTTTTTCTGAGATATATGAATCTTAAAAAATTGGGAGACTTACAGAAATTGTACTTCTCTTAAATTAGAAAAAAGAAAAATTTAATCCAAAAATACCTCAAACTTGAAAAGTGATTAACAGCCTGAAAAGAAGGTGTGAGTGATACATGTGGTATGCAGAAATTAAGATTCATGAGTAAGTTTGCCAAAGAGAAAAGAAAGTAGGGTGGAGTTTGAATAATAAGATCAACCATAATCCATCATCTGGTAACTCTTTCGGACCACCCCAATTCTCTAGTCATATGAAGAATTTTTTTGCTGTTCTAGAAAAACCAGACCAACTTTCTCTGCCTATTTTGTTGTGTTTCCTTTGCATTCTCTTGTGGCCTCTGAGTTGCGCTTTTGTTTATGGCTTTAAAACTCTCCCAGTTTGACCAAAGACTGATTATCTCCTATTTTCAATGCTCCAGCCACTTGCAGTGAACATCTCCTCCCTGGCTGTAGCAGAGAACATGGCCGACCTGATCGATGGCTACTGTCGGCTGGAAGGAAAAGCAGAGAGTTCACTCTTTATCAGACCCAACAAAGGTACGACATACTGAGTAACAGGTAGAACAGAGAATTGAGATGAGAAAAAAACCAAAACCCACTTCCAGATGAAAGCAAAAAATTTACTTTAATCAGTTCATGTCAAGAGCCCACGTTTAAAGCTCTGATACTTCCAAGTAAAGGTTTTACTCACAGTGTGGTATTCTGCTTTCACAGGAAGAGATACAAGGCTGAAGCTTCCTGACATACCTCAACGGTGACTATAATGTGTCAAGTTTCATAAATGCTCCTGACACAAAAAAAAAAATTTTCTCCAAAAAAATATGCTAAAAGCGTAAACTGTGTAGGTGTTGTTGGTTTTATTTGTGCTTTCTCCTTTTTTTCTGAGAACATTTTTTCTATGTTCCTCTCCATTTGATCAAAATGACATTTAAACATTACCTTTACAGCAGCTGCATTAATGTCTCTTGTGTATCTAACACTAAACTAAAGTTTTTTCTCTAAATTTGCTTCCAGTGCTGGTCCCATTGGTCCAGATAATGGTTTAAGTAAGTTAATGTACACTCAGATCTTAAACTTTTACCTTCATTTCACGATTATAACCACATTTAAAGAGGTGTTAAAGAAGGAATAAATAATGACTTAAACTGGTGTTTTGACATATTTTTTTCTTCATTTTCAGGTTCTGATATCTACGCAGAGATCCCAGAACAGACAGCAAAGTATGATGGTAAGTAGAGTAGTAGTAGTAAATTGCTTATAAAGGATAACTATATATAGTTTCTTTAGCCAGTAGGCATGGATCATGTCAGGGCCTGGTGCTGTCCAGTTTTTCATAACTGAGACTCTTTCTTGGATGTCTGCCACTGTGATGTTAACTGAATTCTCAGGGAGGTTGCTGTGCTCCTCTCTCAGAGAGCCAGCCATTGAGCACTGCTGTTATTTGCTGCCTCCTTTTCTCATATGCTCCTCCAGCATGTTTCAGTTTCCAGCCTTGGTGGGTCTACTCTGCTGCTATTGCCACTGAGCGTACATCTTTGCTGGTTGTGTAGCAAACACCCTGTTTATTCGTCTGGCTTCATTGTCTTTCGTGTACCTTTTCGTGAGTCTTTGTTTGGCAGTTTCAAGTGCTTCAGGTATGGACATCTGGGTGTACCTCTTCAGTATTGGTCGTTTCATTGCACCTCTCTGAGCCTCCATCAATTGGCTTACTTCTCTCCGAGCAAACTTGATGTTTCTCATGGTTTCTCTTATAGCCAAGCATCTCTAGTATCACTGCTGCTGAAGTGTATATCTGCTCATTAGTTCCAGTGATTGATGTAGTAGGAAACGCTCTCAATGCTGCATTCACTGTTTCCAGGAGACTTTTTGAGGGTACTTCATTTTGCCATTGTAATGGGCATCGGGGGATCTTGCACTCATTCTCGCCATGATCTTATCCTTTAGGTCAGTCACTTCTTTGCTCAGAGCTCTGGTTTAGGGGTCCGTTCCCATCCCTGGATGGGGAGTTGGTATAACCTCCCTTCTTAGCTGGCATCCGGACTCCTCCTTGCCATAGAATTTGTGTTGTATTTCGTCAATCTCAAGTTGTGTTGGCAGTTGCCGTTTGTGAATGTTGGAACACTGAACTACTAGGGGTTTTGCCATCAAATGTGGTAATTGAAATAACCATTCTGCCATCATTCGTCTCGTGTAACCCCTCTGATTAGGGTTACTTGAGTAGTAGCTCTACAACAGAGCCATATTCTCGCATCTTATCCATTTCTGCTTGGTTGTTGTTCCAGTAGCCCATTTTTCATCAAGGTGCGCTGGTTCCCTAGCACCTGACGCAGACCTTGTTTGTCTAGGTGATGTCTGAGGCGGCATCTCATGTATTTCGTTGTCTCTCAACATAGCAGGAGGTAAGCAGTAGCGTGAAGGGTCTTGCCCAAGGACCCACTCTGGATGGTGGTCATAGCTCCTTTGCCCCAGGCAGGAATCGAACCTAGGTCCCCTACTTGCCAGCCTGTTTGACTTTATATATATATATATATATATAAAGTCAATTTAAGTGTACCTATTCACGTAGCACCTTTAACGGATAGACGTTACATTGTGCTTCAAAAAATTTAAATGATTAAAAAGACAACATTCAATGACAGAGAAAATGCAATAATGTTCATAAAAGTTTTAAGGAAAAGCTAATTTTGGATCAGAGGAGAGACAAGACTCTCATGACTCCGGGTTCCTCCCACAATCCAAAATCATGTCTATTGAGTTAACTGGTCCCTCTAAACTTCCCCTGGTTGTGAATGTGTGAATGATTGGTTGTCCTGGCATGAACTGGCGACCAGTCCAGGGTGTACCCCACCTTGGCATAGGATAAATGGTATAGATAATGGATGGATGGGTTATAGGGCCATAATGAAAATTAATAGGAATACATATTTGCTATATATTGAATATATATTATTTGCTATTAGTAATTATTTATAGAACATAAAATGTTCACTTTTTGCATTTATTTACAAAGATAAATTAACTTTCCTCTAACATTTTAATTTATTGTGACAGATGATGACAGGAAATGCCTTTTTTTCCTCTCACCATCACAAACATATAAAGTCTGAAACTTTATTTTATACAATGCATTCCATCATTTTTGTACAGTGTACAGTTCGAATGTAACTCAACGTCTCATTTATACCGGACGTGGTCGGTTGTCTATACGGCTGTCGAGAAAATTTTTTTGAGTCCAATCAGAGCTTTCATGCCAGCTGCGGTGCGTGTGATTGCTGTGTGTCCAGAGCTCAATTAACTTTCCTTGTCAAGTCCATTTTTTTCTGTCGCTGGATCTGGTTTTTAATTAAGTTAAAAAAACTAAACATGTTTAGTGGTAAAAGAAAATGATCTAAGCACATAATTTAGCTCAATTGATACATTTTGTCAGGTTGTGGTGGTCAGACTCAGATGCAGAGACTGGTTTTGAAAGGTTATTTCCCATTTTATTAGAATCAAATAATAATAATCCAACAAAGATGAGAGCAGGAACCACACGAGGGGAAGTTAGACGAGGACCTGGCGAAGGGAGTGAGACACAAAGGGGTATATAAAGGGCAGAACCAAACAGTGAGAACTAATTACCTAAACAAAATACCTAAACACAATGCTACTTGATGCGCTATTTGCTGGCGTTACAAAGCAGCCAATCAAGGAGTGGCAATCATTTTCTTTGGCGCTGATTTGCTGTCACCCAAAAGGCTGAAATACTGAGGCTGATGTTAGATTCTTCCGTAGGCGAACATTGGAATTGTAACCATTGAGTGACAAGGCCCCACCTTTCTTGTTTCTGATTGGCTAGCCTGGTTGATTTTTACCAATCTTAACATTCAAGAACCATAACCTAACCCTAACTTGACTATTTTCATAATCCTAATATTGGACCAGCACTTAAACCTAATGTGATCCATCTATTTATTTTAATATTTAGGACCAGTATCCAATTCTAATCTGCAGAAGGCTGGACCTTGTCCCTCAATGGGTACAATTCCAATATTTACCTCAGGTAGCACTAAGATGATTTCGACAGTGTGTATTAAAGTATAATAAGGTAGATTGTGTTGAACTATTAAGAAAAGGCAGTTATAAGCAATTGCTGGGCGTCTCAAGTATTCAAGGATTTGTGCTGATTATGAGTGGTTGTGTTCCCTAACCCCACAAGGACACTAAGGCTCCCCTGTACCACAGCATTTTAAGGACACAACATCTTAATCCATTACAATTTGTGACAAACTGAGTAAGAGATTATTAGTAAGGACCAAGGACTCTATGTAAAAGACCCATTCTTTAACAACACAAGCTTTTGAAATCCTAAAGTTTAGGACCAAATGATATCCAAACACAAATCAATGTGGTTAACATGATATGGACATTTCCAAATGTTCAGGGTTTTATTATGTTGCTACAATTAATTTGCTTTAGCTGTGAGTCTTTCAAGGGGCTCTAGGTTTGGAGGGTATTCCATAGCACATGGTTAATGCTGTTTTTGGAAAATCTTACAGAGTAATAAAATAATTCCTCCCTACATTTGTTTGTGTTTAGATAAACTTCAGATCTCCAGAGATGATATCATTGTTGGTCGGATTCTGGGCGAAGGGTTTTTTGGAGAAGTCCAAGAGGGAGTTTACAAAAGTCCAGTGAGTTTGTCTTGCTTTGAAGTTCTTTCATAGGTCGCACGTGCTTTTCTAGCAGCACTTTTGATGATGATGATGGTGCATGTGTGCTTGCAGAGCGGGGAGAGAATCCGCGTTGCGATCAAAACGTGCAAAGACTTCTCGGCTGACGTGAAGGAGAAGTTCCTAAGTGAAGCTGGTGAGTACGTTGCTGCTGCAGTGATTGTTTCCTGCTCAGACACCATTCAGGGAGTGTCTTCATTACTCATGTCTTGATTATTCTTCATGTCAAGGCTGATGATGTGCCACAACTGCAAAGACCAAAATATTTGCAACCTTCTTCCGCTGCTTTTAATATAAAACACTGAAGTGAGGCGTTTCTTTTGTGGCAGCACGGTTTAATAGAAAAAGATGTGAGTAAAGGTGAAATGAAACATCAAGTTTAGCTTGTTTAAGCGTTACAAGTCTTAAATCAGACCGCTGCTCCTGCTGACTTCCTGTTGTCTGTTTGTGGCTTTGAGCAAAAGCTCAGGGTGAGACCTGTGGTTACAACAGGGAAAATTTAAACAAAACTTAAAAAGTGATTTTATAACAGAGTATCTAAGAATAAGCTTTTTTCAGTGCATCAGAGAGGATTGTACAACTGCAAAACAACCAAGGAATGGAGAGCATTGTTCAAAGATTTAGCCAAGAAATCTTTGAAAATAAAGGCCTAAGAAGTCTGATTTAGAGTGTGCCATCAGCTACACTAAGCAAAACGGAAGAATGTGGTCTGCTTAAATGAGACTCAAAACCTTTTAACTAAATTTAAAATGTTGTATATAGGTCAAAAATAACGGAAACACGCCAAGGTAAAACATGGTGGTTGTCGATAAAAAGCTTAACATTATTTCCATTAAAGCCTATAAAGTAACTAAATGCTATATGCTCTATCTCTAAGCTCTTGATCCTCTCAAACCATAAAAGAGAACAAATGACTTGAGTTGCAAAGGATGTCGCAGCAAGGAGCGGCAAAGGAAACTGACCTGAAAAAATATTTCAGTAGGTCACCAGGAGGTTCATATCTCGTCCGGTTTTAAACAGATACGGGACGAGAGTTGTCTCACAAGAGCATCAACACTAAATGTAAAAAAAAGGAGGAAAATAAAAACACAGTAAATACTACAATCAGCAAAACTGTTGTGGCAAGACCTGAGCCCTGAGACACCCAGGCTGCTCTGCTAACAACACCCGCAACTTTATAAATGTCTCCCTATCACTCCAACTCTGAAGCAAAAACGTTTTCAAAGATACAAACAGTTGAAATCCCTGTGGCCTTAGCTCTGAAACATTGTCTACACTCAGCCATCTGTGAGTAGCTTGTTAGCGTAGCTTCAGCAGCTGTAATAAATCAAAGTCAGCTTTATTGGCATGTTTTTTAACGTACAAACTGAACCAAAAGTCTTAAAGGCATAGTGTAGAATTCTCGGCCAGTAGGGGGCAGTGCATACCTAAATTATCACAAACATGCGGTATCTGTGTCTTCGAGTAAGAAATTCAAAAACGGAGGTCCAACTAGTGCTGTTTTCAAATGCTCAATTCCCTGAGAATTATCAATTTGCGACAACATGACGAGCACATCAGTCTCTCTTTCATCACTTGGAACTAGTGAATAGGTAAAAATGTATTTATGGCAAAAGTTTTTTTGCATTTTGAGGGGAAATCAATGTTTTAATAGCGGGCGTGTTCCGTGCGCTTTGTCCGTCCGGGCTCTTGTAAAGGAAAAAAGGTCATCTAATATGGCTTTCCCCTGAAAAGAGGACCATCGCCTATGTATTTTATAACTGATTTTTAAAGTCATATTTTACAATATCGTCAATATTTTTGCAATTTATTTGCTTTACATAATTATTATTACCTACTATTTTAATGGCTATTTTCAAAGATGTACTGCAAAAACTACACACTGTCACTTTAAATACTTAATAAACTTTTAAAATCAAAGGATCAAGATAAGCCATCAAATTAAATATGAATTAAATAACTTTTAATTAATTACAATTGTTAACGAAAGTCTTTTATTTATGTTTGTCAGTATTACTGATCTCACTCAGGTCTCTTAATTTGTTTTGTTTTTTTCTTACAGACTTTCAGTCAGGGGAAAAAAAGCTTTTTAAATAAATGGTTAATTTGAATTATGTTTTTGTATGTGCTTTATTAAAATTAGTTTATTAAAGAGTAGAATAAAATGGCCAAGGTCCCGCTTAAAAATATCTTCCAAATTTTTTTGATAGCAATTGATAATTATTGATATAAGTGTGACTTTTTATTGACGTGCTTTTCTTTCTATTTCATCCAGCTCTACTCCAAAATGTTTTTTTGTTTTTTCATTGAAAAAAAACACTCATTATTCTTTCCTTTGTAGGGGAATTTATCAATTAAAAATAGTTAATTAATTGATAATTGCTATGATGTATCTGGTTATGTTAAGAATATTAACTAATTATTGTAAATTAGTAGTTAATTATTCTTTAAATCATTTCATCAGGGCACCATTCTAGCCTCTGGGCTAGAAACAAAATATTATATATAATCAAAGGGATTATCAACAAGTAATCTCACTTAAAATGATTCATTATTAGTGATTACACCAGAAAGATACTATCTGAAGGAAATTAATTCTTTGCAATAATTCATACATACTCAGAATAAAAGAAATCTGATATTTTATTCAATTCAATGAATTTATTCTAAAAACACAACTAAAATAAAATCACTACTTATACCAAGCGGTTCTGTCAAGACTACCGAGTAATATGGCGGCCAGCGATGTGGTCACTTAGGTACGTCACGGGGCGCCTCCTACTGACGTCGTACGCAGCCCCTCGCGTGCATGTTTGGAGGTGGTGTACGACGTGAGCTCGTCGAGAAGAATGGGGGGCGGTTACGGCTTGTTTAATTGAGCAAGAGGCCCGTGGTTCCTTTCTAACAAAAAGACCTCTTGCTCTTATCAGAGGAGAAGACTCTGGTTGGGAAATATGGAGGAAAAGGGATTAAAATGTCTTTTGCGTGCTGCGCGTTCCTGACAGGCGCTCGGCGGGTGCTGACTCAAATGCTATCGTCGCGAGCGCACAGAGAGTGACAGCGCGCGTGGCCTTTATGCGCGCGGATTTTGGCACCAAAGAAACACGATAAAATGCCTATGACACCAACACTTAGTATCAAACTAACGGAGAGGAACCAAAACTTCTACAGACTAACAATTCTGCTCACTAATAAAAGACAAAACATAGAGGAAACTTACAATCAACAAGTACAAAACTCACAAATTTACCCATTAGTAGAAACACAGCACAGAGGAATGACAGAGCGCTCAAGGAAGGCAACTCCCTTCACACCAATAATCATGCATGCATACAGTTACACAGAAAACTTTCTAAACTCTCTCCATCCAGGTCACAGAAGAAATAGATAAAACGGAACACTCTTACTTCTTTCGAAAAGAGAGGGGGCTCCCAGTTATGGAAGAAAAAGTTGGGAAAGCGAGATGTTCGAAAAAACAAAAGGAGGGGAATTAAGCGGATCAAAAAGAGATTGTTAGGGCCAGCTAAAACTATTGGGAAAACTTGGTTGCAGTGATGGAAGGCGAAAATCCAGAACACGTGTTGCGAATGAAGATCTCTTCTCTCAGTTCCGTGGATAGAACTAAACCCCACTAAAGCGAGTTTTGAAGAGGAAGAAGAATTGCTTTATGCACTTTTATGCTGAGTGTGGGCGCGTCGTCCACCTTTCCCCGTATCTGTCTCCAATCAGGCTGCGGGCAGCAGCGGCGGTTTTGAGGGATTGCTATCCCAGCCAACTGGCGCAGCAAAATCATCCAGCCCTCAGCGGATTCGAAACGGGGAAGGAGCGGATAGCTCCGCCATTGGTCAGAATGGCGTGGCCAGGTGGGAAGGGGCGTGACGCCGAGGGGGAAAAGGAATTTGTCTGATCTTATCTGTTCTGTTAGACTGTCTTAGTTCCAACATTCATGGGTCAGACCCAACACCTTATTCATTCATATGTGCTACTCTATGTTGATATATGACATAAAATCCAATAAAATAATAACTGTTTGCTGGCAACCAATCCTTCACATGATTTTTTTTCAAGGTTTTAGAATCAATTTTTTAAGATCTATACAGATATATTGGATTAAATCATTGAATATTTATTTCAGCATTTCCATCACTAAGTGAAATGCATTATATAAATTACAAAAAGCATGATGTCTTAAGCCTTAATTTATGTTAATTATGATAATGTTCTGTTTATAGGAAATGTAAACATGTTCAGGATTATAGTTTTACATCAGACCAATAGAAAGAGAGAAGACAGAATTGTGTTTAATACCAACAAACAGGACTCATTAGTATATTCCAATTTAACAATATGTACATGTGGGTAACATTATCCTTATTAGATTGTTTAAAGTAAAGGCTTTTAAGCAAAAGCTTTGTTTAACTGATCTGTGTTGATCCAAATGTTGTAGATCTCATGAAAAACCTGGACCACCCTCACATTGTGCGTCTCATTGGGGTCATTGAGAAGGATCCAGTCTGGATTGTCATGGAACTCTATGAACATGGAGAGGTGTGTGTTTAAAAGTTTGCATCTGATCCGATCATCACAACCACTCCAGCTGGTCGTTACAAGGCTTGTTAAAATGCATCCATTTTTTTTATCTATAAGCTGGGGAACTACCTTGTGGAGCAGCAGCACCACCTAACCACAGACAAGTTAACCCAGTACTGTCTCCAAATCTGCAAAGCCTTGGCTTACCTGGAGGGACTCAACATGGTACACAGGTAACTAACCTTAAGTGAACAAAAATGCAGCTAAAGCTTTTTACAACTTTTCTACTTTGATCAGAGTTGGGGGACTTCTAATTTGTAATTACTGCTATCACAAATCTCCACAAAAACCACAAAGTGCCATCTATTTCTGTCACGGATTACATATTTGTAAGATAACTTTCTGCTGCAACTTTCAAATTTAATAGAGGCATGGAGCAAATGAGGCATGAACACCAAACGCTGACAAACGAGAAACGTAATTTATAAAATTCTAGCCTAACAGTAATTTACTCTGTAACAGCCATATAAATGATACATATGTAATGTGTTCCCCTTTATTTTACCAAATCATGAATCCATGTACATAGTCCTCCTCTCTCTAGCAGTCCCGCATCTTAAATAAGCGGCCACAAACTCCTAATTTGAAATACTGTTCCTTGCGCCTGTTATGAATTGCTCAAATAAAGGACAACTTACTGTTGCAGTCATCATTAAGATCTTGGCCCATAGTATTAGAGTACTATGTTAATTCATTTTTGTCTCTGTTTTAGCTGAGTCTTAAAGGTAGCATATAATTATTTAATATTTAGTTTTTTTTAGATACAGTATATTCATGTGTATTTCTAACATTTTGTTGAGAAACAAGTTTCTCATTTCTAACCTTTTTAAATAAGAAATTCAGCAAATGTATTTTAGAAATCTTTACACTTCGTTAATACTTATTCATTCATATTTTTTGTTTAAATTCTTTCAACAATTATTTGTTTTTTGCAGAGATATTGCAGTTAGAAATGTGCTGGTTGCATCTGCTGAATGTGTTAAGCTTGGTGACTTTGGACTTTCTCGCTACGTTGATGAACAAGAATATTACAAAGGTACATCAACACACAGCTTCCCTGCATGTATTTACAGTTTTTTTTTTTACACTAATGTCTGTGAAACACAAAATATGTCCCGCGATTTTTTTTTTTTCAAATCACGTTCTCCTTTTCTACGTGCAGCCTCAGTTAGTCGATTACCAATTAAATGGATGGCTCCTGAATCCATCAACTTCAGACGCTTCACCTCAGCCAGTGATGTCTGGATGTTTGGTGAGAAGAAAACACATCTTCACACAAATTTAGACTTTAAAGATTTTTCTGCATCACAAGTTGCATCACTACGTATTAGTACTAAAAAAGTATTAACTTTTTTACAAATTTTTTTCTAAACGTAACCATGCAGTTATGACCTCTGAGTCATGTCTCTTTTACGCCACCACATCTTATTTTTCACTTTGTCAGCCATTTCACTACCTCTTATCTTCAAAGTCCTGTTTTTGAAGCCATAAGAACATTTAATGGTTTAAAACTTTATCAGTGAAAATTATTATTATTAGCCATCTGAAAATGTGAGAAATACTGTCATATTTAAAGATTATCCCAACATATAGTAACTTTTTCCATGTCAATCTTTTTTTTTTAAATAGAAAAGCCAAATTAAAAATGAAAATAAATCAAATTTTTGTATTTAGCTTGTAAAAATCAGATGAAATATTTGCTCTCTTAATCATATTGTACTTAATTTGTCTTCATTGTCTCCAAAATTATGAAATACTGTATGTTAAAAAGCAGCCAACAGCGCAGCTGAAACCTGATACAAAAGTAGGGATAGGAAAGTCTACTGCTTGAATTTGAGTTCAGAAAGTCAGGATAGAATAGTAACTTATTCAATGAGTTACCTCGAAAGTGCTTTTTGGTCAACCCCAGTTTGTGTGTAACTCACTACAGTGGCAAATGGCTGTTAGTGACAAATAACTAATTTATACATCTAAAATTTACCCCAACAAATCACCAGAATAGCTTTTATGTTATGTATGTTTCATTTAGTAATTATGCTGTCAAAATTTTCACCGCATAACTAGTGTATCACCTTCAGACATTTAACAACAACAAATTAGCTTTAAACACTTTACTCCAATACCTCTGTCATGGCACAGATATTCTCATTTCATGTAGAATTAGCAATATCACCTCTACATGTTATTTGTTCTTAAAGACTCCCTTTAAGCTCAAGAGTCAGATACAAGGGACGTTTGAGCGCAGCTTCAGTGAAACAATCATCTTTATTTGGCTCAGACCCAGAAAAAAATCAAAAAAAGAATCAAAGATGAACCTAAAATTAATGAGTAAACGTGCCGGAGGATCATTTGGAGAGCGTGGCTATGAATTTTACAGAGTCTGCAGAAATCAGTAGATGTTTTGCAGGGACATACAAATAAAAAGTAAATAGAAGAAATGCAGGAAAAGAAATCATCATGGAAGATTGTTGTCTCCCTGCTCAGGCAAACCTTTCACAAAAAGTTATCTTAAGATAACCGTAATTGAAGACATCCCAATGCCATAATTAATTTGGATGTCTGGTTTTATTTTTTTTTCCCCTGCAGTAATTACTTAAAAATGAAAAACCCTTTAGTTTTTAGATCACTAAATAAAGTTATGATGAGCTAAAACGGTAATTTGATTTGTGTTCTTATCTAAAGTCTGGAAGTTTTTTTGGAAAAGCAAGGCAATTTTATTTGCATAGCACACTTTAAACATAAGGTAATTCACAGTGCTTTACATGATTGGTGGTAAAGAAACCAAGCATATAATAAAAGCATAGAAAGTAAAAACAGCAACAACTTATGATAAAATCATACAAAGAGTAGTAAGACACAAAACAGCATAAAGTAGGAAAATTAAAAACAGCAATTAAGCATAAAACATGGGAATCAATAAAATAATCGGATATTTAATTTATTAGGTAGACCTGTTAGGATGCTATTGCAGTAATCAATCCAACTAAAGATCAACACATGGATTAGTTTTTCAAGGTCCTTTTGTGGGATTAGTCCTTTAATCTTAGAGATTTTCCTCGGGTGATAGAAGCCTGACCTTGTTATTGCCTTTATGTTACCCTGGATAACAAATCTTGATGTGGAAATTGTTCTTTACAATGACAAGGACCAACATGTATTTGCTTCATATCAACTGACAAACACGGGGGTGAAGACGTGATGATGTGGGCTTGTTTTACAGCTACAAGAGAGCAACAGCTGTCACTTTTTACCATACAAAATAAAAGCTGTTAGTAGGGTCAAATATGAGATATTTTCCAAGAAAACCAAACTTATGACCTCTAGAGGGGCATGCAGTATGTTGTAAATCGACATAAGAATAGTTGGGGTGAAAAATATCGCAGTGTTGCAATGGCCCAACCAAAGTGAAGACCTCAAGCGTGAACTTATGAGAACTTTGTACAAAACTGTGGGAAAATTACTCTGAAACATAGAGTAAAACTTACCTTCTGTGAGAAATTCATTAAGAGTTTTTAAAGGAGACACATTATGACATTCTTTTACTATTTAAAATAGGTCTATGAGTTCCAGAAAACATGTTTCTTAAGTTGTTTGCTGGAAATAGCTTGTAGGAAACGATTGTTACCAACCTCTATTTCCCTCTGTTTCAGCCCCTTGTGCTTCTTTTCTGCTGTTCATTGCACATTACATGAGCTGCTGTTAACTTTGCCACGCCCAACGCTCTACAATCTTTGCTCATGCCCACCACTCACATAGTGACTGTTACCACTATGTGTGAAAGTTACAGACATGGGTGCTGCAGTAGTTCAACCATACAAAAAAAAGTTCAACCATACACAAAAAAGGGACTTCAACCATACAAAAAAGTAGTTTAACCATACAAATAAAAAATAGTTCAACCATACACAAAAAAAGTAGTTCAACCATACATGATTGACCTAGAATCTGCTCCCGTAGGAGGGGAGTCTCCTGAGAACCTGATACTCTGATACAGCAAGATACTTATAAATGGTTATTGAAGAAATGACTTAAAGGTAAAAGAACATATTTAACTTCCATATGTTCCC
Organism: Apricaphanius iberus; assembly: GCA_028564705.1. Lineage (NCBI taxonomy): Eukaryota > Metazoa > Chordata > Actinopteri > Cyprinodontiformes > Aphaniidae > Apricaphanius > Apricaphanius iberus. Next base: position 70,794 of record JAPXFQ010002352.1, read on the forward strand.
AACAGAGACCTTCGCTCTCAGACTGCAGGTTTACTGGTAGTTCCTAGGATTTCTAAAAGTAGAATGGGTGGCAAATCTTTCAGCTATCAGGCTCCCCTCCAATGGAACCGGCTCCCAGGGTTGGTTCGTGAAGCAGACAATTTGTCTATCTTTAAAACTAGGCTAAAAACTTTCCTCTTTGACAAAGCTTACAGTTAGAGATATGTTAATAGGTAGTTAGAGTCAGGTTAGACAGGTAGATAGGAAGAGACAGGTTAATGTTAGTAGTCAGGCAGAGTGTCAAAAGTTAGGAAGAGATAGGAAGAGGTAGAGTAGCTAGGTAGAGATAGATTAATGTAAGCCAGGTAAAGATCCGGAGCCGGTCGCGGCTTACCGCCGCGGAAGAAATGCGCCCCACGGGGGCCAGCCAGCGCCGGAGAGAGGTCCCTCAAGGGGATCCTCCCGCACAGTGTGGCCGCCCATTACCTGCCGGGTTGAATCCCCCGGGCAGACTGTGCGGACCCCACCCGTTTATCTCTTAAACGTTTCTCGCCCTCTTCAACTCTGTCCTCTCAGTTCTGTCTATTTTTCCTTAAGATAGTTGTCGACTATCGGTCTCGTGCCGGTATTTAGCCTTAGATGGAGTTTACCACCCACTTTGGGCTGCATTCTCAAACAACCCGACTCCGAGAAGACCCCGGCATGACGGGGGCCGTTACCGGCCCTACACCGTCCACGGGTGACTGTCAGGAGGACTCAGACAGAGTGTTGGTAGCCAGGTCTCCTAGTAGCTAGGAGACAGGTTAATGTTAGTAGCTATGCTGCTTTAGGCTAGGCTGTTGGAGGACATTATTAGGGTCTGTTCCTACTTTCTCTCCTACTTCTCCCCAACTGCATGATGTGCTGTCAATTCAAGCACTAACCTGTTTTCTATTATAGTAGGTGCTCCGGATTAGCCCTGCTTGATGACCCTGACTAAGATGGCATTGCAGTGACGGAAAATTCTCCACATCCTGCAACAAACTTCTGCATCAGTTCTATTGCTCTTTCTGTGTCTCTGTTATGTATTCTCCAAGCCACAGACGGTCGCGGCAGATAACCGCTTGTGCTGAGCCTGGTTCTGCCGGAGGTTTCTTCCAGTTAAAAGGGAGTTTTTCCTTCCCTGTCGCTGCATGCTTGCTCAGTATGAGGGATTGCTGAGAATTACACGACACAGTCTTCTGTGGTTCTGTAATTTCTACATTAAACATTGTATTGTAATAACTCTTCTTGTAAAGTGCCTTGAGATGACATCTGTTGTGAAATGGCGCTATATAAATAAACTGAATTGAAAATTGAATTGAATTAACTACTTACCTGGCACTCCGATATCTTCCTGAGACGCTGACTCTAAAGCCTTCCAGCTCGATCTCGCTGACTCCAGCTCTCTTGCACCATGGAAACCCCACTCAATTAGATCCGTGCAGCTGCATGTCCTCAGTCTTTCCCCGTGTTGGAGTAGGTCAAATCGGCGGCTCATCTGCCGTCTTCCGCACGGAGATTGAGTAGCCCTCTGCGGCATCCTCAGTCTTCTCCGCCCTTACTGCCAGCATCATACCATAAAAAATAAATCCAACCTATGCTGCTCTTCTGCGGCAGGTCTCCTGTCTTCTTCGTGTCTCCCCTCTCCTTCGCAGATTCTGAGTTGCTTCTTGTGGCAGCATGTCTCCCGTCTTCCACACCCTTACTGCCAGCATCTTACCATAAAAAGTAAAATTCCACCCATGCCGCTCTTCTTTCCTCTTCGACTGGGACCTGATGAAGTGTTTTGAGCTCTTTTGAACAGCCAAAAACTGAGCATTTTGTGCGGAGCTTCAACATGGTGTTTCCTAATCTGAATGGTAATGGTAATGGTGTTTACTGCTGTACCTGATGGGTGGAGACAGCAGTCTGAGGGGGTACGGATATTCCAATATTCCGGCTTGTGACGTAGAAAATTTTGAACAGCTCAATCAGAGACTGAATGCAGGATCAATAAAAAAAAATAAAACTGTCTCACTCAAACCAGCATGGATGTTTTTTTCCCAGATTTGTATGCATGTATATGCACCAGAGACACACAATAACGCCCCAAATCCCAGGAAAGGATAATTTTTTCATTATTTGTCTCCTTTAATGACAGATTTTTAAGCCATATATTTATAGGGCTTCCCCCATATGTAAAACCCATCCCCTGCATTATGTCTTAGTCTATTATATAATTAACTGAATTTGGAACAGCTTGTAGATAAATAACCAGAGTCGACATGTAAGTCAACCATGTGTGTCTTCAACAGGTGTGTGTGTTTGGGAGATCTTCTCCATGGCTCAGCAGCCATTTTTCTGGCTGGAAAACGGCCAGGTGATCAACCAGCTGGAGTCCGGAGTTCGGCTCCACAAACCGCAGCAGTGCCCTCCCACAATCTACGCCCTGCTCACTCGATGCTGGTCCTACGAGCCGCACAGCCGCCCCACCTTCAGAGATCTCGTCCTCTCCTTTAGGTGCAATCATACACCCTCCTCCGAATGTCTGTTTTTTTTTAAACTTCAGTCGCAGAAGGTTTTCACACGTTTGCCTTTTGATAGTGAGATCCACAAGATGGAGCTGGAGCAGGTGACGGACGTGAGAAGAGGGCGGTCTTGCTCCGTCTCCTCCGCCCGCACAGAGCCACCGCCAAAGGTACCAAAACTACCAAAGCTATGCAGTGTGTCAGCATGAGCTCATGTGGGTGGGAAATACTTACTAAAACAGCATCACATGCTTGCCCGCTTATTGCACGACTGAACATGCAAACCAATCAAAAACTTTGACACTTCTGCTTTTTAATAGTTAGCGGTTGTTCTCACATCGCCTGTTTTAGAAAGAAGTAGAAAGAAAGTGATGGAAGTACCAACAATGATTATCACATGGTGCTTCTTACTTTTTTCACTAGGTCAAACAATCTCAATGTTGTCCTTGTTTTAATGCAGCATCACTTCTCCTCTCTGTTTTTCTATCATCAGCCGTCCAGAACTCAAGGCAACACCCTCACACGCATGAAGGTAACCGAAAACACACATGCACAAGCAAAAAATAGGTCTAAGAGACACATTTACATTTTTTATATAATTCTATTGTTCTACCCTCTATGATTTTCGGGACCCACAAGTAAAGGTGTGTATAAAGCCCTGAAATAAATAAATGTTTCATTAAAGTAGAATATCTCAAACTGGAAAATAATGTGGTATAGTCTCCATCAGGAAGACGTTATTGACCTTCCTTAACTGATTTTCTGGTGGAGGCCGCTGGATTTTCATTTAAAATGTTCGGGTACCTCTGAAAATTCACGATTATATTTACTTTAATGAGTTTGCCAAGGGCTTTGGATGAAAAGGAGGTCCACAACATGATAGACCCTCCATCATACTTCCACAAGGAGTAAGAGAAACTTTCCCACATTTTCATCTTCTTTTCACCAGTTCGAAAGGCAGATTGGTGCATTGTCTGCAGGGATGTGAGAGCGGAGCTGACAGACTTAATTTAATCTTGATTTGCAGGTTGACTTACGTTCCTACCCTCATCTATGATTAGGAGAAAGTGGTCAAAAACTATTAAGCTGAGTTTATACTTCTCCATTAGCAGAGAGGCAGACGTACAACGCATGTCTAGATTGGCTTTTTTTTGGCAAGAAAAACTGTTACCGTACTTTCTTATAAGCAAGAGGAGAAATATGGCTCTCTATTTAAGCATTACCTCTCCCATTTTTCCCAATTTAAATAGTGGCAAAGAAAGAGATTTATTTGTTAAAGGGGAAGTTCTTTTTATATTTTCTTTTTTTTCACCTAGACCTTATTTATTGTACCCATTACATTCATTTACTCACCCAGACCAGTTTGGCTCCACTTGGCATCCTTTGGGAGAAATTTATATCCATTCGCCATCAGCGTATATCCCTATAATGGGAATAGTGGGAGCACAGCAAGTGCAGCCTCTAAATAACGGATTATCTGCCACAAAACTCCTTTGTTTCACTAGTGATTTGTTATGAATTGCTAGTACAGTTAATCTGTAAACTGGGAGCATTTCCGAGATGCTTTGTTATTTTCATCAGGTGTGTTTTAGATGCTTTTAATCCAACTACACTGACAAGAAATTTCAATTCCATCACTGCCATGCAGCATCCCAGTTGTATCCTGAGCAGCCCTTTCACTCTGTGCTTGACGGCGGTCGTTTAGATAGAACTTGCTACTCCAAACATCAACATGTTTCATATTTGCGCGTTTCCAAATTGCACAAAAAAAATGACCAAGTAGACTAAGCTCAGCTTCCACAAATTCCCTTTCCGCAACCTGCTCAGACTACAGCCGCTATGGTGGACGCCTGCGATGTCACTGAAATTGCCAGCCACTGTAAGTTGGAATAGGTTGGAATAAAAGCCTGTAAAAATACTTCAGAGATGCTCCGATCTAACAGGGGAATAGCGCTAGTGATTTATACCAAAACATTGGTGAAATCATGGAGTTCTGTGGCAGATAACGCCTTATTTAGAGGCAACACTTCCCGTGCCCCATTAACTCCCAATATATGGATATATACTGATTGCAAATGGATCTAAACATCTCCTGAAGGACGCCAAGTGGCACCAAACTTGTCTGGGTGAGTAACTGAATGTAACGCATGCTAAAAATAAGGTCAAGGTTGGAAGAAAAAAAAAACTGACTTCCCCTTTAAGTCATATTTACACCTCAGGGTACCAAAGTGTTAGGTCTTACTAATGCAAAATTAATCTTTTAACAAATGAACTTAGAAATTTAAAAGTCAAGCTAATTTACAGGAATTGGTGAGGATAACCCCCAATATAAAATCAAAAGTTGGGTACTGCTACTGCTATAAAAGACAATTATCTGTTCAGACTTTCTGCATGTGTATAGGGCAGAGTTTGATTAAAACCACAGCTAAAACAGAAATAAAAGGTGTTGATATGCAAATGATTTTCTTAGAAAGTGAGCATAAGTGTGACAAGACACATGTAGCTTAAACTAGGCTACAATTTACAATTCTGTCATGTTCAGGGCATTAACATTATGGAATGAGCTCCCATCTGTGGTGATGAGGCTGCAACCAAAGCCACATTCAAAAAGTCTCTGAAAAAATGTGGGTCTTAACTTTGTGAGTCTTTGTTTTAATCTTCTTATTTTCTATTTCTCTTGGATCAGTTGTACACTGTTTTGACAATCAGAAATACCTGAGTGGACAACACTGTTGTCTACTATTCTATAAGTGTCCAACTTTTAATGTACTTGTGTAAGGAGTGTATAATGATTTATGCATGTGGTATTGTGAACGCAAATGTTTTTTAATCAAGTGAGGACCTCAGGAAAAGTAGCTGTCTTTTGTTTTTTTGGTTTTTTTTTTGACAATTAATGTGGATCCAAATAAATATACAATAAAATAATGTGGTGGGAATCAAATAACCCTGTTAAAAATGGTGGTGCTTCATTTGTGTTTGTGTGCTTTCTAGGCTCTGGAGGGAAACAACCGGACTTTGTGGGAGAAAGAGAGAGTGGAGGACACTCTACAGAGACAGAGACGAGAGATGCTGATGGATAAACAGTGGTTGGAGCAGGAAGAGAGACAACTGGTGAGAGACGTCCCTCACTTGCACCAAAACACATATGCTTACAGGAGACAAACTGATGACCCCACGACACGCTTGATTTAGGGAGCCACATCTACACCCTGCTGCGTTCAGTGAGGCTTCCTCATGTTGGTTATCTTTTGCTCTTTTTTGTTTAGGACCCTATTGTGAGACAAGATTCACAAACCAAGGTAAATTTTTTTTTCTTTTAGTTGAAAAAAGAAAAGGAAGAAAATAAAGAGGCCTGCACACTGCTAACAAAAAAGACTATACTTTACGAAATGTTGCTATCAAATAAAGGATACTCTTTTTTTTTGTTAGCAGTGTGTGCAGGCCTCTTTCTTTTTTTCAGCTGCTGAATATTTGGACCTGCCTCCTGCCCCGAGGTATCCAGTATCTGCAAAACGTTTTTTTTTTTCCTTTGCAACATTTAAGTCCTTATTTTAAATACTAGCAGAAAGAAACACAGCTTTGTTATAAATTTACAGTGAAGGTCTTTTTCATGATAGATTTGAACCGCTTATTTTTTTTGACAGGGTATTAAATAAAACACAAGCTTAAAGACAATAAAAGTTTACTCCATGGGCGGGGCCACAGTGGCACTGGCCCCTGCTGCAATCTGATTGGCCCACTGAGGTACCATTGACCTGTCACTCATATCCTTTGCACTCATCATCAGTTAATAGGTGGGTGCAATTCCAAGTGCAAACACTAGTGGTGCTAATGAGCCAAATAGTAATTTACTTTTATGTATGAAATGTCTGATTTATCTTGTTTTGTAAATATATTTATTGAATATTTACCAATAATATGGAACAAATAAATTTAAAGAACAAAACAATTTGACCAAAACTGAATGATTGCAAACAAATAAAAAAATAGGAATTGAGATGAGCATTGTACAGTGGGAGACAGCTTGCATAATACAATAAAAATGCTTTTGGGGATCCCTGAAATATGAAGTTCAACATGTGACAAAAAAAAGGTTTCCATCTTTTGACAAAGAAATATGTTCTTTATAGTGCAACAGTTATGTCAGATTATCAGGACAGACATAATTGAGGAAAACCTCGCGCCATTTTACTTTATTTTAGTCCAGTTATCCAATTAAAGTGGAGTCATTGTCTAGAACAGAAAACCAGCATTCAATTGAGTTTTGTTTTATATTTATTAGTACTAATTGGGTTGGTTATTCAACCAAAAATATTGTTTAAATTAATAGACAGAAGTTTGGTAACTGTAGCAAATCGTATGTGGGAAAATGACCTCACTTCAATAGGTGATTTTATGTTTCTCTAAGCATTATTCCATTCATCATCATTAAGGTTGTAGTTAAGATTCCTTTCCAAAAATTCCTTCAGATGAGTAGATTTTCCTAAATTGTAGCATTGTGAAGCTTTATAAAATGTGCTAATTAAAGTAGGAAACGTAATCAAAAAAGGCTGGCTCTGTTTATTTAATATGCCATGATAGACCACAAGTGTAGTGTTTCTCCTAAAATAAAACTCTAAAATAAACTCTAACCTGTTAGTACTGGAAAATGTCCTTGTTTGAAACACTGTATTTTTCAACTAGTACATTATGTAAGATTAGGAGTTTTATTTCACCGACATACATACTTAAAAACTAAAACTACTGGTGGCTTTAAATAATGTATACAATAGTGGAATTTCTTTCAATGCTGTTTGTGTTTGTACTTTGTCAATATACACTAAAAAGGCATGCACCGTTATACAGTATTAAACTGTTTCAACATGATGTGGGTGATTAAATCTATGTGCCTTACCAAAACCGCTATCGTGTGTAAGGATGTGGGTCTAATACTTGGTCCCTTTATAAATATTGTGGCCCCTTGATGGCCCCATACTCTGAAACATCCTAGATCCGCCACTGATTTACTCTAATCCACACAAGCTCAAACACATACATTCCCCCTCATTAGTATGTGGTTAAATGTCCCTGAGTAAGTTGAAGAAACCACATTCCGTCTGCAGCCATCTGCAAGGTTCCGGCATGGTTCTGATTGGATCTTTGACTACTTTTTCCATCCTAAAAATAAGTGTGGATGTCTGTCAATTGGTCCTCCTTCATTATTTCCTCCACTTTGTGAAATGCATCAAACATCCAGTAAATGTAATATTATTTCTCTAATTTATCTACAGCTTCCGGAAAAAAGCACTGGAAACGGTAAGTCCAGATTTTCAGTTTTATTAAATCGAGCCATTGACTTCCATTACATTTTTAAAATTATTTTCAGTCAAATTTTCTCCAAATTTTGATTAATTCTATATTTTTGGATATAAGATTTGTTAAATAAAAAAGTAAAGGAATATTTCAGTCGGAAAAATGTCAAGAAACTTTAGAAAACCACAAAATAATTTAAATGTAATAAATTAAGTCCTAAATACATTTAATCTTAAACAAAAGGAGAAAGTAATGCATCAGGCGTCTGCAACCTGTGGCCAATATCTCTGTCTTCTATAATCATATTAACAGAAATCCGAGAAGTTCTAAAATAATAAACATATTTTCATTCAATCTCTGCAAATAATTGATTAAGGTGTTGATGGTCAAGAAATATTGGTTTTGTTGCCCACCTTTTTTTTTTTTTATCTTTAGGCTGCAGACAGTTTATCGTTATTTCTTTATTTTAAGTAAATGTGCAAAATTCCTTTAGACAACAGGTTTTGATTCTCTTATTCTAAAGGTTTGAATGGTTTCCTTAGTTTTAAAACCAAATAGAATAGCAATAAAACCTAGGTATCTAATCAACCTACTTTTATTTAATTATTGTAAATGTATTTATTTTTCAACAAGTATTAATTTGACGTATATATTCATTATGACTTTCAATTAACCAACTAATGCATCGTTTTTTAGGGTTGGGTAGGTTTTGGGGATCGAGAAAAATTCATATCAAGAGTGAGGAGGGCAAAAGAAGCTCTTTTGATTAAACAGGTTCTTGACTCTTGTACTATATAGACATTTACAATATTCATTATCTAATTTTACACTGTATTTATGTAACAGGAAGGAAATAGTTTTATGGTCCCATTTTTACACTAATAATCCTAAATAAAATTCAATGGACCTAATTGCTTATAGAAGCCCTATAATTGATTTTAAAAAAAGGTCAAGCTGTGTGTAATTACTTTTACATGAAGACTTAATACCAATGCAGAGGTGTCCAAATTAAGTCCTCAAGGGCTTGTATCCTGCATGTTTTAAATCTATCCCTGGTTCAACACACCTGAATCAAGTGAATGGCTCATTAGTAGGCTTCTGCATCTGCTTTATTAGAAGCAGAAACACATTTGAAATGTGCAGGACACTGGCCATTGAAGAGTGCATTTGAGCCTCCAGAAGACCTGAGGCTGGATCAGAGGTTCACCTTACTAAACGTACACTCAGAGCAACGAAGAAATTGATTAAATCAAAGCCTGTTTATGTGTTAGAATTGGGTTGTCAAAGTCCAGACCTGAATCATATAAGATCTTGATTAAATGCCGTTCAAAAGATGTGATTAAGTTCAGGAGAAAAGCACTTTTCAAACCAAGTGCTATTAAATGAGCGAAAAATTCCAACAATACCACAAACAAAAGTTATAATGTAGCATTTAGAAGACGTTTTAAAGACTCTTGGGTTAACTGAATGTGCTTTTTTGTTTTTTTTGTGATACAGGTCCCCCATCGAAACCTCCAATGCCTCCCACCATCTCACAGGTAAAACTAAACTTTCATATCAGCTCAAATAATCGGAATATCTTGCTATTCTCACAAAGGAAGCAATTAAGAGTAAAAGGTTTCAAGGCTCCGTGTCGTGCTGTCGTAGCCTCGACCCACGGCTGAGCTGGACCGTTCCGGAGACGAGGTCTACACCAGCGTCATGGCCATGGTGAAGCAGGTGGTGCAGCTGAAAAATGACGTCAACACACTGCCTCCCTCGGAGTATCCCATCGCTGTCAAGGTACACCCATCTCTGAGTCTTGGAGACTCCATATTGTCTCATCTGCAGTTGTAAACTAAAGATCAGAAGGGGGCGCCCTTGACTCTCTTTCTCCCACCGCTCCTCCTTTTGCTGTCTGCAGGCTGTAGGAATCACTCTCCGCAACCTGATTCAAAGTGTTGATGAGATCCTGCCATCTCTGCACTACTCAGTCACCACTGAGGTAACCTTCAGTGTGATCTTTCTCCTCAAAGTCTCTTTGCTTTCCTGCTCACGTATATCAGCTACTATAGTCTGGGTGGCCTTTCAGTGATTTTTCTTTTGCCTTATCAATGCAAGAGGTAGTCTTTCATTTATCTTATTCCACCAATGCACAATCAGTCTGACCCTTAGCATGATACTGCCGGTAGTGCACTGTTTTCTGACAAAAAAAAACAACAACAAAAAAAAACCTTGACTCCCTATAATTGGCTTTTTCTTGTTGCTCTTTTTTCCTTTATTAAATACTATTCTTTAGAAAATTAAGCTACCTCCTATTCTTTACAGCACCACAATTCAGAGGTTATAGAGTTCATCTGAGTTCAATATGAGACTTATAGCCTTATGTACAGTGTTAGAGTTTAACATAAATGAAAAGTTCTTAAACATACACACAGTTGTTTTTAAAATGTCCTGATGAATCATTTAGAAACGTTTCCCATTTAATGGGATTTCTGTTGTGTAAAATTTCAGAAATAAACTATATATATAAAAAAAGAAGAAATCAGCCGAAACATTGATAAAAGGCGTGATAACTTGGCTGCCTCACAGTGTGCACAACCAAAATCTGATCATTTGAATCAATTTTAGCAGGATTCTATCAGCATCCCGTATCCTGACATGGCTGCATACACTCTCTCTGTACTGAAAAAACTCCCCAAATCTCTTCTGTCAAATTAACTTCTGGATTCTAGTGAGGCCTGGTTCCTGAACTTAATTTTTCTTCAAAATAAGTCATTCTTTTGGAACTTGGATTCACAGCAATGCAGGAAGACCAAAATCCGTCTTCGTCTCTAACTTTTTGGCCATATAAAGGTTAAGAACCGAACACTCACCTTGACAAAACATTGAATTTCCAGCTAAAGAAAAGTAACCCCACATCATAATGCTACCACCACTACTGCAAGTTTGGTGTTCTTTTGCTTTTCAGCAGTGTTGTTTTTGAGAGTTCATACTTAAATATATATATATATATATATATATATATATATATATATATATATATATATATATATATTAACAGCCTCCCTGAGCAGTTTTCTATCCTGTTTCTACACCAATTTCAAATTAATATCCAGTTTTTGTAAGAAAAATATTCTTCCTGCCTTCGCTGTTCCATGAGTTTATTTGGATGATGCTAATGGGCAAAAGTCAGGAAAATCTGAAAAGGACTGGACTAGAGGTTGGGGGGAATTGGCATGAAAAAAAATTGCAATTATTAATCAATCAGGTATTTTTTTTCGTTTTTAAGTTTTTAGTACTTCATGTAATAGATAAGGCATTAGCACCTATCACCTTTACGAGACCATCTCTTCATTTCCTCCACATCTCAGATCGAGGGGACCAAGAAACTGCTGAACAAGGATCTGAGCGAGCTCATCAACAAGATGCGGCTCGCTCAGCAGAATGCGGTAACATCGCTGAAGGAGGAGTGCCAGAAGCAGATGCTGGCCGCCGCACACACGCTGGCCCTGGACTCCAAAAACCTGCTGGATGCCGTGGACCAGGCTCGGGTCAGGGCCAACCTGGCCAAACCCAAACCCAGCTCACAAGAGGGAGGAGAAGGAGATTTGAACTAATAGAGGAAAATAGTTTCCTCATTGGCACAGTATCCTCTTCCTGGGACATGTGGAGGTCATTCTATTCCAGCTTTGTAAGAACACACATTTTATGGAACTGAAATAATAATAGGGAAATGTGAATCTTAATGTAAAAGGAGCATTTTTTTACCGTGTATTCTTTTTTGTTAAAGTGCAACACTGTGACAATGAGCACCTCCTGTTTGACTCATCTGTAGCTAAATATTTCTGTAATATCGATGCATCACAGCAAGTGTTTTTTTTCTGCAGGCAGATTTCTGAGTTTGACTGTTTTGTAAATACTTTGAATTTAAAAAAAAATATATATATCAATATTGTCCCCTTTCTTTCTGTTACGCTTGAAAATTTGTCTTCACAAAGCATTTCGTACACATAAATGCAATCCACGTAAATGTAAAATTAACTGTTTTTCAAGAAGAGTAACAACATAAAATGCCAGCCGCACCTATTTTTTTTTCCAATAAGAGAGATTTATAAAATAGTTTATGATGAAGTTATTAGCATAATATTTAACATAAAATTTTTACCTGTAATTTAGTCGTTGGTGCGGGTGATCAACTTCAAGAAATTAAATTATTATTTACCTACTTTTTTTAAAGTCTTGAATTAAGGGGATATGGCTATGAAAGAAACGGCCACCAAACCTTGCTTATATTCATAGCCGGATTTAAAACAATTTAATTAGGACTTAATTATTCTCTGTCTAGGTGTAGTAGGTTATGTCAGAGAAAAAACAAAGTCTGCTGAATGCAATGGTTTGAAAGCAGCTGGATCGAAGTGCTTAATCAAGATTCAGAGACAGGAGATACCAAGACTAGAACTTGTGAGATTTGTGCAAACTTCGCTCTCACTATCTCAGGTAACCTGATCCAGTTTTTTCAGGAAGAAGACACTATGGCGCAGTGGTGGGTGTAATGCCATACAAAAGTAATGAGTTACAGGAATATATTACTGTTTTTAGTGACTGAGTAATGTAATGCATTACTTACAAAATATACAGCAATATATTACCAGTTACAATTTCAGTAACTCAAGTTACAAATGCATTTTAAAGTTGTTTTTCTGGCCAACTTATGTAACAGACCAAATCAAGTTGGATACAGTAGAACAAGATCCACTTCCTGTTGCTCAAAAGTAAAACATCAGAGAATCAGGACGGCTGTGGAAAAGATCCACTGTACATTTAAACAGCGCCATTATTCAAACTGTTTTCCTAACCATCTGTTGTAAGACTTCAGACATCGGAGTCTCATCTCTGTCAACCACTTTTGTGATGAGCATGCCTCCTTTGGATTAGATTTAACAAACATTACCATGAAGTAGAAGGTATGCAAAGAAACTAGAGACTTCATTTTAATAAAATAGTGTTACAAATACAGTATTTGTGGTGTGACACTTGTGTAAAATGTAATTGGTAAGTTACGGTGGGTAGAAGTCGTATTAGATATTTAAGATATTTTTGCCGAAGGTAACTTTAAGTAGTGTAACTCAGCTACATTTTTAAGACTTTATATGCATTGCAAACATATTACATTTTTGAAACTGTAACTAGTAATGTGAAATATATTACAATTTCTTTGTAACTTTCCCAACACTGCTATGTCAGAAGAAAATGTACAGACTGTTACTCTAATCAGAAGATTTGCATCTTGGGTTTCAGCAATGCCTCGTTTCCACTTAGTGGTACGACACGAATCGTTGCAGTTCGGAACGCCATTTTGTCTGTTTCCACTCTAAAATGGATCCATACATTTCAATCACTACTGCCCCACTACAGAAACCTTAAGCAGACAGCCAAAAATATTTACCAAGTGCCACAAGGGCCTTGAGGACAACTGAGACAACTGATGTTCCAAAAGACTATGTTAGCATTAGTGCCGACACAGTCTGTGGTTTCAAATTAATGCGATGAGGGGCTTTTTACAAAAGATTACACCATGCCGAGATAAAGGGGGATGTGGGGGTGGTGTCTGGGCTGACAACGAGCAGGGTTGCTTATACAGCGTTAGACGGAAGCATTTGTGGTAAACAAAGCAAATAGTCGAGTATAACTTGTTCAGGTTTGGGTCTCAAGAGTTAGGAGATTAAGAGAAAACGAAGAAGATGTAAGTTGCGTTGCAGATGCATGTGAATATGCAATAAAGTTTGTGGATAAAGACAAGACAAGACTGTGTAATTGCAACACAAACAAAACATTGCCTTTATTAATTGTACCTGTTTGAACTTGTTACCTGTCAGGGACGTGCACAGACATTTTGAGGGGCATGGGCTCCAGTAAAATAAAGGGCACTTCTCATAATTACGTTTTTTCTTTTCTTTTTTTAAACAAAAAATTATATATATTAACACAACACTGGCTTCCTTTAAGAAAATGTTTTAAATGTTAACTTTATCTTCCTAAAACTCATGCAATTGTTTAATTTTCAAAAGATGTCTACAAAATAATCAGTTCACACAGAAGCCATGGTCTCCTTAGTATTCAGTAGGTTTATAGAGCAGCAAAGAAAACCATTCCACGATGTGCATGTTTTGGAAACATTTTCTATGCTACTAGTTTCAAGTATATATTTAGATTAGAATAACCAAAATAACTGCATCAAGCAGAGGGGTGTGCTTTACTAATAATTTGTTTATTTTTTGCACAAGGCTCTACATTACTACTACAATTATTTTGGTGTTATCAGAACACATAACAGTTTTAAATCAACACAAATATCCATGCTAAACTGAGGAGCAAAAATATAATTTTTTTAAATTTGGGCTGGGCTGAAGAAAAACTGCCATTTGGGAGCCGATTGCCTGGTCTCACCGTTATTTATACTGGACCAGGGTGGGGCCCACACAACAGGTGGGCGTGGACTAAAATTCTTTCAGTGTTGCGCTGCGCGCGCAAGGGGAATATACCCCTTTGCTCACAGCGCTTGGCCCAAAACGCTCCTTTATGCTTTCCCTCCGGTTCCGCTGATTCTGCGGCTCCTGGATCTAGTCAGAGAGGAACAGCTGTCAGTAATCCTCGTAGCACCACAGCGCAAAAGCGCACTGTGGTTCCCGAATGTGCATCAGCTGCTCTCCGGTCGCCAGTGGCAGCTGCCGTGGAGAGACGATGCGCTCCTCCAGGCGGGAGGAGCCATCAGGAGTTACCCAGAGATTGGTCAGGCTCTCTGGGTCTGGCCGCTGAACGGGAGCGCTCAGAGAGGCTCGGCCTCCCGTAGGATGTGGTGCGCACGATTCAGGGCATTAGTCCTTTAATCCTGGAAATATTCTTCAGGTGATAGAAGGCTGACTTTGTTTTTCTGAGAGCTCCGTCCTTGGAGGTTTCATGTATGTTTGCAAAGATCCATATTATCGTTATTCAGATTCGTAGGTTTTGTACGTTTATGTAAGCATTTGTAGACATGTAATGTGACTAGAAGCATATGCATTTATAAAAACATAACTCTGCATATACATATCAGTCTTAAGAATAGCAGTACATCACAAACTGCATATAATAAAGTTTTGACATATGACGAACGAGACTTCGTGTTGTTGGACCTCCAGCTGTTCAGGAGTGAATGGGCTACAAGGAACAAAGAGACTGGTTTAAGAACTATTAATCCCACAATGCACTGCAATGACACACTTTCACTGTGGTATAAACATGGTTTTATTAGGTTGTTGAATGATTAAAGAGTCATTTTAATCATGCAACATTCCATTTTAACAAAGTTTTCCTTCCTTCTCTTGTCACTAACGGCCCACTATGTTAGCATAATTCTAAGCTAGATGCTATTGACACCAAAAATAGCTCAGTGTGCCAGCATTCCCAAACAGGTTTTTTATTTGTGCAGTCAGCCACACCAAACTTTTCGAAGACCAAATCGGACTAAAAAGAGACCAAAATGATCTTTTTAAGGTCTCTTTAATAGGCTGTCTTGCAAGGGGCAGCCTCAATTAAAGCTACCATTCTGGTATCACAAAATACTGAAATTAAAACCACTGCAGGTATTAACTGATTAAAATCAACTGTGCAAAGGTTACTGATTTCTAATACAGCAAGTTATTTAGATAAACTGTAATTTCAAATTTATAATTTCAAGTTTTTATCTTGATTGAACCCCAGTTGTGTTAATTTTGTCTTAAGATAATCTTAATTAGTTTAGAGCTAATTGGGTCCCATTTCCAAATTAAATATATATATATATATTTTGGTGTTCACTGCTTATACTTGTTGGGATCCTGGATTTGAGTGCTGGAGGTTTTCTTTTTGTTTGTGTTTTCCTGCTTTACCTCCTCCTTCGTCAGTCCTCATCCTCGTTTCCGTAAGCTCTGGCGCCATTCCTCACCATTCACACCCCAGAAATATTACCTGCTCTAACTCCTCTCATCTCCACCACACTTGCTGCCTGCCTCCGGTTCTCTGATCTCGAGTTGAGCCTACAACCAGAAACGGCTCACTTACCTGACTCTTTGTTAATAAATCTATTCTATCAAAGAAACTATCAGGTCTCTGTCTGAAATCTGTGCTGCCTGTTCAGTCAAAACAAACCAGATATCATACTGAACTGTGACACCACTATTATGTTAGCGGTGTCTGGTTCTTCTTCATATTTCTAAATTTTTCCAGATTTTACTTTCCCCAGTTTGTTAGTTTTCATTATTCTTTCATCTTTCACTTTGCAGTTTAGCTGTGTGTTCCCTCCTTAGTGAGTTTTGTTGATTCAAGTATTTTAACTGGAAATTTTAATGATTTTTTTTAATAAACTCATAATTTGGAGAGAAGTTCTGTGTCATTCTTCTATATTCATTTGTGATGAAATGCTGTTCGAAACACACTCGTGTTGAACTTCTACCTAAACCTTATCAGGGCATGTATTCATAAGCAATATCTGAAACTGTAAACTATTTGGCTATTATTTTCCTGATATTCAGGTGGTGCACTGACTTTGGCTTTGTAATGTTTATCTAAATTAAAAGCTTTGGTAATAATGACCTATTGTTGCACAACAGTGTGCAGATATACTATGAGGTTTTCTATATTTCCAAGTTGCACCTTTTAGGTACAGGTTCCAACAGGTTTTACAAAGCAAAAAACAGGTTCACATTTCTGTGTCAAGGTTGCTTATTAACGCATTTCAACTTTGAAAAGAGGTGGGGGAAAAAAATGTTTCCAGCTGTTCACTTTTCAGGGCCATTTAATCACATAAACATAAACACACATTGCTATGGGGTTTATTCTTACCAAGACAGATGCAGAACAACTTTTAGCGTAAAATGTACTGCCTTCCCTGTAATAAATGAAGAAGTTGTCCCTACATGTCTAATAACAAACCCTGACAGAGGTATGGATACAGACAGAGACTATCTGAAGGCGGAGTTTGGTTCACCTGTAAAATGGGTGGGGGGGGTTTGCTGGGTTGTTGGCGGTGGGTATTGGCCCGGGATCTGTCAGCCGGGTGTTCTAACAAAACAGCATACCCATCAGAATGGGATACTTTAGATATATTTACTTTAGATATATTTTTCGGTTTAGGCATTTAAAAGAAAGTATATTTGTCCTTCTGTGACCTTAGGGTTAGGGCATAAAACTTGTGGGTTGGTTAAAATTGGTTGGATAATTTGAGCTACGGTATAATATTCTGACAAAGTATGCTGTTTTGTCAGAACACCGGCTGCCGGTCCCCCCTGCTGGGGGCGCCCTTGATCCCGTGGCCTCCGGGTCCTGATCCGGGCCCGCCCTGACATAGCCCGTGGGCTCGTCCCTGTGACCTCCCTAGCCCCAGCTGCTGGGTGTTCCCGTGGTGCTTCCATCTGTACCTCTCTTGGCGGCGGTCGGCCCAGCCACAAACGGCCCAGCACTGGTCCGCTTGTGGCACCTTCGCTCTGGGGGGCTCTGGACGTATACATCTCCGACCTCCATCATGTCTGCGTCAATTCCTATAGGACGGATTAATGGCTACCTACACCAGCTATCAATCACTTGCATGGGGAAACTTCATTCACACCTGCATGCTCTCACACACAAACATAGGTGTGGGGACATTGGTGTGTACGGACATATCTTGAGCTTAGGTTATCGTCAACAGATAGTTGGTACCAGGAGCTTACCAGAAACATTAGCGTTGTGTTCAATAATCCATGTTTGTGTGTAGTGAATGTGTAGTTCTTAGTTCATATTACTGGATCCGCTTTGTAAATGTGCTATTGGTGTTTTTTTTTGTTTTATTTTACCACTTCTCTGCGGTCCAACAGAGGTGGAGGACTGGGATGTTTTCTTGAGTTCTTTGTTTTCCTCCCTATCTTTTATCGTCAGTTCACACTCCTACCTGTCCTGTTTGTCTTCTTCATCTTCTTCCTTTCTTACTTCTTATCTCAATTTCGTCTCCATAACTTCAATAAATTAAACCCACAGTAATCAGTAATAAAGATTTTGTAATGCATACATATCAAGTGGAGTACTACTGTATAGCAAAGCTGCAATGCTCTGCTTGAAAAAGTAAATCTGTTGGGCCAGTACTTGGTACTCCATTTCTGAGTAGCAAACTGCTAGACAGGAAACGTGTAAAAAAAAAAGAAAAAATGCACTGTTTTCCCAATATCCCCTAAGGGTTGAGCTGTTCCTTATAAAGAAGGAACACTCTGCAGCTGCTTAACCACCATCATTCCTCATCTGTTCGGTTCACTAACTCATCAGGTGAGACTTTTATTTTGGTCATATATACAAACATTCTCTCTGTGGAAGCAGTGATCATTTATGCCCGTAGAATACTCAGGTATCTATATGATTTAAATAGGACTGAATGCACCAATGAATGCACTTGTTGTAGCCTATTTTATTAGGTTTATTGCATCTTTTGTATGATTGCAACAGTAAAAGATGAACAAAGCATTTTATAACTGGGATAAATAGTCCAGTTGTTTAGTTCCGATTGTGCAAAACTGAAGCAATGCCTTAACTTTTAAGATCATTGCATAGTTTTCTTCATCAAAATAAAGTGTGAGCGATCTTTAATCTTTAATCTTTGATGTTTAATCATGCCGAGCCAGATTCCCCCCAGTCTGCAAGATGAGGTTTAAGTTTTGGGTATTTTTTGTCATATATATTTTGCAGCTATGTTTCTTCTTGAATGTTGTGCAGGACAAAGACATTCCTCCCACCATAATTCCTTGAGTGTGGGGATGGTCGTCTAGTTCAGCCAGTTTTGTACAGACTGTTTGTCACCAAAGAAAGGACTGAGTGTTCTGAGCACTCGATCTCAAAGGAGATTGAGTCTCCTCAGTTTACAACCTCTAGATTACATGCTTGTATAACATCCTGATTTCTGTTCTTTTACTGTTTATTGATCATTATATAGAAATTTTATTGACTTATCAGTATATTTAGTAACTTCAACATTCAACACATGTTGTTTAGAACTTTATGCCAGTGAAAATATATTTTTTCCCCTTTGATTACATCTGATTTGCAATAACCTGTATGACTTAAATGACTCAAATTTGTTGCCTTCCATCACACAAGTTTCTCGCTTTAATTTTCTGGGCTTTTGGTCAAGTTCTCCAGACGGAACCGCTGTAACTGTGTCAGATTTGCACACTGGTTACCCAACACACAATGTCAAACAGAAATGACGTTCCAAAAGAAAAGACAAATGCAGAGGTGTATGTAATTGTCTTCTGCCTTGACATGCTTGTGGTGCAAGATTACAGTATGGAATTTATGCTATTTTGAGAATTTTTAATATAATTAAACTTAAAATCAACAGGGTTTTTTTTGGTCTTTTTTTTGTTAACAATATCCCAGAACGAAACCTAGTAAACTAAGCAATAGAATATTAATCTGATCTAATCCACCATGTAACCTATTTCCTTGGTGAGAAACCAATCTGGTCTGAGCAGGCTGCAAACTTTCCAACTGAAGGCATGCAATTTAAAGCAAAAAGGTGCCATGATCAACATGGCCAATTATCTCCATATTCAGTTGACCATTATGTTTTCTTCCACTGTATTACCCACTACCACTGTATTCTGAGTTGCTATTTATGAAATAATTCTGCTTTACCTAGTTTTTCTACAGTGTTTTACCTCAGGTTGCATTTCCCTATCACTTCCCCTTTCCAGGTAAAATCTTGCTCCATTATGTGTATGGAGAGTGAACCGGGGAAAACAGATCATATTTTATATCTATTCATAGCAGGTTCTTCTCCATACCCAGTCCAGGAGCCAACAGGTGCGGGTGCTCCTGTAGAACGGGTCCAGGCCCTTCTAGGGAAGGGATACATATTCTTAAGGTGATACGCCCTGTTGTAGATCAATTAGCGTTTGTGGAATGTTTGTGATCCGGCTACAAATGTGTGAGCTTGAATCACGTTAAGGTGGATTCTCTTATAATGACGACAGTGATCAGGTCTGCAGAGGGCTGACGTTTCTTCCATGCAGGATTTGTACAGATTTTGGTTTAGAAAAAGATTAGCTAGCATCTCTGCAGACCCCCGCACATCCTGGACAAAAAACATTTTAGACTTTTACTTTTAAATGTTTACTGCAGGATGAAGAAGCTGATCCTCGACGTTGACACTGGAGTTGATGATGCTCAGGCCATCATGATTGCCCTGGCTGCACCAGGTGTGGAAGTTCTGGGGATCACCTGCTGCCACGGCAACACTCCCTTGCAAAACGTCCTCCAGAACACCCTGCGTGTCCTGAAAGTCTGCAATAGGCTGGACGTAAGCGGGCTGGCCAATTTATTTGTGTGGTTTATTCACATTGCAGGAGCTTCTTACAAATACTCTCTCTGCCCGACAGATTCCAGTTTATAAGGGTTTCTCAAAGCCTCTGCTGGTCAGCAAACAGCATGCATCGGATTATCATGGGAAAGACGGACTGGGGGACGTCCCAGACCCAGACGCTCCTGGTCTGGAGCTGCTGCAGAAGAAGAAAGCTGCAGAGGCAATGATTAAGATCGCAAAAGAAAACCCTGAAGAGGTGGGAAAGGAAGTTTTTAACACTGTCATACAAATATGTGCTCTCCATGAAGGAAAAAAGGAAATATAAAAAGCAAAATTTTACTCCTGAAAGAAAATATGTTGTTGCTAAACCGTCAAAGCGGCTGCTATTAACTTGACAATATTATTTGCACTCTAACATTCACACACATATAAAGGAGGCTATACAGGTGAATCTTAATAAAATAGAATATCATAGAAAATGTATTTTATTTGAGTAATTTGGTTGACAAAAATTAAACCTGGTGTAGGTCAATGTTTGCAAACCCAGGTCCTCCAGGCACGCTGCCCTGCATGTTTTAGATGTGTCCCTGCTTCAGCACATCTGCTTGCAGTTGATGGATGATTAACCGGCTTTCTCTGAACTGCAATCATCTGATCACACACTTGATGTTTGTTTAAACAGGAAACCATCTAAAGCCTTCAGGTTAGTGTCCGTTAGGGAACAGGTTTGGGAAAACTGATATGTTGCGAACACTTATTTCTATTAATTCTAGTGATTTAGGGATTACATATAATGAAAACTCCAAATACACAGCCTCAGAAATCGAAAAATCGATTTTTAATGCAGAATTGTAATCTAATAACCATGGTATAACCTACTCAATCACAGGCATAAGGGGTGACTTGATAGCATTGTCTATCATTGACACAGTGACCAATGTGGATAAGAAACATAAGGTTACCGCTAAAGAAGCTGACTGTTCAGAGTGCAGTATCCAAGCATAAAGGAAGGAAAACATATAGAAAGAAGTTCACGAGCAACTTGGATAGTGGCAGGTTTGGTGTATCATGAAACTAAGCAAATTTCATCTATTACTGGTTTTATGTAATGAAATGTTATGAACCTCATCTTTCATTACTTGTATCATCTGAAATAATATACATTTACTAGTAAATGCCATTCTTTGTAGATTGTATCAACAGATTACATATTTCAGGGGTTAAAATGCTGAGATTACTTAAATTTCTATGATATTCTGAGTAACTGAGATCCCCCTGTGGCTCTTTTTTTTAAGAAAGCAGCTTTTACTAAAAGTTTTGTTGTTGCTAAAAATGAAGTAGACTTTTTTGTGAGAAGAAACCTCCAAAAGATCAACAGTTGGTTTAGTAAATTATGTGAATCTACTTTAGAATTGGAAAACCATCAGAAATGCTTTCAGGACTATGGAAGCTCAAACATGCCACTATAATATAAAAAAAAATGTATGCTAGATTCAGTTCAGTTTTTTGTTTGACGCCAATTCATAACACATCATCTCAAGGCATCATTTTAATCCAGTCATATATACATTCAAATGAGTTTAATTTTTTTTTTGTCTAAGGAATGCCAGCAGATTGTGCATCTAGTCGTTGACCTGCAGCATTCACTCCTCCTGGACGAACATATGGGGACAATAGACAGTCGTCTGCATCGTGTTGTTTAATTCACAGCAATCCCTCATACTGAACAAGCATATACTATAGTTACATGTTGCTATTCCATAATTACGCGAAGCAGTTATTTTTCTCATAATAGTTGCAAAACAGGCCTGCATACGTTCTTTCATGCATTAAGTGCATTTTTCTGCCTTTGCTGCTTGCAGGTGATCCTTGTGGCTACCGGACCCCTAACTAATCTTGCAGTCGCAGTGCAGCTGGACCCTTCCTTCCCCAAAAAACTGAAGGCGCTTTACATCATGGGAGGAAACACTGAATGTGGGCTGATTTATTTTATGATTCCAACCGTTGCATTTGTCTTTTTAGAGAATATCTGTGAGATTGACCCAGTTTCTCTGTGTATTCATAGCGCGGGGCAACACCACGATGTGTGGAGAGTTCAACTTTGTGGCTGACCCTGAAGCGGCTCACATTGTGTTGGACCGCTACACCTGTCCTACCTACATCGCTGCGTGGGAGTTCAGCTGCAAGAGCAGCCTCCCATGGGTGAGACCTAAAACAGAAACAGAACAAAGGCCTGCAGGCTGACAAATGCAATCACATGTGAATAATTAAGGATCAATTTTACTTTCTTAATGACAATAATTCTAGATTATTTCTACATGGCAAAAAGAGTGAAAATAACCCAAATAAGCTATAAATATCCAAAATGTTGCTGATTTGATTTTACTTTTGTCAAAGGAGACGGACAAACAAAAAATAAAACTGAGACCAAAATGTTTATGTTTACATTAAAATTAAAACTACAAATCTCTGGGGAGTGGACTTAGGGAAACATGTAGCCATATCATGTTGGACAATACAAAACAATTTATTACATTTATTATAGCGTTAAATTTTTGATAATAGTTTGCTTCTCCCTACTATTAAAGTTGCTCTGTGGAGTTTGATTGGCGTGATGCAGCCATGTGGCTGTTAGAGGAACTGCAGTCAGCAAAATGTACACTCCTGTGACGCTCATTAGTCTGAGCTCTTCCATGATAAGAGGCCATTTTTGCTCTTAATGAAGTGCTGGACCAAAATTCTTCTCTTTTTTGACAAACATGGATTTTTATGTGGGTAGCTGGTCTGGCTAGTTTAGCTTATCCATCAGCTAACTGACGGGGAACACCGCCTCCTTGTGGACGAGCATATGTTGGTACGTACATGTATCATTACATCACGGTACACAATCTGTTAAGCTTGCCTGGCTGGTTGGACCCAAATTTCCTCAAAATAAATGAAATTTCTACCCTTACACCACGTCAAAAGCTACTACAGTCAATCATATCATCAGGACATTTTCTTAAAAATGACTATAGATTACATAAACAGGCTAATTGAAAAATGATATATTACATAATACACCTTTATCTATAGTCACATAATTGTTCATATTCTCTACAAAATGTCCAAAAATTTTGCTACGTTATGTAAACTTATGACCTATATTTTCATTGAAATTCTGGGTGAATGTGCAAGTAATTTTAAGAGCAGCTAACTTTTAAATAAAGATGATTGAGATAGTTCTTCAGTTTCTTTGTAGTTTATTTTCTCTGTCATGCAAACAGACAGATAACCACAGCATTGTCTGGTCAGTGTCTGAAAACAGTCTTACAATCCAGAAACATTCTATTAACTCAAAAGTGGGTAACCTGAGTATTTTTCCCCCTACCATTGGAGAGGGAAAAATTATCCGAAAGGAACTTCTTCCATCTCATAAATCAGTGTTCTCCTGGCATTGTTTTAAACCTAAATTACCCCCTCTCTTTCCTGGTGGGTGTTATTTCACCTGTAGGTGTCAGATCATTGGCCATTCATGTGAAACAAAGTTAAAACATTCCCCATTACTGCTTAAAATCGTCCACTGTGAGTGGTTTTTATCTGAATACAGGAGCGTCAAAAATGGACAAAATCGTATTTCTTCCTAATCCGATTTGGCCGGAAATGTCTCCACCTAGTGGCAAACAATAAAAAAGTGCAACTCTAAATGGATGTCTGATTAGGAAAAGATGAAACAATAGAAATTCAATTGCAACAAATTGAATACTGAAAAGAAAATGCGCTTGGCGTAAATTACTCTTTTTAGTTTAAAAGGTGAAGACTGGAACCAAAAAAACAAACTGTGATTGTGTATCACCCAAGTTCAGAAACAATAAAAAGTAACATGGGAAGGTTAAATATCAGATGTAGAAGACTTGTAATTGAATATGTAGCCTATATGATTGAGTATTTTTATATACCCATTAGTCGTTCTGCGATGAGTGGCTGTCCCAAAAGACAAAGAAGGCTGCCTTCATCAAAAAGATATCAGAGCTTTCAATGAAGGTCAGTTCATTATGTTTTTTTAACTACTGAAAATGAATATTTACCCTTTGTTTGCGACTGACAAGTTTAACAACAAGATTCTGGTTTGCTGTGCATACAGAAAGCTCGTTCAGCAGATTATCAAAAGGAAATCACAGCAGGGAAAGGCTTCAATCCCTGCGACGTCTATGCACTCGCGGCTGCAATCGATGATGGATTCATTACAGAGAGTGAAGAGGTTAGCCTCCATCACTGTCGTCAGGGTCGGTTTTATATCAAAGCTTTGATTAAATGTGAATCCCACCCCACCTGCAGGTTGCTGTGACAGTAGAGCTGGATGGGAAGCACACCCGAGGCATGATGGTGCTGGACTACATGGAGCATCTGAAGAAGGGCCACAAGGCCGTCATCATGAAAACTGTTGACCAGGAGAAGCTGAAAAAAATGTTGTACAATGCCATCCAGTAGAAATCTCATGATGTAACAAGCAGAGAACCTGAGATGGGGTCTTCATAATAAATATTGCCCAAAAGGGAAAAATAATGGGCATCCACGATTTGACAGAGCGTTTGTGTTTCAATATAACATCAGAACAAACAATCACAGAGGAAAACCCCTAAAAACTGACTTAGTTTACATTATTATTTCTTGTTTTTCAGATTAAACTTTAAAATTTAAGGCCGGATTAAATGTACATATAGCTACATCACAATTATTCTTTTTTGCTTCTCTCTCATAAAATAACTACTAAATACACTGAGATTTGTATTCGCTCAAGAAAGGAAAAGCTCAAGGGATGTGAATACTACTCTTCAATTGTGAGTTAGAGGAGGATTTGATTAGTAAATGAAAAATTTGTCTTAAAGTAGTATTAGATAACTGAGACCTAGCTAAAGCTACTAGGGTTTGATTACACCAGTTAAGCAGGGAAACAGTGAAATATTGGTTTGGAGGATGCAGTACTGGATCTGCTTTAACACCCTAGCTCACCCCCCCAAAAAAAAAAATCTAAAAAAAAAATCTGGTAAGATGGTCAGACTTTGTCTAGAGTGGGTAGGCAAACGTGTCTCGTTGTTTTTTTGGATCTGGATGCGTAAACTTCAGAGGAATGAGAGGGGAGAACCCTTTTGGGGAAGGATTAATCAAGAACGCCTAATCATCCAATCAGATGCAAACCTAAGGAAACATGTAGTCATGTCATGTTAAACTTAAAATTTTATTCTAGAAACCAAGAAAGATTAAAAATATATCACGTTTCAAGGTGCTTTCAATACATTGATCATCATTTTGAATAAACTAATCCTGGATTATTTCCTTCGATTTTCTGAATTTCTTAATAAGGAACACATGACTATGTGGATACAGATTCAAAGGCCTTCAGCAAAAACTTTAGCAAAAGATGTAGGGTTAGTTCTAAAAAAATCAAGGACATTTAATGGACCTTGGTGAAAGCAGTTTTAACTTTGGGTCACTTTTTTTGTCTTTCTACTGTGTCCTTTCGAAGCAAATGACAATTTAAGTTCAATATACATTTTTTTTGGTTTATATAGATAATGAAGACTGATAAATGTTGATTGGTTCACTTCACTATTCAAGACACTTGTAAAGGTTGGATAGTTTTAAGGTTTTATCTTCCAGCAAAACAATGATTCAAAGCAACCAGCAAAATCTACACAGAAATCGTTTGAAGACAACAAGGTGGATGTTCTGGAGTGGCCTAGTCAAAGCCCACAAGTCAGTCCGACAGAGAATTTGTGGCAGGATTTGAAAACGGGCGTTTACAGCCAACGCAACCCGATGATTTAGAAGGAAGAATGGAGGTAAACTGCAGCATCCAGATGTGCAAGCATGATTAAGACCGCGCACAGACTGACTTGAAGGGGGTGAATATTTATGCAATCAATTATTTTATATAAAATATTCTTAATTATTTTCTAGAAATCAGTTTTCAGACTGACATTAAAGTAGGGATCTGTATTGGCAAGAAACTGGTGATAGATGTCACAATACAGGGGGGATATATTGCAATACTATGAGCAACGCTATACATTGTGATTTTTTAAACTGAATTTAACAGTAGAAACTCCATCAGAGCATTCTAAACACTTCGACCTGCTTCATTCATAACGCATCCAGCTTTATTACTAGATCTAGTTGATCCACTGGAGTGAAGGTGAAAACAGCCACCCACTTTGAATTTAAGTACAAAAATGACTGTCATTATTAATTGTTCCATTCAAATTATAAAAAAAGAAAAGAAAAATCAATCATTGCTTATGAATCACGATATATTGCTGTTCTTACATCCCTAAAATAAGGATTATTTTGTCATTTTTTTATTTAAAAAAAAGAACAATTTTATAAGGCATGACTGATGAAAGCAATAAAAGGGGTGATTACTTTTGAATCAAATTTGGAACATAGGCACAAGACAAAACAAGGAAAAATTGAAATGCTGCAAATACCTGAAGGACACACTGTAACTGGATCTTTAATGGTGAAATTGTTGGTTCATTTTAGAGGTATGAACTAGTGCACTGATAAAACACCGTGACATTCCAGAGATTTAATGGGAACAGCAATGCAACACGAATATCACAGAAAAGTGCAAATCCCCTTCAAAAGGCTTACACCAACTAACTGAAACAACTACAGGAAAACCAAGTTCCTTTTTCTCCCAAACATCCAAACTGAGGTAGGTTTAGTTAATAAAACCCTTTATTGAAAGTGCTTTGGAATGTACACTTCAAGGAAAAAAGGAAAAACGCAACCCCCCACGTGTCTCCACTTCATAAAGCAGGATTATCTGTGTTTTGTTGCATTTTTTAAACATAACTAAAACACAACACTTTCTTCTTCAAAAAGACACACTTTCGGTTTATATTACAACGATTCAGGAGTCAATCAAAAAGATCGATTAGAGTCTCAGTCGTCCCGTTTTCCTGCAGCAAATCCAAACGTCGGCGGTTACCGACTGGGGCTGGAGTTCAACGGAAGGCCTGACGCGACCACGAGAACCAACAGCTCAGCATCGATCAAGCCAGAGTCTCAGTTCTCCACGGGTCAGCTAGAAGTCCCTCTCAACCCCATTCAGCTAGAAAAAGGAAGTCGAGGGCTTTTTAAATTTTTTTTTCCTTTTTCTTTCGACATTTGTTTTGAGTTCTCCCGGAACCAGCTCGCGTCCCACTTCCCGTTCAAACCGTTCCTACTGAACTCTGTACTTGTAAAACCAGCAGAGACCCTGGGTGAAGTTCCAGCCCAGAGATATGGAAAGGATGTAGAGGAGGCAGAGCGGAGCGAAGGGGTAGAGAAGCACGACGGTGTTCGTCAGGAAGGGGAGAGCTGGGAAGATTAAGAGACAGCTATTAGACGCTCCTTCACCTAAATGTGCCTTTGTATGTTTTACCATCCCTAACATGAAGAATACACCAGTATAATGTAGTGCTCACAAACACATCAGATTTAAACTTAAAAAATTGCAGAAGACCTACCGTTGTAGCCCAAGAAGGTGATGTAGAGATAATAACTGATGGCGATGAGCCACAAGGTGTTCCCAACGAAGTAACCCAGGAACCAGTTTGAGTTTATTACGACAAGATCTGTGGAAAACGAGCAAGTTAATGAAGAGTCTGTCTGCAGACTTACGCCGCAACATAGCAGGAAGCGAACGTTACTCACGGTTGATAAAGAAAAGCTGCAGGAAATGCAGGATGACTAGAAGTGGGTAGAAAGCATTTAGGTGAACATCAAACGCGTAACCCCACTCCACATCAAAGTTTCTGCTCGGGTGTTTCAGCAGATATTTGTTGGTGATAAACCTGGAGAGGGAAAGCAAAACTCATTCAGTCTGTCAGAGTTTTTATTTATTCTTTTTACTAGGGATGCACCGATACTGGTATCGGTCCTGATACCGTCTACTGTACATTTATCGGTTACACTTAACCGATACCATGAACCGATACTCAAAATGTGGAAAATCTGCGATAAATTTACCAAAAAAAAGATAAATTTTTTTTTACTTGAAATGTTATATTTGTGGTGATTTTACATTTTACATCTGTTATTTTGTCTTAGTTATGTTTAGTTAGTAAAATCTGCCACCTTTAGTCTCGTCAAGAAAGGTATAAGGTGGAAGTTATACACTTTATTAATTCAATTTATTGGATTTATTGTATTTATTGGATCAGTAAAAGGTATCAACAGACACACAAAATTCAGTCATCGGTATCGGGACTGAAAAAGTTGGATCGGTGCACCCCCAGGTTTTTACTATCTTAAACCAACAGAGTAACTCACCACATAAGGGTTGATATGAGCAGACCAACACCTATGCAGTCAACAAAAACCACCCACAGCAGCAGCTTCAGAGTCTCCACGACTCCCATGTCCAGAACAAGGCCGAAGCCTATTGTTGAAACTGAAAAAAAAAAGATAGCACACAACAAAACTTGAAGTAAGCACACTAATGTGTCATTTCGTCTATAAATCAGATATAACCAGTTGTTTACCACACAGCCAGATGCTGAGAAGGACCAGAAACGCAGGATCATCCCTGGCCCACTGGTCCTTGGTCTGTTTCCTGTAGTGGAAGTTGCGGTAGACCCTCTGCGGCGACGTGAACAGGTAAAGCATCTGCCACACGGCGAAATCAAAGTCCATCTGTCGGAAATGCAGCAGCCGCCGCAGGTATTTGTAGCGCTTGGCGCCAGCCGTGTGACGCGCGGCGTCCCTGGAGTTGGGGTCGCCATTAACGTACGCCGAGGTGGTCGGCAGCATTGTGCCTGGACACAAACCAGAAAACGTGCAAAACTTGCGTTTATTTAGGACCAAGTTTGGCATCTGATGCAATAATCTTACGTGTACATGCAGTTTGTCTGCTGAGTTGTGGGATTGCATTGAAAACTATAGTTCAGACCTCTTTATCAGATAAAAGCCATCAGGTTTTCCAAGACCTATTTGCCAATATAAATTAAAGTACCTTTTAATAGTTAATATATTTCAATACTTTGAATTAAATTATTTAATTGTGTCATACAAATAAACAAGCCTTTCTGTAACATAAAACCTCAAGTTTGTATTTTCCTACTAAAACTTCCTTTGTAAAAAAACATTGTTGATGATGCTTGGATACTAGTAGTATTGTCTATATTTCTAATAAGAAATCAAATAATGATGTAATATTTATCAAGCAAATGAAGGAGAAACAGGAGGGGGAGAAATGAACAGAAAATAGAGAAGTAAATAAATCAATGTATGATTAAATAAAGTGACAGTAACAAATAAGAAATATAAAAAATAAAAAAACTATTAAATCAAATGTGAGAAAATGAAAAAATATTTAAAATATAAAAGAAATCAGAAAAAAAACAATAAAACAACTAATTGTAAATGGAATGAAAAACTAAATAGTAAATATATTAAATTACTAATGTTGAAAATGTATATTTATATATAACTCTTTGACACTGTAATAACATAGGAAAGTTCTTACATCTTAAGTGTGGGATACAATATCTTCCACATTGAATATTTTATCAAACCATTTATTTATTTCTATTATTGGCAATTTGGACAGGATCGGTCCTCCATACTATACCTGTAAGATGTTTACAGACCAGTTTTAAACAGTTTCACAATATATAACTACTTAAATGCATAATATATGTCTACTTTCGAGCTATGACTGAAACATTGATGACTATATCAAATAAAAATATACAAAAACCTAACTCTAAATGCTACATGTACAATGCGAAATGCTCTATCTTAAATTAAAAATTGTACAGTATGTGTCATGTATGCACGATTTTAATCATTTTTCATGGCACGGGATCAGAAACCCCTCATAAACAAATATCTAAAATAATATACATAGTTTTTAGTTGCCGTTTGCTAACAAACACTAGCTATTTAGCTTGTTGCTAACATTTCTGAACAACGAGGAAGGCCTTTTAAAGTTCTAAACATGCACACCACCGATATTTTAACGAATAAAACAACTCCTCTCGTAAAAGAGAGTTTTCTTTTTACCTGATTTTGATTTAATCCTTCTCGACAACAAACAATTTTCTTTCTCGTCTCTGCTGCCCTGTGGAAAAACGCTTCCTGGAGTGTCGCTAAAGTGCACACGTAGTTACTTCCGTTAAACTCCCCCGCTTCATCATGGGAAATGTAGTCTTTGTGTTTTTGTTTTGGTGTTGTTGCTGTTCAACAAAGCTTTGTGCTCATTTTTGACGAATAAAACAGATTTATTGGTAGAACCACGATGCGTAATAATAGAAATATAGTTGAGCCGATTTTAGTGTAAATAACAAATCTCAAAAGGATACACGTCCCTTAAAAAAAGGTTTTAAAATGAGACAATGACAAATAATTTCAAACTTGGAAAATTTAAAAATAATGCTTATGATCCACATCCATTGAGAGGCTTTTTTTTTTCTTTATTGATAAGAGCTTGGTTATTTTTATTTATGTCTATCATCTTGCGTTTTTAGTCTTTTCACTCTTTTATTTTATTTAATATTTTTTATTTATTTAATTTTATTTTTTCTCTCCAGTTGGTTGAGATTAAAGATGAAGTGACTTTTATTGCGAAATTCAGCTTTTCTTTCTCTTTTTTTTTTTTTTTTGCTTAAACGGAAGTGCACCGCCGTTTTCCCCGGTGACGCCATAGCCGCTTGTCCGGTGTTAACTAACATCACCGCTGTTCTGGTCGAGAAGGCCAAATAGCAAAAGGTGAGAAACAATAATACATTCTAAACGTATGCAGAGGCGGATTGACATGTTATACAATAAGAATATTGGTGAAAAATGCTATTTTTTGAACGCTTTTATTCCGGTTCCTTCCAACAACCCTCACTGCCCGTGTCCTTGAGTACTGTTAGCTAACGTTATTAGCTCCCTGTGAGATTCATGCCGCTCCCTCTATTTGAATTAAATAAAGCTTAATTAGCAGTTTTATTCTTAGACATGCATTTTATGGTCGCCTCTTTCCTTTGCAGATGTCTGTGAAACGTCAGGCACTTCGCATTTAGAATAAAGACACTTGTTGTTGTTGACATGAACAAGACTGTTAGCAGCTTCAATAGTTGCTGTCACTAATACTTCTAAGTTCTCCCCATTAATGTCTTAATGCAGATTCTGCAGCTGCCAGGGACATTTTCCAGCATCTTTAGCATCGCTGTTTTCTCCGCATTAAATTTATTATTACACAACAGCTCCTATTGGTCCTTCTTAATTATTAAGTTCAAATCTTGCCATGTTGCAATAATTTTAGGAAAGGATAAACCGTCCTTTATAACTGTAAGTCATTAGATCAGAAATAGATTTAATATATCGGGGGGATATTAACCTACAAATCAGTGATGACGTTTTGCAGTTTGATAACACCTGGTTTCTGTCAATCGTTCATGTTTTATAATCTAATGTCCATGATGGTAGGAATGCGAATCTCTCTGCACTCATAAAAACGAAACAAAACAAAAACTCAGTTGGAAGAGTCTCATCTTTTTAGTACATTCGCAATAAACCAAGCTGTTTTGTCTTGCAGCGTCATGTTGCGACTGGCAGCAGTTGGTCGAGCTCTAGCTGGGGCTGCAAAGGGCAGCCTGGCTCCTTCCAACCCTGGTAAGATCCGACAGCAGTTTCAGTTTTAGTTTCACTTTGTTGCTGTAACATGTCAAAAACAGAATGGATAATGTTTATCATTTTGTTTCCATAATTGCTGACTGAGGGAAGGTGTTTTCGCTACAGTAATCCTTCCTTTTCCGTGCATGTTTAGTGCGCACTCCTGTACGTGCTGCCAGCAACATGGTGGAAGTGTTTGTGGATGGGAAACCAGTGGAGGTGGAGCCTGGGACGACAGTCCTGCAGGTAAGATGGCTCAGAGGAACTTGATGCAAACTAAAAGCGTTGTATTGTCACATAGAATTCGAAAATCTAAACTAAACGTGAGAGTTGATGGTTATTTTTGAATGATCAAAACATAGAGATGCTTACGTTTTAGGTTATGGATCAGAAATCCGTCGATCAGGCAGATACTGTCAGTTGTTCTTTAAGATCTGACCAGCTGATTTTTAGCAAACTTGAAAAAGTGAATCAAACTAGCTTCTGTTGGTTGATGTTCTTATAGACTGAAAAGGATGTGAACTCTTAAGATTTGATGCATTAAATCAATAGGAAAAAATATATATTTTTCAGAATTTAACCTCCAAATTAGTGATGAGAACCATACCTAATCTGTGGTCTGATTGGTACATCTTGAATATTTAAAGTGGCTCTGAAAAGTGTGCACACTGCTGTTAAATAGCTTGCTTTGTGTGGCAAAAATTAGATGTAGATATATAATTTTAACCTTTTTTTTGCCTGTACAAATATCTGAGTTATTCTTTTTAATTCAATGGAAAATAAACCTTACTTTAGTACTTTTCTTTCTTTTTTAAAAGGCCTGGGCAGTATACCGGTTCATTATGAAAACCGGTGTTTATTTATTATGGTTTTTTAATATACCGCTATACTGGTGAATAGCTCGTACAACTTCCGGAACGTTTAACGTGGGGAAGTATTTCAGCGGAGACCCATTTCATGGCTACATGCAAAGCCACTATAAGATGCAATTTGCTGCTTGCGTCAACATGAGGTTAAAAAACACATTTACTTTCAGCCTTAGAATACCAAGAATGTCTACTAGAATCATAGTCGTGTAAATTATTTTCATATCATTCAACTGTGTCTGGGAAAAAAACATGATGCAGTTCATATGACAGTAAAAGGGGTTATTTAAAACAGATTTTTATATTATTCATTCTTATAAGATAATGTGGGTATGAACGGTCTTGTATTAAAAAAAATAGAGTAAAACCGATATGGTTTTTAAAATGCCGTGATATGAAAATTTTGCTACACCGCCCAACCCTATGTCCAGCATTCTTCACCATCAGTTATACTGAATCAGTTGTTCTAGTAGGGTTCGTCTGAGATTTGCGCATTTGATCCCGAGGTATCAGTCAGGAGCAGCTTAGCCAGAGTCCAGAACTAAATCCAAAGATGTGGGATGGTGATGGATATAAAAAAATATGCATTCATCTAAAGTCTTGGTTCGTTTTCTCCTCAGGCTTGTGAGAAAGTAGGAATTCAGATCCCGAGGTTCTGCTACCACGAACGTCTCTCGGTGGCAGGAAACTGTCGAATGTGTCTCGTGGAGATTGAGAAAGCCCCGAAGGTATTTCACTGGGCGATTTAACGCCACCCAGAGGTGGTTTGAGACACTATGTAACAGACATGTTCATGCTTCCGCTCTACAGCCAGTTGCAGCCTGTGCCATGCCTGTCATGAAAGGTTGGAACATCCTTACAAACTCTGAAAAGACGCGCAAAGCCAGGTAGAAAATTTAGTGAGCACACCATGGTTTAGTTGTGAGAAGCATCTGGGATTTAAGAGTACAGCAAATAAATTGTGAACGTGTGTCACCAGAGAGGGGGTGATGGAGTTCCTGCTGGCAAACCATCCACTGGACTGCCCCATTTGTGATCAGGGTGGAGAGTGTGACCTACAGGTAAGTTTGACCCAGAAAAGGCGTTATTCAGGAATACAGAGAGCAGGTGTAACAGCAGAGGGAATTCTGTTTCAGGACCAGTCCATGCAGTTCGGTTCAGACCGCAGCCGTTTCACAGAAGGAAAGAGAGCAGTGGAGGACAAAAACATCGGGCCGCTCATCAAGACCATCATGACCCGATGTATCCAGTGCACGCGCTGCGTCCGGTG
This sequence comes from Apricaphanius iberus, assembly GCA_028564705.1. Lineage (NCBI taxonomy): Eukaryota > Metazoa > Chordata > Actinopteri > Cyprinodontiformes > Aphaniidae > Apricaphanius > Apricaphanius iberus. The sequence goes on from JAPXFQ010002352.1 coordinate 104,682, forward strand.
AGTGGTCTGTACTTCCCCCTTCCCAGATCCGCCGGTCGGCGAGCATGCGGTCATGGTCTCCCTGGGTTGTTCTCCAGTTTTGCCAGTGAGATCGCCGGAGTGGAGGACCTGGGAACGACGGGGAGAGGAAACGACCTGCAGATCGGGACTTACGTGGAGAAGATGTTCATGTCGGAGCTGTCGGGCAACGTCATCGACGTCTGTCCCGTCGGGGCGCTGACCTCCAAGCCCTACGCTTTCACCGCCAGACCGTGGGAGACGAGGTAGGGGAGCGGCCGATGCTCCTCGGTCTCCGTGGAAAAAAACCCAAAAGCGCAGTTCCTTTATGACTTCTGTTGCTTCTCGCAGGAAAACCGAGTCCATCGACGTGTTGGACGCCGTGGGCAGCAACATCGTGGTGAGCACGAGAGGAGGTGAGGTGATGAGGGTGATGCCCAGGCTGCACGAAGACATTAATGAAGAATGGATCTCGGATAAAACCAGGTGAGGATGAAATACTTCCCAGCAGGAACACGTTCCCTTCCCTGGAACTTCCTGAATTTAATGCGTCTCCACAGGTTTGCTTATGATGGACTAAAGAGGCAGAGGCTGACCCAGCCAATGGTGAGGGACGATTCAGGTCAGCTGACCCCAACCCCCTGGGAGGATGCTCTCACTCGTGTTGCGGGAGCTGTAAGTGTCTCCCTGTTGCTTTTAGTAGCCTCTGCTTGGTTTTTGCTACATTCTCTCAGTTTCTGTCAACATGCAGCTCCAGAGCGTCCAGGGCAACGAGGTCGCGGCCATTGCAGGAGGGATGGCAGACGCCGAAGCTCTGGTTTCCCTCAAAGATCTCCTCAACAGACTCAACTCGGAGAACCTCTGCACCGAGGAGGTGTTCCCCATGGCAGGAGCAGGGTGAGGAGGAACTCTACATCGCTTTCACTCCCCATTAACCCACCCTCCCGTTAACAAACTCTTTGCACTCCCTTCAGTACGGACCTGCGCTCCAACTACCTGCTGAACACCCGCATTGCCGGCGTCGAAGAGAGCGATCTCCTGCTGCTTGTAGGAACAAACCCTCGTTACGAGGCGCCGCTGTTTAACGCCAGGATCCGCAAGAGGTAAGGCAGGTCAGGGAGGAAGGTGCGGAGACGTATATCCGTATCGCTTTGGGCGTTTCACAGATCATGCACGACTGCAAGCCATTTTCTAAAACATAAGAGACCAAAGAGAGAGCATTAACCAGAGAAGCAGCTGAGAAGCCTTTGGTAACTGGAGGATGCATCAGATGTGGATGGAGTTGCTGTGGTCAGATGAGGGGAAGAGCAAAAATCTAGCCATGCATATTATTCTGAACACACCATTATGGTGCTTTTCTTTAGCAGAGACGAGGATGATCTACAGTTGTTTGGAATACAAATGAAGCTAAATAAGGGACAATCATAGGGCTGTGTGATAAAGTTTTTAGAATTTCTGATTGTAGTCCATTTTCTTTCTTAAAAAGAAATTGGAATTAACCAAAGATATTTCAAAAAATATATATATTTAAATCATCCCATCCAGGAGCTGATCTGAATTCAAACTCCAACTAAAACCAAGCTAAAACATATGCTTGCAGAACAAGATGGTAGGCGCTGGCAGGATGACATCACTCTGAGCTATTGGTGTCCAAGTAGTGCATTTGGCAAAAAACTCCCGTAAATCTTGATTTATATTAATTGATTTATTGCGCAGCCTAATGGTGCGTTCATTCCGCCCCAAACGGCGACATAAGCAGCTGCAAGATTGCATGTTAAGTCTAAAGTTGAGGCCGTCGGAGGAGCGTTGAAGTCTCTGCAGCGCTTTGTGAGCGTTGCTTGACGCTGACAAAGCGTGCGATCTGAAAGCACCATTAGACGATCCTCGAAGAGAACCTAAAGGAGGTTGGAAAAGGTCTGAGGCAAGGGCAGCACTTCACAATTTAATCTGTTTTGCAGATATCTGGTAAAATCTTCAGTCTCTGAATGTGCAAAGAATGTGCGCTTCATCATAATGCTCTGTTTTTTGTTGTTTTTTTCTTTTTGCAGCTGGCTTCACAATGAGCTGCGTGTCGCCATGGTGGGCCACCAGGTCGATCTGACGTATACATACGAGCACCTGGGAGAGGCGAGTTCGGTGCTGAAGGAGCTGGCCAATGGCACGCATCCTTTCAGCCAGGTGACTGACAGGCAAACCCACTCTGATCAGTGTGGAAATCTTCTGTCCCCTTTGTCTATATGGGTTCTTTTCCCCCTCAGGTCCTCGCAGCCGCAAAGCGTCCAGTAGTGGTTGTTGGAAGCGGCGCGCTGCAGAGAGAGGACGGTGCCGCGATCCTGAGCGCCGTCTCCACCATCGCTCAGAACGCAAGGACCAGCAGTGGGGTGGAGGACAACTGGAAGGTCCTCAACGTCCTGCACAGGTACGGCTTTTTTTTCCGTACCTCTGGGTCCGCGCCGGGTGAAGAATGCGAAGCTGTAAATGTTTGTCGTTGTGCGCAGAGTGGCGAGTCAGGTGGCTGCCTTGGATTTAGGCTACAAGGCCGGCGTTGACGCCATCAGGAAGAATCCACCCAAAGTCCTGTTTCTGCTGGGAGCCGATGCCGGCTGCATCACCAGAGCCGACCTGCCTAAGGACTGCCTCGTCATCTACCAGGGTACGCACGCAAAGCATCCCACGCAGCAGGATAATTCGTTCATTCTGGAAATTTAAGATGCCTTTTTACCCCTCCAGGTCATCACGGGGACATGGGAGCTCCTATGGCAGACATCATCCTGCCGGGTGCTGCATACACGGAGAAAAACGGTACCTATGTGAACACCGAGGGCAGAAGCCAACACACCAAGCTGGCCGTCACTCCGCCTGGGATGGCCAGAGACGACTGGAAGATCATCCGAGCTGTGTCTGAGGTCGGAGTCGCTCCACTCTCGTTGCTTGAAGCTTTTTCAGCAACATTTGTATTAACGTTTGTTCTGATTGCAGTTGGCAGGCGTGACCCTGCCCTACGACTCACTGGAAGAGGTCCGATCCAGGCTGGCAGAGGTTTCTCCTAACCTGGTTCGTTATGACGACGTAGAGGAGGCAAACTACTTCAAACAGGCAAACGAACTCTCAAAGGTTAGAGATGCTTCTTCTAACTTCCTTTCCCTCTTTTTGCTGTGCGTCTTCCTCACTTCTGTTCACATTTGTTCCCAGACTATAAATCAGGACCTCATAGCTGCTCCTCTGGTGCCACCTCAAATCACCGCAAAGGACTTCTATATGACCGGTAGGCTAGTCTGAACGAACAAGTGTAACACCATCAAATGAAAAGACGCTCTGAAACAAACACATGCTCCTTCTTTTGTTCAGACTCCATCAGCAGAGCTTCCCAAACCATGGCCAAGTGTGTGAAAGCTCTTACAGAGGGAGCCGCTGCCGTCGACGAGCCGTCCGTTTGCTGAACGTCTCACAGTAACGACTCCTCCGCCTGTCCTCAAACACAACACGAGTCTCAACAAACTCAGCGTTGCTCTATAATTTAAACTTGTCCCTGTTGGTTGTTGTACACATTAAGTTGTTTTTTCCTCTGTAAACGGCTTGTTGAATAATGCTGAGAAGTATAAATAAAATCTTAAGGATGCCTTCACCCAATATGAAGTGTTGTTCATTTATAATGATGCATCTTCTTGATGATTAAGTAGAATAACATTGATCCAGACTGATAAAACAAGAATGCAGACTGGAAGTATTCCTGGACCTATAACCACAAAATGTGAACTACAGGAACCTGCCTTCCTGGGCATTTTCTTTAAAACCTATTTTATAAGAAGTTAATAGCCTCTAAATAAAACAAAAAAAAAGAAATATAAAGTAATATAACTCAAGACTCAAATTGTATAAATACTGTCAAATCCATATTTGAGATTATTACAGTTACTGTGTTTGCTGCATTGGAATGATATCCTGTAGAAAGGATTAGACATTTATTGAGCCTATGTTCGTTAACATAATGCTTTGATCTGCCAGCTTTTGCCATATAGTTTCTCTCCAAGTTTTGAAAAGTGTGGTTTTTAAAACATTCCCATAATATAAACGGCTAGCTGCATCCAGTTCTCCATTATCCATCTATTTATTAGTCTATCTGAGCAATATTCAACCAAATCTCCATTCACACGTGTCATTATTTAGCTGAGGCCATCCATCTGTTTGTCCATTATCCCACCATGGGTCCATTTGTCTGTCCTCCAACCACTTGTCCATCTGTTTGTCCTTTGCCCAACCATTTGTCCATAATCCAACCCATTGTCCATCTGCCCATCATCCAACCCATTGTCCATTACTTGTCCATCATCCAACCACTTGTCCATCAGTTTGTCTTTCATCTAACCATCGATCCGTCATCCAACTGTTTGTCCTGCTTTTCCATCGTCCAACCACTTTTCCATTTGTTTATTGTCCAATCACTTGTACATGTGTCTGTCCTTCGTCCAACCCTCTGTCCATTTCTTTGTCCAACATCCAACAATTTGTCAATCTTTGTCCTTCGTCCAACCATTGTCCATCTTTTTGTCTATCATCCAACCACTTTTCAATAATCCAACCATTTGTTCATCCAACAACTTGCCTTTCGTCCAACAACTTGTCCATCTGTTTTTCCTTCGTCCGACCATTGTCCATCTGCTTCTATAAATATCCAACCACTTTTCCATAACCCAACCATTTTCCATCTTTTTGTCTATCATCCAACCATTTGTCCTTAATCTAACAACTTGTCCATCTGTTTGTCCTTTATCCAAAAATGGGTCCATCATCCAACCATTTGTCCTGCTTTTCCGTCATTCAACAAATTGTCCATCTGTTTGTCTATCATCCAACCACTTTTCCATGTATTTGTCCTTCATCTAATCATTGGTCCATATTTTCATCCAACCTTTATTTTTGTTCTATTTGCTTTTCTGTCTTCCATCAGTTTGTCCATCATCTAACCCTTTGTCAATCTGTCCTTCGCTCTACCATTTGTCAATCTTTTTATTCCTTATCCATACATTTGTCCATTTGCTAGTCCGTCGTCCAACCATTTGTCCATCCGTTTGTCATTCGTCAAACAATCTGTCCATCATCCAACCATTTGTTCATGCATTTGTCCATTACCCAACAATAGGGCCATTCATCTATGTGAAACAACAGGGTGATGCCTCAGCAAGTAGCTGTTTTGTTCTGCCATCAGACAATGTGCCCCTGGGGAAGGCACTTAAACCCAGGTTATTTACCGATCTGTGTATTGTTCTGCTGTAATTGCAGTTTGGACAGTAAGGATGTTTTTTACTTTGATTGTAAACCTGATAAAAATGTTCTATAACATGTTTTCTATAAAAAGGTGTAAAGAAATGGGCTAATAATCATGTAATTTTCATGTGAACAGGCATGTTCAAGTAGCTTTCACAGTCAAAACTAAAAAGAGCTCAATATTGTTAGATACAATGTTTCTTGATGGTTCTAATTCACTGAAAAGGTATACATGTTTCTTTGATGGAGCCAAAATAAGAAAAGTGTTTGGACTTGGACCCCGTTCCTTTAGACAAATGGATCTTGTCATATCCTGTTTGCAGAGAAAGACCTCTTATGACCAAACACAAGTGCAAAGTCACACAGACACCCTGGAGGAGGGAAGACAGTCACATCTGCGTAGTGTCTCTGGCTGGGAGGCAAGCTGATTTTTGTGTTTCTTTAACTCCTCTGAATATTTTGAGACCTTTTCTGCCTCGGTGTCTTGTAAGTTTGTAAGCATTTCTGTGTAAATCTGAATTATCTTGGGCTGCTTCTAAGGTAGCGTGTACATTTTTACTTTGCTTCCACTTTAGGTACTCTCTTGTGTGGAAAGCCTGTGTACAAACAGAAAAAAATGGTTCCTGTGAAACTCGTCGTCCTGGGAGCTCAGAACACAGGAAAAACAGGTAAAGTGGTCAATTCAAAACTTTAGGTGGAAAACAGAAAGCAGAACAGATGTGTGGATATTCTAGGGCCAACAAAGGAGAGGCTTAGGGATCAGTGTGTGTTGTGGATGAAAAGACATAAAATGGAAACTTGGCACAGATATGAAGTTGACCTACAAATGTCTTGTCATTAGTGAGGGCATGGACAGATACAACACATATATTAGATGGAAGTTAAACAGTCTCAAGGAGAAGATGCTTCGGATTGTTGTTTAAGTGTCAAACTTCTGGCTTAAAATATACATTTTAAATTCCAGTACTACTTTCTGGGTTCATATCCCATCTCTTTATAATATTTGTGTGCATTTGCTCCTACTTAGAGCTTCTCACATCATTTTGATAAAGAAAAAGCAGACCTCCCCAACACCATGATGGTTCTACCACCATGTTTAACCAAGGGGATGGTGTTTCAGGATAAAGTGCAGGGTTTGTTTTCTGCAGCCCCCAAACATTTCATTTAATCTCATATGAACAACTTTATCATCAGATTTTAATCTGATAGTAAATCTGATAATAATCTGATAATACGATGACCATGTATGAAAAAGTTTAAGGATATTCCTTTATGGATAACTTTGGCTGTTTGTGTATTCGTGTTTCAGTCATGTAATGAGTCGAAATCAACTTGTCGATTAGTTCTTGCTTAAATCCATTTGACCTTGTTAGAATATTTTTCAGAGTTTTCATGAACTATACTGTTCTCTTTGATGGATTTCGCATTTTTCTGTACTTGTAAACCTATTTCAAGGTGTTTTCTTTAAGAATCACTACTTCACGTGTGCAATTTATTTTCTATATGCCAGAAACATCTGTCAGCATGTGTTGTGTTTCAGGCTTGCCACTCTGCAGTGACCGTCTCTGTTTTGTATCTCCAGCTCTGTGTGTTCGTTTCCTAACAAAGCGCTTTATAGGCGAATACGACCATAAAAAGGGTGAGATTCCAGTACATACTATTTTATGCATGGATAAATAACTGGATCGCACAGTAATAACCAATGTATTTATGCAGAGGTGACATACAAATGTAGTCGGACGGTGGACCAGGAAAATGTTGTTCTGGAGATCTTGGATTTACCTTGTAAAGTAGGTTTTGAATTTCATTTGTAATAATTCAGTTTGATATGGTGCACAGTAAATTGAGTCAATGACAGGGCTATCACTAGTTCATGTTGTTTGTTATGAACAGTAGAAGTGAGTTATACTCATTATGTTGAAATTCAAGCTTCAAAAGCATCTACAAATCGGTGTGTTCTGTGAAAGTCTTAGCTTTGCTGTTAATATTAACTTTATAACACCCTATTTGTGATTATAAATAATACATTTTTGCTATGAAATCAATTCTATTCCACCATCAGTGTTGTTTCCCTTAATATAGTTATGCTGGGCCTCTTTTGCTTTAAAGGTTAGAATTTGTATTTTAAATAACTTCACCCCAAACTGAGCCCTGTTTGTGTTGCAAGAAAAAAAAAAGGTTGAATTTGCTAAATCACATACTCAGTGACCAGGTGTTCAACAATTTCAAGAAAAAAGATCAATAGTTTAGCATTTTATGGATCTAAACACTATATATGTATATCTTTGTGTCCGAGGATGTAGAATGCTAAAGGATTTCATGACATAAAACGGCAAAAGAAACACACACAGACATCTTTTGTAGTTAGAATATTATTACTTTTGGGCAGCTACATTGTATTCTGTGTTTTTAACTTTGGGAGATGTTGTATATTTTATTGTGACTGAATATTTTTCCCAATGGAAATTCGTAAAACAGCAGGATTTGTTAATTTTTGTCCTTAGAGCATCACTGACTTTGCTTAGCATTACAATATATATAAATGGATCAGATTCACAAAAAATTGTACTATGTGTGGCACTGATTTTTATGAGAAAGCAAACAAATTATTTAAGCAGAATTTGCTACTTTGCACGCATAAGCCGGCATATTGACTTTTGAGGTTTGGGTTTGGAGGCTCGCTTATCGTTAGCTAGTCTCAATGCAAATAAAAATACAAAGAAAAAGGCCTACCTAGTTTTACCACCCTCTAAATCTCAATGAGTAATGGGCAAAATCTCCAGAAATAAAAATAGAACCATAATTATTTGATAGAGGCGTTTGGATTGTCGGTATAAATCTAGCTTCTCACTTCTTAGCGTTTATGCGAAGCTAAGCTCTTAGCTTCAAACTCAGGCTACAGACCTGGGGAGTTATCTTGACAATGTATTTCCGAATGAAGGCTCACACATAAAGTTAACAATGATTTAATTGTTGTATTTTATGACACATTCTGCTCCAGAGCTCAATGGCGTCTGTCGAGTCCTCCATTCGCTGGGCTGACGGTTTCCTACTACTCTACTCCATCACTCAGCGTTCCAGCTTCCTGGAAATCCCTCGATTTAAGACGCTCATCGACAAAACCAAACAAAGTCTTGGTAACAATCACTTTTGATCAGAGATTGTTCATGCATGTTACTGTACTTGCCTTAACTTTAGATAAGGTTTATTTAAACACATATAGTTGAACCACTGACACCTCACTGTTCATTATCTTGCCCTCCATTAAGTCTGTTCTCTGGCTGACCTCTGTCTATTGTCACCTACACACATGGATAGCTGGGGCTGACAATCATTCCTTGTTTGGTAGTCCATCCTATGGCTCTGCAGGCTGACAGCATGCCAAGACATCATCCTGATTAACTTTTGTTTTATCACCCTTTTATTGTGTCTCAGTTTTTCCTACAGTGCTGGTGGCCAATAAGGCAGATCTGGAAATCGGGAGGAAGGTGACAGCAGAGGAGGGACAGAGACTCGCCAAAGATTTAGGGTTTTGTATGCTTATTTTCAGGCAACTGCTCTTTAGAAACATTATAATATCTGCTAATTTTCTTACTGTGTGTTTTTGTGTTTAGATGTGGTTTCAGAGAGATTTCTGTGGCTGAGGCAGTTTTATCAGTGGAAGCAGCAGTTTTTCAGCTCATCAGGTTTGTTTTTGTATTTTTATTCATTCTTTTTAACATAAGCCAAACAACTTTTTTATTTTACCTATCATAATTTTGGTTATATCAAAATACAGCACTGATGTATTTTTTGGTGATTTTTCAGCCGATAGAAAGCCAACTTTGTAATTGCCTTTATGTGTTTCTGAAGGTTCAGTTAATTAAGCCACCATGGGATTGCTTTGTTTGATAGGTTGTCTATTCTTCTTTTTTTTTTTTTAACTAGTGACCGACAACAAAGTCCTTAAACTGTCTGTCAGCTATAGTGCTGAATAAAAAATGTGTACAAATTGCTCTCTTTTACTCTCTTGTGTAGTATCTACATATTTTAAATCATTAAACTATTTTATCACACTAAAATAACTAGAGTTATTAGTTAAAAAATACATAAATTCCAAAGTGATTTCATTTAGAATAAATCTATCAAAAATCAAACTCAGGATTAAGAAAGCCCTAAATATGAAGCTTAAAATGGGCTAAACGTATTTAAAAAGCAACACATCATTCTCAGATCTTAAAAAACGAGAATGTATCTAAAAGGAAGTAACTGATGTCTATCAATCTAACAAGGGTTATGATGTCACTTAACATTGAATGACAGTGAGAGACATTATCAGCAAATGCAAAACATCATGGAACAGTAGTGAATCTTCTCTGCAGAGGCCTAAAAACCAAAATTACTCCTAGAGAGCTTCAGCAACTCATCCAAGAGATCACAGAAGAACCAAGAACATCTAAAGCTTTTCGGACCTCAGTTGCCTCAGTTGAGTTTAGTTATTCAACAATAGAAAAAAAAAAGAAATGAAAAACATAAATGGCCTTCTTGGGAGAGTTCAAAGGTTATCACCATCACTGACCACAAAAAAATACAAAGGCCCATCTCAAATAGCCAAAACGCATCTTTGTGATCCCCAACGTCAGGCCTGATGAGAAACAGAGGAACTTTTAGGATAGTGTGTGTTCCTTTACTTATAACAGTATTTTAGTGAAAGAGCATAATTCCATCATTCAAGACAACCACAGAGTAGCTAATAAATAAAAATGAAATAAAATTTGATTTTGGTGCGGCCAACTCAAAGCCCTGACCTATATTTGAATAAAATGCTATGGTTTAATCTTAAACCAAACAGTCACGCTGTCAAATGTAAAAATCTTATTACTAGACAGGGTCAGGGTGGTTTGGAAGATTTTTCCTTGATTAATAAACACATCATAATTCATACATTTTCAGCTCCTGTTTTGTGCCAGACTTTAAGCGCTCTTGAGGGCCCTCTGCAGATTTGGGGGAGCTTAGTTCAATTTTGTTTGTTGCCCGCTAAGGCGTTTCTAATCTGTTCTTGTCTGATGTGTGACAGGCTGGTGTTGGACACGCAGCGCCCCCTACCTGACAGGCGCTCCTACATGCTGACAGTCCGCCACGCTCTTACCAGGAAACTGACGCGCTCAAAGACCATGCAGTGGTGACGGCGGCAAACAACTCAGCTGTTTTTTATATTTTATCTTGACTTGATAATAAAAAATCAACCCTTAATGGGATCTAGTTTTGTAAAGAAAAAGCTGCATGTTTCTTCTGTTAGTGTCTTTGCCCTGAAGTACTGTATTTACTTGCATCCATTTACTTGTTGTACCGTTATGTGACTGCTCCTCCAATAGAGGGCAGCACAGTCGAGTCATTTCATCACCGTCTACCCATCTTACTGTGCAGTTTTTGGCCCCTTGAACTCCTTTTGTGTGGAGGGAGTTGTCTGACCTGACCCTGACCCTTTAATAAATACTTTTTGGTTAGTAAAATGCTAAATTTCATAGAAAACCTCCGGAATAAAAGAAAACTGTAATATCAGTAATATCAATAATGACATCATTCCAGTACCATAACTTATAAAGCTGTAACTAAAGTTCAGATGTGGGACTGTGGGGAAAACAGCTGCTTGAACGGCAGAGATGATGTAACAGCATGTAAAGAATGAAGCTGGCTTTCATTACCATGCTGGCACTGCTCAACAGCGTCCCTGCGTTTCCCCGCAAGCTTCTTGCCCTTCTTTGAACTTCTGAACTTCATGATCACAGTGAGACATCTGAAGGAAGAGATGAGAAAAGGCAAGACAGTGAACGGTGGAAAATGAGACAAATCCTGACAAGGAAGCAAAAAATAGAAAAGAGAAAAAACCTCTGGGGTTGATCTTTTTATCGTAACCACAATGAGTGAACAGCCTCTAACTATTTGTTATAGAAAATTGGAGGTGTGCTCACCCGCTGCTCTACAAATTTGTCCACCCCCATGGCCATTTATTATACGTCAGTTACTCCACCCTGTCACCACCAACCAGCAAACCGCATGGTCCTTTGGTTTTATATATATATAAACACAGGTTAAAAACATGCAGATAGTCGCAGATTAGAACTTTCAGATCGTTTTTTTATATAAAAAACCCTATTTTGTTTCAGTAAATCTGAGTCTTTAAACGTTTTTAAAAAAAGTAAAATTCAAAAAGTGAATCACATAGAGATACAATACACATGGAGTAATTTATTTTCAAGCTTTTTGATGCTTTTAATTTTGATAAATATGGCTTAATAGCAATCAAAGTTCTGTTTCCATAATGTTTGAGTAAAAAACACAAAATAAAAAGTTGTTTAAAAAAAAAAATATTTACTGATTCACTCATTCGCTTTAATCAGTGTTAAGTCGTGTCACATTTTTTTCTTACATTTAATTTTTTTCACTAGTAAGTTTTATAAATCTACCCTAGTTTCTTGAATGGGTTTGTATTCATTGTCTGAATGTTGCTGTTAACAATAATGCTTGTTCACCATTTTTCCTTCCACTAAACTTTCCTTTTATATGTCTGGATACAGCACTGTATATACCACCATTGTTTCTGGAAATACCTTGCACAATATTTCAGAGGTTTCACTATATAACATGAAATTAAAGTAAATGGGTGGTGACTGTTTCCATTCTAATCAGTTCTTTGATGGTAAATTTACATTCAGTGCCACAAGTGGGTGTGACAGTGAATCTACTAAAGCCTGTTAACAAGGTCAGATGTATTAATGGTAATCGTCTGGAAGGGACAACGTGTGGGAGCACAGGGCCTCTCATCGACTCACGCCTGGAAATACATAATCTGCAAATCCTCCACCTCTGGAGACTTCTCGGCCCGAGGAGTAACAAACCCGATTAGCAAAGCTGTAAAATAAGTGAGTGGGACGAGGTGGATGTTGATCAACAAGGGGTGATGACATCAGAGTAGTCACCAAGGAGACAAAAGGTCAGGACCCCCAAGTCAGCTATTTTCCGTCTCAGAATAGAGGATGAGTCATACCCGCATCATCACACCGACAGCCAATGAGGAGCTGAGGGGCAAAGCAAGCGTCAAAAGATGTACAGCCAATCATCAATCTTTAGCCAATTAGTCAGTTAATAAACCAGGTAAGATTAGTATTGGACACGTGTATTTCTGCAAATATATTCATAAAAGGGCTGTGCATATGTCAGAAACTAAATTACAGATACAAAGGGGAAATAAATAAAAGGATATAATTGGATGCAACATTTAGCACATTGTGACCTCATTCTTTTCATTTTTACAGCTGTTTTAACTGTTGTTAATTCTCATTTATATTTCAGTTGTACTGCACTTTTTACTTTTTAGCTCCATTTTAGTTTTTTGTTGCAGGGGTTGCTGGAAATTTGCTAAATAAACAAACTTGGCCTTGATTTGAAAATGGCCTGAAAAGCCAACAAACCAGCTGAAATCTGCAGAGATATTATTTCAATAAACTATACCGAAATCAGTGATTTCTGAACTGAGGGCCTATAAAGAGGCTTCTCCTCCCTTAAAAGGTTCCCCAGTGTGAACCTTATTGTAATCTATGGAAAAGAAAGCGATTTAATTGCACTTTAGCAGCAAAATTGTACCTCACATTTCAACAACAATATTTCGCTGCCTTTCCATCTTAAAAGCAAAAATTTGTTTGAAGATCCAAAAGTTATTACACGTTTTCTGGCCATTAAATGAAAAGTTATTCTTACTCTAAAGTTATTGCAAGCTGATTGATGGTGTGGATGGTGATGATTTGAAAGGCTGCAGAAAGACGGCTGCAATTGCGTGGTTCAGGTTTAACCCCTTTCATCATCCTCTTGTCCAACAGAACCACACATCTGGTTTTCTTAGAACAGCTGGTAAAAACCCACCTGCAACCAGCTAAATGGACATTTTAATGCATGAATGATGAACATTCAGGATTTCTCAACTGAACATACCTCTGATGTTTGTTGTGGCAGACTGAGAACAAGAATGAACAAGATGATCTTAAAATCTCAGCTGTTTAGGTCATCTATTTGTATCGCATTTTATTGTGTTATTCACCTTCTCAGAATTTGGATAGCATATTGTTTATTATCACTTGCTCATTTTTAATGTGTGTCAAGCAGGGTGAAAAAAACGGTTTTATTCATCAAAGGAAGAATTCACGAAATATCTTCTTCAACAAAGACGAGCGCCAAAATCTAAACTAGAAAGAAGATCAGAGACGCTGGAATACTTAGCCAAGAAAAAATCACCTGTATCTATTGTTTCTGCATCATAAAGACCTCGGGTTTATAAGGTTCTGGTGGGAATTGCTACAGATTGCTAAAGGTCACTTCGGTTATACAACACTGAGGTGTGTGTGGGAAAAATAACGCCTTGTCCCTTGGGTAGAGACACCTACGTGGGCTGATATCCGGAGGGCGAAACAAGACAGGGTGGAAGGGAAGAAAGGGGGGAAATGGGTAATAAGGTGAAGATATGAGAAAAATGTGAGATTGAAATTGGAAAACCCTAAGAGGAATGTCACATGTTGCCATTTAAGTCCCCTACATCCTCCTGTATGACCCCATCTTGACAAGAATCATCAGCTTGGATCCTGTCCTCAGTGAATCCCCATCAGGCTAAACTCTAAATGACAGAAAAAAACCCTAGAGGGCTTTGTTGGTCACCTGAAAGTGGTTAAAGATATACCTTTCAGTGGAGTACCTTCCTAAGGTTTTCAACTCTCGCCACAGCTTCTCAGTTGGCATTAGACCTGTACTTTGACTGGTCCATTCCGACTCATTAGCATAATCTGATTGAAACTGTTTGGGGTCAGATTACAGTAATACAAGAGCCTGTTACATGTTTTAATCTGAAGATAAGCTTTCCTACAGCATGATGCTGCCACCACCATGTTTCACTGGGGGAGTTATACGAGTATCTGATCAGATACAGCATATGTTCTACATTCCACACTAATTGTGGTTCTCCTTTTTCTTTTCCCCACATCATACATGTGGAGTGCCTGATTTACAGTTGTATTGTTATCAGATATTGTTATTGTTATCAGATATTGTTATTGTTATCAGATTATACCACCTGAGCTGTGGATACTGTAGCTTCTCTGCTTAATGTCAGCACTTGATTTAACTTTGGGGAGTTACTGAAAAGGGGCATTTTCCTGTTTTTATGCTGCAGCTTCAGATAATCAGTGTGGTTGTACAACATCTCCCTAATACCTAATTATTTTCTTTCTTTCACCTCAATTTAGACACTCTGACAACACTTTACGTCCAGGGGTCGGTTTCAGTCTCTGATTTAATTGATCAAATCAATCCCAAGCTTATTCTAGAGGTGATAGAGATGATTATTTTGCAGACAAAAAACAACAAGATAACAGCAACAGACATTCAGTTCTTGCTGTGACCCAAACATAAAGAGGGATATGTTGTTTCATTATTGTTTGACCTTTAAGAAGACTCACAAACACAAGTGTTGCCAAGGTGGTGTTTCTCAGCTCATTTACCACTGGGATTTATAATTTCTTCTTATAGTTTATCTGCACAGAGACAAGTGTCAAGTTTAAGCGAATACTGAAGAGTATAGCATTTAAAGTCTTAGCTAGTTTGCAAGTAGTGCGGCTTCATATATGATGAGCAAAGAAATTATGATAACCCGGAAGACAAAGGTTAAAAAGCCGGCCATCTTTAAGATTTAAAGCCAGAAAAAAAGTCTGTTACAAACACTGAGACCAAGCCACAGTTCTGCAAAACTCATAACCTTTGAAGAACATAAATATCCAGAATTAAACCTTCAGCTCTTCGGGGTGATTTAGCCTCTCGTGTGGTTGAACTTTAGCAGTTACAAAAGGTCAACTCTTTGTGCTCAAAGTCTTGTTGAACAGCGTCAAACAGCAACAACTTAGCGTATAATAGCATGGAGAAATACAGGAAACCCTTCAATCAAATCATTTGAGTAGGTCTAGCAATTTACAGCAAAGGGTAATTCGCATTACAGTGCAATCGCTTTTATATGGACTTTTATAAACTCTCATAGGCTCATTTATCATCAACTTCATATTCAATCTTCAGTTAGCTGAAGGTGGATTAAAAAAAAATAGTATGAAAATAAACAAAGAAACTAATTTGTGCTAACAGCCTCTGTGGACTGGCAGATATACATTTTCATTGACTACCAGGAAACACAGGGAAGTCCCTGACCATTGTTTATGCTGTTCTCTAAACATTTTGGGAATGTTTGCTAAATTAATATTTCAGTATTAACACCAAACACTTTCAGTTTTGGTATCATCCAACCACAGCTATCTCTCTCCAATATAATGGGGGTTTTTTGTCCCTGAGCACACGTGCATACAGTAATCTGTGGGTTTATCTTGCTTTTTAGATTAGTGGCTTCTTCCTCTCCAATTGGCCTTTCAGCCCATGTCGGCAAAGAACTTACTCGACGTGGATAATGTTGATTTTTTATTTATTTATTTTTTTACCTTCGAGGTTGGACTTCCCAATTTGAAAGTCTGGAAATATTTCTACACCAACTTTGGGATCCGCTATGGGGGCTCCTTGCATCAATCAATAGTAAACCGTACCTCCATCTCTAAACTGCATAAATTAAAAGTAGTGTTAGCATGAGGAAGGTACGACATCAAAGAATGTTGGTGTCAGGTATGACGAACGATGGTAGGCATCGCCATATTGTTTTCCCAATAACGCTTGACCGCTGTTAGCTCAGGCGGGTCATCATTCCCAGTTCCAGCTTAAGAGCTAACTGGAATGCATCACGATGCCAGCTTCAAGTCACTGTCTTTTGCTTTTCTTCTGCGGCTATGCGATCATGGACAGAAACGTCACTTTCCTGACTGGTATAAGGCTGGTAATTGCCATGATGGTTTATGCACATTTAGTACCCATATTTTTCCAACATAAGACCCATGTGGGCATTTAACATGGGGCCATTACGGAACCCGTAGACGACCCTACTTAAAACCCACTTTTCTGCCTATATGGTACCCACATGATCCCTAATAAGAACCTAAAAGGTGGCGCCCTGATGTTTTGTTGTTGTGTACTTTTCCCAGTTGGTGCCCATTTAGTGCCCAACTCGACCCAACATAACACGCCGGCGTCATAGAACCCGCAGACAATCATATATGGGGGACATTTTTCAGCTCGTTAACAACCCATATGGTCCGCACATGTAAATGCTGGCAGGGTGCTTGTAAATGATTATTTGAACTGATGGTACTTTTCAGGAATTGGTAAACTGCACCAAAGGATGAACCACAAGGATAAAAGTATCAATCTTTGTGTATGTAGGCTTCAAATGTAAATTTAAAAAAAAAGAGGGAGAATTCTGCCATTTTTCTGACGTTTATGAAAAAGAAATAGTTTTGGTAATCCTAATTTACCTAAAACAAGCCAAAAGAAATGAAAAACAACGTCACTACAGGGGGGCGGATCTATATTGAATATTCATTAGTTCATGGCAGGGAGGGCACGCATGTCAGTTTGTAAAGGTGTTAGATATCTGACGTCACGGGGCGTTATTATATTGAATATTCATTGGCGCGTGGCTGGGAGCGCACGCGAGCGGAGCGGACAGGAGGAGAGCGGGCAGAGCGTCTCCGCTGCAGCCAGAAGGAGAGACCAGAAACGATGCGTAAATCATCCCATTTTCACGTTTGACACCGAGACAAGTTGCTTCGGCTGGACTCATCTACGCGGCTCTATAAGTCAAAGGAGGCGCTCACATCCGCTGAACTGGAGCCCTCTGAAAACAAAACGGTGTTCTTTTTTAATTTAATGAGTTGAGCTAAAGACTTGTCTCCTGTCCATCTGTCTTCAAAGAGCAGCAGACAGACACAGACGGTCATGATGGAGTCTATTCTAGACAGCTTAACAGCGGAGAAACTCTATTCCTCTGGGGGGAGCAACCTGTTGGACCTGGAGGAACTCAGCGATGGAGATTTCCTCACCAATGTGGTGAGTTTGCGGGTCTCATTATTATTGGCTGATTAGTTGTGTGTCTGCATGTCTTCCTGAACCCCCCGCACCGACTGTTCCGCCCGGAGCCGGACCTCAGAAGGGCGGCGGATTTATGAGATCCTGACACACATCCGGGGTTCAGACCTGCCTGTGTGTGTGTGTTTTATTGTGTAAACTAATAGGTGAGACTGAAAGCTTGAGCTCGAGAGTTAGTGGTTAACCTGTGTGTTACAGGTGATGCCATTTCCTTCAACAGTACACATATTTTGACCATAAAAATACTTTACGGTTTTATATTAAAAAACTGTATCTAAAGACAGTTAACAAAGCATCCTCAGTATGTTTAACCCCATATGTGGCCAATTAGTTTTTGAGAATTTCAATGAGCATTTCATAACTGCAAAAGGACATAATATTGCAAAGGAAATCTTATTATTTTTTTGCCCAAGGGACATAAATAGTGCCAGAGGCAGTTCTAGAGCAATATTTTAGGGGGGCAACTGCTCTGTTAGAGAGGCAAATTCATAAGACAATTAACACTGCAAACATTAACATCAGGTGTTTCAACTTTGAGCACATACAGCATTATAATAACAGTAATTCTGCTACCATTGCTTTAGATACAACACCTTTTCAATGAGTTTCAAAGTATAACACATTTGAACCACACTTTTTTCCCCCACATCTTGCATTAGTCGCCAAGCTGTCCTTTCAGGGTAGAACTGCCCAATACCCACCCACTGGATGGAGCCGTTTATTAGGAAAATTTAGCAAAAACTAAAATATAAATATTGATCAAAATCAACAGTCCTTCCAATTTGCAACTGGAGAAATGATACAATCTGACTCCACAAAACAGAAAATCGATCAGAATTAATGTTGCTCTCCACTCCCTTGTTAAATACCCCCAAAACAAAACAAACAGCAAACAGCACACACACACAAACACGATCAAAACTAATGGCAAAAAACGTAGTTTGCATATATGGGATGGAAAAAAATGTTAAGACTTTTTTTTTAATGATATAGTGACATCTATTGTTTAGAAGGAGCACTGTCGAGCATGAAAGGTCAGCTCTAGCCATGTTGAGACCAGAACGGGCTTGTGAAAGGACCAACATGAAGCCTTTACTCTTCAGAGTCAACGGGCGGAGCTAATGTTCCATCCGATGAACCAAAATGTAATCTTAAATTTCTTCATGGGACGCCAAGAACTCTTTACAAAGTTATTCATATAGCAATGGAGACACTTTAAAATCATGCCGACCCATTGTCTTTAAA
This sequence comes from Apricaphanius iberus, assembly GCA_028564705.1. Taxonomy (NCBI): domain Eukaryota; kingdom Metazoa; phylum Chordata; class Actinopteri; order Cyprinodontiformes; family Aphaniidae; genus Apricaphanius; species Apricaphanius iberus. The sequence continues at coordinate 123,225 of JAPXFQ010002352.1, forward strand.
GAACTTTCAGCTTTAATCAACACTGAAGCTGAAAATGGGAGACAAGACGTTGAACCAATCATTTTTAGAACATTGCAATTAACGTGTCAACGTTTTAATTTGACCAAAAACTGCTATTAAGAGCAACTACTCTGCTCCAGAACAACCTTTCAATAACACGTCGACAGTTTCTATATCAAAACGTGGAAAAATTGACAGGCTTTCCAAAAGAGTGACATTCAGATAACAGGGTCTTAGGAGTTCTAACTACATTCCACTTCTCCACTGAACCCCATTTAATCATCAAATCAGGTTTGCTAAAAGGTTCACCAGAGGTGATTGGTTTTCCCACACTGGAAGCTCAGTTTGAACCTCTTCAGAAGAAAACCTCAGCATACATAAACAGGAAACACAGTTCTTCTAGTTAATAGGATTTTAAATTAAAATGAATTGAATTTTGAATTAATTAACTATTGGCTTATGTTTCTAATAAATAAAAATCTTTAAAAACATTTTTTATAAAGAAATTACAAAAGGTATAAATGATCCTTTCTCACATTTGTTTGAGCAGAACTGTAATGTAACAGAATGGGTTTTTACAACATTATGCTTTTTAATCAGTACAATCACCACATGTTGGCTTATAAAGAGAAAGAGCTGCAGTTCTTTGGCATGTATGCACAGATTAAAGTCAAACAACGCTAACTGTGACACTGCAGTTTATCCAGTTCTGGTCAAAAGGTGTGCAAACTTCAGAATATTCCCATATAAGCGTGGGTCGGTTTCTGGTTTAAAGTAATACCAAAGTTATGGCTTTAAAACCAGATGAATACTTCCTGTTGAAAAGCTTTTAAATAAGATATGAGGAAAAAGTGAGAGGACAGTTCTGGCCCTCCCCCACCTGTTGCTGCACACTTGCAGTCCTTCAAAAGTGTTCTGGTTGCAAAATATCTGCTAAAGACACAGAAAGACTCTTATTAAAAAATCATTGTTTAGAAATTAAAGCTAGCATGTTGTTAGACCGGAACTGCCGACCTGGTTAGTTAATTAAAATCCAAAATTCTCTATTAATCCCAGACGGAAATTACGATGGAAATTAAATAACCAACTATTAACAGCAAAATATATAACATTCTGCACATTAACCTCTTCGAAATTTCATTTGTAAATCAAAACATTTTTAATCTGTATTTTTTCTGAGGTGAAGTGTAGCTATTACAGGAATAGTGGAAAATTATAGCAGGAAAGATCAATATGCTTGATTGTACTGTGTATGCAGTAGGATTGTTCTAAGTAAAAGTTATTGGGTCATTTTATTTTTCAAGTTAGCACCATCATGTTTTACCCAAACTGATGATATCACGCATGTTCCTATGCTTTCAGTGCATGCCATGCTCGGTTGAGCTTTGAGATCTTGATTAATGACGTTAAAGTGGAAAGATTGAGAAGCGCCCCACACTGAGGGGTTAACGTCAGCAGGAATGTCTCCGTTTTCTACCCACCACTCTCTCTTTTTCCACATTGTTTTCCCCCGGCTTCTCTTTTTTTAAACAGAGCAAGGGTTTCTTTTTTGTTTTTTAGGTAGACCTCTATTCTAGTCACTGAGTCAGCCGTGCAGTCTGCTTGTGGTTTAAGCCTCCCCTGTCTCGGTTCTAAATAAAGTCGTCCACTCTGCTGTGAAGCCACTAGGCTGGGCTGTACCACTGAGGAAATGGGAAACGATGGCTCATTAGCAGTATTCCAGGATGCTCAGCCTGTCTCCGTCAACTTGTGTTGTAAAGTGAGAGATCAGGCTGGGAATCAGCCTAAATTTGCTGAAAAATAGCCACTTAATTCCTATATACTATCATATAAATGAACCTAAGTTTGCAGTAAGCTATAACAAATTTACTACCAGTAATCACCAATGAAATAAGTAATTTATAATTGTTTTAGGTTATTTAAAGACATATTTTATTACAAATACAAATCTGATCTGATTTAACTTCTTAGTAACCTCAAATTGTTCATTTTCTGTGATTATTTCTGCAGAATGAAAATAGAAATTAAACTCTTACTAGACAAAGACATTTGTGTAAATATGCTAAAGTGTCACCAAAAACTAATTTAATAATGCAAAAACTGTAGCTGCAGATTTGATCTCCATTGTAAGGTGTGTGATGTCTACTTATTGACTGAATGTCAGTCTCAGTCAATATATAAGGTTTATATTTGTTGTCTAGTTTTAAATGCACTAACATACCAGAGATGCACCAATCAGAGGTATGTTGCCGATTTTTCCAGTCTTCGTAAAGCTTTTCCCTGACAACATCAGATTTCAACAAAGATTTCTCTTTAAAAACTGCAGTGGAAACCTGCCTATTCGTTGTATGATCATTTTTATTTTCAAATGTTTTTTTGTTTTTGTTTTTCAAAGCATGTTTAAAATCAAATCAAAGAAAATGCAGATTGTGAAGCCAAAATATCTAAATTCAATGCAAAGCGGCCAATCCAGGAGCTCGATTTATTTTCCTCGTCACTGACTGGCTGAACCCCCAAGAACAGAAATAAGGAAGACAGTTGATGTTAGCATCTATAGTAGCGCTAAGACTGTTTTCACTGTGCTTATAAATGCATATGAAGGTATATTTGGTATTTGAACAATTAAAATAGGCAGTTCTAAGCGTTTTTAGAGGGTTCTTAAGTATTAACAAATTTTAGCTATTAATAGGTGTCTGCAGTCCCTAAACTTTGTAAATCCACTTCTCACATTATAAGATAATTCAAAAAGGTAAGACACCTATCACCTGATCCGCTTTGTAAGTGTCACATGCAATACTGATAGATCTTTTTTTATGCAAAAAAATTAAAATCAGCAAATAATGTTGGTCTTTGAATGCATGTAATGCTGTGATCCACTCATAAGGATTTACTATTAATTTAAAAACTAAAACCAAGCTGTCTGAGTTTATTATTAACGCATACCTAGAAGTAAATACCTCTAGGTCTTCTCCCTGCAATAATAATCTCCACACTGAAGAGTGTTCTTGTTAGCCCAGCCGCTCACTTATAAGCCTATTTCTGTACTTCACACAGTTTCATAAAACTGTTTGAACCCTTTCAGATTTTTTGTTGTTGTTGTTGTTGCTACAATTAAGTGTTTCAGATCAAAGTCATTTAAATAGAAAACATTTTGAGAATTAATCCAAAAAGCGATGCCAACCAACCAGTTTTTTGGGGGGAGGAATTGAAACCCTGTCAGGGTCGTCCCATAACATCGCGATCGATTTAAGACCAGACTTTGACTAGGCCAGTTTAAAATCTTAACCTTGTTTTAAAGCTGAGCCATTTGGTGGTGGACTTTCTGGACTTTCTGGTGCATAGTCCAACAAACCTAAGTTAAAAAGAGAGGTGAGTGAAACTATACCAAGTGATATAAATAATCACAATCAATTCAATATTTTAACACAGGGGTAGCTATGTTTTCACTCACATAATATCTATAAAGATTGCCTGTCCAATAAAATAATTCCTTAGTCTGAAAGCATCCCATTTTAGGGGTTAATAAAGGTGTGCTGTGTGTTGCCTGGAGTTGCAAACGTCCTGCTCTGTATTTTGCTTACCTTTCGCCAGCACAGGGTGTGCCTGTATACCCAGAGGGAATAAATTTGCAATAAGCTGAAAAAGGTAAACCATTGGTTTTCACACTTGACGGATTAATTTTGGGATATTAAAAAGAAGCATATTTATGATATTTTTGGTCAGGATCTCTCTTGAAATTTTTTTAATGAAAGTTATTTAAAGTAAAAAAAAAAAGATTTACAAGAGTATGAGGGCTTCAGAGAATAAATCTTTCCATTAAGCAAGCATGTGAATTCCAGGTTAGAGACCTGCAATAATAAATGTTTGACTCTTTGTTTTGCCTAGAAATGGAATTAAGGGGAAAAATAACCCTTCCAAAATTTCCAGAAGACCAAAATATTCCTCTCTCCTTCTGCAGAGTTATGCAGCGTCTGGTCGTGTTTTACGCAGCCGACACTTGAGAATAATGACTTTTTCGCTGGAAAACCATCTGTCTTTAAGTCATGATATACGTCTGTTTCCAATCAGCTGGAGCCACATGAGATTCAAGCTGTCAAGCAGACACTCTGTTCTGCTCTAGCTCATAGCTGCATAAAAATATAGAGCAGGGTTTGTCTTACACCCCTTCACACTTCATCTCCTTTACTTCATTAGTTTTATCCATCTCCAAATGTATCCTCTCATCATCCATTCCTGGTCTATTTTTATTATATTTCATTTAATTCTACTCTCCATTCAGACCCTGCACTCCAGCTGTCAAGGGCCACGCCCCCCTCATTTGCATGCCTGTATCCAATTGGTCACTCAGCTGCCAGAAAGAATGTGTGCCGGCCTGCAGCACGGGTGTGTGTGAGGAGGAAAAGTACCCTTCTGCTGTTTTATTGCAAGCTATAACTGTTCACTTCTGTGTCACACACAGTTAGAGCGAGTAGTTTAAGTTGGGGCGAAAGCAGCCAACCCGCTGCAGCCACACACCACAACATGAGGTCAAATCCAGCCGAGGACATTGCCTTTTTTGTCTTATCTCTGGCAGCCAGGATTACAGATAATAATATGATGTTTTCAGCCGTCTAAGAGCTGTGATATGGTTACAAACTGGCAAAAATCTTTACCAATATAATTGTTAACATATATTTTTTTATTTCCTAGAAATAAAGTAGAAAAAACTAGTATAATTTCATGGATTTAAGTTTCAAAATTACATTTCAAATTGCAGAGAGTACCAGTTTTTAAATGATAAATAGTCTGTGTTTTGAGTGGACTTTTCCCGTCTTTGAGACCAGCAACCAATATTAACTGTGTTTTTTTGCTCATAAATGCTTTAATCTATTAGAAATAAACATAAAGAATGCTGGGAATGCTACACACACTTTTCCAGGGCTTAAATTAAGGACAATATATATGAACAGTTTGGGGGGAAAAATGCAATTTGCCTTAATGACTTCTCTGTTTTGATAGAAAAGGTTCAATTCAAAACCCTTTCTTTATCCCAAAGGGAAATAACATTTTGTCTTAACTTATATCATCCAAATTTCTTCAAAAAGTTGAGTGGAAAGTGATTCTCTGGGCAGGAAGGATCCCTGGTAGCAGTCAGTTATGCAGTGATTCTGAAGAGGCCCCTGACTGAAGACTGTCGCTGTATCAGTCTCGTCATGAGACTGTCTCATGACTGTCATTACATGCAAACAGCTTAAAATTTGGGCATAGAGATGATAATTCACATTAATAACCTGCATGACACCAGCAGTAGTTGGCCAGCACTGATAATCCGCCTCATTTGCTTTTGCTGCTCCTCTTTATATCTCTGTTTAGGCGTATGGTTAGAAATCCGGGCAGAGAGACGTGGATATGATCGTTGACCATTATGATTGATGGAAGAGATAGTGTGAACCTCGTGCTACATTATGAGAGTTTTGGAGACGCTAGTCAGGGGCTCTTGGTTGTAAAAACAATGCATTGTTGCAATGGTTACGATTGTGCATCAAGCCAACTCACCGAAAACAAAAAAGTTACAGAAAGAATGACTAAGTAAAGAACTAATCAGAACTAACACCCTTACTCTAGGGAGGCACTTCAGAAAAAAAAATGGGTTGTCCATTTGTCAAAATTATGATATTTCATTTGCTGCCTAGTTAAATGGGAAGTTGGCTATTGATTTTGCTATATGGACTTTATTTTTAGCATGCATTATGTTCATTCACTCACCCAGACAAGTTTGGAGCCACTTGTTCACTAGTCCTTCAGGAGAAGTTAATATCCATTCGCGATCAGCATACATCCATATAACGGGAGTCAATGGGGCAACCAAAATGCATCCTCTAAATAAGACATTATCTGCAGCAAAACTCCTTCATTTCAGTAATTTGTTGTTATGAATTGCTAACACTATTCACCTGTGAGTTCACAGGGTCTTGGAGATGCTGCGTTGTTGTCTTGCTTGGTATTTTACAGGTTTCTAATCCAACTACATTAACGTCTGATGTCAATTACTTTACTGCCATGTAGCATCCCAGTTATAGTTGCTACTATAACTTGCTACTGCAAACATCAACAAAAGTTGCGTTTGTGTCTTTTCAAGTTAAAAAAACAAAATTACCAAGTGGACTATGTTCAGCTTCCCACTTTTCGCAACCTGCTCAGACTACAGCTGTAATGGCAGACAGATGCAACATCATTGAAATCACTGGTTAGTGTAAATTGAAATTGGTTTGATTAAAAGCCTGCAAGAGCCCTGGATGACATCAACAAAGCCCCTCCGAGACACTCCGAACTCACAGGGGAATATTACTAGCGATTCATAACAAAACACTGGAGAAATGAAGGAGTTTTGTGGCAGATAATGCCTTATAGTGGCACTCTGGTTGCCCCATTAATTCCCATTATATGGATATACGCTGATCACAAATGGATAGAAACTTCTCCTGAAGGGCTCCAAGGGGCTCTAAACTTGTCTGGGTGAGTAAATGAACATAATGCATGCTAAAAATATGGTCCAGGTTGCAAAAAAAACTATACTTCCCCTTTAATGGTAGGTGGACAGATAGTGTGTCCATCCACTGCTTCTACTTAACGCCAAACCTGGATTGAATAATCTACACAGATTACTAGGGATGTGTATAGGCAACAATCTGGCGATGCAATATGTATCTCTATACAGGGGGTACAATACGATATATTGCATTATAGTCTTAATTGAAAAATATAAATGTTATGAATTTTAAAACTGAATTTAACTTTAGGGAAACTGTTACAGAATTCTAAACACTCCAACCTGTTTTATACATAACACATCCAGTTTTATTATAAGATCTATTTGTCCAATGGAACAAAGAAGGTGAAAACAGCCACCAACTACCAGTCATACTTTTTAATTTTACTACAAAAATGACTGTCATCATTATTGGTTCATTTCAAATTCTAAAAAATAAAATAAAAATCGATACGTTGATTTTGAATATAAATACCAGATCGTGAGATAAATATCACATGTAAATATTTTCTTACATCCCTAATGATTACTGTGGGTGTCTCGGTATGAATGGATCTTTTACATCAATACGGAGCCTATATAGCATTTTGTTTTGTTCTGTTTATTCATAGTATGGTGCTGTGTAAACATAATGGCCCAAAAAAGGAGCTATTGCTGAAATTAAGGCTCTGAGTGATGATGCAGAAAAGGTTACACAGAAAAGGGAACCATGTTTCGCAACGCTGTAGTTAAGACAGCTTGTTTTTTAGAGATGCTCCTGTCAGTCCCCACTGCTTTTCAACATGATGACCTGGTCAGATCTGAAAAATATGCATCTTTCTGTGCATGCATCAAAACTAGTCTAGAAGCATATAAATCCTTTACAGCTTGCGTGTGGACATGCTGGAGGAACGCTTGATCCATTGCTGATGGTCTCTAAACTCAACATGTCTTTTCTTTTTCGTTACCTGAGCCAGTAAAAAGCAGCCAAATGAAAGGAGAGCAGTTAATTACAGGCATTAAAAGAGTCACTCTCTGCATTTATAAATACCTCATGCATATATCTTCCCCAGTTGTCTTTATGCGGTTTTACATTTCACCTCAGTCACCTACAATGACACACCCACACCAGGAGTAAGCTACAAAAATTCTGCTTTCTTTTCAACACCATTTTCTCCCTCCCCAGCAGGGAGAGGATGTGTTTCAGGTAGTAGTGGGTCCAGTTTGAACAGGATCTGCTCACACCGACGCCAGCTGTTGCTGGATGAGCCACTATGCCCCTCCTGTGTGACCTTTCCACTTCTCAGAACGGTTTACATTGCAGATAAGCAAACAGCTACAAGGAAGACACTGAGGGGAAAACTAAGCTATCTTCCTGTGGCATTTCCCAGCAGTGACTGCCAGATCCCACAGGTGTGATGAGCATTAGCGTCAGAAATGAAAAAAAAGGGGAAAAAAAGAAATAATAAAATGTTTTTCAATGACTCCCTTCAGAAAAATATTCATGCTTGAGGTTGTTTTGCTCACATGCTGCACAGACTAGCCTAGCAGTCTGCAGAGGAGGCCTGTACTAATTATAAGATCCAAGGAATGTTGGGGTCATTTTTAACCATCGCTTCACAGCAGTGTGACGGTGCATGTCCGTTTTCCCACAACGTGAACCGTAATCACATCTAACACTGTTGCAGTTGGAGTCGTACACCGTCATCCACCCGTGTACGCACGCAGCTAACTCAGGACCTCACGCGCACCTCATTTATACCCACTGAACTTGTCCATATTGTTGCACGAGCTCCTCATTTCGAACTTATTTGTAGACTTTGACTTGGCCGTTGTGATGCATGACAATACTTTCATGTAAATCCTTCTTAGAACATCTCAGTTTGTAGTCTTTTCCTTGATTGTTCTGTATTTTTGCGCCTTACAGCATGTTAATGTAGCTCGATTAATTCCTAGAATTAACTGGAGTTTTTTGTTTTTTTAACGCATGCACAGAATACCGACCCCCTTTATCTTATAATTCAGTCCGTACCACATCAGCTCTCCTTCCTAACCAGCCAAATTGCTGATTGTAGTATAGCAGCGTGTGTGTGCGTAAATGACGTGAGTATATATTATTGACGGACTGGCTTTGAGCTGATACTATTATGATCATGAGTTTTCTGTGGGAATTGTCATTTTCCATTCACTTTGGCTGTCAGCTGGGTCTTGCTATTGGCCACTTAGCCCCCATGTGCGCTGGGCAAAGAGTATAAACGTGCTGTATTTATGCTGATATAAACATGGGAACTCACTGAATAGCTTCAGTACATTTCATAGTGAGTTACTGCTTTGTTTAAATGGGAATTATTCAGGTAAAGTGATGTTTTCGGAAATAAGTTAGTGCTAACTCATTAGCAGAAGTAGCTGTGTAGACCTTCACAATAAGAGCGTTCATTTCCTGATGTTTACATCGAATGAACCTGAGAATTTTATCTGCTGAGTGGTTAAAATGGTAAAATTTGACATTTGATTACTAAGTCTATATTACATTTCATTTAAGTTATGTCTAAAATAATGTATTTATTATTTTTAGGAGACCACAAATACTTTCATCTCCATCCTCACATGTATACCATCCAAACCTGTATCAGCAGCTGCGTGGAAATTATAAAAAGCAGAAGAAATATAATTTCAATATATCATTTGAAAAGAGCAGTGTCATCCGGATTTGTCATTTTACACTGAAAATTGTAGGTTTTTTTGTCATCTTTGTGAATGTTAATTAATAATGATTAATTTGGATTAATTCACATCTATTCTGTGATTAATTAGATTACATTTTTTAAACGTCTTCAACCTATCAGCAGACCATGTTTGTTGGTCTATCACATAAAATCCCAGTGTAATAGATGGGAGGCACCCTCTGACTTTTGGTAAAAGCTCAGCATGCACATGTCCAGGCCTGAGAAGTTGTATTCTTTGCTGCAGGTGAAACTGATTATGCAACAGATGGTTTAAAAGAAAGTTATTTTGGATCCCAGATAAATTTAGCAAAGCAGGAGTTCCTCTGTAGCATTATTCTTCTGCAGCTACACACTTACTCTAAGTACCGCCATTTGAGTTCAGTACAAGGGCTGACACTGTTAGATGAATTCAGCCTTTACAGCTAATTTTAGATCAAATAATTGTTCCAGTTATAGAAACTTACCCTGCTTCTTCTCTCTTTTCTGCTTTTTTCTTGTTATGGCACCAATTAGAAAGCTTTCCACTGTTTATTTTTTGAGTCCAAGCAATCCTAATGTGACCCATATTCCCTCTAGAGCTTAAGGTTATAAACCTTTTCATACACATTTAGAGCAGCAAGATTACAAGGCAGCTCTGTCAGGATAAATGGAGCATTCTTTCAGGTGTCCGTCTATTTATGAATGAGAGTGCATTCACGTTTATTATATAGTAAATAGAAGCATCCTAATGCAAACCGTTTCCTTAGACTCACTTCTGAGCTCCTCAGTCACACTTTAGGGGTCATGTTTCGATTACTTTGCTGAGCATCTGTGTTTTTCTCCTCCAGTGTTTGAGCTGGTTTTTCTAAGGCAGCTGCATGTGTCCCATGGTTTCACTACAAACACAATGTGATAACACATGGGTGTGAGAGTTTTCAGGACAGCTCAACAAATAGCTGAGAGATCAAAAATTGTTGATTGGTCAAGATCTATGGATCTGTCATGGTCTATCTACTTTGTCTATTCATTAATGTATAAAAGAAAAATCAGATTTTTTTTTAATACATTAAACATACATTTTTTTAATACATTTTACCAACTTTGAGGTACTGTTTTAAAACTTTTGCACAATGTCTCTGAATTGACCAGTCCTTTGCTGATGCTTTCTTCCACTTGGTTCACCCCACAGATTTTCTATCACAGTGAGACGACCATGCAATACGTTAATTTTGTGTCTAGGGAACCACTTGTGTGCTTTGAAACATTTCTTTGAATTAAACAATTAGATAATGGGTTATGTCTTTAGAAATAAGAAATATGAACTGGAATTGATGAGACAGAACTCAGAAGAACGGAAATCGGTACTGCCCAGGAAAAGGCTGATATGTACAACTCTAAATAAGGATATAAATTATCTGTTTTATCGAAACCACCATTGGTAAACATTTAAATACCACTCTAGAACACTTTTCACAATCTCTCTAAATTATCCAAAGTCCTATGTTATGTATTCTTCTGCTCATCCTGCAGGTCTTTTATAAGACTTATATATGGATACAGTCAGTAAAAAAGGCGGATTTTGTGTTGGATAAACTATTTCTGTGTTGACTGACTACTAATTAGTGTTCTGACAGAGGCCACAAGATTTATATGCAAAATGTTTGTTTAAAATCTACATTTTAGAGAATTATCCCACACACTCCAGAGAAACTGTTCCACAGCATCACAGATTCTTCATAGTAGGGCTGTGGTGTTTTTTTCCCCCTTTATGAGATGTTTGGTATTGCCTTTCTTACCGATATCCATCATACCAATGTGGCTCAGGAGTTAGGAGTTCGTCTTGTAATCGGAGGGTTGTGTTGGACGTTTGTCCTTGGGCAAGACGCTCCACCCGTTGCAAGTGTGGTGGGCACATCATAGCTAGATTGCTGCATGAATGACTGAATTTAGTGTGAAGCGCTTTGGGTCCGTAGGGACTAAACGAAACGTCTATACAGGTACAGGCCATTTACCATACCAATATAGTCTAAACAATATATATACCGATATAAACCGATATTGCTGATATGTCTGCCTAAATGTACAAGGTTGGCTCAGAAATGCAAAAGCCACAGGATATTTTGCAAATTTGACCAATTAAAAATATATATCTCCAAAACCATACCTCTGATCTGTCATAAATCTACATTTTGAGTAAGAGGAGATTTAGCTGAAGAATTTGATATTTAAAACCCCCTAACATATTTTTATCTGAAATGTTGTCTGAAATGCCCCTCCCTGGGCTGCCACCTTATCGCGGTGGAGGGGTTTGAGTGTGGAAGGAGCCGGAGCTGGTGTGCGAGGTCAAGAGGTTCTTGTCGCAGCGGCAACCCTTGAACCCGCTTGTGGACACCGGTGGTGAGGGATGCTGTCAGGCTGAAGAAGGAGTCCTATCAGGCCTTTCTGGCCTGCTGGACCCCGGAAGTAGCTGATAGGTACCGACAGGCCAAGCAGAGTGAGGCTCGGATGGTCGCTGAGGCAAAAACTCCGGTGTGGGAGGATTTTGGAGAGGCCATGGAGAACAAATTCTGTGTGGCGTCGAAGTGATTCTGGTCCATCAATCCCGCGCCTGAGGGGGGGAAGCGGTCTGCCACCAACACTGTTTACAGCGGGGGTGGTGTACTGCTGACCTCGACGCGGGACGTTTTGGGTCGGTGGATGGAATACTTCGAAAACTTCCTTAATCCCACCGACACGCCTTCCTGTTTGGAAGCAGAGTCTGGGGACTTTGGGACGGGCTCCCCAATCTCTGCTGCTGAGGTCACTGAGGTTGTTAAAAAGCTCCTTCGTGGCAAGGCTCCAGGGGTGGATGTAAATCGCCCAGAGTTCCTTAAGGCTCTAAATGTTGTAGGGCTGTGTTGGTTAACGCGGCTCTGCAATATCGCGTGGACATCGGGGGCAGAATCTGTCTAAGTGCTGTTGTTATGAAGTAATATGATTTTGAATACACTGTAAAATATTACAATTTTATGTCTGTTTGTTTTTCATCTAAACATACAAGCTTTAAAAGTGGGTTTACAGTAGAATGGAGTGGTGGACTAAAACACACTAAAGCCTTAAATATTCACTTTACCACACAAATTTGACAGTAATAAAACCAAAAAAAATGAGTATTTTGCACGTTTTTCTAACTAAAGGTTAGAAAAATGTACATCCGGGAAGGGCACAGTTGCTAATCTGAACATGCTAACAGAAGCTACTATAAAACAGTGCCCAAATGTGCCAGAAGTACTGTTCCCCTTTGATTAAAATAAACTAGTCAGAATAACTACAGTTTCTTCTCTAACAAAGCTCCACTGCTTCCTTTATGTTGTATCTTGTTTTTGAAGTTTCTTTTGCCACTTTGTTATAAGGCTCTCTAAAGCTGCATTCGCACCGCACATTTGGTCAGCGTTAGCTGCGGCAAGATTACATGTAAAGTCTATGGTGGAGTACGTCAGAGGTCCGTCAAGGCTCTGCGTTGCGTTGAGTACATTGGCTCCGTCAATGACGCTTGCGTATCATACGGCAACGTACCAACGCATGCGTTACAGAAGTTCAGCAAGCTGAACTTTTGACGGATCCAACGCAGTTAACACAGTGCGGCAACCAATCAGAGCGTCTCACTGTAGTTATGTCACTATACGCCGTATCTTGAATGAAGCGCGGGCCCAGTGAAAACATTTTCAACAAACGGAGATTTAAAAAATCATAAATAACAATTACCGAAGTCAGATGGACAGGCGCTCCTAAGGAGGAACAGAGAACCTGTAGTTGGTGTCCTGGTAGGAGATTTAAGCTCCGATGCGGCCCAGGAGGTCGTAAAATTAGGCGCAGGACAGACGGAAGTAGCACTGAAAGCGAACCTCATCCATACGCAGCTACTGGAGCAAATGGTTACACTCCCCAAACTCAGAACACATCTGAATAATGGGCGCTGATGCACCTGATGTCAACGTTGTCTAGCTTTATCTAGCTAATAAAGCCAAGCCACTCTCTCGTTACAATCCACCATAGTGCAGAACGTGCGGCAACAGAGGAAGCCCCGCCCATGCGTTGTTTTTTTCTCAGAAGCAGGCTATGGAAGCCAAAAAGTACATACGTCAAACTTCATCCGTTGGATGAGTTGCTCCACATATCCAACTGATGCGGTCTGAATTCAGCTTTACTGGTGTGTAGCTGTGTAGTAATGTAACATCTGTGTTTGGATTGGTTTATTTATGCCTTAGTTTCAAGTTTTGTGATAAAGCCCAGCTCCTCATTTGAGATATCTGCGCTTACATCATTTCTTTGGCTATTCGATGCATCAATCATCATTATTCTGTGGGTCAAAAGACACATGTAAGAAGAAGGTACTTTTTACCTAATTAAAAAAGTAAGATCTCAATCAAGTGGCTTATTGGAGGACAATCAGACCCTTGTGGATGATAAAAGACCATTTTTGTTCAAGATGGCCCTGATATGACAAAACAGACGGTGAGTTGGTAATTTGACAAAAGCGTTTGCTGTGTCTACAGTTAGGATTGTGTCCTTGATTGACATACATCTTTGGAATCGCAAGACTTTTAGCTTTCCATATATGTATATGTGCAGAATAGAGGCAGATTTGGCCTAGAAGTATGCAACATCTCGTCCACAGGACATAAGAATGCTATATACATTGTATGAAAATAAGGTATAAAAGTAATGTTATTAAAGTAGTACAAACTCATACAGATAGTTTCAGATATTACATTTTAATGCCAATATCGGCCAACATCCCTAGATTGCATACATTTCCATTTAGGAAACTTCTCTGTTCATGTTTGTGACAGTACAACCAAAGGGTTTTTACAGTTGGTTCGAACATCTGCTCTGTTTGTTTTGATCGTTGTGTCCTTGGGCAAGACATTTCACCTGCTAAAGCTCGCAAAGAGTGGTGGGACTTTAGTAGGATTTTAATGACGTGAAAGAAAAAAAAGTATTGTATGCACATTTTTGTTGTCCTAATATTTTGAAGCCCCAATCCCTTACCACCCTTCTAATTGTGGCTGCAAGAGAAACTTGTTATAGACCCAGCTCTAGATCAATTAATATACTGCTTCCAGTGTAAATAGGGACAAGTGTAGGTGAGAAGCTTATTTCTTGTAGCCGATTCCTGATATATAAAGATGAAAAAACCTTTGTCACAATTAAATGGCATATTTACAAGTATTTTTTTATGTTGAAGATTATAGCTATGAGAAATGGGTTTCTGAGTGACATCATATTAATATCCTATGGTAGTAGGAAGAAATAGATTACTAAACAGAAGCTCTGACCCACTATAAAATCCATCACAAGAAGGACTAGTTTATTCCTGTAAAAGATTCATTTACTTTCAGACCTTTTTTACACATCTTTACAAGTGATATCAATAAGTAACGAAAGATGCAAATAATGACACCTTAGTGGTAAATTGAATCATATCTCATAAGAAATGGAAAACAAATGGAAAAAATATTAAAATAATTAGACACTGAATAAGAATGAGAATGTGGCCATGGATGAGTACCACCAAAATGTTTTTGAATTGTCACATTAATTTCAAACTTTTACAATTAAAATTTAATATCATAAAATCATACTGTTGACTGGGGAAAATATTTTTTCTTGCAAATGTAAAAAAAAAAATCCTTTATGTACAATGGTCCTAATATTCTGTTCACCCCTAACTTTAAATTTAGGCAACATGTAGAAAACAACAGAGCTTTCTTATTACGGCCTGCTTGTTGGGAAATGCCTTTTCACTCTGCACGTACATAAAAAACCCATTAAACACACATCTGTATTCATTATCCCTGATTAAGCTTTATGGTTGCCTCTAAAATTATGTTTCGCTGCTTTGACACTTCGTCTGCTTCTCCTTGCTGAAGAGATGAAGCTGTCTTCCAGGAATGAAGCATCTAAATAGTTTTTTTTTCCTGTATACAAGCTGCTAATTAAATCAAGTTATTTTTGTCACTATCTAAGGAGCATCCAAGCAGAGGGATTCAACTGACCTGTTTTGTGTTTTTGTTCTGCTTTCGGCATGTTTTCTCAAGAGCAGGGTGACTCATATTGTGTGTGTGTGTAAACCAGAACACCATGTCGTCCTGAGCTTCCAGAGTACCATTTCCCTGCTCAATGACTCATTCATCAAAACCGAGGATTAATCTGTTGATGCTGTTTCCCCCCAAAGATTGACTCTTCGTACTATCAACACTAAATCACCTTTTTTCTGTCACTTAAACATTCAATGAAAAAGAGCTGACGCTGTAGGTTGATTCTTTTTTGTTTTTAATTAAAAGATAATATAAATTATTCTGTTTTTCCTCTCCAAATGTCAAATATATCTTTAATCAAACCACACAATAACCAGAACATGAATGAATACTAAAAGTGGTCAATAAGTCCGTCTTTATGTTTCCAGAATATCTGCAGCTTTGCTCAGAGGCTTAGGTCTACTCATCGCAGGAATGAATTTCTTATTCTTTTGAGTTTTTCTGAACTTTTGGCTGATTAATCATGCAACCGTTAACAAATATCTTTGCCAGCATAAAAAATTATTTGTTTGACTGCTCGGAATTTACCTAAACTGAGAACAATTTGGAAGGCTCAGGAACTCAGTAGATCTAAGGGGGGTTGTATATACACAAGTTTGGAAAGTCTCTTTGAGGGATTTCTGAACATCTCCAGAGTCCAACAGCATCGGCTCAGACAGCTGTTTGTAAGTACAAGTTATTCAGATGCGTCACTTTTCCAAGCTGGGGAAGAAAACCCAAACTGTCCCTGTCTGAGGAAATGAAAAGGGTTGGTAGGCTGAAGGCTGAAAGAGAACTGGAAGCTATTAGAACTCAGTATGTTTACACATCTAAATCGAGTTAATAACCTAACCACAATGTCATCCTTTATTCCAGTTTACATGTAACTCAGAATATCGAGTTGAATTGAATGAAGTGAGTTCAACACTGTTAACTGTAAGTCATGAGGGAGGTGGTAGCATCATGGTGGGGGAGGGGGGATTCTTTCCTCTGGTTTGGCATCAATCTAAAACCAGGAAGAGAAGGACCCCTAAAAAAACATAATTAAGTACGTATCGCTTTCCTGGACAACCTAACAGCATCAGTTTTGCTAAACGTTTCTTAACCCGATCGAACAGCAGAATCAGCCATTTATAGTCCACTGGTAGGGATGGCATCTTCACCACCTACTACGAAACTGTTCTTGCTTTAAAGCAAACAATTTATCTAAACATATTATTCTATGTTAAATTATGTGAAACTGCCCTCTGTGTAGGAGAAAACCAAAGAGTAACCAGTTTCATAGAGTTTTATTAATTTGGGATGATGCAATATAAAGGCCCATCTTGAGCATCCTCTTCATGAAATAGTGTCGGAAAATTATTTGTGGAAAACTTTCTAATAGAATATTCGACTGAAAATGCAACTTGGAAAGCTGAAATACTTAGCCTCAATAATACTTGATATGCAATCGGTTTACATTCGCAAAACAGCCAATCCAGAAGCGCCATTCCTTTTCCTTGGTGGTGATTGGCTGTAAACCCAAAGGGGAGATAAGGAAGTTTGTAGATGTTAGCTTCTGCAACAGTATTCCACTGTGTGTATTAATGCATATTAGGGGTGGAGCTGAACCTGAATACGGTGTTCGGAAAGGCACCAATAGCATGTTCCGTACGAATATTTACTTCAAACGAATATTTATAAAGTATGTGTTTGGGTGTAAAGAAAATTTCAAGGGAAATTAGTCACTTGAGAGAAAGTTTCTCTTGTACTCCCCACGTTCTTACATCGCATGATCATGGGAGTCAAGGCAGACAGTTCACTCCCGTGCAGTGCCATCTCTACAGGGAAACTAAGTCCCGCCCTTCTATTTCCGGTCCATGGCTCCTCTACTACCAAAAAAATAAATGTGAGTCAATGGCGCCATAAAAGTTATTTTCTGATCCAGATTGAAATGCACCATGGATCAAATATATGATGTCTGTGAATTTTAAGGACTAATTTAGATGCTGAGAAAACGCAGATTTTCGACAGGCGGCAAAGGTTAATTTAGGTTTTGTGTAAAAATGTTTAGCGGACTACAACTGCAGAAGAAGAAGGAGAGTAGCCTCCAGGATGAAGAAAGGAGCATTAAAAACGGAGAAAACCACTATAAATCTGACCATGTGGAAAGTGGCAGTAAAGCAGTTGGTGGAGTGATAGGCAGCATGCGGGGGAAGCTCTACAAGCTCTTGGTGAGTGTTTTACGTGCTATAGCTAGTGCTAGGTCGCGTTAGCTGTGTGACGTCATATATGCGACTTCTAACTTCTGATTTGTAGGCATTTTAATTGCGAAATTTTACAATCAAATAAATTCCAAATCAATTGACAAACACGGTTGAAACGTACATCATTAGTTTTCATTTAAACTGAGGTACAACATATGTGTGATTCAAAACGTAAGAGAAAACGGAACAGAAAATAACTCCATTGACTTCCATTCATAACTTTTTTGGCCAGGGGACCCATGGGCCGACCGGAAAGGGAGGAGACATAGGCTCCCAATGATGGTCCACGGACAAGAACAACCAAACACTGACAATCTACATAACTCAAAAGATAACTAAGGAGCACGGCTACATTTGTAACACAAACTATAACGTACAACAGAGAACTTCAACAATTAACATGAACGTTTTACCCATAAGTCTTTTGACATTTATGGCCATTTTGAATTTTACTCAAATACAAACACTTTTCCCCCATCAGCAAATTCAAATACTGGCTACTTTGCACACCCCTAATGCATATTAAGGTATATTTGTTGTTTGAACGTTTAAACGTGGGAGTTTGAAGAGTTTTTAGAGGCGGAGTCAAGTATTCACAGATTTCAGCAATTAACGGTCAGTTATGGTCACTAATCCTCATGAATACCTGGAGTCCACTGTAATAGGAGTGAACAACATTTAATTACGTTTAGGATTATGACAATACTTCGGAATTGAAATGAACTGAATTGAACAAATGTTGTAAGGCGAGTTTTAACAACCTTTGATTTCTATGGATGTCTTTGGTCTGTTTGTTGCAACATGCCATGTAGAGTCAGCTCAAACAAGTAGAGTGAAATAGTCAGATGAGATTAAATTCAACTTTCCAGCTCTGGACTACACAGTAACTTGAACACACCATCCTTTCTGTGGAACATGGTTGGTGAAAATCACATCATATCCTCTATCACCGCTCACAACCTTGCCGTTTGTGTGTTCCAGCCTTTTTCAGGCGACCAAATGGACGACTTCAGCAGTGAATTATTTAACAGTTTCTTCGACGACCATCTGTTAGAGCGCCCCCTGTTGGCAGATCGACACTCGCCTCTAAACATCGATATGGACAGCAACCCAGGTGAGTTCATTGTGATGGAAAAATGTGCACGCGGCTGTGTTTCTCATAAAGCTTCCTGATGTATGTTGTGACCTGCTGAAAACGCATATTTGTTTCTTTGGATGAGTCTCAGTTGTGCAGCAGCCAGTTGCTTCACATCACAGCCAACATTAAAGAAAAAAAAGCCCCGATCTGACAGTTGAATCAAAATGTTACTCTCTGTTGACACTGACTTTGCTCTCTCTGGAATGGGGAAGTCTGGCTCAGACATCATGATTTTGTCATTGCACTGGAGGTTCTGTGATCATCTCATCCATCCAACCTCATCACTTCAAATCAGTGTCCCTGTCAGGCGTTGCCATGGTCACAAAGGGAAGGTGGGGAAAAAAAACAAACAAATAAGATCTCTGTAATACGTTTGAAAAAAACAGCCATGCAGAAGCTGGGATCAAATGTTGCCAGATGAGAGTGAATGCCTCAAGCAGATGAGATCAAATGTGCTCGGGCTGAAGTTCTCTGATGCTTTCATCTAAAAAAGATCATCTTTCATGCCAGCCACGTGGATGAATAAATGAATGTCAGCAAAACGCACTTTACATCCAGCATGTAAGTAGCTGTGGGAGTCATGCTTTGGAGTGCTATAAAAGTGACACTGCATGGTTATACAGTGCCTTACTAGAGTATGAACTTTCATTTGTTCACACTTTATTGTATTTTATACGAGTTTTATGGAATAGAACAGCAAATCAGTGCCTAACTGAATTTAGGCTTTGATGTAAAAGTGAGGGTTGGTGTGATTCTGTGTTCATTCCACCTCCATCTGATACATAAAGTCCAGTGCAACTGTTGGACTTGGTGAATATTTTCTTCTCAGTATAAGTCTAGCTGCTTTGTGTAGGCCTCAGAGGTTCGTTCGAGAATATTAATGGACAGCCAATGGAACCAAGGTAACTCTGGAGGAGCTGAAGAGATCCTCACCCCTACTCCAACGTCTCTCTGCCCTTCTTTCTAACATTGCAGCCAGACTGGTGAAGAACATGTGACTGTGGAATATCATCTCTGCTACCTTCATATTGAATTGTTAGCAGTTTATGAGACTGTCATACAGCAACAGTCTTCAGTCAGAGCTTCTTCAAATTTGTTTGCGTTTGTTAAAACCAGCGCCAGCGTTTCTAGCAGTGGCACTGTTCCATGGCAGCCGCAAACTCCTCATTTGAATACTGTTCCTTGCGCCTGTTATGAATTGCTGATGCAATCTTAGTAGATCACTTGCACATGAAGGACAACCCATGGGCGCAAAATGTTTGTGGTGCATGCAGTATTGCGTACATTATTAGGAATCTTGATAAATCAGGCCCATAGTGTATGCTTTTATCCAAAGCAACTGAACAATGTCTGAAAAATAGGTTGCTAGAGTAATGAGATGCTTTCCAAAGACCCAAGTCTTGAGATGAGTGACAAGAAGAAAAGCCATTGTTTATAGAAAGTCATAAGGGTTTCTGCAATTTGCCACAAGCCAAGCACAATAGAAGGAACTCTGGTCAGACAAGAAAGTTACTTGAAGTTTTTGCTCAAAATGCAAAATGTCAGAATGCCAGAAAACGAATGCTATGCATTACCCTGAATGCATCATGCTCCTTAAAAATATGCTGCGAGGATAATTTCTTCAGACAAGCTGTCAGAGTTACTGAGAGGATGGATGGGACTAAATACGGAGCAGATCAGGTGTCTCCAACCCTAATAGCCATTTTTGCCTTTAATTCAGCCAAACAAAAGCAAGAAAATTGTTTGTTTAACAATAACTGCTGTGGGAACCTTGTTTAGATGTTTTAAATAGAACAGCAGACCTTTATGATGGTCTGTCACAGTAAATCTCCATAAAATACTTTCAGGTTGTGATGTGACAAAATGTGGAAAAGCTCAAGGCGTACAGTAATTCTGCCGGCTCTGTTTGTGCCGTTTTAGTTGGCTGATAGCAGCGAGTCCAAGGCCTCCTGAACTGATTCTTCATTAATGTCGGCGGATTTATTAAGCACTGTTACTTTGTTCATCCTTCTGAGAGGTCCTTTCTGATCTCACAGACATCCAGGCAGAGCACAGCTACTCTTTGAGCGAAGACTCCGCCCCCCAGAGTCCGGCCCTGTCAATCAAAATGGACCAAGAGTCTGGTGGGTCAATGACTTTGATGTTTACAGAATTTGTGCCTGTAGATTCAGATAAGGCTCTACAGTTTCATGTTGATCCAGCTCATCTGGGACGAACTTGCGTCAAATTTAAAGAAATATCCTCTTTCTTTTAAGGCAAAATGAAGAGAACTACATCAGATTTTAAGCTTATTTTTTTGCTTATTTTTAAGCTTCATCTCTGCAGGTGTCTCTTTCGCTTTCTGACTCCTAGTCTTCATCTCCTGCGGTCATTCTTTGTCTACCCACATGTCTTTGTCACCGTCTTTCTGTCTGACTCTCCGTTTGTCCTGGGGATCCAGCTGTCTGAGCAGCAGGATCCCAGTCTGAGCAGCTCTACTCCAGCTAAGCCCTACCCACCTAACACACACACTCGCGCATAAACACATCCATAGACCGACACAATACTACGAAAAGCATGTGGTTTTAAGTCTGCAGCTGTAGCCGTCGCCAAAGGAAACTCTCTTTCTTTCTCCTTGTCAGGTCATCTCACCGTTTTCCATCTTTTCTGGGCTTCTCACTCACCCTTAATCCAACTAATCCACATTTTTTTGGTTCAAGTATCTGTTACTTGCTCAGCCAAAAAGGCCACATTTAGCTAAGAAGGGTAAAACAACTTCTTGTTAGATATAAAGACATAAAGGCCACTTCCATTCTTAATTTCTTTAATTTAGCGCTAAAGTGTGCAAATGCAAAAAATCTGAGAAAACAAATATTTTATCACTTCTTGACCTTAATGGACTCTTATTTTGATTTGATAAAACCGATAAGAGAAAAGTAGTCAAACGAAAACTCATTGTGCTATTAAAAATCTACTTCTTTGCATGCATCACATCGGTTTTGCATCGATGGTTTAACAACTTGCATTCAGTTTAAAGCCTTCATCTCCAATGTAGGAATAATCTTTTGGCATGCAAAACATTTTGCATCTTAAAAATTGGTCAGCCATGATACATTTCAAGCCATTCCCTTCCAGATCTGTGTCAGTCTAAATGTTCGGGAGCAGAAACAAACCTGTAAACTTAACAAGATCAAGTTTTCGCCAGTCCGAGCTAGAGAGGAGTTAAGGATCCTTCAGGATCGGCATGCAGCTAGTGTGCTAAAAGCAGGAGCTGCTCCTTCTTAGTCAGGATGAGTCAGGTTAATTAGACACCTATGGATGTTAGAAGATCTTGACCTTTCAGAAAGCCAGTCCGCTCTGAGCCAAGGGATTCATTATGTGTTTTAGATAAGAGGTCTGACAGCAGCCTGTGTAGCTATTAACAAGTTAACTGTTGCTTTACTCACATCAAAAACATACAAATATTACGTTTGGCTCATGTGATTTGATCTCTGAATCCTTGTTTATATTGTATAAACTGATTCTAAGTACTTTGAATGGCATGGTTTTATACATTTTTATCCTTAAAAAAGGGTTAATATTTCATCATTTCAAACTAAAAAAGGTGTGATAGAGGCAACCTGATTTTTACTCAAGAATATCCTTACTTCTTTGGTAAAGAGGTCTTCCCACAGCATCAAATACCCTCATTTTTAGATTTAATGATTTAGCTTCCAGTTAAAGTCCCAAAAGGACCTTAGTTAATTACACATATTTACATTTGTAGTGGTAGGACAGGCGAGGCAAGGCAATTTTATTTATATAGCACTCTTTCAACACAAGGTTCACATGATTACAGAAATGTACAAAATTAAACACAGGAATCAATCAAAACATGTAGCAACAACAGTATTAAAAATATGAAAGTTGAAAGCAGTTTGTTCCAGACGCGGGGAGCATAGAAAGGGAGAAGCTTTTACATCGCATGACTCCCAAACAACCAGTTGGCGTGTAAATACTGTATAGTTAGAAACTAGTGACTAAACGGAATTCTCATGAGATTTTGGGACTGGTTTTACCTCTCCATCATTCGTTTTGCAAAGATAAACTTGGGTTCTTGCAGAGTCTTGGTTGTAAACATTTTACAATTATAGCTCTGACTGTACGCACAGGTTTAGGTAAAAAGTTATTTTCTTGGAGCCATTTCCTGACTTATGGAAATGAACCGGAAGGGTGATCCCACAATAAAGTAGGGAAAGAGGATAATGTGTTCCAGCTATTAAGGGATCACACTTCTTGGCTTCGCAGGAAAGATTTACTCTAGGGCAGGTGTCTGCAACTCTTTTAACTTTTAGATGTGTCCCAGGTCCAACACAAATGGTTGAGCTACCTCCTTGGCTTGCTGTCAAAGTCTCCAGAATCCAGCTAATGACCTGATTATTTGAATCTGATGTGTTGACACAGAGACACATCTAAAAGTTAGGACACCAGCCCCCGAGGACTGGAGTTGCAGACCCCTGATCTAGGGTGTTGGACAGTAAGCTCCTCTTCAGTAGGATTTGTCATCCTGGTCCTTGAAAATGGGTGCAGATCTTCACCCTCTTGAAACTTCTAAACAAGTTGTCCAGTCCACATCTGTTTTGTAGATCTGGAGAAGAATTATGACCATATCCCATAAGGTATTTTGTGGGGGTCACCAGGGTTTGCTTTTAAGGGCTGTCCAGTCCTTATATGACCAAAGCTAGAGCCGTGTCCACATTCTAGGCACAAAGTCAAGCTTCTTCTTCTTCCCATTGCTTGTTTGGCTTCATCATGGCTGCCCCCGTTGGTGAGATTCATGGACAGGATCTCAGGGTGTAGTGTGGTTCTGATGGAATCAACAGGCAATGACCTTTAGTGTTCACCGGATCTCCACCAAGTGTGAAGCGGCTGCTAAAAGTTTCCAATTGCTTAAAGGCACAGTGTGTAATATTCAGCCAGTAGGGGGCAGTGCATACCTAAATTATCACATGCATGCGGTATCTGTGTCTTCGAGTAAGAAACTCAACAACGGAGGTCCAACTAGTACTGTTTTCAAACGCTCAATTCCCTGAGAATGATCTATTTGCAGCAACATGACGAGCACATTAGTCTCTCTTTCATCGCTTGGAACTAGCGAAGAGGTAAAAATGTATTTATGGCAAAACTTTTTTGCATTTTTAGGGGAAATCAATGTTTTAATAGCGGGCGTGTTCCGTGTGCTTTGTCCGTCCGGGCTCTTGTAGAAGTAAAGACATCATCTCATATGGCTTTCCCCTGAAAAGAGGACCCGCGCCTATGTATTTTAAAACTGATTTTTAAAGTCATATTTTACAATATTGCCAATATTTTGAAATTAATGTGCTTTACGTAATTATTATAACATATATTAATGGCTATTTTCAAAGATGTACTGCAAAAACTACACACTGTCACTTGAAATCTGAAGCCTCAACCAGGAGAACATGGACTGCTGCGTTTGGGTCAGTGGTCAGTGTCTGCCTCAAGAAGAACAACTAAAGTGTATAGGTGTCTTGTTCACAACTGAGTTGAGTATGGAGAGGGGGACAGACGAATAAACAGGCACTACCTCAGTCTAAGATGGATGGATTTGCTGCTCTGTCTATGTTTTGACCCTTAACAATGGTTATGTGTTATGTATCAAGACCAAAGCAAAACAAGCGGCTGAAATTAGATTCCTCTGTAGAGTTGACAACTTTCTTTAAAAAGCACTGACCAAAGTGCCGAACAAAAGAATAATGAAAGTAAATGAACAAAACGTAACACTTCCAGACTTGGCTTCAGAGCTAGGATATGGTTGGTATAAGAAGTCTGGAGAAGAGCCGCTGCTCCTTTACATCTAGGCTTTCGATTAAAATACCGCCCAATTGCTTCTCTTGGAGGAAAATTTACTTTCTTAATGATGCAAGACCTGTGCTTTGAAGGATTAAATCACCAACATTTTAACAATACTTTCAAGAAAAATACCTTTTTTTTAGATCTAACACTGTATGTTTAGTGACATTCATCATCTTCTAAGTGATATCCTGTGATATTGATTCTTGTTTCCAGTAGTTTTTTTGTACTCCTCTCTCAACCTTTGGTTGCTGCTCTCATCCAGTCAAGGAGACGCTGAGCTTCTATTGCGCTGATCCATCTGTTTTAATACTACAGTCTCCCAGCTGAGATCAAACAAAGTCACTACCTCTCCTCTATTAACCCCCTGTGATGACTGCCTGGAGCGTTGCTTATAAACAGTTTTCTTTTTCTTTTTTTTTACCTGTGGTTTCAGCTTTTTACCCACACAGAAAGGCTTCTTGTACGAACAAAGTAGTCTCATAAACTGAGAGAAGGAAGTTTAAGCATAAGTTTTAATCACTTTCTCCCCCAACAGCTGCTTTTACAATCACTCAACACTGGGCAGAACTACTGAAGTAGGACGTGTTTATTTAAATACTGTTCTTCCCATCTCTAGTGATCATTTGTGTGTGTGGGGGGTTAATCCAGCTTCTTCACCGTATTGATGGATGTTGCTTCTTATTGTCGACAGAACCCTCACATAGAAAACGAGTTTTCTTCAGCACTAAGCCTCTGGTATTCATTAAAGATGTCGTAGTGAGTTCCCAATCTGGCCCTGGCTTAACAAGGGCAGGGGGCTTAACAAGGCTGGGGCTAACAGCAGGACTGGCCTCATTAGCAAAGGCTTCTGTGGCGCACTCTGATAAAGAGCATGCAGAGACCAGGTAAATGGAGCATCTGTATGTAAACAGAAATTCCTCTGGAAGTCAAAAACTAGTCTAAAGGAGAAATAGTTTTATCTCCCATTGTACTATCTTCATCGCTAAGTGAAAGCAGCAATGGGATCCTGCATTTAAGTTAGGTTAAGATTGATTTAGTATCACTAAAATTATCATAAGACCAATCACTGGGAACTGGTAGTGAGATCAAACATTGCGGATTAATGATTTAAGTTTTAAGAAACTCAAATATAAAAACAAAAATAGCAAGCTGATATCCTTGTGTACCTGGTACAAAGTTTATAGGCACAGCTTGATGACATCATCAACTTGCATAACCACAGTATGGCGGTATAATCAAAATCTCCACCTTTGGCTAAATTTATGTCGTTTCTACCTTATACCTTTTATATTGCCCACTACTATGTTGAAGGATGCCACATGGTAGATACGCTAACCGTACAAGCTAAAGCTACAAGCTAACGCTACAATCTAATGCTACAAGCTAATGCTACAAGCTAACGCAACAAGTGACACGGATATTTAAGTGCAACTTAAAAATTCCAGTAAAGCTCCTGTACCTGCTTCATTATGTGTTTTTGCTAATTAGGAAAGTTTACATTTTGTCATATTGTGACAAAACATTTTTTTGCTCTTACTAAGGAGAACCCACTGCCTTCAATTGAAATTGCAGTGCTATCGAGCACAGAGTATTTTTCACACCACCTTGTGCATAAATTAGTACCAACAGAGCAAAACAGGCCTTTCTGTCCAACATCAGTGGCTGACTTCACGAATGTAGTTTGAAGAATGGTTAATACATCCCATCAACAGATTCTTAAGCCTCGTGGAAAGCATTCTCAGAAGAGTTAAAGCTCTTGTAACTGCAAAGAGAAGACTGATATCCTATTAAGCCCTATGGATTAAAAATTGGAGGTCACCAAATATCGACACCAGCCGTTTTTGTGTCTCTTGGCAGGTTTGGTATCACTTAGTAAGAGACATTCAACGTGTCTGACAGAGTAGTAATTCTGCTAACTCCCAACATATCATTCTGAATTTCCCTTCAGTCCTGATCCAGTCGGTTCATGGACACAAAGCCAAGAAGCTGACGAGTTGTTTTTATTTCCACTGTACATGACCTGTCATATTTGAGCCTGATGTGCTCCATCTATTCGGCTGAAATAAACAACAGATGTGGAATTAATGCAGCTGATGATAATAAAACCCCTCCATTGTTTCCAGTGTGCATCTCCTATATCCAGTTATTATTTTGGTAGGCTGGAAGACACCGTTCCTTTCCGATACCGACGCCGCACATTGCAACAGCGAGCTCGCGGCTATTGACTTCACGTCAACAGGGACTCATTTTTTAGATGGATCCTCGCTGCGCTGATCCCCGCAGTGGTGATGGACAGCGTAATGCCGGCATGCACCGCACACATATGTACACAAAGCTTGTAAACTTGACAGCGTTTTACCAGCAAAATGTTGCTAGGAAACGAGGAGGCAATTAACGTGACGCTCAGGAACTGCTTGCACCTTGGGAGCCTTGCTGCTGTCTGCGTGTGTTGCTGTTACAAACATCAAAGTGTCTGTCCTGGTGTTTTAAATGTGGAAAGGATAAAACACTCCTCCCTTTCTACCTAAAGTACCTTTTTACTTCTTTTAACCTATGTTGCAGTTTCACTTTTAAAGGCAAAGTTTAAAGAGTTTTATGCTTGTTTCCTAACAAGGTCCCTTCGGACGCACTCGCCTTTAAAGAACTCTGATTTAAGGCAGATGCAGTTTAACACTAACAACTTTTCCTGTTCCCAATACTGCGCACCTAGCAACTTTTTCTAAATTTTGTCACATTAAAGCTGAAAGTTTCTTCAGATTTTATGTGATAGACAAAAAAAAGTCTACAGATTATTCAGAAAAGCAGCCAAGAGAAAAATAGTAACTCTGGAGGAGCTGCAAAGATCCACAGCTTAGGTAGGATAAATGACTAAAAGTCATTTACTCCTCAGATCTCATCTTAATGGAAGAGTATCAGGAGATGTAAGAATTGAGCCCTGATAATTTTTTTTTCTTCAAGTCATCCCAGCAAATGAAACCCCAAATGAACTACGTGTCTGCAAAACTAAATTCTAGATGCATCCCTGCTCCACAACACCAGAGTCTAAAGACTGACTAACCTTCTTGGAATATCGGCAAAGTTCTGCAAAGGCCTAGTTTGCAGTCAGGCATCTGATACAGGAGCGCTAGAGCAAGGATGGAACAAAAGGTTGCAGGAGAATGGTACTCAAGGACTTGAGTTGGTCTAGACGCATGGTGGTGGCAGTATCATTCTGTGGGGAGGAGTTTTTAAAGCATGGGCTCTGGTCACAAGAGTGATAAAAACAGGGTAATCCTGGAACAAAATCTGTTGTAGGAGTAATTTTAAAATTGGTTGTATAATTTCTGTAAATTATTTTAAAAAAAGGAAGAGACCTGCAAATGTTTTAACTTGCATGTACCGAGAATGATGATGGTCCAGGTTTTATGTTGTGTTGCTTTAAAACTGCTTTTTGTTTCACAAGTCATTACTGTTCCTCCTCCTGTCAACGTCTCTTTGCTAGTTGCTCTCATTTATGGGATCCTGCCACAATGAACATCTTCCTCTTTCGGATTTGGCTCCTCGGGAGATTGAATGTCTCTGGAGTGACGGATTGCTCAAACAAAAACGCTAAAATACCTCCTGCTGCTTGGAGTAGACTAAACAGTGAAGAACCTGTGAGATTCTCCTAGCATTACACTCACATTGTGCTTTGGTGGCCTTCGCCTCAACTGCTCTCCAACGTTATAGTTGGTAAACTCGATTATGCATATTTTCTACAGTGTTTAAAGGCGGCAACTGAGTCTTTTTTTCCCATGGAGGATAATGAAGACTTTTATTTCAGAGTCAATACTCCCTCACTAGAAACAAATTATGCACCACAGTTGCCAAAGCAACGTTGTCCAGCAGTCTGTAATAAGCAGCCCCGACAGGAAGTGCTAGAATATTCTGGGGAAGCTCTCCCAAAGCAGAATTTAAAAGCTGCTGCTTATTTCCCACTGGCAGACCTACAGCAGAGCCTCGCTGAGGGGAAATGTGGGGAGATTTGCCCGAGTTCCGCATGGAATTTCATTTTAGCGTTTTGGAAGGATAGGAGGATTTTCTGGGGTGAAAGTGTGGTTAAAGCCTTAACGGTAATTTAGGACATGAGCAGCTTTAAACTGTCTTACCTGTCAAAACTTTAAATTTTTCATAAAATAATCTCTCAGCTGTTATTTCCTTTCCTTTCCTACAGAATTTGACTGGAACTTCAGCCAGGACCTTTCCTCTATCTTGGTGAAACAGGAGGAGCCTGATGTCGGCCAAAGATTAGATCCACAGCCTCTAGAAAGCCAGCCTCTCATATTAAGCCACGCCCCTCCCCACAAAGAGTCACAGTGGAAACACACAGTAAGCATCGAACCTCTCAACAATATCTACCACTTCATAAAATGCATATTGTTCAGTTTTTAATTTTTCCTGGCTCTTTTCTGTAGGAGCGCCCCCTAGATGATGTGAAGACAGTAGCTATAAAGGACGAACCCAGAGAGAATGGACAGTACCTCAGCCTGCCCAGTGGTACTAAATGCACCAC
Source organism: Apricaphanius iberus (assembly GCA_028564705.1). NCBI lineage: Eukaryota > Metazoa > Chordata > Actinopteri > Cyprinodontiformes > Aphaniidae > Apricaphanius > Apricaphanius iberus. Next base: position 152,247 of record JAPXFQ010002352.1, read on the forward strand.
ACACTACTCACACAATACTAGGGGTCTAACAGTACACTTTAATCAATAACAATAATATATATATATATATTTATTATGTTTTGTAATTTAAAAAAGTTAAAAGTATTAAACTAACGGGAGATTTAAATAAATAAAATAGTACAAGCGGACATAGCCAGTTCAGTAAAAAGTCCATAACAACTTGAAAACAGTATTAATATTTAGAAAGGTTCAAAAAATAATTTGCCAATATTTGAGAATAAAACATACTTAAATCACTTTGTCAATATAGTTTACCAGTTTTACTTAAATGTAGAATGGACGGATCATCAATAGGGATTCTGTTGACTGGCATTTTATCCAAACTAATCAGTGTCGGCTGATTGGTTGACTTAAGCTGGTTTTTCTCTAGTATCAGTCAGAACATTTACATGCACATCTAAATCAAGCTTTTAGCAGATATCGGATTAATTGCTCATGATTTGAGAGTCCTGTCAGTTTACATGTCGCTCAGAAAATCGAGTTATCAAATGAAGTGCATTCGATTCCGTGCAGCTAGATGGCGACATTCTGCTTTGGACTCGTATCACACAGATAGTTAGCAAATGCTAAAGTCAATGAAGCAGACAGAGCAAAAGCAGGAAATGCACAGTGAGCAAAGAAATGGACAACAACACTGCAGCAGAGAACATTTTGTAAGTGGCGCACTGTTTGATTGTGTTCCTGTTCTGTTGATGCTGTTCCTGCTTCGGCGGTCTCTTCACTTCCTGAAGGAGGAGTGCCAAGGCATTTAAATGCTTGGCTAGGGCTGATGGCGTTTACTTGCAGAGAAATTAGATTCTCCAATTGCATCATCTGAGTAGCTTAGTCCAATTTCTGAAACTCCAGTTCGGTTCCTCTCAAGTCGAGCTAAGGTGTATAAACGTATTTTAAAAGTCTGATTTCAGTCGGAACAAGGCAGTAATTTGAATTTCTCTTTCTGCATGCAAATGCACTGACTGATGTTTTATTCAGCTTGATAATGATTCAGGCGAGTTGTTCAACTCGGTGTAGAGCGTGGTATCGACCTTATTGCCTTTGAAAGATGCGTTTGCTAACAAAGTTCTGGTTCGGTCCATCCTTCTTTTTCTGCGCTCTGTATTCTGCATGTGTACAGGTAGAAAACAGCTGGATTCATTCACTGCACATGCATATTGAACTGAAAAATATGAATATGCACCCCTGACAAATAAAGATCAAACTGAATGTTTATACACACTTTATAATGATACTAACTTCTACTAATTCAGACTCTACAGTGTAAAAGCACAGTAAGGGACATATAACATGTTAAAGAGGGATGAGGGGATAAAAAGAGCTTGTATGTGGAAGAAATATTGTTAAAAGGGAGGGATGAGAAGGATGACTGTGATAAGAAGAAAGATGATCAGGTAAATCTGTAGCATTGTGGGATGAAAAGTGGGAGATGATAAAGGATGATAAGAGATGTTTGGAACAAGGAGAATGAGAGAAGAGGAAAGAGGATGGTGAGCGGGATGCATATTAAGGATGATAAAGAAGTGGGTGGCAAAATAGGTGAATGAGTGGGATACAAATTGTTCTGAGGGTGATTAAGGGTAATTTGATACATTTTTAGAATTATGGTTAAATAATAAGGAATAAAAGCTATGAAGGATGAATGAGGTTAAGAAGTCTTTGAAGAGGCGGGGCAAGGGGTATAAGTGATGATTAGCACGAATGAGATAAAAAAAGGTTTAAGCATGAAGTATGCATGAATGACTGAGGGTGTAGTGAGGTTGATGGCATCAAACAACTGTATAATTAGGTGATACAGGATTTAAAACATTACCACAATGGGCAAGCAGTCAGAACTTAGTTTGTGGTTGGTGGTGAGGGGCTATTAGGCAAAGTAACTTCCGAAAAAAAAAAAAAAGACCAGACAAAGACATCTTAAACAAAAAAAAAAACTACTTCCTGACTGCCTTTAAAATGAATATATGCATCTTTTATGATGACTCACACCTAAGCAGAAGCACTCATAAAACGCTTTCCTTCTTTTTAGATGATGCTCTCCAGCTACCGCCCACCCCACCCAGCAGTAACCATGGTGACAGTGACGGCTCACTTCCGCCGTCCTCCCCACACCTCCTTCTCCCACCGTCCTCGCCCCAGCCACAACAGAGGCCAGGAGGTCGCGGATCTTCCTCGTCTTCCTCGTCGGCCATCTCTTCCTCACCTCTCCTCACAGCACCGCATGTGAGTTCCGTTCCCGCTTCAGTCTCCGTCGTTGCTTGGAGGCATGCAGATCGAGGGTGAAGAGTCCTGCATTAGAGAACCAGAGTTAATTTTTAAAAAAAGATCAGAAATGTGAATTTTCCCTAATTATATAAATTATATGGGATTATATAAAAAGGAATGTTTGCTTTTTAAGTGTTTACTATCTTTGGAATATTTCTGCAGAAGCTGCAGGGCTCAGGACCCCTCATGCTGACAGAGGAAGAGAAGAGGACCTTGGTGGCGGAGGGTTACCCTGTGCCAAACAAACTTCCCCTCACCAAGAGTGAGGAGAAAGCACTGAAGAGAGTTCGACGAAAGATTAAAAACAAGGTGAGGATAGCACCTTTGGGATGAGTGATCAGAAGGATGAGTGGAATGAGTACATATTTTAGTGGCGAAGAGGACAATCAATGGGATGCACCTAAAAGATGAGAAAAGGTGGGAAAGTGCACTGTAAACCCAAATGTTGAGATTACTTCGTTACACTGAGTAGCTAAAACTCAATATTCAGAAATAAATGATTCCAACTCAAATGTGTTAAGTTAGTCCAGCATGTTATTTTGTTTTGAGTACAAGTAACTCAAACTTTTTGAGAGTCCAAATTAACATATTTCCCTGGGTGCTTAGGGGTATGTTTTTCACACCATGAGTGACTTGGAAATCTGTTTTATTGAAATACCAATGTGATTAATCATAATTTATATAATTAATTAGAAGTGGTGTCAATGTTAATACCATGTCCACAGTGATTACAATTCTGCTCATTGTATCATTTTTGTTGAGAATTATTGTTTTTAGAGAATGAATATATTTTGTGTTCATGTGAATTAGCTCTAAGTTCATGTCAGTTTATTAAAGTGCATTACAAGAAGTGTAGTGAACTGAAGATTTTTGAGTTGACTTAATCGCTACGTTTAATTGAATTATAAATTGAAAATATGTATAACATGAACTCCAAATATTTAAGCTATGATATACTCAAATATCTGAGTTTATGAACTCAAAAAATATGTGGCAACCGAGTGCCTCACTTTTTTTTAGTTCTGCCTACTTATTCGGGTTTACAGTTTGGGATACGAAGGACGAGTGAGATAAAAAAAAGAATACCTCAAAAATGAGTGAAATACCAAGACCCAAAAAGTACTGTAAGAAAATGGGTAGTAATTTAGGATAAGGAGGATTAGTGGAATTAGAATGGGTGGTAAAGAGGGATGAAAAGGATGACTTGGATTAAATTAAGAAGTCATAATGAGTTGGTCGGACGGATGAGTGGTGGATTACAAGAAAATGAATAAAGACAATGACTGGGCTGAAAAGAAGTTGTAAGGGGGCAGAGGATGAGTGGGGTGAATAAAGAGGGACGAGGAAACAAACTGGTAATGATGGGCGTAGAGGGTGCATGGATTAGAGAAACACTAAAATGGATCAGGATGATTGGATTTAGTAAGTGATAATGAGGCTGAATGTTATAACATCGGATGAAGGAGGATGATGATGAAAACGTGATATCAAATAAGGAGGATGAGTGGGATGAGAAGGTTTGGTAATGAGAAATTAATAGGACAACTGGGATTTTAAAGAAATGGAATGAGTAGATAAGGATGAGTGGGATGATTAGAATAAATACGAGTAGGAGAGAGGGATTTAGGAGGATGAGTGGGATGAAAGGAAGTCGAAATGTTACCTGAAAAATGAAGAGTGAGGGTAAACACAGGTGGGAAAAATGGATATGGATAAGGATGAAGAGAGATGTAATGAGGGTTGTGGATAAAAAAGGTGTAGTTATGTTGGATGAAGAGGATAGGTGGGGTGAAGATGGTAGTAAGAGTAAAAATGAAGGATGAAAGATTACAAGGTAATGAAGGATGAGTGGGATGAGGAGTTAAGTGGACAGTGGATGAAGGATAATGATGGTAAAAATGATTAGTAATGTTGGAGGTGAGGGGTAAAAGTGGATCGGGAGGGGGAAAAGGTGGTGAAATGCAAGGTTTTAAGGGGACAGAAGGATAAGTGGGATGAGAGTTTGCAGGGGATGATGAATGACTCAGCACCTTTCATTTAGTTCAGACGTACAGCTTCACTGCCATAACTGAGTTAAAGAACTGAAAAGCGTGCTTTCTTTTTCTTTAGATTTCAGCTCAGGAGAGTCGGAGAAAGAAGAAAGAGTATGTGGAATGTCTGGAAAAGAAGTAAGACATCCTTTTTCCACAGTTTTTTCTCTCTTTCAGCTCTTTTAAGAAAAAAAAATCATAGTTTACTCAAAAAACACAGTTTTAAAATCATCTGCTTATAATTGCCTAGAAAAGTGCAGGCAGCACTCAAAAACATCCTGAAAACACCTTCATATCCAATGAGGTTTCAGACAAATTATTGACTATTTCCTTTTCTTTTCAATCCAAAAGGCACTTTCTTCAGATAGCAAGGTTTCCCTTACTTCACGTCAACCATGAGCTTTTTGTATTTACATGCATTTACTTGAAGGGGGGGGAGAAAAAGAGGGCAAAATCCAACCCGACTCGAGAGAGAAGGAGTTGTGTAATGCTAAAGTTGAACTTGGCAGCGATTCCACAGACAGGAGCCAGGTTTTGTATTTGGAGGTTTTCCCAGCTGCTGTGAAGTGGAGTGAGAGGATTAAACTAGAGGCAAGCTCGGGTCCTTGTGAGGTCACGTTACTTTTACGATAGCCACAGAATGGTTTTATCCGTTTTGTGATTCATTAACGAAAGACACAGAAAAAATCACGAGAACATCCCATCTCGCATATTTTGTACTTCATTCTGGCAGGTTCTCCTGATGGCTGGACTCCATCAACCTGCTGAACACATGGGCCAGATTCACGGAATCTCCTGTCAGGGAAAATAGCTGAAAATATGGATCTGGTTTTATGACCCTTTCATCACAATATGGAACTATAACAACACTCAACGCTTCAAGCAGATGGTTGCAAAATCTCTCATTATTCCTATCAGGATAAATAGAGATGTGGTATGAATCAAAGCGCTGCTTTGTGTTACTGAATCAACAAGGAGGATATTTCTATTATCCCTCTACATCAAAGTTTCTTCTTTGTGAACTCTTTAGAGAAAAGGACACAATTAGTAGCGGAAATCTTTTCGCATGAGTCTAACCAGGAACGGTGGATCAGGAGGATTAGGAGGAGTGAGAGATGAAGATGTTAGGTTAAATCGGATTAGAGCGAGATTGCAGCAAAGGGAGAATCAGAAAAAAAGGTGAGCTTCCTTGATAAAGCTCAGTGTGACTACATTTTTTAAGAACTAAAATTATGCTTTTTAGGACTTAAAAAAATGATGTACAGAACTATCTACCTTACATAATAATCTGGGACATCACTTTAAAGCGGTTACTCTGACTAGACCTTAATTCCAGCAATGATGTTTTGAACAGACCCACAGAGGAGAAATCCTGTTTATAACAAAAAGAACACAAAAACAAACAACCAAAAATGGCAAAATGGCAATACAATACAGTAGGAAAATATTGATACGCCCATATGTCGCAATATTTTATGTCACATTATTGTGTTGATATTCAAAAGCAATGTATAGATTTTTTTTTTATCATTTAGAATTTTAATTGAACCATTAATGATGACAGCAATTTTAGTAGAGGTAAAATTAAAAGTTTGACTGATAGTTGGTGGCTGTGTTCACCTTCTTCGTTCCAGTGGATCAACTAGATCCAGTAATAAAACTGGATGTGTTATTAATAAAACACATTGCAATGTTTCAAATGCTGTAATAGCTTTTCTACAGTTAAATTCTACTGTTTTAAAAATCACAATCTACAGTCTTACTCATAAAATCGCAATATATTGTATTAGGGCTGGACAATAATTCGATAGCAGTATATATCGATCGATTGATGTGTGGTGCGATAGAAAAAAAGGGGGTTGATAAAAAAGTTCAATAGAAAAAAAAAAGTTCCCCTAATTTTTTCCTCGTAGCCTATCGGGTAGCTTAATACAACAATCATTATTTACTCCAAACGAATAATTAACAAAAAGGATTAAATGATTTGAGCTATAACAGAACTGAAATTGAGTAAGCTGTATCAACAAACTAAATCAAAGTGTCATTAAATGTTTAAAAGAATAAAAAGCATCCGGATAAGCTTTTAATAAAAATTACTAGCATCATTAATATATATATATATATATATATATATATATATATATATATATATATATATAATATAAAGGTTAATAATATTACTTTTCTTTGTATTTACTGATGTTACTCAGGTCTCTTGATTTGTTTCTGTGTCTTACAAACTTATTTATGATAAAAAAGAAGTTTTTGAAAAATTTATTAATTTAATTCTTAGTTAAAATTAGTCCATTGAAGAATAAAAAAATGAGGAGGAGGCACTTAAAATAATTTTTTTACATTTTGTGATATTTATCTATAAGTAATTGTGGGGCAGTGTGCCTTGAGGACCACGGTAGGGAAATACTACTCTAGCTGAAAATGTTGTCGATCAATATGACTATTCCTTTATCGATATGCTCTTTTTCTATATCTTCCAACCCTATATTGTATTATACCCCCTGTGAATAGACTAATTTTCTATAAATTATCTGGAGTTATGTTCAATAGGAAAAATAGCGAATACTGAACCACAAATTAGTGGGGGCCAACTGTACCTACGATACAAGATGAAAGTGTTTTTTGTGTAAATGTGATTACTGATACTAGGTTTAATCCTTTCAATATATTTTCATTTTAAGGTTGCTGCAGGGGGAAAAAAGCCTTAACAGATTTTTCTTAAAAACATTTATTGCTACAAAGGAAATTATGTGTTCTGGGAGATACCTTCTAATTTAGTACTAAAGATGATTTTTTTAGTTAATGTTAGGCTGAGCAGATAAAGGCTGCAATGCAAACGTCTTCAGCACTGATGTGATGCTTTTTTCTTTAAAGGGATTTTGCATCAGAACTATTCATTCAGAGATAAACACACATCTACCTTTAGTTGCATTCAAGGTTTTATTCTAAAGTTCAAATGCACCTTTTTGTACGTTTATTACTGTTTATTGCAGGTCGTGCATAGATTTTTCTTCCTTTTGAGTCTAATGTAGCCCTAAAGAACAATTAATCTACACTCATTGGCCACTTTATTAGGTACGCTATTACCAGGTTGGACCCCCTTTTGCCTTCAGAACTGCCTTAATCCTTCGTGGCATAGATTGAACAAGGTACTGGAAACATTCCTCAGAGATTGTGGTCCATATTGACACGATAGCGTCACACAGTTGCTGTAGATTTGTCGGCTGCACATCCATGGTGCGAATCTCCCGTTCCACATCCCAAAGGTGCTCTATTGGATTGAGATCAGGTGACTGTGGAGGCTATTTGAGTACAGTGAACTCATTGTCATGTTCAAAAAACCAGTCTGAGATGATTCAAGCTTTATGACATGGTGCATTATCCTGCGGGAAGTAGGCATCAGAAGATGGGTACACTGTGGTCACAAAAGGATAGATATGGTCAGCAACAATACTCAGGTGGGCTTTGGCATTGCGACATTGATACAAGGGAGGATGGATCCATGCTTTCATGTGGTTGACGCCAAATTCTGACCCTACCATCCGAATGTCGCAGCAGAAATCGAGACTCTGCAGACCGTCTGCTGCTGTAGCCCATCTGCCTCAAGGTTCGACGTGTTGTGCGTTCAGAGATGCTCTTCTGCATACTTTGGTTGTAACGAGTGGTTATTTTAGTTACTGTTGCCTTTACAGCTTGAACCAGTCTGGCTTTCTCCTTTGACCTCTGACATCAGCAAGGCTCACTGGATATTATCCCTTTTTCTGACCATTCTCTGTAAACCAAAGAGATTGTTTTGCATAAAAATCACAGTAGATCAGCATTTCTGAAATACTCAGACCAGTCCATCTGGCACCAGCAACCATACCACGTTCAAAGTCCCTTAAATCACCTTTCTTCCTCATTCTGATGCTCGGTTTTAACTGCAGCAGGTCGTCTTGACCATGTCTACATGGCAAAATGTGGGCCTATTAAAGTGGTCAGTGAGTGTACTTATAGTGGCACCAAGCAAATATACGCTCAGATATATGATGGTAATCTCTGTGTTTGCCCATCAGGGTGGAGAATTACACGTCGGAAAACAGCGACCTGTGGAGAAAAGTAGAAAACTTGGAGACGGCCAACAGGTGAGGTTTTCCAGACATGCCCCTGATTTATCATGAAGTCAATTGAGACTAACACTATCCATTCATGTAATGAGGTTTGGATCATTATCTGTGACTGTGTGGCAGATAAAGTGAGAGCTGGATGATCTGTTTTGCTGTTAGGATGCAACTACATATCCAGTCTAAAACACTGATTGGTATCCCCTTGTAAATATGTGTAAAAAGTATAATTATTCAGTGGAGGAAAGAAATCCTTCAATAACAAATAATGACATATACACAGATTTCTGGTTTCTCCCCCATCTTCAGATTTTCTGTAGGATTTAAGCTTGGGGTCGAATATGCACATAGAGGAAGGCTGATTTGTATCAGATTAAACATTTTTGAGCTGTTCTGACATATTTTAAGATTATTATCATAATCAGAGACCTACTGACTATACATTTTCCTTTTCCTTCTGTCAGAGGCCACCAGATTTGATTTATTATTGACTAGTAAGCGAAAGAGTTAATGATTCCATGCACTTTAACTTTAGCTCTAAGGGCCCACAGCATCACAAATCCTCAACCACAATTAACAGCTATGGTCTAATGCCAAAAGTACAGTAAGATTTGATAGGGATGTAAGAAAATAGAATTCAAATGTAACCATTAATGGTTAAAAATAGGATTGCTGGTTTCTCGTTCCAGTGGATCAACTAGATCTAGTAATAAAACTAGATGGGTTGTGTTTGAAACAGGTTGGAGAATTTAGAATACGGGCACAGTTTTTCTACAGTAAAATTCTGTTTTAAAAATCACAATATATAGTCTTACTCATAGTATCTCAATATATTTTATCACACCCCACTATTGTGATTCATATATCATCAGATTATTGCCAATATGCATCTCTATAATATGATATTATATATTCCAGAATTAAACCAAAAATAAATAAGAGGATAGCATTATGAAAAAGTAGCAATTTTAAATTAAAAGAAAGAGGACAAAACATGACAAAAATATCACAAAGGCACAAATGATCAAAGTCAGGCATAAAATATGACTTGAAAAAGAAGTTAAACGTTCCCTAATGTCTATGGATAAGCTTTCCCACAGCATCACACCTCCTCTAGCCCCGTTTAAGCTGCTTGTCAGCATATTCATTATGGAGTGCTTGTTGCTGCAAAACTCAAACTATTAAGTTCAATTGGATCTGATTTAAGCCCATGATTCCAGTTAAAGTCCCAGTACAGATTATAAAACGCCACACATTTCAGTCGGTGATGCTTTTTTTCTTTCTGACAGACAACTGGTTAGCACATAGATAGCATCTTGGTGACTCCAACGGACTGCTCTTTACTGCAGGTCTATACAACTGAGCTCTAGGGATTTTTTTAACCTCCTTCTCGCTGCACATGTTGATGAGATAAACTCATTCAGTTTAGTTTGTAACTCTACCAACTGTAGAGCTGGGCAAGTTTAGGGTGGTAGCTGGTACACATTTCCTGACTTCCTAAAGATCAGCAAACATTTACTTTACTTTTATGGCATGTTCTCATGTCTTTCCAATTTCCAAGTGTATCTTAAGAGAAGTCTCATTATATTTTTCTGCGCCAGGGAAGCAAAAAGTCATGGATTACTTATTGAAGGTTTCTAGAAACTTTTATTCAAACGTCAAAGTGCTTCAAATTAGTTTGCTAGGAATCAGTGCGCTGTAGATCATTTCAGAATGAGTGTGACTCTGTGAGATTTAAAGGAGTATAAACCCAAATTGAGCTCAGATGTGCTAAACCAGTCTCGGCTGTCTCCTCTGTTATTATAACGATATGAAACCAATCTACTTTTATCCTGGAGTGGGTGGTTAGTTGGGTGGGTGGGTGTGGAGGAGGTAGAGGGTCTGTCTCTGTCTGTCTGAGCTCAGAGTCTGTCATTAAAGCAGCTTTCATCATGGAAGGCACCCCACCACCACCACCACCTTCCCTTCCCACTATACACGCTGATGAATATGTTTAACAACCACACGGAGGAACAATGAGCTGGCACAAAGCGGGGAAACATGAGTCAGCACGCTCGCTCTCATTAAAATCCAAACTGTGTGCAGCTCCAAAAGGAGGCTTTAAATTTACTAAACTGGATTTAAGCTAAAAACGTCCCAAAATGCCCCCATTAGCGGTCGTTTTGTTGCCATGTGCAATTTCTCTTCTGTACCACACTTCAAATCCAGTTGCCCTTGCTTTAAAAGCTGCTAAATATTATTCTAATTTCTCTGGGAATTCAAAATTAATGTTGTTTGTGTGTTGGATGGGTGAAAGATGGAGGATAGCTCGCGAAATGTGTGGTTTAGCTTAGCACAAAGACCTAAAACCGACATAAGTACACCAAAATTTCAGGTTGCCAAAGAAAGATTTACATCCTTGTGTCGGATATTTACTTCAAGCTGCTATAACTTCAGGTGGAACCCACAAAAATCCTTTAAATCTGACCTGCAACGTTACAGCCATAAATATGGAAAATAGAAGTCTATCTTCAGAATTGGTCTGTTTTGAATTTTGCACCTGAAAATCTATACAAGTGCTTTGATGTCATTTTTATGCATTTAAAGCCATGTTAGCTGGTTCTCTCTCTCCACCCAGTGGTTAGAGTGTGTCCTCACAGCCATGGATGGTTGATACCATCAGAGCCCTGCTCTCCAGATTCATGCTCTAGCTGAATATAAAAACAGAAGAGCTGCAATTACCTGTAAAACATTAAAATAGCAGAAAAAGGACTTTTCATTTAAACGTTCCTTCTTCTCCTCTGTTTTGCATCCCTCCCTTTCTCTTTTACCTGCAGGTCTCTTCTACAGCAGCTGCAGAAGCTTCAGTCTCTGATTTCAGGGAAAGTCATCCCCCGTTCGTGTAAAATGGCCTCGACCCAGACAGGAACGTGCCTTATGGTAAAGAATTTCTCAGATTCCTAAACACTTTAATATTTCAAATTGTCAAATTTAAATACAGTTATAACAATGATTTCACTTATCGAGGGGATCCAAACTATCTAAAGCAACCTGGTTCTATGTGTGAAAGTACTCGCAGTAGGGGTGTCAGGATTCTCCAAATCCTCGATTTGATTATCGATTTTTCTTTTTATTTGACATTTTACAGTACAGAGCCCTATGTCATTTTTAGACTAGTCTACGATCATTTCTTTTATTCATTAAAGTTTGCACAGTAAATCTTATTTTAAAAGACAAAACTGATGCAGTTTTTAGTATTCATGTGTAATGTGTCACATTAAGCATTAATGGTCAAATTAAAATAATTTACTTACAATAAAATTGTAACAGTATTGTTTAAATAACAGAAATGATTAGTAACAGAGAGTGGCTGCCATCTAGTGACTCTTTATAGTTACTAAACGAGTGGAGACAAAAAGCTCCGGATGGCTCATTGGACCTAGAAAAATGCAGCTAACAGCGGTCCTGTTGTTTACAATGCGAATGTGGACTTCCTCACCGGTAATTTGATAGTAGAAGGAGCGGTTTAAGCTCTGGTCCCACTGCTTCATCTATCCTAGCTGTGGTGAAGTTGTAGCTTAGATATTAGCTACTTGCTAGCGTCAGCTAATGTGGTCTGTAGACGTGTATTCTGACCCTGGGGGATGTGATACAGGTAGTTAAAATGTTACCAGGTGTTGTTGGGAGTTGTATGAGAAATGGTGAGAGTTACTTCTTAGGGAAAATGCAATGTGTGGTTCCTTGTGATGAGACGGTTGTCTGCTAACTGTTGCTACGGAGTCCCGAGTGGGACGCACCTTATGTAAACATGGCAGGAGGTGATCGCGATCCTCATGAGGATTTCTATGTGCAAGGTCGTAATGTAGTTTCGATCAACTTTGAGACAAAATCGAGATTGTGACACCAATAACTTGCATCTTAAAGCTAATAACCTGTTCATAAAGATATGTTTAGTTTCTCTTTCTCAAAGTTCAACCATGAACTCTGACCTTAACTGAAGCAAGTAATGCCTGTAGAGCTTTAGATGTTCTTTCTGGTTCCTTTGAGAGCATCAACAGCTCATCCAGGATCTCACAAAGTAATTTTGAAAGGTTCACCACTGTTCCATGTTCTCATCTTTCAATTGGGGCATGATCGGTTGTGGTTGAATATCTTCTGGTCTACTTCTTGATGTCAAGAGAGCCTCTATTTATGTATTTCTCATTCTAAAAATCAGGCAATAGTCAGGTCTAGGTGAGACTACTGAGCTTGATTAAAATAATGTGCCTTAATCACAAATAAATCATGATTAAACGAGATGGGGTGATTATATTTTCAAGTGGGTCCAGATTGATCTTGATTTTATTTTGCCTAAATAAATGAAATCATCATTTAAAGACAGTTTATTTTTTATTTAATGTGGTGTTTAAAAAAGCAAAAACAGTAGAAATGTGTAGTAGAAATACTTTTTTCACATGAAAAGTTTCCATTCAAATCTTTTTAAAGTTCCTTAGAACATCTGATTATTTCTTTTTCAGTATGGCATGTTTAAACGCAACTTATCAAACAATTTGTATAACATTAAGTACGAGTCAGATCTGAGTCAGTTCTCTGATTATTTGTTAATGTTGGGCTTTTGTTTCCGTTTCTATGCAGATGATGGCGCTGTGTTTTGTCCTGGTGTTGGGCTCCTTCTCCCCTTGTCTCTCTCCTGTCTCTTTTTTCTCTCATTCCACTTCTTTGTCCTCATCCTCTCATTCCTCACCTTCCTCTCCTCCTTCACCATCAGCGGATCTCTACACCACCAGTCAGGGTATGTAGATAACTACCGTTTAATACTAGCAAACTTTTTTGGTCGAGGCCACCTTTTTCCCCGCTTTTTCACACCGCTAAGATTTATGAGCCCTTGCCTTTGATGAAAACTTGCTGTGTTTAGTCCAGAACGCACTGTAGATCCTCAAACGCTCTTATTGTGAAGGAATTCGGCTAAGTACTTTTGTTAACCCGGCTATTAAATTGTTAAATTGAGTCAGGTTAATATTTTTTTTCTTCAAATTGTTATTCATTCAATATTTAAAAAAAATATATTGCATTATTTGTCTCTTTCTATGCAGTACAATCAGACCTTTTGCTTATACTCACAGCCCAAGCTGACAACAACTTAAAGAGACAGTTCACATTTTTTAGACATGAAGTTGTATCCCATCCTCACCAGCAGCATAGTGCATACACACTGACTCAATTCTGTGATCACCTGCTGGTCAGAGATCTTGCCGTTCAAAGCTTTTCAAGAAAGTAGTCCCGGCTAGTTTCTGGGGCCATCAAAATTTGGCGTTTTGCTTCCGAAAATTGTATGCATCTGAAAGCCTGATTCGGTTGCATCACAAACAAACAAAAATACAAAAATCATCCAAAAATCAAATCTCACAGTTGCGCACTATTTCCTTTCCAATCCAATCAATCTGCGCCGCGGCAAGAGTCAACTGTTGCTTATCCCGACAAAAGGAACTAAAGCAAGAGCAAGTAAAATACATACAACAATAATGCGCACTTGCAAATGTGCAGGGATCACCATTCACGGTTTCATCGTTTTCCTATCACGGACCTATTGATTAGGCAATTTTGACTTATTGCCAGCGCCTACTCTGTGGGAGCTAAAGTGTAGGGGAAAAAAGGACTTTCCTGTGTTTAGCGCACACTTCAGCAAGGACAATTACATCCAAAAACAGTCTGGTACAGTCTGCTCAAAAAACTATTTGAAACACAACTGAGCTTCTGTCTTGCAATAAAAAACCTTTAAGCTCATTTTAACAAAGGTATGCACTTCTGCACCTCACCTACACTGCAGCTTGGAGCATTTCTCTGTCCCCCTGCTCTCGTTCTGCTCGTACTAGCTCCATCTGCTGAAGTTCTACATCTGTATCCTCCGGTTCCGATGTACATAGCACTTTGGCATTGTGCTAAAATGAGTTTCATAGTCAGATGTTCCATAGCCAGACATCTAGTCGTGAATTCAACAATATAACAGCTGATTGGGAGGCAAGAAACGGATGAATTTATTTTAAAAAACTGAAATCTGTCTTTTTTAAATACTTTTTTATTTATATTAAAAAATAAATTAACAGAATTTTTTTCCCAGTCACAAACCCAGAATTCTTGCTCTTTTTTGAAAGAATTCTAAGAAAAACAACCCTAAATTAAGAATTTTTTTTGTACTTATTTAAAAAGGGAGAACCCTGAGATTTTTTTTGCTAAATGCACTTCTTCTATTCCCGAGAACCCCAAAGCTCCTTTGTCAGAATTCTATGAAAAATATGTGAGATTATATATGAGATTTGTCTTTCTTTCTCAGAATTCCAACTTTTTTTGGTAAAAATTCTAAGAATTGAACTGAAATACATGCACTAAAATTACTGACATTTTACGACTAAACCAATCCAAAGGATTGGTTTAAGGTTAAAGGTCACCTCCAGACTTAAGTCCGATGTTTTTATGTGTTGCAGTCCGCTCCCGCAGCCTGCTCTTCTACAATGAACAGGCTCCCCTGGAGGAAAGTTCGGTGCCCTCTGAAGGCGAGAGGCTACAGTCAGAGATACACACTCACATCCAGACACGTCGGCATACAGCTGACGCCCACAGTAACCAGACAACCGGGCCCAAATTAGACCAAAGGTACAAACAAATCCTGAATGCTGCGGCGATTTGGAACAGGCTGCATGCCGGGCTTTAACCTGCTGCCTCTTTCCTCTCCTCAGAGAAACCCAACCAGGAGGCGTCTGAGTTTTTCTGTCTCTTAAATTCTTCCTGTTCGCCCACTGAAGTGCTCCATCAGCTGGTTACAAATCAGTGACTACCCTCCTGTGTCCTCATCGATCCATCTACAAATCAGCACATAAGGAATACTTCAACTTTCCGTTGTACTTGAACACTCTGGATGTAAAGATTAACCTTATTATTGTTTTAATGCACTAAAAATCTCATTCAAACTAATTTCAATGTACCTGAATAATGTCTTGTAAAAGTCCTTCTCCACATTTTGTCATGTTACAACCACAAACTGTTTTTCCTGGGATTTTATGTGAGAGGGCTAGACAAAGTTGTGGATTATTGTAAAATCAATTTGACCAAGAGGTAAGCATAGACTAAAAGAGGGTACTCTTAACCTTCACTATCTGATTTGATTTTTTATTTATTTATAAAAATTGTTGCATGCCGTTTGGAAAATAGGAAGGTATTTTTAAAAACCCAACTTTATTTTGAAAAATCAAGATTTTTAAGAAGATTTTTGAAATTTGTAAACCAAAATTATGTTATTTTACTTCCTAAGTGATGTTTCTTTTGATGCGGCAAATAAAAAGGGCTCATTGTTTGCTTATATTAGTCACCAATTAAAGCAGCAAAATTGGCCTCCAAACTCAAACTCTCACGCCTTAAAACGATCGGTTTGAAATTATAATAAATTGAACAGAAAAATATGCTTATTCCAGAATTAAGAAGTAAAAAGGTTTACTTTGAAGACATGTTTGATGATCTAATGCTTCAGATATCATTGCAGTGCCATTTTAAAAAAGTGCCTTCCATGTGGTACCCCAGATGCAAAATATAACTATACAAAGTTTTTATTTATGATTCACCATTTCCTGAATGGTTTAGGATTTCTCGGTTTCCAATATTAAAGGAACCCTTGTTAAAGATGTGTTTAATGCCTTAAAACAAACAGTTGCCGTGGTGACCCCAAACGTTTTGCCACCAAACAAAGTGGCATGTTCTTTTGTCTTTTCGGTTTCGAAGCATCTAAGATCTACTAGACACTCTGATCATCTTGAAACGTTTAAATTGATCTGAACAAATTGAAATTAAAACTGGAATTTTAATTTATTTTATGGCTTTTTGAACGCTTACCAGAGGTGCCAGTAAGTGTGGAGAGAGCTATAGCAAAGCACCACTAATAAAGTTCCCAAATATTGTCCGACTTTCAAAATAAAAAAAAAACAATATAGGGGATTTCTTGCTAATTGCAAATTATTTCTTTCCCAAGATTTTTTTTTATTACAAACATTTGTATTCTTGTTTTTTTTGAGGGTACATCTTTTTTCTTTTATATATATAAAAAAAACAACCACCAGAAAAACCCGGAACCATTCAGAGGCTAGGAAGTATCACATAAAAGTATTTTTATGGAAATATAAATTGTTTATGTAATATATTCGCAGCATCAAAAAGGCATATTTAATGTATGCAAAAAAAAAATACATGTACTGATTTTTTTTCTGAGTTAGTTTATCTTATTGTTTTTTTAATAATAATAAAAAATACAAAAAGAAAACTTTTAATATATTACGAGCATTGAAAAAATTAGCATATTTATTTTATGCAAAATCTAAAAAAAATAGACGATCTGGCATTTTAGGAAGATGTGAAGTTTTACGTGCGTACGAGAGTAAAGCTTCAACTTGGTCTGGTTGTCTTTATTGTGTTATTATAATGTTGATGTAAAACTGCTGTGGCATGAATTGGGTGCTTCAGAGTTTAAAATTATTATTTTAAGTTTCAAAATTCTGTTTATTGGCCAAATATTTCAACAATTGTGGATTTTCACAGTCGTGCAGCAGCAGTGTTTGTTGTATTTATTGATTGTTTGTAGAAAGTGTGTAAATACTGATGAAGCCAATCAGGAAAGAAGGGGGGGCTGAAACATTCAAGGAAAAAAAAAAGCACCACTAGTTTAGCTTGATTAAACACTAGAATGAAATCTAATAATTTCATTACCACTATTATCATGGCACAAAGCTTTCCCCGCTCTGAAATCAATCCAATTTAATCCAAAATCTTTGCTTAAAGCATTGAGCTTCATCACAGGTTTCCTCCTTTCCATTTTGTGTCTATTTTGTCTCCATTTTGCCATCGGTAATGAACATCAACGCATCCTGTGACTGCAGCCAGATTCACTCCGTCTCTCATACGTCTGGGACCAAATGTACATAAATGATGACAACTTCCAGCATAGTTTTTGTAAATAGTGGGCCTTGTTTTTGTAATGTCGTAATCCCAGATCTTAACCTGTGGAATGTACTGTGGGGAAGAAAACAAGGGGGGTGGTTATCAAAATAAAAGAGATGATGATGGGTGGGGTCCATTTGTAAGTAAACTTGGACAACACAGCAACCACACACAGTTTGAACAATCTCCAGGAAGCGCTTGATTACCCCCCCCCCCCCCCCCCCCCCCCCCCCCCCCTTCTCTCTCACTTTGCAAAGTTTACCTGAATGTCCTGAGAGAGCAGTCAGGAGCCTCCAGGGGGAGTCGACTCGTTTGAAATGTGTTTGGATGTGTTGTCCTGGTTTGTTGTATATCGTCCTGCATGTTCCTCCATATATATATAAATATCTATGTTATCGTAGTGTAGTCCGTAGAGTAGAAATGAGCAAAACATTAAAAAACTGCATCAGCAACATGGTCTCTGTGGACTTCATTTCTCCCAGGGTTCAATGCAGGTTTGCTGTCTCCTGGAAGGACCCATCCATCCATCCGTCTGTCAATTGATCATCCATCCATCCATTGATCTTCCACCCATCCATCTTCCACCAATCCACCTATTGTCCATCCATCTGTCCATCTATTCATCTTCCATCCACCCATTTTCTATCTATTAATTCATCCATTTACCATCAATCCACCTCTTTTCTACCAATCCTTTCTTGATCATCCATCTGTCCATGGATCTTCCATCCATCCATCCATCTTCCATCTATCCATCTTCAACCAATCCACCTATTTTCCATCCATCTGTCTATCCATTGTTCATTCATTTACCCATTTTCCATCTATCCATTCATCAATTTAACATCAATCCACCTCTTTTCTATCCATATTTTGTTGATCTTCCACCAATCTTCCTATTTTCCATCCATCTGTCTGTCTGTCGATCCATCATTCATCTTCCATCCATTTTTAATCCATCCACCCATTCTCTAAGTATCCATCCATTGTCCATTTATCCTTTATTGATCATCCATCCATCCATCTATTGGAACCGTGTAAGTCAGTTTCTATTGCATCATCCAGGCCTCCAGCTACCTTATCCCCTCTGATGTCTCTAGCTGAAGTGTTTCAGTATGATCTGTTTTCGGAGCTCCTCTGCCTCACTGTCGCGGTCCTCCAGGTTCTCCTCTGGGCCTTTGGGTTGCTCCAGAGGCTCCGTCCTCTCTAGAGTCCAGGCGTCCAGTCCGGAATGCAGGGAGGCATTGTGGAGAACACAGCAGGCCAGCAGGATGGACGAGCTCCTTTCAGGAGAATACTGGAAAAGAGGTGGCAACAGAGACCCTAATACATGAATTCAGTTCTTTTACGGGAATATGTTTGCTTTAAACATAAACTACCTGCAGATTTCCTTTGATGCCATCTAAACATCTGAATCGAGTCTTTATGGCCCTGAAGGTTCTGTCCACTATCTCATGTGTCACCGTGTGGGCCAGATTATATCGAAACTCTGCGGCCGTTGCTGGGCACTCGAGTGGGGTCATCAACCACTTCCGTAAAGGATAACGTCCATCCCCTTTCAAAGGAAAGATCGACATGACCTTCTGACCTCTAAAGCTCACACATGTTCCACTTGCTGAGAGCCCATCTCACCCAGCAGCCAGCCGTCCTCGTTGTCCTGCAGCTGTTTGTAAATGGCCGATCTCTCCAGGATGTTGGTGTCCTGCAGCCCGCCGGGCCATGTTTCTGCGCTTAGTAGCAGGCCCCGGGCGTTGCAGACCAGCTGGCAAGCTATAGAGTGAAAGCCCTTCTTGTTCACGTACGAGGAGGCTTCGCTGTTCGGGGCTTTGATGGCAACCTAGAGATGGTGAGTTTAGAGAGCGTTAATAAGAGACCTGTGCGGTAGCTCTACCCCTGGAGGTGGAGCATCTGTTGACAGGACAAATATTAGCTGTGCAGTTTTCAAATCGAGGGTCTAAATTATAAAACTTTATGTAGAATTGTTACTAAAACCAGCAAAATAAAAAGCACTCGCGACGGCCTAGATCTAATCGGACTGCTTTGGGGGAATCTAAATTGGCTGATTGACCAGTTATCATCATTTCAGTAATTATATTTTGCACTCATCATAACTAATGCACCAATAAGGGTGATTGCTATTTAATCTTAAACGTACATGTGCGTATTTGTGATATAATTCTTAAGTAAAACATATTTTCATTCAGATTCTTATTTTTATTCTCATTTCAGGGACAGCGGGTGGGGGGTGACTGCTGGTTGCGTGTTTTTGTGTGCGTGAGACTCTACAAGGCTGAAAATGTGGTTTACAGGTGACCGACATGTCCAAAATGTGATTAAAAAAAAGGTCCTTAATGGGTTTGAAGTTGTGCACATTTTTCTGCCACATTTCTTCTATAAATGTCAAACTTTGCATCGAAAGTAACTTATGCAATGTGTGTATCCAGCTTCATAAATGAGACCCCTGGACAGTTAAGAGTAGCTATTAGAACTCTCATATGGAGTTTGCTACAAACCATCAGAGAAATGAGTGGAAGAAGATTGAAGGGAGTAAATGTTTAGCCAGAGCTACATTTAGATCTTGTATCTGTACGGCCCGGTCAAAGTTCAGAAATAAATCAGACTGAGAACCTGTAGCTAGAGTTGAATTGCTCTCAATCCATTCTGACTGAGCTATTCCGCAAAGAAGAAAGGGGAAAGATTTTAGCCTCTATATGACCTGGAAATGCTGAGAGGTGGTTAACAAAAGGCAAATTACACCTTTTTCCTACCACTTTACCATATGCCCTACTTTGTGTCGGTACATTTAGCTTCGTGATTGTAACGTAAGAAAATGTGGAAAAGCGCTGGGGCCATTCAAGGAGGGTTTGGTTTGGATCAGCTGACCTGAACGCAGTCGAGAACCCCGAGGACACCTGGAAATCCGGCCACCCTCTGAAACTCCTGGAAGGAGTACTCTCTGTTGGAAGAATCTCTGTTTGAAGGACACGTGTTGTTTCATTATTGCACTCCGGGGCTTGGCAGTAGAACAACAATGCTCCGCTCTTCTACCTAATGTACCTGTTGAAAGTGATGAACTGTGGAGCTTTCTCCACCAAAGCTTTGGTCACATTGGTCACACATCTGGACATGGATGCCTGGCTTATCCCTATTATATCACCCATAGACGTCTGGAAGGAGCCAGATGTGTAGAAACCCAACGCTGCCAAGACCTGCACATCAGGACTGATGGCTCTGGACCTCAAGGTTCTCCTGGAAAGAGTCTGCCATCAAGAAATGATGAGAGCTCAACACAATTATTTTTTTTAAGACAGAAATCTTTAAAAAATATTATTTTATGCATACCTCTCTGAGTAATTCCACCAGATACAGGATGAAATCTCTTGGAAAGCCAAAATTTGAGAGTAGAACATCATTAGAAACAGAGTCGAGGTCAAAGCGATCCAGAGTCTTGTGGCCTTGACCGTGCAGAAGAAGATCACAGTCTAAGACGGCTATAGAGACGGCCATGCTGGAGGTACAAAATACTGTTCAGAAAAGAATAAAAAAAGCAGAAAGAATGTTAATTTTATGACAATTTTTGTGTGTTATTGACCAAATGTTTTGGCTCATTACCCGTCTGAAAGAAAAATGGTGTCTCCTTTTTAGCTCTTTGATTTTAAATATGTTCCCATGGAAGAGAAACCAGCCCAAAGCATCACAGATCCTCCACTGCACCCAACATATATTTTTTTAGAATTTGCACTGTTTGACAGAATTTAACATTACTGCTGCTGTTATTTGCACTATTTTTCACAGTTTATATTCTTGTAACCTCTTGTAAATAGTAGGCCTATGTTTACTTTTTTAATACCCAACTAAGCATGCATATTCGGTAAATATTCATTATCAGTTACACATTCAAATATGAGTATGCCACTTTATTTTTAATAACTAAGGATGAGACGATACCATTTTTTTCAAACCAATATGATACCGATGCTCGCATATGTGTACTTGCCGATACCGAGTACCAATGCGATACTTCTATCACACACACACAAAAAAAAGAAATCACACAAAAAATTGGAAGACGGGTTTTTTTTTCTCTGCTTTTTACAATACATCAAATGATGGGGAATTAAATAAAAAAAAATTAAACAATAACCAAAAAACAAAAAATTTAAAGGAAAAAGAAACATATTCTTTGAATTTATTGCAGCGTTACCACATTTTAAGTATCTTTTCATGGTATTGGTTAACTAACCAATACGAGTACATTAGAACGGTATCAGACCCTATCCTCGATCCAGTATCAGTATCAGTGCAGCCCTACTAATAACTACAAAGTACTCTGTTTGTTTCTTTCGTTTTTGTCCTTAATGTTTATATTTTACCTGAATTTACCCTCTGTAGAACAATAACAGTATTCTATTCTATAATTTATGCGACACCCAGCTGGACCAAAGAACATAGTTCCCGTATAGTTTGGCAAATTCTACACTATTACATTTGTGAGAGTCGGAGATAAAGCCTTTTTTGTTTTCTTTTTGTTTTGTAGAGAGTTCTGCGCGATGTTTTAAAATTCCCTGGCTTAACCAACCCTTGATTTACTTTCATTGATGCAGTCAAAGGTTTAGTCACAACTTCAGTTCATACTAAATAATCTTAGTAATATTATTCAGTTTTTACACACCTTGAAACTAAACAATTTGCCCCGTTTACTTGGTTTTTCACACAAAGTCTTAACGAACAAACAAGAGTATGATTGTGAAGTAGAAGAAACATTACAAATAATTTTCAAAGGTTTCGTGAGTGGAATCCATTTGTATTTAGCCATTTTTTCCTTTGAGGCCTTTAAATAAAATCCAGTGGAACCAAATGTTTATTTTCAAGTTACCCATTACTAAATAGACTCCAAGTATGTGCAATTTAATTAAAGTAAAAATCCAGATGTTCTGTGAAGGCTTTAGAGAGCATTAGTGAACAAACACAGCAGACAGAGCAGGGAGAACGTCATAAAAGCTTTTAAGGGATGGAGCAAACATGTGGAAAAAGGTGGTATGATCATATGTTTCAACTGAAAATCTGTGGCAAAACCTGAAACTTAATATTCACAGAAATACTCCATCCACCAGTTTTGAGAACAATGAGCTAAATTTCTAATTTCTTGATGCAAAGCCAGTGAAGACATAACCAAAAACACTTGGAAACTAAAACCATGCATCATCTTCCTTCCACTTCACAATTATGCACCATTTCGGTTGATCTATCACATAGAATCTCAATAAATTGCAGAGCCCTGCGGCTTAAGTCTGAGAAGATGTAAATAAGTTCAGTCAGGGTGAAGACTTTTGCAAGGCTCTGTCTCAGCTGCTTCTTTTCAGCATGCATGGTTTCTTTTCCAATATATTTTCAATACATTTTAAATTTATGTACTACGCATATTCCATTCATTTTAGAAATATAAAGCATCCAATCGTGAAATTAGCTTTTTTGAACACGTAGAAACAACTATTTTAAACCTCCACCACACAAATGCTAACCAGTTTCTAGTTCATTTTAGCTAGCTTCTTTTCATTGGGTCTAATCTCGGCTGAATATGATCCGTTCAACAACTCCAAAGACTCGGTAAAAGTAGGTTGTTTCAAATCATCCTTTACGCCTTTTAACTCAGTATCAAAAAAACAAATTTACCTTCAGATAAGGTAGCATTTGGCAACCTTTTTTTCTGGCAGCCAAAATAATCTTAAAGGAAACCTTGGTTACAGTATCCAATCACAGATTCGACACTGTATATTCAGTATTTTTATAAGTAAATATTTTCTTATGTGTCCTTAGCGTGCTTTTTACCTTATCACGTGTTTCATACATTTAAACGGGAGAATTAGTAATACTATATTATTATTATTATTATGATTATGTTAAAAGCAATACGTGACGAAAGTGCGAGTGGGAGACCGGCGCTACATAAACACGTCGACATGGAGAAGATAAACAGAAAAGTGGTCCAGCAGCTGGTGACGTTGTGCATGTCCGAAAATGGCCTATGAATGTTGATAGGAAATACGTTTTCTGTCATGTTTTTAATCTCATATGTATTAAATTGAAAACCTGTCGCTAAGGAAACGGCTAATGTAAGTCTTGGTGTGTGTGTGTTTTTAACACTATATAAAGTCCTCGTTATTCAGTCATACAGCTAGCATTAGCCACATGCTAACGCCGCTGTAGCAGTGAGTCACTGCTCTGTTAGGCAAAACAAGCTGTAATTAACCCATAATAATTATGTTAAGTTTGTATTTTTTAGATATCAGACGCGGTGGAGGATGAAATGTTGCGCTCAGAGTGTTTACTATAAATTACCTTATTTAATCAGGTTAATTTCTGATGAGCGAGAAGGCCCCATTTGTTTTTGTTTTTTTTAGATTTAGTGGTTGTGTAAGACTTAAACAGCCTTTCTAAACAACAAGGCTGCTGTTAAGTCAAACGTTTTATCTCTCCTTTCATTTCATTTAGAAATACATAAAATCCGTGCACAGCAAATCAGCTTTAAGTTAAACATTTTTATGCAGGTCAAACTTGGCTTGTAGGTTTAAAGTAGTTCAAAAGTTACGTTTTTGGTCTAGCAAAAAGCAAGCAGGCTTTGTGCCTAATTTGGTTATTCTGCTATTATGATTAGGGATGCAGTGATACCACTTTTTTCAAACCGATACGATACAGATGCTTGGATTTGAGTATTTACTGATACCGAGTACCAATAGTGATACTTCTACCACACAAAAACAATGCAATGAATTGGAAGACAGGTTTTATTAAATGATAGGGAATTAGATTTTTAAAAAATGTCCACAAAAAAAAATGTTCAATAGAAAAATTAACACTTTCTGTGAAAATATTGCAGAGTGTACACATTTTAAGTATCGGTTCATGGTATCGGTTAACTTTAACCGATACTGTAGATTAGAACGGTATCGGTGTATCCCTAATTATGATCCATGCATTCCAAAATGTACATTTATGACTTAACTTTAATAGTAAAAAATAATGTAAAATTGTTATCTATGCATATGTTTACCCACATATTTGCATACATTTGTATTTTCAGTATTTATAGATTTGTATATATAATGTTTCATATTTCTTCCTAATGCGTTGTTTGTTATGTGATTGCAGGGTCGTGACAACATGGATGGTGACCTGAGTCCACAGGATAAGAAAGACTTGGACAAGTTCATCAAGTTCTTTGCCTTAAAGGTCAGAGACTAGCCTAAGTCTTGTTTATGTTTAGGGTCATTGAAGGGGGAATCTGAAGCTGCAGGAGGCCTTCTCACCCAAGTTGCATTGCAGAAGAACTCATCCAAAAGTCTTCCATGTTTTTGTAACGATTCATTTATCGCTTTCATGAGTTATGCTGGAGCAAGAGCCTTATATCCCAGTTTTCAGCAAATTGTCCAGATCCATTCTCAGAACAAATAGGATAATCCGTCTCGGGAGATCGGTCTCAGGTTCTTTCCTCATCCCAACAGACCACAGCTGTACCCTGCAGACCATTAACCTTTTACTACTATCGCACAGGACCAATTATATTTTTCTGAATGAGTGTATTAGTCTTTTAGAAGGTTTGCTGTTTGTTTAATCCAGTCTTCTTATCTGCAGACTGTTCAGGTGATTGTCCAAGCTCGCCTCGGGGAGAAGATATGCACTCGCTCATCTTCATCACCCACTGGCTCAGACTGGGTAAAATTAACTCAAACACTTTGCATTTGCCTCTTTCTTTCTGTATTTCTAACTTATTGGTCTTCTGATGTGAAGGATTTCTTCTCTTTAACCTTTTTCTTCAGTTTAATTTGGCCATCAAAGACATCCCAGAAGTTACCCATGAGGCCAAGAAGGCGCTGGCCGGCCAGCTTCCGGGCATCGGCCGATCCATGTGTGTGGAGATCTCTCTGAAGACCTCAGAGGTAAAACTCATTGGATCACTTTGTTTTAAAGCTTTCCTCATAACCAGGCAGAGTTAATGTTGCTACATTCATCTTCTTTGTCTCCATCTTCATTGCTCAGGGTGACTCAATGGAGTTAGAAACTTGGTGCCTGGAGATGAATGAGAAGTAAGCCATTGTGATAGTTTTGGAGGATTTCTTAGTAGTATAAGCTGCTGCAGTTCTGCGTAGAAGAAACAAACTAGCTCTCTCTCTTTAGCAGATTATTTGCTTGCCTGATCGCCGTCTTTTCACGTTTTGCAGGTCCAACTAACATCTTTAACTTCTCTGCTTTCCAGGTGTGATAAGGACATCAAGGTGTCGTACACCGTCTATAACCGGCTGTCGGTCCTTTTGAAGTCTCTGCTGGCCATCACCAGAGTAACTCCTGCCTACAAGCTGTCCAGAAAGCAAGGACATGACTACGTTATATTATACAGGTAGTCTGGTCTGTGCCGTCAGTGATTTTTCAATGTTATAAAAGCTTAAGATATTTATTTTAAACACTGTCTCCTCTGTAGGATCTACTTTGGGGAAGTCCAGCTTGGTGCATTAGGAGAAGGTAACTTTGGTTCTACACTGTGTGACTTGTTTAATCTGTGACGATTTACAGTTTCCCTCTTAGCCTTTTGCCTCTGTTAATACGGTGCAGCACAATTTAACTTGTAACTGACAGAAAAGATGCCGGTTTTTCTAATACAGGGTTCATTAGTACAAAAGTACATAACTTGATTTAGGGTGCATTCACAAAGATCCTGTTTCGTCCACTTTAATCAAACACTTAAATTGTTTGCCCAGAAAGTCTGGTTGATTTGCGGAGGTGTGAATGTGCAATTTAATTCCAGTCAAACTAAAAACCATGGTCTGGGTTAGGTTAAAAAAAAAGTCCTGGTACGATTCAATTGCATATGTTAATGTGAAGCGCAGTTTTTTACCTGTATGTCTATTCATCCTGTTGTCCTTCGCGTGTCCACACATTTTTCTCTGTCCCTTTACGTCCATAAATCCCTTTGTCCCTACACCTACCAACCATTTTGTCTTTCATTTATCAGTCCATTTATCAATCTGTCAGTCCATCCATTCTAACCATTCATAACGTATTGGCCATCCATCCCTGCGTCTATCACTTGTTGATTCAATTCATCCATTTCTCTATTTGCCTGTCCTTCACTTGTCCATTCACCCAACTGTCCATCCTTGTTTTTCCTACATCCAACCATTTGTCTGATTGTTCATTCATTCCTTTGTCCTTTCAGTCCATCCATCCATCTATCCATTTGTTACGCCTTTATCCCTTTGTCCCTACAACTAACAACCCTTTGACCATCAACCTATTTGTCCTACAGCACAGACCAAAAGTTTGGACACACCTTCTCATTCAGTGCGTTTTCTTTATTTTCATGACTATTTACATTGTACATTCTCACTGAAGGCATCAAAATGCAGAATGAACACATATGGAATTATGTAGTACTTTTACAAAAAAGTGTGAAATAACCTGGCCTCCATAGTTACCGGACCTGAACCCAATCAAGATGATTTGGTGTGAGCTGAACCGCAGAGTGAAGGCAAAAGGGCCAACAGGTACTAAGCATCTCTGGGAACTCCTTCAAGACTGTTGGACAACCATTTGGGGTGACTACCTCTGGAAGCTCAAGAGCATGCAAAGGAGTAATCAGAGCAAAGGGTGCGACGTTGAGGAATCTAAAATATAACACATCTATTCAGTTATTTCACCCTTTTTGTTTAAGTACATACAGTAATTCCATACATCATGTGTTCATTCATAGTTAGATGCCCTTAATTGAGAATTTACAATGTAGTCATGAAGAAAACACATTAAATGAGAAAATGTTTCCAAAGTTTTGGTCTGTATTGTATGTTCATCCATCTATCCAACCATCCATTCTTTTGTGCGTCTGCCCATCTCTATTGTCTATCGCTTCATCCTTCCATTCATGCTTTTGTTCTTTTTCCTTTCACCCAAGCATCCATTCCTTTGTTCTTCCATCCATCCAGTCATCCATTCTGCTTTTGGCAGAGTCTGTATATAAAACCTGGTCTCTGTAGAAGTAATTTAAGAGATTGATGTGTAAGAACTTTGTGAAAATGGGAACTGGATTTTAAAAATTGTCCTAAAAGTTTTGTTTGTCTTGAAGGTTTTCAAACGGTGCGCGTCGGTGTTGTTGGTACTCCAGTTGGAACGGTCACGCTGTCATCTGCCTACCGCACCAACCTGGCGTTCATGTCCAGCAGGTAAGCAGTTTGCGCTCGGTTTGTCCGTCGCAGCTCAGCAACCGCCAGTTGTTCTTACGAGCAGGGCGGCTCAGATGCTGACTGGATTTCCTCTGCAGGCAGTTCGAAAGGTCGGCTCCGATCATGGGGATCATCGTGGATCACTTTGTGGATCCTCCCTGTGGCAATCAGCGTACCCTCCACATGGGGCAGCCCTGCAACTACAGGTAGCGTTCACACTCGTTTTAGAGCTATAACGATCCAACCACACTTTTTTTGTACGTGCTTTCTGTGTGTATTCAGGGCTCCGGATGAGGAGGACGGAGGAGCATTTGCTGGGGTTCAGGACTCACAGGAGGTCTGCACCACCTCCTTCTCCACCTCCCCCCCTTCTCAGGTAAAAACATGCTCATTCTCGCCGTCTCTTTAACTCCTGTCAGTTTTCACTCCTGAATATCATTTCACCCTCTTCTCTCGTTTTTCTCGTCCTTTTCTTTCATTTTTATGCGTGTGTTTGGCTCGTTGGTCTCAAGTGTGTCTGCACACTGAGTCCATCTCCTTCCAAACTGTCCAAGCCCCTCCCGCTGGACAGCCTTCAGCTCCCATTGGCTACAGGACTTGTCACTCACAATGTGAGTCGGTATCGGTGTTTGATGGTGTGTTTGTGTGAGACACATTGAACCTCACCCACCAGACTTCACTCCTACTCCTAGTTTTGTGTTCATCAAAACTTTCTGCACTGCTTGAGTCCTTGCACTTGGTCTATAGTGAGTTTACATCTCTGTAGCTTAAGTTTGTCGTGGTTCATGGAGTTTTTTTCTTCACCATCACCCATAGTGCTTGACCCGCACCTTTTCATAACCCTTCAGCACCAATAGGAGCCTCGCGCGTATTTGCTACTTGTGTGTATATATATACACCTGTTTCCTCTCTCTGCAGCTCTATGCTTCCAGGTTGTCCTACCAGCCTGCACCTGCGGGAGGAGCTGCTGAGTTCAATACTAACCAGGTACGTAGCTGGCACTGGTGTGACAAACCACTTTTTAGACTACGGCCACAAAGGTTCACTTCAATCATTGGCAGTGTTAGATTACAAGTTACTTTATTAGTTACTTTCAGCAGCTGCCAATAACACTCCCTACTAGGGATGGGTACCGATATCCGGTGCCATTACGGCACTGGTTCCGACATGAACGGAAGTAACCAGACCGAAAAGCAGCGCACATTTCGGTGCCTTATTTCGGTCCTTTTCCCCCCGTGAGATGTCAAACACTGTGGATTCTGGGCTTGCCATCAGTCAAGAGCAATAAGGTAAACATGGCTATCTCTGTGAAAAAAAACTGATAAAAGTAAGGGCTGTGGAAATTAACGTACCAACGCGGGTGGATTAATTCCTAGAATCAATTTTTTTTGTGTGTGTGTGTTTGTCTTACGCATTGAACGCATACAAAGAACAGCGCTCTGTTTATAATTCAGCCCGCACCACATCAGCTCTCCCTCCTAACCAGCCAAACTACGGATTGTTGTGGATTGTTGTGCAGGAGCATGTGTTTGTGGTCCTAAATGACATGGGAGTATATTATTATTGGCGAATTGGCTTTGTGGTGAAATAAGTTGCCTGATAACTAGCCTGTTGAGTAGTTTCAGTACATTTCATAGTGAGATACCGCTGCGTTAATAATACGAAATTATTCAGTTAAGGTGATGTTTTCGGACTTAAATTAGTGCTAAAATATTAGTGGAAGTAGCTGTGTCCATCTTCACAATAGGAACGTTTATTTCTTGTGTTGAACTGGAGAATCTGCTGTTTACTTTAGGAAAATGATCAAATGTGACATTTGATTACTAAGTCTATATTACTTTTTATTTATGTGATATTTATCACAGACTGCTGATATCAAAATGTTATTATTCATATATTTGGCTTAGTTCTGCCTCTGTTTATTATTATTCATATGGGACCACAAATAAATTATGAATGTGACTGTGGAGTAAAAAAAAAGAAGTTTACCGATTTCTCCTATATTTATTTTTTTTAAAGAGCAACTGCATCTAGATTTGTCCCTTTATTTACACAGAAAGTTCTAGTTAGTATTTTTGGGGGGTCATATTTAGTAATGGTGATTGATTCACAGCTACTGTGATTAATTAGATTAAAGATTTTTATTGTTTGACAGACCTTGTAAAAATAAAAATAAAAAATAAGAGGGTATTTGGACCATGTTTGTATGTTTAACATTCTTTAGGCACCATTTCAAACACCGTTTCAAGTACTGGTTTGGCACCGGTATCAGATAAAACCTAAACGATACCCATCCCTACTCCCTACTGCCTCAACCAAACAAAAACAATAACTGGTTTTGTCAGTACTCACTTTACTGAAAGTGTATCTTAACAGTACGGCCGGGAATATATACTTGTTTTTTAACCTCACATTGACAACAGCAACAGGCTGTGTCTTGGGCACGTACTTGCTTGCACACTGCACGTACTACTGGAAAGTTTCTCTAGGGGGCAGAGTACAGAAATTGGACCGGATAGAGTGAAGGATTTGTAGGGTAGAAACATAACAAAAAAACATATCAACCATAGAGGAGGTAAGCAGATATTTCATTTTTAGATTATGGCAGGAAAAAAATGGCAGCAGTGTCGTAAAAGGTATGTAAGGCCATATTTACCGCTATTGTTGCTCGTTTTCCTACTGCTTTGCCATCGTTTACCTCATGTACCTAATATATCTTTTTGCTTAAGAAAATTACAAAAAAGTAGTAATGCACATTAGCTTGGACAAGTAACTTTAATTTGATTACTGGTATGGAAATAGTAACGCGTTACATTAGTCGTTACTGAAAAAGTGGTCTTATTTAGAGTAACATGTTACCAAGTAGTACTGACGATGGAATTATAAAAGTCTCCCAGTTAGAGTTGGTAGAGGGAGGGAGGATGTTTCCTCAAGGTCTTTTTAGGAAGTTAGTTTGGCCGCTATCAATTGGCAGGAACAATTTGAGGCATTCTTGATGAAATTGTCATTTTCTGTCATGCACTGGCCATTAGGGATGTGTATTGGCCAGACTCTGGTGATATGTATCACATTACAAGGGGGGTGATACAATATATTACGCAACTATGAGTAAGACTGTACATTGTGATTTTGTTTTCTTTCTCCTTTTTTTTTTACATAATTTATTGTAGAAAAACTATTACATCGTTCTAAACACTCCAACTTGTTTCATACTCCAAACGTCTTGTTTTATTACTGGATCTAGTAGATCCACTGGAATGAAGATTGTAAAAAAACAGCCACCAACTAATTAAAATTTACATTAAATGTATTTAAATGACCTAAATCTTATCCAATGCCATCGGTCCTGGCCACGAACTAACGAACGGCCTACAAATGCTGGACCCTTCCTTAGTAGGCTAACTTAGGGAAGTTGTAGGAAATGGTCCGAAATGTGATGATAGCTAACCGCAGCATAACTCAGGGAAGCAATAACTTTCAAGAGGTAAGAATTCTTGTGGACAAACTCGTATTCTGGGTTGCCAAAGCCAAAAACCACAGGAGTCAGTATCCAACTTCCTTATCTTCTAATCGGTGCCGTTTTCCTTCCAGGGTTTGCAAGCTGGCAAAGAAGGTGGGGTCAATCTGGTTCCTGCTCAGCCTCCTCAAGGCGCAGATGTCCATCTGACGGTAGAAAACGCTCCAAACACACCGAGCAGCAGGTAGTGTTTTTAACTGGCAGAACTGTAGCGAGAAAGTGTTTCGCTTTAATAAGGAAACTCTAATGGCATTGTCTAACAGTGGCGACGAAGACGGTCTGTTGCAGAGCGGTGAGGGAAGGAGGGATGATGGAAGGAGGAGTGCCTCTCCCTCTGACCCACTGGAGTCCCTCAACGCGTTCACAAGGAAGGTCGGAGCTTTTGTGAATAAACCCAGTGCTCAGGTATTTATTTTTTCATTTCATTCAGAATTAGAAATGGTTTATTGACAAATGTTGAGTAGATTTAAAACATAAGGAAATTGCTGCGGTGGTTTGTGTATGCATGTGAAAAAGACAAACACTTAAGAAGAAAAATGAAATGTGCTAAACAGATTGATATGTATAAAAACGAGTGCAGGTAACAGTCATTGCAAATCAGAAAGGTGCAAATTCTACCTGCTTTACTCTTACGGCTCCTCTCACTTTCCTCTGCAGGGCCCTCCTTGTTGCTAAAAATAACGTGCTTTTTTTTTTGTATGTCTGTCTATGTAGATTACAGCTGGCAGTCTGGATCTCCCGTTTGCTGCATTCGCTCCTCGCAGCCTGGACTCTGAAGACAATGACCCCATGGTAATTTTATTTTTTTCTTCAAACGTACTTCAGTATCTTCAGTGTCATCCATCCTGAACAGTTGGCCCTACTGTTGGAAGGTTATAGTGTATGTTTTTTTTTTGTCCTCAGGTACGTCCACCGGACTCTCCTCCTTCCCAGTCCCCCCTACAGGCCAGTCTTCACTCTCAGGGCTCAGACGGGTCAGGACAGCAGGACGACTTCGTCATGGTTGATTTTGTAAGTGTCGCTCCTTTCAGACCAGGCCGTTTGAACTAAACATGTTTTACTTTTATTTTGTTACCATAAACGTAAATGGCCCCCTTGTTAAAGACGTGTAAAATGCCTTAACTTGAAACCCCTCAGTCCTTCGACAGTATTTAGGCCTGAACGCACTCATTGACGTTCATAATGCAAGAAAACTGTTAAACAAAAGCCGAATTATTCTCATTTTGTGAAAAATACAGACATGGTAAAATTCCAGGCTATTGAGCCATAACAAGTTGACACTATGAAGAATTATTGCCACCAAATGAGGAAAAATAAACAACTCTGTTTGACACATGCAACTAGAAGAGGATGCAATGATCTACCTAGTGCTTTCAACTAGGGCTGGGAAATGAGGTCAAGATTTACTATTCATGAGAAAATGCAGCTGAAGAAACAGAAAAACCATAACGGTAAGTGACACGCTATTGGTTAGTACTTGCAAATCAGACAAATTCAGAAGCAGTAACAATTTTTCCTTGTAGCTGATAGGCTGTATCCCCAACAGCAGAGATAAGGAAGACTAGAGATGCTATCTTACATGGTAGCGCTAAAGCAGTTTTCACTAACGGTGTGTTTTGGCAAAAATCTGATGATGCGATACATTGCGACGTTCATACTTTTTGCGGCTTGTTCCTGCTGACAGCCAATATTCTTGAAAACTGTAGGGGGTGGCTTAGGTCTCTACGGCATGCATAGAACACTACACCATAGTAGAAGTAGAAAAGGAGATGGTCCACTCTTCCATAAAAAAACTGTTGATCAAAGTGATCTCTATGGGCTGAATCATAAAGATATCTGTATTTACGAACGTCCGCCAGTAGGAGCTCTTGCCAGTCCCCCATGTATTTCCGCACGGGACCGTCCGCGAAAATTTTCTAGGTGCGCGGTGCGGAAATGTCATTTGCCTAAGAGTAAGAACGGCCCTAAACATAGAAAATGACAAAGTTGTTATGTTTAAGGAACTACTGGCTCTTGAATAGACTACTTCAGGACACTACTGTATGGGCATTAGAGAGGACAATCCGAAAGTGAGATGCAATGAAAGTGAAGTACTCGTGGTCACAGCAGAGATGTCATTAAAAGATAAGCGTAAAGTTCTCCTGAAGCTCCACAAACAGGTTGGCATTGGTCTCCAAACCGGGTGCATATAGGTTCATGCAAAGCTCTAAAAAGAATGACAAAGATTGCCCAGGAAATGCTTTGTGACTGTGAGATATATGAAAAATACATCAGGACCAAACCCAAACCTGCTGTTGGTTTGCCCTTAGTCCCAGAATACAATGAGACACTGGTAATGGATCTGCATGAGCGAGAACCTGGGGTGTTACCTACATGCTTCAGTGGTTGAAACACTGTGAGGACCAAGAAGCCTTCAGAAATGGTCAACTCTTTCATCAACTCGTGGCGCATTTAAAAACGAGAAGTGTCAAGGAATAGTGGAAAAATTCAACGATGAGACGGAAGACCACAGCGGGATACAGTCCGTAGAGTAACGGACAGTTGGAGAGACGCAAGATGATACTGACTGAGATCTTCATGAAGGTGAAAAGAGAAAATGGTCATCGCTGGCACACTGCTCTGGACTCTTGTGGCCAAAAGTTGTATGATTAATGCTACAGCCCACACCAACTTGTGTTTGGACCAAACCCCAATCTACCCTCTGTTTCGGTTGATCTGCTGTACCAATCCCATTTGCAAACACAGATGATGGCATCCATCACACATCCACACAGTTTTAGGCAGAGCACCAAAAACCACAATCACAAAAGTCACAATCAAAGTTCCAACACACGGCTAACACAATGATGATTGGAGCTGAGTTGTCTTCAGTGAAGCTTAACTGGGCAATCTTCTAAATGCAGGCACACAAACAGGGGTTTTCATTGCCCTCATGAGGAAAACTGGACGAATCAGATGAGTAGTAAGAAGTACACTAGAGAGAGGCAAGAGAAACTCTTGCCATGCCAGATGGCATTGATAAGGCCGTGTTTTTGACCACACTTTATTCTGAGCTCACTACTGGTAAAGCTGATCAAAACAGGCTCCCTATTATCTGTGTCACTGGTAACCCCAACAAAATGAAGGAGGTATGCTGGGCAGATTGCAATGTCACAACTTGCTGACTAAATTAGGTGCTTCTCCTCTTGTACATCTGAAAGCGCCAGAGGAGGGTGTGTGGATGCAATCAAACTGTTTGCACCGATATGCATATGCTCATGTGTACAATATCCCTGTGTTGTAAAGTTTCAGTTTACATGTGAATGTTCAAACCAAATGTTTTAGTGGTGCTGCAGAGTTTTTCTGGTTTTTGAGAAAGAGAGGGGTTGTTAACTCACTGTATAGTCTGGGAGATTCCTGTGCCAGATGTAACATTAAAGGAGAACAAAAAGATATTTATCCTGGTCTTTTGTGTGTCTTTTTCACTGTGTACAGCGCCCTGCGTTCTCTAAAGACGACCTGCTGCCGATGGATCTGGGCACCTTCTACCGAGAGTTCCAGAACCCTCCACAGCTGGCCAGCCTTTCACTGCACACCAGCTCCCAGTCGATGGCCGACGATCTGGTAAACGCATACTTCTTTTTTTCCTCCTTCGTTTTGGTCCTTTGTGTTGAGTATGAGAATACTGAAAGAACGACTGATTCGTTCACAGGACTCTCTGCCAGAAAAACTGCGCGTCTACGAGAAAAACATCGATGAATTTGACGCTTTTGTGGACATGCTTCAGTAGGACGAATGAAGGAAGAGACAAACCTTGGACTAAAAGTTGATCTAATCAGTAGAATTGGGGGAAAAAATCTCTTATCTTATCGTGTGAGAATTACTCAGACTACATCATGTTTTAGAGTTCTTTGTGTCTGAAATCTCCCTACCTGTTCACCTATAGTCTGCTCCACTGTAAATACTGTAATATCGGACACTGGCTCACATACATCACTGTCAGGTCTTGTAGTGGTGATCAAAGTGATGGATTTAATTTATAGGTTGCATAATTCTGCTCTTGTAGTGAAATGATCATGGGGCGGCCATGCAAACCCACGGACAGAGCGGTGATTCTGGTGAACAGCTGTTACTAAAGCCCTAATAATGGATCCCTTTCACCTGTAAAGGTTAAAACTCAGATGTTTTTCTTTTCTTCCTGAACAACCCTACAGAGGATCGTCTCATTGTCGGTTTCTTCTAATTGTCCTGTTTCCAGACTGAAATGACTCCTTCGTTGTGCAGAGCTTGGTGTTCCCAGCTGGTCTGGGGCTTTAAATGGCCGCTGTGAATTTGACCAAAATGGTCCCAGAAACATTTACGGTGAACAAGCTGCAGTTTTCCTGTGAGCAGAGCCGGCATGTCTGCTGTAAAAACGTAATCCGCTCCATATCGGTTCAAACATGACCTCCCTGAAGCTCTGAACCCCATCCGATTGTGTTAGGACTTGATTACGAACTGATACATTGATGTATATTGTGTGAAATATGTACAAATGATAAATATTTCCCAGCTATCCACAGAACTCATGGCCGAAAGCTTTAATTGAAAAGATTTTGTTGATGTTCATGTTCCAATAAAGCATGGCTGCTCTGTTTCATGCCCCTCTTTTCTTCATTTAGTGCGAAGTAAACTGAAAGGCTTCTGTAATTGCTACACTTTCTTCTCAAGGTTAGAAAGCCACTGTTAGCATACTTGACAGAACACCAAAATACATTTCTGCAAAATGAACTTATTTGAACGCATTTGGCATCTCTGTTCAAATTTGTTACTTATGAAAATTAAAAATGTTTGAAAATATTCCGGGAAAACTATATTCACGCAGCTGTATAAAGTCATTGGATCATTTCACGTGTTGGTAAGTATAGTAAAACTAATGTTTTTGCTCAAAGTTTTACTATGAGGATTTAAAGGGCATATATCATGCAAAATAAAGTTTGGGGAGTTTTAACCATATGGTAGTGCAATTTTCTCATGAACAACCCCACCAGAGTGGTTTTTGGCTTAATTCATGCATGTCGGAGTAATCCTCCTGAATGCTGCTCTCTGACTGAGTCTTCAACTTGTGACTGAGTCTTCAACTTGTGACATCACTGGTTGAAAGTTGAGAGCTAGAGGTGTCTGAACTGCCCCTGCAGGCAGAGATGTTTACCCCTGGTATATTTTCAAAAACACATCCACGTCCTTCTCACAGCTAATGGCTGCTTGGGTTTTTGGCAGCTTAAAACACTTTTTTGTAGGATTTTTCTACTTTCTCTGTGAAAACACCATCTGGCTGCATGGATTATAGGATTTTATTCTACATTCCTAAAGAACAGCAGCTGGATCAAAGAACAAAGACGCCTGATGGACAGAGAAGTATGTGGCTACATGCTAATGCTAATGTGGGTTAGCCATTTATCAAGCTGCTTATGTGATCTTATAACAGCATTGTGTGGTTAATTCATTGATCTGAAGCATCTCAGAAAGTTCAGTAAACCGGTGCAAACAACACCCACGGCTTTGTTATATACTGGGCTGGAAAGATTTGCTTAGTGGAAGCAGCTGTGTTGGTTTGGGCTCTGTCTAAAGCCTGGAGATTTAGCAAATGAAATAGGCTTTATTTACTCACTTTTTTACAACAAAAATAAAATAAGACAAACGTCTGAGCCCTCAATATAACACAGTTTCATTGTGGTACTCTGTGCTTTTAAAATTATTTGTGAGAATACCGTTTGTGATAAAGCTTAGCACTGTTTGTTTCAGTTTGATCTGCTCCTGGCTCTGCAGCACGGCGGAGCGTTGCGTTGGGGTGCAGGAGGCAGGTTTATAGAGAAATGAGCTGTTTCACTTCGTGGTCTAACATTAATTACAGTATACAAGTTACATTTCAGGATAAATTAATACTGTATAACACCAATGGTAACATTTTATCATATACATTTCTATCCACGAAGTTGAAAGCTGTAAAATAGCATGACATAGTCACTTTAAGAGTGGCTCATGCCTTTTCCAGACTTTGATTTTAAATGTTTGAAGCTTTTACTAATTAAGAAACACCAGGAATATAGTAAATTAAAACTTAGAAGATCAAGACCAAGAAAATACGAATTTTCTTCCACCTGATTTTCATGAAATACCATTGCACCCAACCCCCTGAACACCCAGATTCTACTGCAGTGACCTCTTTTGTCTGTAATATGGTTTTGACTCCTTAATGTTTCAATTGATATCCAGTTGTAAAAAAAAGTGTTCTTGCTGTCAATCTGGTGTTAGAGATCACAAATTTAATTATTGCACTTACAATTAAGACTATGCTTTTGAGTGTCGTTGCTTTTTTATTAGTGTTTTAAATACAGGTAGTTACTGAAAGATCCTTGTAATGTACTTTACTAGAAGTTTAGTCTTTTTTCTCTATAAAAATATACTTATCTAAATAATCATGTAATCTAAAATAACCCTTGCATGGTCAAAACATGCAGTGTTTAGTATTTCTTTGATTATACACAGTACTGCTCATTTCCATTCCTTTGCCTAATGTCACTAAAATGCTTCAAGCCTAAAATTTCGGGGGGGAAAACGAACTTCTAAATATATGTGGAAGATGCACATTATTGCACAACATAGCTCATATTTACCGGGTTTATCTGCAAAATTTCATTAACTCTGCTCACTCCACATGTCCATGAACTACGCTTAGTTAGGGCTGGGTGATAATTTTTTATCCATTTAATTTTCTGAAGATTTTTATTTGGAAGATCTAGATTTTATTTAACAAATGCGTTGCTTGGAACTCCATAGCTCAGAGATGTAAAATCCGCCCAGGAACTACCTTGTTTTACAAGGATATTTTACTGCTCAATTTATTTGGACTTTGAATTCAGGTCAGTTCCAAGGCGGGATGATGACATGAAATAGTTTTCAAAAAAAATGTCACTTCCAATTTCTTTTAAGAAAATGAAAAAAGAATATCAAAAATCTCATGTGGCATGAAAAAAAAAAAAGTTGTTAATCGCCCAGCCCTACATGTCGTTTTAACTACAACCATGAGATAAAGCACTTCTAACAATGTCCTTGGTAACAGAAGCATATGAATCATTGATACACACCCTTGGCTGTATTAAGGACACAAACCAATAAGGTAAATTGCTTCCTAGCCCATAGAGCGTTACTGTTCATTGAGTTTTGACAAAAAAAAAATTCCATGTTTTAACAAATCCATGTTTTTCTACATAACCTAAGTTATGTGAAGCTTATAAAGAGCAACCACTCTTATGGAAAGTCTGCTTACCCTGAATATGATTACCACCTCTGCTTTGGTTGACCCTAACCTTCTTATGTAGGTTCAATGTCCACCTATCTTGTAGGGATTTTTTATTTCTGGTGCTCATCAGCTCAAGGTTCTGGACTTTTCCCAAAATAACTTTTGTCGTTTAATCTCATTTTAAAATACAAAACAGACGTTCACTGTGCTTTTACAGCAGGGATTTCGAACTGGAGGCTTTGAACATGGAACTTGTGGAGAAATAAAATATAAAGAGATGAGCAAGGATGACAGAGACGAGAAAATAATGAAGGCATGATTAAGGATTAGGACCTATAGGGGAAAAAAAATGAAAGGAAAAAAGCAGACAACCAGAAAGAAATTAGTAAGGACACAAGGAAGAAGACAAGGAACAGGGAAAGATGAAGAAAAATAAAGCAATGGAATAGCCTGGAGCAAAATACTAAAATCTAGTTCCAGGCAACATGGAAGCCCATTTTTTTGTACTAATCACAGTTAACTGAAAACAAAGTGTAGAACCATTTTTTGTATTCATAGAACATACTTTATGGTTTTAAGTAACACTCAAGTCTCAGAAGTCCTCAATGTAATTTTATTGGTACTTTGTGTAATTCCATTTCACATCTGCAGGACTGCAAAGGATCAAAACCAGAAGATCAGGATTAAAGGTCTCGTTATTTTTACAGACAGCTCGCTTCGAGGCGTTGAACAGCTACAGAGCGAGTCTCCCTAAAGAACCAGGCAACCGTTCAAACTTCCTGTAAAGGCTATTTGAGGAATACCGTTGCAATAAACGGACTCCTCTTAGACGTTAATTGATGCAAACAACCTAACCATTGCTACTTTCATGAGTTAGTCACTTAACATGCCGTTTAATGTCCCGTCAACTGTGGGGACAGGTCAATCCCCCCCTTCGGCCAACACTGGGAACATGGAACAAGAAAATAAAAATACAAAGAAATTTCACAGGAGATGGGCAGTATTTGCCCAGTGTGCATTTCCACCTCTTTCAGCAGCTCAGTCCAGAATCATGCCCTGCCACCCTCGCTTCTACAGTCCAATGAGATGGGTCGCTTGAGCCCGTCTGGTTAGAGTAGCAAGTCGGGGGAACGTCCAGATAAGAGACGGGGCGACAGCTTCGCTTTTAATCCCACTTCCTTGAGTACAGAATGAAAGTCTTTAAGGTCGGTGGCCAATGTCCTCCATCGCAAAGATCTAACGAGCTCTCCCTCAGAGTTATTGGAACTTTTCTACGTTAGTTGGTGGAGATGAGGGCGAGCCTGGCGTCCATACATACTACAGAGCAAGAGGGAGAACAGGGAGTGTATGGAAGAGATCCAGGAGCTCTATGTTTCTTCATGGGCTTTGTTTTGGAGAACGGAGAAAAAAAAAAAATGAAAATGACTGGGTTGAGCATCCAGGTTCAGGCAGTGTTTAGTAGGTCCTGGATGGCTTTCTGCTGCGTCTCGTTCAGCGTGGAAACGCACTGCGTCCATAATCCTGCAGACACCTGAGAAAAAAAAAGAAAAAAAAAAGTCTTCAACTGACTATTTCAAAGCCGGTTAAAGAGTCACTGACATTCAGGAATGAGGTTCTCGCTCACCTGTACTTGACGGATGACGTTTGCGAGCCGTTTGCTGCAGGCGTCTTCGGTTTTAACAGACTCGTTTGCGACGCCATCGGCTATGATGAGGAAAACTTTGGGGAGGTTGGAGTTTTCTGGCCCCAGGACAATCGGGTTGTTGCTGTGGAGAAGAGAAGGCAGAGGGGGTTGACCAGGGCAACGTTTCCAACATTTCCAGA
Source organism: Apricaphanius iberus (assembly GCA_028564705.1). Lineage (NCBI taxonomy): Eukaryota > Metazoa > Chordata > Actinopteri > Cyprinodontiformes > Aphaniidae > Apricaphanius > Apricaphanius iberus. The sequence goes on from JAPXFQ010002352.1 coordinate 192,443, forward strand.
CCCCAAATTTTCACAAGCGGGTCACTTTTTGCTACCTTTCAATGAGATCGCACAGGAAGTCGAACGTGTGGACGGCTTCTTCCTTGTCTTCTTTGAGCGGCAGCCAGCTTAGCCAGTGGGGAAGGACCTCGCCGACATTCACGCACTCCGGCCGGAACCTCATGAGCTTCCCGACTGCAGAGATGCAGTTCTCTGTGGCGTTGACGTTCTCCTTTGACCGGGAATCAGCTGCCTGGATGGCACCGACCAGCAGGGGGAGCGCCTCTGCAAAACAAAGCGGATAAAATACTCAAACCAAAAACCGTGGAGGTGGCGACTAGTCCGAGATCAGCAGGTGTCTTCCTACCGGTGCAGAACGGGCGATAGTTGTCTCCGCCATACTGAGCCATGACGCCGACACCGTAAGCGGCCGCCTGACGAACCTCGGGGCTGGTGTCGCAAAGAGACTGGAGCATCGGCCGCAGGAAGTACTCCGCATACTTGAAAGAGGAGGGGCTGCAGTGCTCAATGACGTCGTCAAAGATGCACAGACCCCACTGCCTGTCAGCCCACGGCCTGTTGGGACACTGAAGCGATGGGAGATGTGTCGGTTACCAAAGGGTCGGCTCAAGTTTGGCTCATTTACCGCCGATAAAGACCAACATCACTTACTATGAGCTGGACGATGAGCTGCAGCAGCCTCTCGAACCAGGGCAGCACCTTCTCTTTATAACTGCTGAACACAGAGTGCAGGATGTCCGACACTTTGGTCAGGATGTAAACATCATTCTCATCCTGAAAAATCAAACCGGAAGGAAAGGAAAGCACTTAAGAACCAGAGGAAAATCTTTTGATTCATATTTCACCAAAAATAAAACCCCATAAATATATACTAACCTCATCCTGGAGGGTTTCCTCCACCTGCTCATCATAGTCTTCATCTTGTCGTTTGGCTGTAAAAGTTAACAGTCTCGTTACAAACATTCTCCAATTCCAGACCCAATTTCCCCGTGTGTTGACCTTTAACCCCACACTCAGGTCTAAACTCAGTGTAACAGGCAACATCATTTTCAACAACCCAAACTGGATTCATTGCGCAGAGAATAGGCGTTTGACCCAGACTGTTTATAAAGCCAATAAACCCATTTTTACTTTTCATCTGTACACTACTTTGCTCATCTCAATGGAATATTGCACAGAGTACAAATAAAATGAATTTTGCATATATAATTTGGAACAATTGCTAAATTTTGTTGTTTAGCAGTACTGGGAATAATTCTGGACACATTGTAAAACAAATGATGGAGCAATCAAACTGGAAAACCTTTAGTCACTCCGAACATTGGTGAAAGCGTATAGAGTGAATAAGAACTGGACACCGTTTTAAAATAGATATCTAGTTGGGAAACAATGGGTCAGTCCTCACCATGTCGGAGCTCCTGGTTTTTAAAGTGCTCTTCCAGTTTCCCTTTGAGGATTCCACCCAGTTCCTCAAAATGCTCGTTGTTCAAACAGCCGTCTCCCATCAACTCAACGCACTGAAAAAAACAAAATAAGAGGCTAAACACACAAGCACAGTCTGAATGATCTACAAATTTCCCAGGAAGTTGGTTTTCCCACTTTAAGGAAAAGGGGGTGTTTTTTTATATTCAAGTTGAGGAAATATCCAACCAACAAAACTTCAGAATAAGCATCAACATTTCCAACCAGTGCATATTACTCTAATGCAAGTGTTACAATACAAAGGGAGTTTAAACTGAGATGCTGAAAATCAACTATTAAAGAGCGCCATTGTTCAGCTTCCATTTATAGCTTTAAAAGGGAAAGTTTGTTTTTAACCTGGACCTTATTTTTAGCATTTATTATCTTTATTTACCACCCTGCCATACAGGTTCGGAGCCACTTGGGAGTCCATTAGAAGAACCTTACATCCAGTCACAATCAGCATATATCCATATGAGTGGTGAGGTCAGGCGGAGTGCCACCTCTAAACAAAGCATCCGCTGCCACAAAACTCCATTTAAAAAAAGACTTTGCGATGAAAAGTTAGCGATATTCCCCTGTGACGACACCCGTTATATGGAGTAACGCTTGGAGTACAGCTGTAGTTGGGACACTTTTCAGAGCAGTAAAGCCCTGTTTAATTTCAGGAACAAAGAAGCCTTCACCCTGGTGGGCTCAGAAGAGGTTTGGGGACTCACCTTGGCAAAAGAATGCATGATTTCAGAAAGGACGTCCGAATCGGGCTCTGTGCCAATGGACTTGATGAGCGCGTCACACATGAAGTGCCACATCTGGGTGAGGTACTCCGGTCCTCGAACCCGAGCACACTCCAGGAGCAGGGGCATGGATTCAGCAGCAGCCACCCTCACACGTCACACAGTTAAAGAAAATCAGTCCCATCTACAGTTTCTTCAGTAGTTTTGAAGCATAAAAAGATGCGATAAAGGTAATGGACTCAGACAAAAAAAAAACAAAAACAAAAAAAACGATTGAGACGTATCAGTCTCACTTATCCAGCTAACAGCTCAGTAAATTATTACACCACAACCAAGAAACGCACCTGAAATGTCACTAGTTTAAGTTGTGACAAATAAAAGCATAAAGGATATCATCGTGAAAGTAAAACTTGAGCAGAGGAACCATGAGCTTCACCACCTGCTCCGTGTACTCCACAAAACCCTCCTTCAGCTCTTTTGCATAACACACCTAGAAGGAGAAGAAATATGCATTCATGGACTAAAAGGTATTTTGTTTTAAGGATTAAAGAGAGGAAAGGATGCCTGTAATCTGATCAAATTCATAAATAATTTATTTATTTCTGCTCACCAACATCTGGCAGGCAGTGGCCTTCTCCTCCAGGCCAGCCGTCTTTATTCCAAAACTCTGCTGATCTCCCAAGTTCACAAACTCCCATCCCTCATCCTCAGATATGTTCTCCATGTCCTGAGCTACAGTAAAGACCGTTTCAGTCAGGAATCTCTGAACTTTTCTCCAGGTGGTGAAGACAGAACTATTCTGCTACTTACTGTCAAGCAGAGCCACCTCAGGCTTGATGGAGGCAGTTTTCATTAAGGGGCCCATCACCACAGGAAGGTACTGCTGAAATTCCTTCCCTAGGATCTTGCACATCCTGGCCCAGGCAGATATCATGTAGGAGATCTGGAGAACCAACAGAACCAGTCAGAAAGGTTTTACAAAAAAAACACAAACGGAAGCGTTCCGAGTCAAGTTCCCACCTGAGGATCGTCATCTTCCAGGTCATTGAAGTCCGTCTGGGTTTTAAGGAGCAGCTGCATCACTGCAGAGGCATCCGGCATGAACTGGTGGAGCACAAAGAGATATAAGATTGACCGGAGCTGTAAGGAAAGCGGTCTGCCCACACATTCAGGCCCCAAACGTACCTTCTCCTTGCCGACAGCCAGACCGATCAGACTGATGCACTCTATCGTCTTCCCCCGCAGCAGCCGAAGCTCTTTCTGCACGGCGTTCTCCACGATGTGTTTGAGCGAGGGCATGAACAGGTCGTAATATGGCACAAACTTCTCCTCGGCCGTGTCGGCCACAGAGGCGATGGACGTCACCACCTGCTCCAGGACCAGCTTGGTGCCCTTCTGGATCAGCTGACGGAGAGAACAGACGGGTCAGACTTCCGGCCGGGCGCCATATTGAAACCCACTTCCATGGTGGAAGCCTCACCTCCTGCAGCTTGGCCACCATGATGACATGAAGGTGCTGCACCAGGCTGTCCAGGTAAGGGATGAGCAGTGATTTGGGACAGTCCTCTGTGAAGTTGATGAGCGCAGCAGCGGCGTGCGCTTGCACTCGAGGGTTACTCTGATCCTCCATTGTCTGGAGCAGCGCTGAGATAACCTGACAAATATCACATCATTTACTTATAATCAACTAAACAGTTTTTTTCCTCTGATCAAATATTTGCAACAACAAAACATTTTCTGATACCTTATCGTGGAACTTCTTCTGGAAGGTTGGAGCGAAATCTGTGGCCATCTGCCCGATAGCGTTACAGGCAGCATAACGGACTCTTGGGTGCTGAGGAGGGGGAACAGAGCACCATGTGTGTCATTACTTCCTGTAGCCACAGAGGAGCTCCTCTCTTCATTCTGGTTGGATATTTAGCCAACTTATTTATTTGGTTGCCATTGAGTCAAGAGACTTTTGAACCAAGGGTGTCCAAGGTGTGGTGCGGGGTACATTTATGTATTTTAGAATCAAGTATTTTTCTTCCAGTACTTGTTGCTCAGCAACATTTCCAACCCAAAAACTTTAACTATACGCCTTTTAATAAAGTATTTAAGCAAAACAGTGTGTTTAGTTTGAAGATAAAGGGAATCTAATTTATGGCCATTTCATACTTTCAATTTGTTCCTAACAGCTAAAATTAATTAACTTATGTCAAGACTATTCTAGAAGGCTTCTTTATCCATTTTATATTAAACAGAACCAGATTTAATGGCTGATCAGAAAAAATATTGGATCCGTTTAATATAAACACCCAGCTAACGGATGATTTTAGGCACATATGAAGCAGCAGGATGGTCATTGTTCATTTCTGGGTGCAGAACATGCCTCCAGTATGATGCACAATTCACAACACCTGACAATTTGCATCACTGTAGGCAGAACAGGGCAATAAATTAATTTCATCGATTAATCAAATTCTCTTTTCTATGAAGACCTAAGTTTTGGAAAACGTAGATTTTTTTCCAATTTATGCAGTTAGAGTGATGTCGTTCTACCCACTCCCTGCCATCTTGTTTTAAAAGGATTTTTTTACAGCTTGTTTTTAGTTGGACTTTGAATTCAGGTCAATTGAAAAAAAAAGCATGTTTAAAAAATTTTTTTTTAGTCACTTCCAATTTCAGGTAGAAGAAACCAAAAACTTAAAATCGTATGTGGTGTAACATCTTAACTTTTTCGGTTTACATATCCATGTTGAACATTTCCGTAGTTGTTCCTTACGGGATCAGAGCAGAACAGGAGGACGAAGCTAACGATCTCTTGGAGAATGGCCTCCATCTGCTGGTGGCAACCTTCCCCGATTGCAGACAGCGCCATCAGTCCAGCGTGACGGTATTTCCAGTCAGCTGTCAACAAAAGGAAATGACAACGTTCAGCCTTGGAGTTTGAAGAACAAAAATAAATAAATCTAGACTGAGCAGGTTTACATACGATTCTGCAACATCTGCATTATGTGCTGTTTGATCATGGGCAAAATTATCTTTCCTCCCAAACCGCAGGCAATTCTGTCCAGGGCGCTCTCCCCGGCCACAGCGTTACTAACGAGCCACCAGAAACAGATTCGATCAGATTAGGTTGCATCTTGTGATGATGTAAATCAAGCAGGGAATGAGCGCGGCTGCAGCCTACCTGTCGAAGTCATCGTCCTCCAGCTCGTCAGCCATTGCCCACTCGTCATCGTCTTCCAGGTCTACCATCATGGCAAGCATCTGGGGGACTGAGAAGAGGAAAGGTTTTAACAAAGAGAAAACAAGCAAAGCAGCATTAATGCCAACCAACAACAGACTGCATCCCCACCGCTCTGAGCTACAACAGCCGTGTGCTTCCTCAGCATGGCCGCCGCCGTCTCCGATAACGTGACGATGACTTCCAAGGCCAACTGCCTCTGCATGTTTGTCAAGTTGGTGTCCGCGCACAGCTGAGGGGATAGGACACTGGGGTCGGTCAACAGTTTACGGCAATGTGTCTGCTCTGTTTTTCTCCGCAGAACCAGAGATGGGATTTTTTTTATATCAGAATAACCAGACAGACCTTCAGGCAGAGCTGCAGCGTCGCCTCCAGGTTGGGTCTCAGGTATTTGGGAGCCGTATCTGCGATTTCCACCAGAGACTTGAGCACTGAGTCGTCTCCCTGATAGCAGGACTCATTCACTGCCTGATCACAGGAACACAAACACACAATAGATCAGGAAATATTCAACAGTGATTAAGCTGAGGCAGCTCTGTTCTGTTAGTTCTGATTGGGGCGCATCATGTTTGATTAGTTACTCCCTCCTGTTCTGGATGCAGCTGGAAGGATTTTCCCCCCCTTACACTGTTATATGGTATTTGATTTTACAACTTGGAGCACCTGATTTGCATCTTAAAAGCTCAAATAATACCTGAACTGCGACCCCAAATCTCAGGGGTTGAAAAGGAGACAGCATGGATGCAGAGCAGAATCAAAGAGAAGAGAGAGGAGGAGGAAGTTAAAAAAAAGTCTTTCATCCATCATAACTGGCAGGAATCATTCAGTTTACTCCAACGTCTCTCTGCCTGGCTTTCTAACCCAGATATATTTAAAGAGCAGGGGCAAAAGCAAACTAGGTGGATTGGCAGAGCTCGTCACCCAGGACAAGTTACTGGGAAATAGTCTGCAACTGGTCATGGCACTGTCAGAGCACAAGTCTTCAGTCAGGTGTTTTAGATTCCCTGCAACCAGAGATCCTTACTGCCCACAGCATCTCTTATGGGATAAATATAGTAGTTGTCAATTGAGTTTTCCTGCATCACAATTTCCTCGCCCTCATCTGTGAGCTTCAGCATCTTCAAAACTAATATATAAACATCAAATTTAGCCACTTTAAGCTCATCAAGCCGATCAAATATACTATCGGCATGCAGAATTTGCATGCATGGCACTTGACAGACAACATCCTACCCAACGATAAATCCAAGTAGCCGCATGCAAAGAGAAATATTGCGCTGCCCCAGCATTGGTGGTAAACGTGAAACAAGCGAGGCTTCCTACCTGTAGGATTCCAGGCAACAAGTCGGCAAAATGCTTCAGCAGAACAGTGTTGCTTTCGTTGGACAGGACGAAAGATGCTGCTGCCCGGGCTGCCAGGGTGCAAATCTGGAGGCAAAGACAAATCGCTTACTCACTTTGCTGTTGCTAAAGCTGAAAAAGTAGCGGGCACATTGTCTGGGTTTGTTTTTTGTTTTTTTTTACATGGGAGTTCACTTGGTCCTGCATGCACTGCACAAGCATGCGCTTGATGACTTCCAGGTAATGCTGCTGCTGGTTGCCGAAGATTCCTGGAAAGTTCCTAAAGCAGAGGGGAGACAGACAACAGTCAGACATCGGGACATCCGTCTGAAGGGACGAGTGGCTCACGCAACTGGATCTCACCAGAATATGTGGAGGGCAGCTTCTCGCAGACCAACGTTGTCAGAGTTCACAGAGTCAAACAGGAACTTGAGCACTTCTGGCCACTGGTTATTCCCATCATCATCTGGAGTTGAAGATGGATCATTAATGTAAATTGTTAGCACGCTTATCATCTAAAAGGTGTAACATTCCGTAAAAAGCTCTAACCGAAGCACAGGGAGTCAAACCTTATCAAGTTCAACAAAGAAAAAGTAGCTTTTTTTTTTTAAAGGAACTGACCACTAAAATGTACGGAGCTAAAAGTTAAAAGGTGTTAAAACGTTACCAATGAGGTTGCGGCAGAGCTCGGCTGCGATGTCGCAGACTTTCTTGCGGATGTTCTGCGACGTCTCCTGCTGGATGCTGGATAGCAGTTCCGTCTTGATGACTGTCTGCATTTCCAGCGTCAAACCCGGGTATATTTCTTCAAAGGACGACGACAGCAGCCGCCGCAGCAACACCGCCGCCATCTGCCGGACCTGAGGGGAACAAACATAACTTAGCGGCTCGTCCGAGCGCAACTGAGACCTAATAAAACCAAACGCGTGCAAGCTAACTTAAGATAGGCAGAAGCTGCAGCAGAGTCACTCTCCCAGCCCCTCAGTGCCTGCTCCCGTTTCTGAATATCTAAAAATATCAGCCTTGAGGGTAAAGGGAAAAAAAAAAAAAAAAAAAATCAGGAAGCATGAGGGAGTGAGCAGCTGGGCGAGTCACAGCAAACTTAACCAAATGGTAACACGATGAGTCATGAAGAAACGCCGTTGTCAGGCTGTGGTGAGGTCCCACATGTGACAAGCGGATTCCTCACATGCCAGTTGTGTTGCATCTTTTCAGAGTCGGCCAGTAAAGCCGGGCCACGGCTCATTGAGCACTTCAACAACCACGGACGACGTACAAACCTCCTCTGCAGCTGATGCATCCCTGACGGCCTGCAGCAGGAATGTGATTTTGTTCTGGCCCGGGATAGTGTCGTAGGTTTCCTGCAAAGAGAAGAAAGCACAGAGATGAGTCCGACGTATCCCCATCCAACTCTTTGGGGAATGAAAAATCCAGTTTCAATCACTGCTTAGACAACCCTGACCCCACAGAAAGGCCGTTTTGCCGACATTGCAAAGCGGGAAAACACAATCTCACCTCCCTGCATTTGTTCATACCATAAAACAGCCAATTCTAACCCTTTTTACACTGGCTAGTATGTTTAGAGCAAATGTGCCTTAATGAAGATGAAGCTATAGTTTAAGCTGCTTCTCTTCTGAGACTGACGGGTAACAACTTCCCAACAGTCTTCCAGGTGCTGCAGGCATCAATTTTCGGCTTCTATTGGGTTCTTGATGGGAATAAAATGACATTTTTATTGCATTTTAGTGTGAAGAAGTTATACGCACAGTATAATCTGGTTTCTTGACTGATAAGCCAAAGAAAGCATGTATTCCTATGTACAAAGCTAAATTAAAAATTAAAGTACAGATCCTTTAGTTTAATGACTCATTTTTGTGATCATATTTTAGATTTAGATCATTTGGTTAATATTTGACTTTGTCTTCCTGACCTGGTTTAAAAAACAAACAAACGGGAATAGCCGGCACACTAGAGGCTCTTTGGGGATGCACTAACAACCTGGATGTGTGCTTTGAAGACGATGCAGTTAAGATGCGAGAACAGTTTAGGGGAAACGCAATCAACCTTTATCTGATAAAAGCACATTTTCCTCCTGAACAAAACCCATTTACATGAAAAGCAGCCCTACCTGATTAACTTCTTGGTGTACCAGAGAGAATATGTTTGCATTACAAACAAAGCGAGGGAGAGGCATCGGTGTGGCAACGCTTGTATGTCGTAATTTGGACCCCTTACCGAGCGAATGGAATTTAAAACAGCAATGTTATCCATTACAGTTTGCATGAGCTTGTAAAAAACATAATTTGTAGTTGCCCAACAACTCCCCCACCCCTGGCAATGGTCGATCTACATTACAAGGTATCAAAGTGTTTGCATGTCAACACATTTCATGACCGCATTTTTGAAAAGTTTAGTCGCTGAAATACACATGGACCGGTCACCGTGCCAAAGAAAAACAGCCGACACCACGGCTACAAATTTCACAACCATGGTGTTCCTTCTGTTTAAAGCTTCTTTTTTTAAAGCCCGCAGCCTCAAAGAGTATCTTTAAAGATTTCCTAGGGGTTTAAGACAAAATTTGACATTTGTAAAACATTTTCAGAGACCAAAAAAAATATTTACCTCACATAATTAAATTTGAGTAAAAGCAGACTTCACTTTGTACAAAAAGAGACCATTTATGTGGCATGAAGTTCCAAATAATTTTAACTCGTAAGGTACTTCAAAAAAAAAAAATGCAATGAAAAACCAATTTTTCTGAAAGAAAAAGCATGAAAATATAACTATAAACTTTTTCATTTCTTCTTTTAAAGTATTCAAATGAAACCCTGAGACATGTCACTGCAATTCAGGAAACTTGCTTAAATAAAAGGGAAGATGCATTAAAAAATTATTTTAAAAAATATATCTATAGACTCGTATTTCCTAAAGGATTAAAATCTACACGTTCACGAGTGAGTTTGCAGCCATTAAAATAAGTTGTAGTATTTTGACATTTGGATCAATTCCCATTATGGTGTGCATGGCAGAGAGGGGAAGAATACCAATGAGCTTAGTATCGCGACAGGCAGACTGAGCTTTAGAAAGGAAAACGCTGACTCCCAGTGACGGGGGAGGGTGATAAGGTTCGACTACCTCATCCAAAAAAGTCGGCTACCAGGGAGGGAAACAATGCTTTTTTTCCGCGGTAAAGAAGCTCATAGTGACGGGGGGAAAGGGAACAGGCCAGCCTAGTCACAGGCAAAGCAAATCCTCAGCTAAACCAATAAAGAGTCTGGGTAGTGAGAAAATTGCCTTCAAAAGTTGCGCAACAATGAAGGGAAATTGGTTCTGTAACTTATTGGTTACTATGATATATATATAAAAAAATAGGGCCATTTATTCATTACTGCATGCATATATTGCACTTTCAGTAACACGGTTATCACGGCGTTCATATGTATGTTTGTGGCGCATCACAGCAGCCCTGCTTTGACTTATAAATTCACTCTAGTGTAAATACATGTCCATGTTTAGGTTCTAAGTAATGTGCTTGGAGCTAACCGAAGCTAACAGAGGCGATGTGGTAGCCGTTTAGCTCCACGCTACTTCCTGTCAGCTGGAGATTTGAGATTAGGACCCGAGGAACTGGATCCTTTCACTTTCCACCGACGCTCCTCGGTGCCACAACGACGAGCACAAGCGCATTTTACAGAGCGGCATAAATCCCCAGCATCTCCGAGAGCCGCCTGTGTCAACATTAAACTACGCAACAAGGTGGTAGTTAGCAGTTAGCTGGCCGTTGCTTAGGTTCAGATCCCACGTGGGCTACCGAGTCTGCCGCGAGAGCTCGCACGGCTCGGCCAAGCTCAACGGCCACGGGCAGCTAGCTTCTGTCGTATTCACTCTCCCCAGCGCTAATACAGCGTGTTGTCTTACCTCTGCCTGTTTCCTGACATTGTTGTCAGCGTTCATAAGGTTCCCCAGCAAGAGGTAGAACTGCTGCTGTTCCGCCATTGCGGTGAGATCCAAAAAAGACCAGCCGGGTGGAGAAGCGGCGAAACGAACCCGGCAGACCCAGCTCTGGCCGCACAATTTAGAGACTGCACAATTGGCTGGCGTTACCAACTCTTCTCACCGCCTATTGGACCACGGACGAGCAGCGGGCGCACGCTATTGGTCAATAGAGATTCTTCGTGAGGATTGGTTTAAAAGACGCAAAAAGCACGTATTCGTTGTTTGTATTGGCTACTAGAGAACTGTCAAAGCGCGGGAGTTTATTACATCAACACAGACACAGCAGAACCATATTTGTCATTGTGTCATGGGGATAATAAGTGGATACATTTTCTCAATGACTAAATCACAAGAACAATAATAAAATATATGAATTCAATTTAAACAATACCTCATCCAAAAGGGAAATTTGATGTCATAACTCATATTAAATAAGTATTTTCAGTTGCTGTGGCCGGGAAGGATCTGTAGCAGTCTTTCAATAAATCTGAAGAGGACCCTGATTGAAGACTGTTCCCATATGAAAGTGTCATGACTATCATGACATGCTAACAGCTCAATATTAGAGCAGCAGAGACAATTTCCCACTGTGACATGACTTTGGCCATTATGGGGGTTTGATGGTTTGAACTTCATCCATGTCTCTTTCTGTGCTCTTTGGTCCTGCTCTGCATCCATGGAGCCTTCCGCTTCAACTCCTCTGGCATTTGAACAGTTCAGGTATTAATTGAGCTTTTGGAGTTCTAATCTGCTACTTTTGGTTGTAAATCCAACACGTCGTTGCCAAGGTTTCACATTATAAAGATCCAAAAGTAAGAGAGTGAATTTTTTTTTCCAAACATGCAACGCCTCAACAACAACAACATAAAAAAAATAAAAATCGACACATCAGAAAAAACGTACCAGAGATACTCCAACATGCTGCCATCATGAGTAGGACATTTCTAGAATAACTAGAATTCAGAGCATTGATATACAAAAAAATCTTCCCTCTGAGTCTATGCTTTGTCCTCGGGACGTCTTAAAAGTAGATAGTGTCTGCCTCACACATTGAAGTGACAAATGAATGGACAACATTTTCAGCATCACTCCTGGACAGGATGTTTCTCATTTTAGCAATATTACAAGGTGAAATGGAAATCCTACAAACCTCATTATAATGGGATTTCAATGTCATGTCTTGGACAAAAATAACATTAGGGGTCTTCACGTTATTCCTAGAAGCCAGATTCATGCCAAACCTAACTAATTAGATTAATCAGGATTTATGGATAAATATAGTTGCCTATCATCAGCATTACTTTGGAAATGTATCCCATGCTGTCCAATGATTTTGAAAGCACATGCATAGTAAAAATAATTGCGCCGAGCACAGAAGCCTGTGGTACTCCACAAGTAACCCTTGAAGGGGAAGAAGATTCATCATTTACATGAACAAACTGGAATCTGACAGACAAATATGACTAAAACCAACCCTGTGCTGTTCCCTTGATCCCTGCAACATGTTCAAATCTTTCTAGAGGATATTGTGATCGACCCATCAAAAGCAGCAATCTAAAAGACCAGAACAGTCAGTATGTTTAAATGCACATCTATCTAATCAAGCTTTTGGCAGTAATTGGACTAATAGCCAGAGTAGGGTCGTGTCCCAAATTACATGTCAAAGAGAAAACTGAATTATTAAAGGAAGGGTGTTCGACTTTGTAACGCCAGGTGGCGCCATGTACCCCTTCATGTTAACCTTCTTCCAGTTAGCCTCAACTAGCACATGGACAGTAAATAGATGCTGGTGGGAGTAAAAGAGACTGAATAAAAGCAGGATATGCACAATCACAATGCACCTTCTCTTTGTCTTTCTAAAGAAGCATTGAACGTCCGCTTCCGTTTTTCTTAGTTGCTATATTCTTCTTCTTCTACCCTCCTGTTGTTGTTGATTTGCACATCATGATTTGCTCATCTAATTACTTTGGGCATGGGGTGTTGGTTGCAAAGAAATTTGAATTCTATTCGCATTATCTGGGTCCCTTACTCTGATTTCTCAAACTCCAGTTCATTCCGATTTAATTCGGACTATTAGGAAATAAATTGACATTCTCTTGTTGTATGTAAGCACACAGTCACAAGTCCATTCTGAGGCCCTGAGAATATCATTAGTAACTTTAGCAATGAATATTGTCTTTCTGGTCCTATGTAATATTTTAATCTTCTGTTATTTATTTCTGAAAGCTTACAGGCTTTAAGGTCTGCAGGAACATGAGCGCTAAACACAAAACACTGACATGTCAGGTATTCGAGGTCTGTGTACATTCAGGCAGTTCATTTCTTATATGAAACTAAAGAAAACACTCCATTTTCCAAAAAAAATTCGTTTCAAACAATAAAAATACTGCCTGAATTTACATGGACTATTTCAGTAGAATCTGGGACAAAGTTGGGAAATGAAAATGAATGACGGGTTTTGATCATCATGGAAGTGAGCACTAGGATTTACTGTGTCCAGGTCTCTTCTCTTTTTCATTTCTAAAAGGAAGATTTCATTTGAAATTTTAAAAATCACAAGGAAATTTTTGAACCACAGCACTGTTAGATTTTAGAAATTTTGAATAGCAGTAAATGTGGTTCTTTTTCGCTATTGATTTGTTAAATTGTTATCAATCACTCCTTGATTACACATTATTTGGTTTATAATGGTCAGAATAGAAAAAGTGGAATTTTGGAAAAATAATGAAAGGGATTTAATAAAGGCACACAAGACTTTTATGACAGTGCAAAGAAATATGATGGAGGAAACAGATGGAAATAAATTGTCTATATATAAAAAAAAAAGAATAAGCTGAAGCTGACAGATAACCACTTTTGACAAGTTATTAAGTTTTTATTGTGCCTGTTTAATCAAAAAATCAACACCCCAGTGAATCATATGTGCTTTTCCCTCCTTAGAGTCCCAGAGTGAGCAGTCTTGATTAAGTGTTACCAACTGAATTAAAAAAACTAAACTTGGAAATAGTTTTAAGACTTAAAATAATAAAACAAGCTGCAACAACTTCAATTTTATTATCTGTTTTGATAATCAGGAGATTGTATGGGTGTATGGGTTGGGCGGGGAAAAAAAGCATGTTCCCCAGCTAGGGCATGGCAGAAAGTAATTGAGAACCAAAGCCTCAAGCACTGCAATGGACTATTAGCCAGTCCAGGGGTACCCTGCCTCTCACCAAATGATAGCTGGAGATAGACACCAGCCCCCTGTAAGCCCGGATAGACGGTATAGATAATGGATGGATAGATAACTAAAAAAATTATGCTTTAAGTTTTTATCCACTAGATGGCACCAAAACATATTTTAAATCTTACAACTAATTGCCTTTTTACCATTTAAGTCTATTTCAAAACCGGTTGACTGTCAAAAGGAAAAAAAAAGAGAACATATTTTTTTTAAATGCTTTTCCCTACTTTACAAAACATTTCAATGGATCTAAAGACTTTCAGTTTATTACTGATTGCACATGATTAAAACTGAAGAGTATAATTTACAGTCACTTTTAGCATTTTAATCATCTGGTTAGAGAGGCTGATTGATGAAACATAAATAAAACTGCATTTCTTAATATTTCACCCTGATTCTTTACAGTACCCTCTAGTGGTTGAGTCTAGAAAGCACTGACAGGGTTGCACAGTGCACAAATGTAACTGTCCAGGCAAGCGACAAACATAAATACAGAATCAGATATGTGCTTATAGAACCCAGTCAACATTTGGCTAACTGTGTCTTAGCCGGTTGTTGGTTTCCCTCTGGGATCAATAAAGTATTTTTTGAATCGAATTTGTCTCATCTTCAGCAAACTTGTGGGATTGTTCTTAAATTCTCGCTAGATTTGAAATGGATTTGGATTTGGATTTGAAAACGGCTCAATAACCTGAAACAGAAGGCTGGTTCTGTTATGGGGACAACTGTGGAACAACTGGAGATACTGATGCAAAGAAGGATTCTTCATAAAATTAAAATGATCCATCCTCTCCATGAGACAGTCCTACAGCAACAGAGTATCTTCAGTCGGAGGCTTCTTCAGTTTCGCTGCAACACAGACCGCTACAGGAAATCCTTTCTCCCCACAGCCATCATGGTCTACAACAATTCCTTGAAAAATTAATTAATGAGCTACAACAACAATTAATTTCCCTCTGGGATCAATAAAGTATTTTTGAATTTGAATTGAATTTGAAATTGGGGCCATTCCAGCCAGAGATAAAAAGCTAGCTTGCTTCCTCTGATCCTAAACCAGCTTAGAAGTGTGTTTAGATTAATTTTTCTCATTTTTTTCAAAACACCCAACAAATTCAGAAAATTTGGAGTG
The DNA here is from genome assembly GCA_028564705.1 of Apricaphanius iberus. Taxonomy (NCBI): domain Eukaryota; kingdom Metazoa; phylum Chordata; class Actinopteri; order Cyprinodontiformes; family Aphaniidae; genus Apricaphanius; species Apricaphanius iberus. The sequence goes on from JAPXFQ010002352.1 coordinate 207,559, forward strand.
AGTACTCAGTAATTCACTAGTGGCACCGGCAGCCACCACCATGCTTGACAGCTCTTAGGTTTTTTTCATTTTGAATGCGTCACACTGACTCCATACATACCCATTGGTCCTTTCTGACCATAAAACCTTGTTCTAAAAAGTGTCAGGCTTCTTAATGTTTGGCAGTCGGCTTGACTTTATTTGTATAAGTAAACATGCTGAGACACTTTTTCTCCTTGTAACACTTGTAGGAAAACGTGTTTGAATGTCAACATGTAAGAATGTGGGTTAATTTTTACACATTGGAAATAGAAATGTGTGTTTGGGAGGGAGCAGAAAATGAGGCAGATATGAATACCAAACTGTTTCTCAGCACGTCTGCCCTTAAATAGGCATGGAACAATATACAGTGCTTACATATATAAAAAAAAGTGTTCAGCCTCTTGGATGTTTTATCCTTTTTATTGCTTTTAAGGTCAAACTGAAAACTGATTTTAACAAAAAAAGAAAATTAAATAAAAATATATCATATAAAGTATTGCATAAATATTCAACCTCTTTAAAGTCACTGACTCAATTCAACAAAGAGCTAGCCAGTTGGCGCTAGCAGTGTCATAATTACTTGAGTGCAGTGATTCCAGTGTAAAGACATTTGTGTCTGGGATGTCCGTTCACTGGTTAATCAGTATTCCTTGCTACCATTACAACATGAACACTAAAGAAAACTCCAAGCAAATCAGAGAAAAGATAATAAAAAGTATAAGACAGGAGATGGATACAAAAAATCTTTAAGGCACTAAACTTCCCCCTTGAGTTCAATTAAACACACCACTGATAATATAAAGAAATATGGCCTAGACTAGGTCGTCCTCACAAACTGAGTGACTATGCAAGATGGAGACTAGTGAGACAGGCCACCAGGACTCCTATGACTACGCTTAAGGAGATACAAGCCTCAGCAGGTGGAATGGGAGACACCATGTTTAACGTAGACATAACACTGTACATACCCACAAATACTCCATCCACCTTTTGAAGCATTGTGCAGTAGGCCCTTGAAGGCTTGTAAAGGGGGGCAGTCAAATGAATGCTGCAAAATATAAAGAAATCCTGAGGACAATAACTTTCCAATCTGCAAAAAAACTAAGGTTGAAGAGAAAATTTAGTTTCCAGCAAAACAACGACCCGAAGCATCCAGCTAAAGCTACACAGAGATTGTTCGAAGACAATGAGATGGATATTCTGGAGTGGCTCAGTCAAAGCAGAACTTCAAAATGACGGAACTGAAGAATGGAGAAAAACTGTAGCTTTCACTATATATTCTGATTTGGAAGAGGATGAGTAACTATGCAATCACTTATTTCATGTTACGTTTTTTATTTCATTTAAAGGGCATTATATTGGTTAATATTTTGTAAAAATCAGTTTTCACTTTGACGTTATAAATTTTTAATCACGATTGATTTGCAAATTCAATAAAAAGGTTAAACATCCAACAGGATGAATACTTTTTGTAGGGACTATAACATCAGACAAAGAGAGTCCGAGTGAATACACAACTAAGTTTTCAAAACAATCAGTTCATTTATAAAAGATAAAAACTATCCAGACCAACCAGCCTCTATGTGGAAGTAATCCCTTTTCCTATTATAGCACGAAATAGCTGTGATTAATCACTTTTGATTGGATCGGGTCTACAGGCTTGACTACAGTTGAAAGTGTAATTTAAAAAGAACCTGTCAGACAGCACAAGGTAGGCTGAACAAGCTAAAAAAACAACAACCCTCAAGCCAAGATTGGAAGAATTTCAAGAACAGATGAGAAACAAAGTCACTGACATCTATGGCTTTTGGGGCTCCAACGAACCACAGTGAGCCAATATCCACAAACCATTCCCAAAATTAATCCAAGGGTGGATTGATGAATCACCCAGGAGTACGGCGGGACAATATAGAAAAAGAGCATATCGATAAAGGGAATAGTCATATCAATCAAACTATACAATTATCGATAAATATCACAAAATGTAAAAAATATATTTTTTGTGCATCTCTGGTCAACTTGCTATTCTTCAATTAACTAATTTTAACTATAAATTAAACCATTTTCAAACACGTCTTTTTATCATAAATACGTTTCTAAGACATAGAAACAAATCAAGAGACCTGAGTAACATCAGTAAAGACAAAGGACAGCAAAATTATTAACCATTAAATTATATATATATTGTGTTAATACTTTAAGTTAAAGGCTTATCTTGATGCTCTTTAATCTTTTAAGCATTTTATGACACTTTATGATATTAATGGCTGAAACCCTTGTCAATAAAGCTTATATAAATTCAGTTCAACTCTGGTTCAGCTGTTCGCTAAAGCTAACCAGCTAATCACCAGAGTGTAGACGGAGCAAAGAACACTGCAGCCCAGTCCAGTCACTGAGAGCTGAAGCTGGCTGGCCTATCGAACTTTGTGCTTTTCTAAAGCGTTTTTTTGCTTCTGGGGACCGGGAGCAGAACTGAGGGGACATTTTAAAAGCCACAGGTGTTGTTAGCAACACGACCTGGCTAAGTTTCCTGTGTCTTTCTGTAAGGGATTCACAGCGAGCCGGGAGCGGGGGGTACTGTTTAAGACAACTGATCGTAGTATTTTATTTTGTTTATTATTGCTACGTTTAGTGTGTTACTGCGTCGAGGATTGGTTCAAAACAGGACGCAACCTTTACGTGAGCTACTGAAACATTTATCCGGAGCAACTTCCTCCGCTGCTCCCTTGCTGTGACATCTGACCGCGGCGAAGCTACGTCGAAAAATTCTGTTTCAGCTCAAATCATATTATTAAGTGGCTTGAAAGGAGATAGGGGTGGCTGACAGAGCTGCCTGGGTCTGCATTAATGTTTAGCTTGGATTAAGTTATGATTGTTGTATTAAGTTACCTGATAGGCTATAATGAAAAAATGAGGGGATGTTTTTCTTCTTTCAAACTTTTTTATCGACCCCTTTTTTTTCTATCGCACCACACGTCTATCGATCGATATATATTGCTAACAAATTAACGTTAAGCCCTATCCAGGAGGTCACGAAATTACCCAGAAAGATATGTAAAGCTCTGCAGGGCTCTTCTATACCATGAAATCTGATGTATATCAGCGAAGATAATCATGTAGGAGTGTCAGGCCATCAGTGTGTGACCTTAGGCTGAAGCGGATTTGACTTTAGTAGGACGGTTATCCGAAGCACCATATCTAGGTCACCTCTAAATGGCTAAAAATGAACAGAGGAAAGGTTTGTGAAGCGGCCTCGTAAAAGTAGGAAACTAAACCTAATGAACAAGTGGGGAAATGTCAACCACCCCAGATGTTGGGTACCTACCCGTTATTCTGTCTGAGTATATCCGCATATTTATCGGCCTTTGAAGCATGCAGCATCTGAATTTGGATACACCCTATGTGTTGCTGTTCATGACATCTGCCATTTTGAAGTTGAAATGAATGCAGACTTTAAGAAAACCTTTATAAATGCCGGCATAAGGATTTCACCCATATCCTTCTTCACTGAATCCCATAACATGAAGTGCAGATGTTTGCATATCCCAGGATGCAGAAATCTTTTATAGGTTAATGAGCAGTAAGTGGAGTAGCGCCAGATTCCACTCAAAGTCAACAGATTAGCGCAAACTACCCGTACATATTTCACTTTAAATTTTAACTTACTTCCTGTAACATTACCCCATTTTCCAGGACTTTATGTAAGTAACATACTGATTCACTGTGCATGTTTCTGTGCTACCACCTGAATGTGGGACTCTTACAAGCTGTTTTTTACAGCCCCTGTGGAAAGGTGGACCTCAGTGACCTTAGGGTTTTCAAAGATCAACACAGCCAGTCTTCAACGCGAAGCGAGCTGCATGTTTGAAGTATTAAAAGTCAATATTTCTCTGTGACACAGAGACCTGATTCACAGTGGACTTCTATGTGCAGCACAAGGCGTCCATTGAATGATGTTAGGTGGGGGGAGGGGGGTGGGGTGTTAACAGTTGTTGGGTAACCATTTCATGCCTCTGCTACTGCTGATCATAGATTAATGAGGGCGGCTTAGTTTGCCTGAGTTTTTCCATTTATTAATTAGGTTTATTAGCACTATTGTTGAGTTAAAGCCACATTTTCTTTAAGTACTGATTCTAACTTGTTCCGTAAGTCAGCTGGAGAACAACACGGCCTGAATGCCATTAATTGCACTAGCATACTGTCTTTAATTTGTACTTTATAGATCTTTTCAGTCTAAAACGTAAATGAATCTTCAGGTTGAAAGTAATAGCTTCCAGGTTCGTGGACAACACTGTGGCACTGTTGTCTTGCACGTCCTTGGTTCAAATCCAGGCCTTGGGTCTTTTTTTCTCTTCCTGTGCATGCCTGGCTTCTCTCCGAGTACTCTTGCTTTCCCCCCCACAGACCAAAAACATTAGGTGGTTACGTCGATTTATATCTCTAAATTGTCCTTAGGTCTGAGTGTGAATGATTGTTTGTCCTGTGAGTTTCTGTGTTGCCCGTAGATAGACTTGCAACCTGGGTATGCCCTGGCTCTCTCCCAATGATCTTTGGAGATGGGCACCAACAACACAACCATTCAAGGATAATTGGTCTAAACAACGGATGGCTTACAGTTTCACTGGGATACAAATATGACATGATTCAGAGGCCTCTTTTCCTCGGCTCTCTTTAAAATAGTAAAGACACAAGTACGTATCATGTACGGGACAGCTATACGCTCCGCAAAAGTCAAGATATTGCTAAAACACCACAGCTCTATAATCAAAAAAGTGCTTTTTTACGGTCAGAGCACTAAGTCAACTAACTGCACAGCTTTAGCCTCGTCAATTCTGTCATGATTGGTAATAAAGGTAGGACCCAAAAGCTGACAGGGTAAGATGATTTATTAAAACCAGAAAGCAATGAGAGTACCAAAATGGGAGGATGGTAAATACAAGAGAATCTGGGAACCAACTGGATTAAACAGGGAACTGAAATGAGAAGAGGAACCAGTGGGATACTATAGCACAGATGACAATAACTAGACAGGGAACAAGAAACACCTGGAAGTAATTACCTGCGGAGGTGAAAATTGGATGAGATAAACAAGAATATTTAAAGCAGTAAACACAAATGATGTATGTATGATCTCAATTGGATTTATTGCTGAAATGAAATTAAAGGATGCTTAAAGTATTAGATTTAGGGTTTCCGAACTTTTAAAACCAGCTGTTTTTTACATTTCTTCCAACACATTCTTTGTATTTCTATATATCACAATATGTGTAGACCTATTATATTCACTTGTTGAAGTGATTGTAATAGATTGTCAGCTTTATTTAAGTCCTTTTTAGAAGGTTTGGTCCACGCTCGACTTTAGCTCAGCTTTCAACGTGTTCGTAATCTTTCAGCCTCTGTGGTGACAGGGGTGCTGGAAAAACACAGCCTGAGGTGGTCATCTTGAAGTTTGCACAGGAACGATGCATTCATCTTCACAGGTGGGGCTGTGGGGGGGCTGGGGGCTTTGGTGGGTTGGGTGACTCCGCTGTGGTGAGACTGAGACCAAGGGAGATGGATGTCCACCATGTGAAAGCAGAGGATGAGGCCGGGAAGTGTTATTTGTCTTTCATGCTCTGCTGAGCACATGTTGAGCCAAATGAGCCTGCCACATGATTTATTGCTGTCATTAATTTCTGAATGGTAGGTCACCGCTGCCCTCCCATCAGATTGACAGCCAATTCTGCAGCCGGGCCTGAACGGTGTCTCAGACAAAGTGTCATATTTTCTGCTTGTTGACACAGGCAGGTAGTGAATATGTCAACAAGAAGATGCAATCTTGCAAATCTAATAAAGTGCCATGCAAAAATATTCACACCCCTTGAACCTTTTTATATTATGACAAGTTGCATACAATTGCAATCATAACTTTTTGATTTCTAAAGCTTGGTTAAAATTTTTGGAACTTCAGTGTTTCTGATTAAATGTTCCAAATTCAACAAATATGCCAAAGACGTGAACGTTTTTAGACATGTTTTGGGTGGAATCGAGTTCCTTTTCGTGTCTGCATCAGCCAACCTTAAGAAAGCAACAAAGTTTTTAAGGATGAGAGAAAGAATGTGCAGCAAGGAGATCTGCGAATACTTGAGACCACTATAAAATTGCCTGTAACTGCTTATGTTATTAGTTCGAACACTACATTTCTCTTAATATGCATGAATATGCTCAGTGTATACTAAGGATGTTAGCTTCTACTTAGCACCACAGCAGAGGCTAACATCTACAGTCTTCCTTTCTATAAGTATAAAAATCTTTATCAGAAATTGCTTTGGGTTGATTTTTTTAAAATACTACAGACACAGAGATGTAAGAGAAAGCAAAAAAAAATAAAAATAAACATAGTTGCAGAATGAAGAAAAGTAAGGCTAAATAGTTCAAAGGGAAAGAGAGACAAAAAGGATACAAGAAAACACCCAAGACATCTGCTTCTACAACTGCAGAAAGAGGGAGAAAAAACAAACAACATATACAGTACATAAGTAACATCAACAATGTAACTGAAAAGCACAAGGTACCTATTCGTATAAGATGTATGTATTTATATCCGCTCTTAAGGGTACAATCAATCAGCGTCAAGGAAAGTAAATGAAGCTCCTGGATTTTGTGCTTTGCCAACGCTAGCTGATAGGGTGTCAAGTAACATTGTGCCTTGGTATTTCAACTTCCCAAGCTGGATTTAGTTTTTAATACTTTAGATTCACAATACATTAATAAATCAATACATTTACAAACAGGATGTATTCTCTATCACATAACTGGTTATCCAACAATTTTTTCATAACTACAATCACACGTTTTGCAATAACTAGCGACAAGCATTGTCTGGGATTTTGATGTAATTAAATCAGCTACATTTAAGGGTTTTTAGGCTTGATGGCTAGATATTTTCCCTGAAAACTTTCTGGTAAAAAGCAGAATTCATCCTATGCTGACAAAGACAAACTCATTTACAGTTGTTGTGCAAATTAAATTAGAAATAGACAGATCTGCCATACCTTGGGGGCTTTCCAAGGGCATTTTAAATAATATTTCTGTGATTGATCATAATTTGATCAACACAGATCATTTTTCCATGTCGTTCTGAAAACTAAAGCCAGAAGCAGATATGGTTTACACCAGTAGGAGGCAGCGGCTGCAGTGACTGTAATGTAGAATGATTATCATAGAAAACCCAGATAAGTTCATAGAATCATATATATTCATTCTTCTTCACCTGTTCTGTAAACTATGAAGGCATATATAGAGCAATAGACAACAGGGATCCTTTAGTGAATGTACGGGTTTACATGAAAATCTGATTTCTGCAAATTTCGGCCTAAACCAGCTTCTGTTTTAACACAAAATCTTCAAATAGCTCTGAATCTAATTGGTCAGTTTTTGGTGGGAATTTACAGTTTGCTGAGCACAAACAGAAAATGACCGACCCTCCCTCTCCATCGCCCCCTTCATCAGTCAGACACACACACACACAAACTCAGACACACACACCCACACCCCTGTTACCTCCCTCCACCTCCATGCTCCCTCTCCGGTCAGCGTGTGGCTGAGTGTCGATGTGTACCAAGTTTGCCCCTCATGGTTTTCATACCTTTCTCTTTCTCTCCCGCCATGTGAGACACCCAGATCTGTAGCGCTGGTTTGTCTTCAGACTGGAGGTGATGGTGAGTAGTAAATAAGTGGAATATTTTTTTTTCTTTATTCTGCATGCACGTGGTCTGCGAGAAGCTGTGTTTTTCTGCCTTTGTATGTACGTCTCCTATTTTTGTGTGTGTACAACTGCCCTTTCTTCAAGCTTTTTGGCTCCAACTTACCCATCAGGTGATGTGAGGTGGATGTTTCTGTTGTTTCATTTGAGCCAAAATTGAATGAGAGAGATGAGGCAGGAAGGATCTTAATTTCAACTGCATCCATCTGGGTAATGAAAAGATGTCTGAGGTTTACTATAAAGTTATGTTCAAGTCTGGCAACACCTGCATGTTGTAGTGTGTGTAGTACTGGCTGATGTTTCCTTTGTCTGTATGGATTTTACTATCTCCAACATGAAAAAGATAACGAGGGTGCGGTTAGTTTATCTGTTTTTAATATGATCCTTGATATCAGAACTGTGTAAAAGTAATTTCCTCCTACACATTTGGGACATTTAAATGCTTCAAATCATCATGATGTTTTTGATATCAGACAGAATTAAACCTAGGGAAAATTAGCTTTCAAATTATTTGATCTAATAATGTAAAATATCTATTGAATCCAAAGTTGCCCTATGAAAATTGATTTTCTCCCTTGTTTATATCTTAAGTAATAAAACAATCACTTTTACAAGCCACACTAATAACACCCCGCCAGACAAAAAATAAATAAGTTACTTAAATATCTAAAAAGTATGCAAAAAGATGTGTAAATGCAACAAATTATGCGCTATGGATCTTAAGAAGATGAAAAAGTCTCTGACATCAGTTTGAATTAATTGCTGCTCTCAGAAAGAAGCTGTCTTCTCTTTTTTTTTGGCTAAAGTACAATTGAGTTATGGGTTCAGACAACGATCCTTGCACAATGAAAAGTCTCCCTTGAAATTGTTCAAAAAGAACAATAAAAGGAAGATTTTGGGGTGGCCTAGTCAAAGTTCTGATTAAAACCTGATTGAGATGCTGTGTAATGACTTTGATTGACTTGTCGTGCTTGAAAAGCTTCCTTTATGGATGAATTAAAACAGTTCTGCAGAGAAGAGTGAACCAAAATTTCACCAGAGTGATCTAAAAGGTTCGTTGTTGCCTCTTAGGGTCATACAACCAGTTAATACACTTAAAGGATTAATATTATATGGTGCAGGGTTGTTTGGGATGTAAAGAAAATCATTATTTGAAAATCAGATCTTTTATTTTCTCAGTTTGTGTTTGTATGATATTGAATTAGTTTTGTTCACAAAAGAATGCAGCACAGGCGAGGAGGTAAATACGTTGCATTTGACAAGGTGGTGTGTAAAAGTGAACTGCACCAGCTAAGAAAAAAATAAAAGCAAAAAAGTTGCACTTTTGGCCCCCAATCCAACCGAAAATACCAGACTATCAGGTGTGAAGAGGATCTCAGTGTGAATTAGGGTGGATTGGCAAAGGAAATTAGTGTTAAACACAAGCAATCCTGTCTCTCATTAGTGTAATTTATTTAAAAAAGTTTCTAATAACCAAGATAACATACAAAAAGGATGTTCTGATGAATAAAAGCAAACAGCTCCCTCATTTACTTTTACAACCTTAATGTTGCAGACTGATGGCAGTAGTTGCAAACTTCTTCCTTTGAATGCTCTAACAGCACAGTGAATTGGCAACATCCAGTTGCTCTTTGAAAGGTTTATGGCAGAGGATTACAAAAGAAGAATCAGAAGATAGGACCACTCATTGAAAGTTTCAGAGAGGCCTAGGATTACATGACACAGCTGTTTCAAAGAATACTGTATGTATTTCACTGAACTGCAATGACCTTTCTCAACGCTCACTGCACAAGACTCCACTGCTGAAGAAAAAAAAGCTTGTTAACGCTTATTTAATGTTTGATGTGAAAAATCTACACAAGTCAAGAAAATTTTTGGAGATTATAATCTGGATATAAAAGAGTTTATGGATGTCATTCAACAAATCACGGCATACCAACCATGAGATTTTAGGTGGCAACATCAAAGTGTTGGACTACCTTTCAACAAGTGGTACTGCCATAGTTAATAGACAAAAAAGAATGTAGAATAGGGAAATTCACTGCCATTTTTGAGGAGAGAACCTTCAGCAAGACAGTGATCCCAAACACCCAGTCAAGTAAACTTTTTTTGTTTTTTTGAAAAAATAATACCTGATCAATGCATGGAACCAGTTTCTTCATATAGGAGATGTCTAGAAGTTACCAATAGAAGTGGTCATTAACCTCTTAAGCCCAAGGCTGTTTTTTTGGAATACCTACACTCTGGAATGCCTTTTATAGATTGTAAAAGGTGTAAAATGTTCAAATTGCTCTTATATAATACGAAGAGCTATGTTAATTCTCAAGAAAATCACAGTGGACATGAGTAACTGAGGTTGAAAGACAGAAAATATGAATTTCACTTGAAAATAAACACATTATAGATAGCTGAGCAGCTTGTTTTATTGTAAAGAAGAAAATAAACATCATAAATAGTATCTACACACTCTTATTTACTTTTAGGCCGACTGTTGGTCAAAGTTAAATGTTGCTCTAGGAGGCGTACCCCTAAAAATGGGGGCTAGTGGCTTTAAGAGTTTAAATTTCAGTGAGTGTTAAATCCACTTTTCCTACACCTAACTGAAATTATGTACGTACTGGTTTTGATTTCTTCATAAATGTGTGTTGTCACTAACATTTGGTGTGAATATTATGTAAATAGAAATATATCTTTGGAGAGCAACACTGACAGGTTGAGTGCTTATTTCTCCTTAATATTTAGGTGACTTCAAACATAGAAACTGATGACAGTGCAAACTAAATATGACTCTTCATGCTTGGATAGAGAAGCAGAGCTGCACCTGTTTGCTTTCTCGTGGTCCTTCTGAATGTATGAAGTTTGCTCAGTTTTCTCATCTCATCATGTGACCTAAATACTGGTCATGTGAAGTTGCTTTGAACGGATTATTCTGTCATTTTTGTAGTTCTCCTGAATGTTGTCATTCCCTGCTCTGTATGTGAAGGAGTAGTTGACACATTAGAGAGGTCTGTGTCAGGATACATTAGTGCAGCTGGTGACAGTGTAGCATGTATACACCCCTTTTTACACATATTACTGAAAATGTACCTCTGTTGATAATTTATGTCTAGATTACCCCTCTTCATCAACAGTCATTCATGTGTATTAATTGTATGTCGACAATAAAAAAAGCAGTATTCTATAAAAGACAAATAGGACCAAAGCATGTCCAATTCACATCTGTGTAATTCACTCCAATGTAGGTGAATAATATTGTAAAATTAGAATATAAACATTTCTGCTTAATTTAGATTCAGCTCTGTTCAGTTAATTATTTAAATGCTAGCTGATTAAGAAATTATCTAAAAATACCCAGGTGATTGCTTTAAGTCACTGACTTTGCAGCAATCCCTTATCCTGATCAAGCACGTGGCCACAGTGGAGAGAAAATAATCCCTTTAAAAAGAAAGAACCAGACTCAGTATAACCAGCTATCTGCTACAATCAGAGGAAAGAAGTGCGCCACATAAAAAGGAAAACTTTCTGGAAATGTAGTAGTAACGAATCTGTAATGTAAATGTAAATGTTGTGGACAAACACTAGTTAAAATGGCTAATTGTCAACTGCTGTTAATTCTCCAAAGGGATGTTTATCGCTAAGGTACTGAAAAGACTTTGGACTTTAGGGGGTGTTAAAAAGTTTTCTTTTTTTTAACAAGTTGTGTTAAGGTATTCTGAGTAAATATATTTTCTCGATGGATTTTTGAAACAAGTCAACCATCCTGGCTGGACTGTTACTTCCAAAAAGCAAAGGGAGATAAGTTAACTGATAAGACGACAGCAGGAGAAGAGATGAGATGATAAGTGCAGCTGTGCGCCTCGTTAAGATTCCTCCTCTCTACCTCCTCTCGCCGGGGCCAAACCGCCATCATTAGGTTTGGCACACCACCCGAGCATCCATTGTTGGGACAGCCATGGCACGTTAGTGTGTCTTTTTAACTGTGGCTAAACTCAGTCTATTCACTTGTAAAAGAGAGCAGCCATTGGCAGAAAGTTGGCAGGTCGCACAGAGAGGCCATTCACCCCACTAGGAAGGAGCTGAGAACCCTGCCTCGGAAATGGTCTTCTGTGAATATTTTGATGGAGAGGCTTTGGGTGCCTTCTCAATATCCATTTGCTCGAAAGTTGAAAATCTCCACAAAAATGACAGAACTTGTGATTAATATTCCGTCTGCTTATGGCTGAGGGATTAACTACTGTTATGTTGGAGGTGCAAACAATTTTAAGAATCTGCTTCACATTTTTTGAGTCCTTTTTCAGATGAGGAAGAAATCTGAAGCAGGAATCCCAGGTTTTCTGGTTGTAAGGAGGAGTGGGTTGATTCACTGTTTCCTTTCAAGATAGCTGGACTGAGTCCAAGTGCTCGGGTGGTTTCAACAAGAGGCTGATGTACGAGTGTCAGATACTGGACCCCCAGCTTTTATTTTCGATGCTTGCAGGGAACAAATTACAGGGCAGCTGAATGAACAAATAATTACTTGTAATTAATTTCTCTGTCATACATCTCCACCCTGAAAACCATTTACATTTGATTGAAGCAAGTGCAACATGTTCTCCCAGTGTCTCAGCGGGTTAATTTTCTGGACTCTGCGATTGTCCTTCTGAAAATTGCTCCATCTTTTGTAGTTGGCATGAAACATATATGATTATCTTTAATGGCAGTTCTGCAGGAAATGAGGGAAGAGGTCTTATTCATCCTGAGAAAAAAAAAGAATAGTGCTGTCTGGATCAGTAGGTGCTTGCTTGATGTTTTGAAGCTTGTCATCTAGTCACAAAAGGGGTTCACCCATGACTTACTCTCCTCCGCTTTAGGAGCAACTCATTCATAATCAAGAATGGATTGAAGGTATCCAAATGAGATGCACTGTGGGAGGGCCATCCTTTTAGCATTTCAGAAGAGTAAAATGTTCTCTGTTATAGTTTCCTCTAAAGATAAAGCCAAGAGTGCTTGAATAGGAAGAGCAAAGAGACTGAGACTCTAAAACACAGATCATGGAGAATACCTTGTATTTTGTTGCATTTGCATGATTTACCAAAATAAATGATCCCAAATTCACCCCAGTCTGGTGTGAATTGGCAAAAAATACATAGATACATTATAAGTATCACAATTCTTAGCCTTCGTTTGTAGGTCCCAGAGATATTTAAAAGAAGGTTTCAGTCAGAGCACTGTGGTTTTCATCATTGTGAAAAAACTCTGGGCAAATTCTTTACTCTCACAATATTATCTGAAGAAGTGTTTATTATGTTCCGTTAATCATTATATGCTTTATTGAGAGTTGACATTGAAAAAGGTTTAAAACTTTTTTTTTCCATCTTCTTCTCTTTTGGGAGTTGCCAAGAGAGCATAAGGTCCAGGTGATCATAGTCCTGGATAAGACCTAGGCCCTAGGGGGTCGTGGCGATATCAGTGAGACTGAGCTTCTTGGAGTTACCAAAGGAGCATTTGGTCTTTGCCTATAACACCAACCCCAAAGGCCTACTGACACCTGTACCAACAGAGGAAATGTTTGACTTGCATCACCTGTAATGAGTTAGGCCCATTCCAAGTAAGAGTCGGACTGTCGCATGGATGCTCTGTCTCACCTATGCTGAATATGTCTGAATTCCTGGCCATAGTCAAAGCGCGGAAGACTCCATTGTGGAAGGCTAAGGATTCCCATTCTTATTTTGTCCAGATGATAAGAGTCTTTATCAGCCTTGTTAAGGTCAATTTGGGAAACTGCTCAGGTAGCCTTGTGGACGTCTTCTTAGTGAATTATTTTTCCTACACATTCAACCACGAGAAGACTATAGGGCCAACTTGGCACTAACTGAAAATATCTTTTGCAGGTGGTTTAAGCATGCCTAGGGCTCTCTCTGAATAGCCTCGCAAACTTATGGGTGCAAGAAGCTTATGGTTTCTTTGCGTGTTGTTCTGCAAAATCGTCTCTGATATAGAACATAAATAGTGCTTTAACTTTACAATACTCCCTTTTGTTTCTTGTCCCTTGATGAGGATTAAGCCAGGGGTGTGCCCCCAACCACAATTCAAGAATGGTAGACTGTTTTTGGTCCACCAGCACAGGTAGCTCATGCAGATAAAGACTTAAAAAAAGAAAAAAAAAACAAATTAAGGTATATTTTTAGAGAGAGCTGGGCTAAACATCCTCTACACATTGGCTGTAATGTAGAGAGGGGATTACTTAACAATTATGTATGAATATTTTTAGGCTACAGGAAGGTTGCCAGCATTTCCATTCATTTCCAAAGCTGGAAGATTTATTAAGTGAGCTTCAAAAGTGGAAGTCCTTTTGAAATCTGAAGGATCTGGAAATGTGAACATCTGTGTGATTTATCAGACTCAAGAGTGACTGTGTGCTGTTTTATGGCTCTGCAACACCACATTTACCTTGCACACAGGCAGGTCCTCACAGATCTATCGTTTTTTCCTAAATTTAGTCGCCAATTTAAACATGTTAATAGTTCCTGCTATTTTAGACAAAACACTAAAAAAAGAGCATGCTAACGAAGTTACAATGAATATATTGTAAGAAATGAAGGACATTTCAGAATGGTTTTCAGTGGCAGATTATGTTGGATTGTATCAGCTGATTGTATCAGCTAATCAGCTGAGTTACAAATTGTTTACAAATTGTTTTTTAACAGTATTTATTCCATTAAGCTTGTTCTCAGGGTAAGGTTTTATAACTGGCCTCTTCTATGACTGTCAATTGTTTTCGTCTCCTGAGCTTTTACTGATCAAACTAGTAAGTGCTAACATGACTGCTGCATCTGCATAATCCGTATTTTTTCGCTGTGTGACTAAGTTTTAAACTCTCCCAGTGGAAATCCAGGCATTTAGGAAGTGAGATTAGTCCTGAGTGAGTAAAATGGCAGGAAAACAGAGCTGTAATAGATGCTGACACATATAGCTCTCTTTCACTGGTTATATTTGCCGTACCTTACAGCAGCTGGTTCCTGAGTTAAGACCTTGGCACTGTTTCTCTTCTGAGGAGGTACCATGTTTTACTTTGAGGTCCTGTGGGGGTTTTTCCTTCCTCAATGCAAACCAAAAAACAGGTCACATGAACTGAAGAGTCTGTATTTCTAATCTCCACACAAGCTGGTAAGGCTTTGTGGTGTTCTTCCAGCAGGGGCAGCTTTATAAATAAATAATCTGACAGGCTGATGGTTTTTAGAAACAGTGTGAAGCCTGGATTTCTACCACTTTACTTCCTACTTCACCTTGATCCATGCACAATTCAAAGTAGCTCTGGGCGGATTCAGGCCTTTCTCCTAAATGCGTTGTCACTCCAAATATACACAACATAGAACTCAGCTGAGCCATGTTGGATGTACCAGAGGTGGGACAAAGTCATTGTTATACAAATTACAAGTCCAGAGTCGAGTCAAAAGTCAAAGCCAGCAAGTCTCAAGTTGAATCCAAAGTCCTACCCTTTTAGTTTCGAGTCATTTCAAGTCCTCTTGTATACAAATCCTGTATGTCTGTAAGATTTGTATTTAATTAAACCTTTTTTTTTATAAATTAAATTGATCAAATACACACAAAAAAAACAGAAAATGTAATTTTCACAAAAAATGCTAGTATGTCAACAATGGTTGTCTTGCAATGTGCCTGCTGTTGAATTAAAGCAACTTGGGACTACAGTGATTGGATACCGTGCAGGCAGTGCGCGTGCTCTCTGCATGCATGGGGAGCCCAAAGTCTCCGTTTGGCGGAGATGGACTGACGCAGCGATATTATCCATCGACGCCAGGGCTCTCCGTCACCTATGCAACGACGGACAGAGTAGAGATCCATTTTCTAACTATCCGTCTCATAGAGCGTATACCTGTGATTTATCAGTTCAGCAACAGCCATTTCACCAGAATGGGGCTGTATTGTTACTGTAATTAGTAGTTAACTCAGGGGTTTGGACAATGCATGCTTTATATTAAAATGATAATTTATGTAATCTGGTCTTTTGGCGATTTTGAACACAAGGAGGTGTAAGAAAACAACAAAAAAGGCTGCTGTGTTCATTTCCATTCATTCTAGAGTATTCTATGTGCTGCACTTCTAGTAAAAAGCTTTACTCACTTTCTTTCGTCCATTGCTCTTTGAGGGCAAAATGCTTTCACAGTCTGAAGAAAAAAACTGAAACAATGCTGCGATAGTAAGCAGATAGTAAGCATAGCTGCAATGAAAAGTTAGCACCCCCTGCTGTCCTGGTTGAGAATTGCTTTGCAACGCTGAAAAATCAATGGAGAACGGAGAGAAAGAAACCGAGTACTATAAATGAAAAACGTTTCTGTCAATACGTCTGCATGCAAATTTGCTTTTGGAGAAGTATAAACTAGGCTTAGGTCACGCCTTTCGACTTCTGGTCAATGTCAATGGGTCCCCTACTGCCAAAAACAATGAATGAGAGTCAATGGACCGATGAAAGTTATTTTGTGATCCCGTTTGTAATGCGCAATGGTCGAACATATGAGGTCTATGACTTTTAAAAACACATTTTGATCTGGAGAAAATGCTGGTTTTTGACTGGTGGCAAAAGTTACTTTAGGTTTTGTGAAAAACACTACAACTGTTTTGCTTAGTTTTGTAAACTTTGCAGTTATTGGTAATCGTGACATATAATACCCACCAATCCATTTTTTTCCATTTACCCAAGATCAGGTTGCCAGGTCAACACGTACAAGAAGGAAACATTTAAATGACCTGCAGTTATGAGTCTTTTAAAAGTCTAGGACTCCAAAGCACTTTACACTACATTCGGTCATTCATTCATTCAAGCACACATTCACACGTTGATGGTGGTATAATACATTGCAGGTCAGGACAGGCTGACAAAAGTGTGGCTGCCATAAAATCGGGCCCCAAAGCAAGTCTTCTGACCATCACCAGCAGGCAAGGCGGGTAAATAGTTTTGCCAAGGACACAGCAACCGAGACAGAAGGAGCATCCCACTGGTTACAGGACAAACTCTTACTTCTTGGGCTGTCACAACCATGGGCGACAATGTAGCCACTGTGTAGCCTCTATCTCTTCTGCGTCATACCAAGGTGTTCCAAGGCCAGAAGATTTACATTATATATCAATCGAGGGCTCTGTTAACCACAAATTTTCTGTATTTGACCTATTTTTAAAGAACAGTGACAGAAAAACTGAGGGTTGTCCATCAAATTTGACAAATTAGTATTCACAGCTCTGACCACTTGGTATAAATGCACATATATCTTTAATTTTATCTCAGACCAAGACATTGTATTAGATGCATCTCACTGACCTGGAGCTGACTGCACATTGAAAAACTACTGTGGCTGGTTTGGCTGGTAAGACACGCTTCAAAGAACAAAAAGAGTGCCAAAGAAATGAGTGCATAGTACTGGCTTTCCTCCTGTGGGCCTGCCTGGAGAAATTGTTTACAGTAAAAAAAAAAGAACGTTTGCTCGGAGCGTATTTTCGACTTCTGATTGCTTCAATTGGAGAACTGTTCCCTGATTTAAAAACTTTGGCTGAAGTGGCACCTAATTCTAGTCTCCAGTAAAGGCAGCGGGGCACAGATACAGCTTCAAAACAACATCTAAACTACGGCTGGGACGACGCGTCAACATAATTGATTACGTTGAGGCGTAAAATACGTCGACAAAAAATATCTGTGTCGATTTGTCGTCACTTTCAAAACAAACATGGCGGAGCAAGTAGTGGCCAGCCTGAGTGAGTCAGTCTATTTAAATACATCCATCCGAACTCGCAGTTCAAAGGTATGGAACTATTTTAACATAACAGGGAGCGATTTTGTCATCTGCCGGCTTTGCTAAATGGAAATGGCTTATCATAAAAGCACGACGGCTATGCACCAGCACCTCAAACGATGGCAACCAGGAGCAGTTACAGCAAATGATAAAACACGTAGTTTTTCAACTGTTTTACTAACTCTATGTATTTTACCCTATAAATCACCCAAAAGCCTAGTCTGGGTGCCAGCAGAAAGCCCCCTCCACAACATGGTCTGGAAGTTCGGTCTGGCATTCCTCCGTTAAGGAGCAATTATGCCTGAACAAGATCTTTTCGGACCAATCATATCTGGCTTACGATGATTGACAGGTGAACAACAGTAATGTAATCAGCCACGTCACCAAAGAGCGCCTGGGTTGAATTTGTTTGCAACAATGACTGCCGCTGGAGAACTGAGTTGTGTGGATTCTGCCATCGAGTCTGTTCTAGATGATATCGACGGTGCATTAATTTTAAAAGAGGAATTTTAAAAGAGGAACAGATGACGTCCGTTGCTCTGCAGAGCAACGTCAAACACTTCCGTTGCTCTGATTGGTTATAGGTCTATCCAATTGAGTGCAGAGGCATTTTGTTTCCAGCTTTGGTTAAAACACGCCCCATAATCACAGCCCAATAGAGCAGTATCGGACTCACATTCTGATTAGAATTGAGTATGGCTACGTCAGGTTATCAAAAACCCCCACGTAGATGGCATATACTCATACACACGAGCAGACACACACACACTCTTTAAACCCTCTTTAAAAGTTAAAACTAATTTAAAGTGACAGTTTGTCGTTTTTGCAGTACATCTTTGAAAATAGCCATTAAAATATTATGTAATAATAATTACGTAAAGCACATTAATTGCAAAATATTGGCGACATTGTAAAATATTACTTTAAAAATCAGTTTTAAAATACATAGGCGTGAGTCCTCTTTTCAGGGTAAAGCCATATTAGATGACGTCTTTACTTCTACAAGAGCCCGGACGGACAAAGCACACGGAACACACCCGCTATTAAAACCAATGGCCGCTGGCTGCTATCCTTTTTGAATTTAGAAATGTTAAAAACAACTTTAATGCCTGGTGCCCCATTTTTAAAAACTTTCTATGGCTACATATTCTTCCTGAAATAACGCTGGGCTCATAAAAAAATCTTGCATAATTAATGAGGGGGCCGAGCCAAGTTTAGCATCAGAGCTAACGACGCAGGAGCAGAATGGGCTTGATTACGACCGAACTACACGCCCATACACGCCCCGCGAGGGCATAGTCTACAGTGAAGATCCCGCCCCTATGCCCTTTTTAGGAACATGCTTCGTCAGAGCTGGGGAGGAGGAGTCTGTGAATCCTCCATGAATTCCCCCATGAAAGTATGTCATTCTGGTAAACGCGAGGAGTGAGGAGGCGCTGTCTATTGTTTTTTACAGTCTATGATTAAAACATTGATTTCCCCTCAAAATGCAAAAAAGTTTCGCCATAACTACATTTTTAGCTCTTCGCTAGTTCCAAGCAATGAAAGACAGACTGATGTGCTCGTCATGTTGCTGCTAATAGATTATTCTCAGGGAATTGAGCGTTTGAAAACAGCACCATTTGGACCTCCGTTGTTGAGTTTCTTACTCGAAGACAGAGATAACGCAGGCTTGTGACAATTTAGGTTTGCACTGCCTACTACTGGCCGAAAATTACACACTGTGCCTTTAAGCTTCTTAGCAGCGTCTGGTGTATGTTAATGCTATCTGTTTTGTTGGTTTTTATTTGTGACCCGTTAAACACAGTAAAAAGAGCAAAAAGCACATTACATATTTAAAAAAGAAAGAATGTGTGAGGGAGTGGACGAAGCTTACAATTGGCTTATATAAACCACACCCAAGAGAAGAGAAAACACTTAACTGCCAAAAAATAAAAAAAAGAAGAAAAGAAAAAAAAGAATTTTAAAGAAAAATTTTTTATGTGATTATTTCATTGAAATACATAAATTAATAAATGTCAAATTGCTATACAAATCAAATAATGGGTAAATAATTGAATCGAATCAAAATAGAATTGAAAAATTAATCGTTAGATTAATCGATGCATTGAAACAAATAATCGCTAGATTAAACGATTACAAAAATAGTCATTTTGCCTAGCCCTAATATAAAGCCCCTATGAGAAGTCATCTGTCCAAGGCAAAAATCCAAAACCTCATGACAATAACAACTGTAG
Source organism: Apricaphanius iberus (assembly GCA_028564705.1). Taxonomy (NCBI): domain Eukaryota; kingdom Metazoa; phylum Chordata; class Actinopteri; order Cyprinodontiformes; family Aphaniidae; genus Apricaphanius; species Apricaphanius iberus. The sequence goes on from JAPXFQ010002352.1 coordinate 227,343, forward strand.
ATATCCCACTTTTTGATTAAGCACAAATGGCTGTGCATATAATCTCATGACCATGGGTGATAGGACATTGACTGACCATAAAATTGAGAACTTTATGTTGCGACACAGGTCCTAGTTGGAGTCAAGAAGTGTTCTGGAAAACCAAGAGTCTTTAGCAATAGACTGGACTGTAACTCAACAAGGAGCGTGCTCAGGACTCGTGGTGCCTCCAGTGTAGAGCTTGCTATGTACTTGTGACATGAAGGGCACCAGAGAAAGAACCTTTGTTCTGTAAAATGTAAAATACAGACTAAAGTTCTGTAAGGGTCAAGGATGGACAGCAGGAGTCTCAGTTAGGTTCTCTGGTGAATTCTGCTTCCAGCTGTTTTAAACATCTAGAAAATCAGGTGTCGAGAGGAAAAAGGCATGCACCACCATGAATCCCGATACAATCCATGTGTGGGGTTGCTTCTTATTCAGGGGAGTGAGCTTACTTGCAATTCTACCAAAGAGTCTTGCAATGAATAAAGAGCGAGTTCAAAACATCCTGCAAGAGTAAATCCAGAGAATTTGTTAAAATACCTGTCTATTTTCCACCATGATGGAGTATCATGAAACAAGGCAAGAGTGATAGCTAAGTGGCTTCACAATGGTAACAATGACTGTGCGTATCACTGATGTCATCCTTTTCTTTCTTGTGTCATTCTTCTCTTCTTCCCTATTTTCTTCCTTGTGCCCTTACTCTAATCCTTCATCAAATGTGTTCTGTCTCTCTTCTTTCTATCCTTCTTTCCTTTAGTGACATTTAGTTCCTTACTTATATCCTAACTTATTTTCTCCAATGGTACCCTTCCTTGTTTTGGTTTATTTGTTCCTTTCTTCTCTACCTTGTGTACTACTACCTTTCCTTCCATGTGTCCTTCTTTTTTATAGTTCCTTTATTTTCGTTCTGTCATTCTTGTGTTCTGGTTAATGTTCTCCTAGGTGGCTTCCTTGTTTCGTCATTCCTTACCTGCCGTCTGCGCTTCCTTCCTTTCTAGCTTGCGTCCTTCTATATTTGCTTCCATACATCTTTCTTTTCTTTAGTTCCTTTATTTCCTTCCTTCCACTGTATCCTTTCCTTTGTCCTAATTATTATTTCCTTGTTGTGGCTTACTTATTTTGTAATTTCTTTCCACCTTGAGTCTTTCTACCTTTTCCTTCCACATGTCCCATAATTTCTTTATTTCCTTCTGTGTGTCCTTCCTTTCTTCTGTTTTATTCTTTTTGGTGTCCTAATTTATTTTCCCCAATGGTGCCCTTCCTTGCTTTGCTAAGTCTTAAATCCTTTCCTTCCTTTAGCCGTCTTTCCTTCCATATGCCCTTCTTTTTATCCCTCCCTGTGTCCTAGCTTTCTTGTATCCTTTTATTTTATAAGTCTTTGTTCAGTTCGCCCTTTCTTGTGTTCTTTTCTTTCTTGCTGATAAAAATCCTTAATTACTCTTGTCAGCCTTCGTAGTTTTATATTATGAAATTAATTAAGAAAGGTCTAAGAACTCTAGGATTTTTACAAGAAAGACTAGACCCTCATTTAATTATATCAGACACAGATTAATCATCTGTATTTATACATTTTTGTGCAGCCATGGAGAATCTGACCGACATCCTCATTGTTAGAAACAAACAGATCCCAGAACATTAGGCTGCGCAGTGGCTGGCCTGTACACTGTCTGACATTCAAAGCCACAATACAAAAGTGAGGCCAGCAGTGGAAGCTGTGTTTCCCTCGCTTCATTGAGCAGCAATGAAAAAAAAACAGGAGGTTCAAAAACCTCTGTCCTCACACACATTCGGTTCTCACAGCGAGCTATAGACAGACAGATCTTCATTGCCTACATTCTCTTGGCTGGTAGCAAACTAATGATGAACACTAACAGCATGTTGTATGCTTCGCTCTCTAGAGGAAAAGGAGTATCGTCTAACTCCAGCAATTCAGTTTTCAAAAGAACTTACATTCCTGTTTGGGGTGGGGGTGGTGGGGTGATATCTGTCATTTCAGTGGCTTTCATATCACAAGCAAATTTAAGGTGCTCAGTTTTAAAATGTCTTTTTTTTTGGTGATGTGGCAGATGTAGAAACAGACACAAATGTTCCTTCTTCCACACCTTCTGCAATGAACTGTGAGTCATTTTTGAATTACATTAACATCTTTACCTGTTGAAAAAAGTCAAACCAGCGGTGGAAAATGCATGAAGTCATTCCTTGGATGTCCGAATGGCGTCAGTCATCGGCCATTTTCCGACCATGCTGTTTCAAGATTTGGCACCGTCTGTCTGTAAAAGAAATATCTTACTGCTGGTTCAATAGCAGGAGACATAATCCGAACTGGTTACAGTGCCAGGCAAAAATATTCATTTCTCATACACTTTTTCTAAATTTGTCATCTTCCAATGCATAATACTGTGATTTTATGAGATGGAATGATATAAATTAAGAAATAGCTGTAAATAGGAAAGAAAAGGAGTACCAAGGCCGATACTTCTACCACACAAAAAATGCAGTGAATTGAAAGATACGTTTTATTTTCTTCTTTGCTTGTTACAACAAATGATGGTAAATTAAATAAAAGTACAACAGAAATAAAAATGACCACCTAATTAAAAACAATTGAAGTGAAAAATAATTTTTTTTGTGAAATTATTGCAGGGTTTCCACATTTTAGGTATCACTTCATGGTAACAGTTAACTAACTGATACAATTACATTAGAACACTATTGGCCCAATACCCATATCGGTGCATCATTTATGTCTATTCTTCTTTGGTACATTCTTCTTCTGGCATCTATGTCCAAGGTCTGGATGGTGAACCTCTACTACTCTAATGTCTCAAGTTGTCTCCTGTAAATGACCTGTATTTACTTTGATTGATATTCCCATAAATTTAAACCAGGTTCCCTATCCCTGCAGAACAGAAGCATCCCCACAGCATAACTCTGCCACTACCATATTTCACTTGATGATGTGTTCAGATGTATGAAGTAATTTTTGTTGTTGTTGCCACACATAGGATTTTTTCAAGAGGTCAAAGAGCTTAATTTTGGTCTCAATTGACTCATCTTATAAACTTCTACTTATGAACTTGATCTTATGAACAGTGGAAAAATGTTGGCTAGAAGAAAACTTGGTTTTACACACAGGCCAGATTTTATGGAGCAAAACTAAAAGTGAAGTTTACTAACGGATTCTCCCACCCAAACTGTGGCTCTCTGCAGCTCCTCTAGAGTTACCACTGACCCCTTTTTCTGATTACAGCTCTCCTCTGTGCTCTCAATATTATAGCAATGTATGATACTATTTTAACAGTAGTGTTAGTTACATTTCTTTTTTCTGATGCTAAAATTGTTCACTTCGAAGTGATGAAAGATGTGGGTTCAAGGGGACGGAACTTAAGGGTATGGAGCAGTAAAGTGCATCTAGGTTAGACCATAAATTGGGTCGGGTAGGGAAGGCTGTGAAACGAACATGACAGACGTTGAACTTGAGGTGAGCCTGGTTTATGTAGATTGCTGATTGATTAGTGACATGCGACAGACCTGAAAAGCCAGGTGGGTCGAGTTAGTGATGATTATTGAGTACGAGGTGAGTTGAAGCGTGGTCCTGTACCTTAGTTAATGCGTTAACACCCTCTTATAAATATTACAGCTATTCAGATTTTAAGCAATTAGAGTCTGTTAGTAGACAAATTGCATGTTTTTTAAGTGTTTTTGACATGACACGAGTGAAACAAAATCACTGATCTTCTTAGATAAAATCAATGTAGCAACTCTAGTTCGACTTCTAGTTTTTGATTTTCCTGAATAAACACACTGGCAGCTGTTTAATCTTAAACAATTCTACAAGAAGCACACAAGCAAACATCCACATGAATAAAATCATCCATCTTGTTGGTTTTCCACAGCTTTAACCCCTCTGAACCCGTTTGTCGACCCCAAAAGGCGTGACTGATACAAACTGGCCCTTTTGTGACCCTTAAATCATCATCATTCCATCACCTGTGAGCAGATTTGATGTACATAAATGGATTTTGATGAGAGTTCACAACCCGAAGCCCCCCCCCCCGGCTTGGCTGTAAGCCCATACTGATCTCTCAGAAGCCCAGCAGTCAGAAAGAGCTCTGTGGATGACACCCTAGGTTTGAGAGCTGGCTTTAAAGAGATTGGCGGTTCTGGCCCTTTTGAGGTGAAATGGCCATGACTGAATCCCGCTGACAGTGAGGGGCCGGGCTGTCAGAGCGGACAAACAGAGGCTGCATGGGGACTCAGGGCAGTTTTAGATGAAAGCGTAAACGAGCAGAAAAAAGATGGGCTGTAAGCAGTTATATAGGTTTCTTTATTGTTTAAACAATATTAACGACCTTAAACTGTTTCACTTTTTTGATTTTTTTCTAATACATTTTTATCTTTGGCAGGTGTTTCCTGGGGACCTGAATTGGGACTGAATGTGGTTGTAACTATGGTCATGAGAGGGTGGGGGGCATGGGCCCTCTCCCCTTGTGGACTCATGCTAGTCATGAGTTGGTCTGTGTGTCTGTCCCAGCAGCAGAACGTCAGTCTTGCAGACTGCAGCAGGAAAGAGCATCCTGTTGTCTCCTATCAAGGTAAGTTCTTTCTTTAATGATTAAAAATCATCAGATTTGACTCTAGTGCTCTTCTGCAAAGCATTTGAAATATTGCATATGAAATGGATGGTGCGTATTTTTGCAAGGCATTGGAGCATATTTATATTTAAAGCCCTGTTAGCACTGCAGAGGTCAAAGTCCAAGGACTTAGAACAAGTCTGTGTCTGGAAAACAAATGACTTTCCCGTCTGAGCTGCGGGATTAGTGTTGTGAATGTGAGCGTGTGCTTGGACACACATTTAGTTGCTTTAGAGCCAAGTTTACTAAAGCATTATGTGATCAGCTCCCCTGAAAACGCTGGAAAACTCTATCAGAGCTGGTTCACTACTCTGCCTAATGAACATACTCATAAACAACGTAGAAAAAACCTACAGAAATCGAGAATCGATTGTAATGAAGTAAGGAACTGTTTTTATCTTGTACATAAAGTGAAACTGAGCATCAAAATGGAGAATATTTTAATTCTTTATTTATGCAAAATAAACTATTTTATTTAGACTGTAGTGTCTGTTTCTAGCGCCTTCAAGTATAAGACGTACACATTGCTTTCACTGCAGCAGCAATCTGCTCTGAAACAAGAACTATATATTTTAAACCCAGAAAGCTCATATATTTTGTTAAAATTATGGTCGCACTATTCTCCCAGAAGGAGAAAAAGTTCTAGAGGATGAAAGACAAAATGCAGCAAGAAATAAACAAGTCATTAAAAATTGTACTATGTTTTGAGACATTTTTATTTTCTGATTTCTAAATAAATATGACAGCATATCAAACACAAAGTGTCATCTCTGTTCTTACTGTTGGAAAAATATGCTCATAAGTTTGGAAGGTCCATACGGTCTTTAAAAATTGAAATACCTTTTTCTCTATGGAACAAAAATACGTTTTCTGAAAATTCATTAGAACATTTTTTTATACAAATATTTTTTGCTCATTGAACATGTCTTTAAAATCCTTTTAAGAGATATTATATATATATCATATCAACAATGAATTATATTTTCAGTGTATGTTATGTTTCAAAGGTTAATATGTTTACTTAAGTCCACCAGTTTTATTTTAAAGCTAACAATAACAAAAGCAGCAAATTATGTTAGATTAATTTATTTAAGGACAAACATTATCTAAGTAAGTAAGCTTTTTTTGTCAGGAAGAAAAGCTATCCAAACCACCCAGGCCTTCTGTGAAGAAGTGACCCTCCCCTTAACCTAAAACCTGATGTGTCACACTTAGCAACATCTGCTGTGGAGAGTTTGTGATAATTGGTAATGCGTCGCTGTTTGGGGAATATTAGCCCACACTTCTTAGCAAAATTGCATTGATTCAGCCATTTGGATGGTTTTTAGGCCGTACAATAGAATCTCAATTTGCTTTAGGTCCAAATTTTCGCAAGTCCACCAGGTGGTGGACTTGTTGGTTTGCTTAAGATCAACATTTTGCTGCATAATCCAAGTGATCTTCAGATAAAGATCAAAAACTATTGGCCGGACATTCTGGTTCAGGACTTTTTGGTATAGAGAAAGACTCATGTTTCCATTAAGTACAGTTAGCTACGCCAGAAACAGATGTTTGTTTTTTGTTTGTTTTTTGACACCAGTTGTTTTGGCCAGTTGCCAATGTAGCCTTGCAGCAAGAAGGACTTGGGTTCAAATCTCAGTCTCTTTCTGCAAGGAGTTTCCATGTTCTCCCTGTGCATGCATGGGTTCCCTCTGGGTACTCCGACATCCTCCCACAGTCAAAAAACATGACTGTTAGGTTGATTGGTCTTTCTAAATTGTCCTAACAGTAGGTGCGAGTGTGTGGGTGCCTGGTTTTTTGTCCTTTATGTCTCTGTGTTGTCCTGCCATGAGCCCTTGACATGTCCAGGGTGTACCCCGCCTCTCACCTGATGATTGCTGGAGAGAGGCAAATGCCCCCCCTTGACACTCCATAGAATAGACAGTATAGAGAATAGATGAATGGATGATTTTAGCCTCCATGGAGGCCACTGTTGCCACTGTTGAATCATGAACTCTGACCTTAACCGAGCCAATTAAGGCCTGCAGAGCTTTAGGTGTTCTGGCTCCTTTTGTGACCTCCTGGGTGAGTCATGGATGCTCTCTTTTTTGTGGTCATTTTGTGGATAATTATTCTTAATGTGGTTTACTGGGTTCGCAAAGCAATAGAAATATCTTTTTTATCCTTTCCAGACTGATCAATGTCTAACTGAACCAAAAAATAGTTAATCACACACGACACATGATTTAACTAGAGGGCTGGGAATTACTTGTTCCCATAGGTGGGATTAGTCTGGATAGCATTTTTCCCAATAAGCATATTTGATAAGTACTTTTTCTATTTAACATGTTAGATACCTTTGCTCTCCCTACATTGTCCATAAGTCTGTTAGTGTGAGCACAGATTGTTGTTTATTATGTTTCTGTGACTGGCAACCTAACCAGATGAAACCCGTGCACGGATAAGAAAGTTTGAAAATTGAGTGGATGGATGTCTTGCAGCTTCAAATGTCATTCTACAAATATACAAACATAAAGTATACTTTTTTTCATAAAGTAAATTTTTCAAAAGTAATTTACACTGATCGCAAAAAATAATCAAGGCCATAAAATAAAAATAAAAACTATTTTTTTTATCACAACTGTAGATGCTTAGGTACTGTCTGGACTTTAGGTCAGCAAAATGGGGAGCCTAACGGTGCGTTCCCACCTAATGCGTTTGAAGCGTCAGGGGCGTCAGGTTTACATGTAAAGTCAATGGAGAAGCACACTGGCAACATCATGATGACGCACATCAAAGGGTCCCACATCATGCCAGAAGCAGATTTGCGTCGCGACAATGCTTTTCTGCCTGGTCCACATGTCAGATTAACGCAAATGAGGTGTTTGACGCAAATCAGAAAATACATGAATCATTATATGTGGTGCAAGCCATGAACAGCTTCCTCACCCGGACAGCCTCTCTGGAGGAGTTGTTGGTCGCAACACGACCCAGGCCTGGCAATGGCTCCACCACAGCATGTCCTGCAGCCGCTTACATATTATAAACTTTTACTAACCGTAGACAGATGGACAGCCTCTCAGCATAGTAGTTGGTGTGTTGGTGGGTGAAGCTTGGACCTACTTGGAACAACACCTCCTCAAACTGGGAGGGCAGGCGAGATTCTCCGACACGGTGAGCGGCCGGGTCGTGGATCAATCCGCTGGCGCTTGACTGGGTCTTTAGCTTCCCGATCCCCCGCTGGAGCAGGCCCAGCTCTGCAGAGACCATGCCGAACACGAGTGTGGTGAGCTCAGAGACCAGAGTCCACTGGCAGGCTCACTGGTCAGGCTCCTCCCAGAATTTGTGTATTTCTGGCTTCACATGGGAAAATGACATATTTTCAAGCGCGTCCAGTTCGCTTTCAACACGTGTTGTGTTGTGTGCAGTGTGTTTTGACTCTTTTGGTGTGAATGCACCGTAAGTCTCCTCCACTTCCGGTTGGCCCATGGACCCTCTGGCCGAAAAATAAAAAATGGAAGTCATTGGAGCAATACAAGTTATTTTCTGGTCTGCTTTATCTTACGTCCTAAATGACACATATTTTTGTCAAGGGATTTGGCATTTATTTGATTGTAAAAAATTGCGTTAAAATGCCTTCAAATCAGAACTTGCATATATGACGTCCAGTGCTAATGCTAGCTAGCACTAGCCAGCATTTGAAATACTCATCAAGACCTTGCAGAGCTTGTCCCACATGCTGGCTCTCACTTAACCGACTGTTTCTCCCCCAGCATAGCCACCACTTTCCAAATGGCCAGCTTTATAATGGTTGTCTCCATGTTTAATGCTCTTTCCTTTGTCCTGGAGGACGGAGGCAAAACACAAATATTTTTCTCCCTCTTCTTCTTCTGTTGTAGTCTGTTTTTTCACACGAACCCTAAATTAACTTTGGCTGTCAGTGGAAAATTAGCGCTTTATCTCCATGGCGAATTTCAAATGGGATCAGAAAATAACTTTTATCACTCCATTGACTCTCATTCATTTAGGGCACTGGGAGACCCATGAACCAGACGTAGAAGGGCGTGACTTAGGCTCAGCATGTGTTAGGCTTAAAAGGTCATTTTAACTTTGTGAAGCTGTCTGACTTGATCAGATGAGCAGACAGACCAGTAAGATGTCAAGAACTCATCTGAGCATTAAGCTGCGTGGCCCTGATGAAAGCAAAGGATTTACAAAGACTAAACAAGGTTTTTCACACTTGCGCATTTAGTTTCTTAAATGTTCTTCTCTTCTTCAGATTTTCTGCTTAACATGCCCTCTTTCGTATTCCAATTTCCAGCTCTAAGAATGTGGATGTTTGAGTTCTCATTTCCAGGAGTGAAGGATTTCTCCCAGCTAGCCATGGATGTGAGCAGAAACCAGCTCATTGTAGGTGCAAGGTAACCAGTCACTCCAGTCATTATAAATTTTAATATTCATAGTGAATATACTATATATGTAGCTTGTGCAGTTCTTACTACTGTCTACACTCTGTTCTCTAATCAGATTAATAATTTTACAGAAATTTTCTCTTCCGACTGAGTTTAAGCAACGCCTCCCTCATACAGGTAAGGTTGCCTAATTTTTGATAGTAAACTGGAATTGAAGCCCTTTAACTTTAAAGCAAAAACTGCTGAACTATGGATTTCCCTTTGTTTAATTTTTAGTTTTCAATTGGTCATGTTTGAACAAAAAATAAGATAATAGATGCACCAATACATCTGCTTTGATCAGAATTACCAAAAGTCTCATTGGTAGCAAGACTCTTAAGTAAGGAAGTTTTTACGGAAAGACAAACACTCAGAATTAGTCATTTGAGTATCATGGAGGTAAAAAAAGTGAAGTGTAAGGATACATTCTTTCCCTAGAGACAAGTTTAGCTATTTTTATGCAGCTACTTTTAAAGAAGTGAGAATTTAGCAGATAACAGGAAGGCCTACCAAAGTGCAGTATAACCGCTCCGTTTTAACCTTTTAAATTTTTAACCTTGATCTGTCCTGGAACATACCAGGTTCTGAAATCTCTGGGTTAAGATTAGGATCTACAATCTCTAAAAATTACACATAGACTGTTAGTTTGATGAAGGCATCCCTGACAATAAGCTATTTGTAGTTCAGACTGAAATTATATTTTGGGCTCTGGAAGATAATTGTTAAAATTATTTGGTTACTTCTTTGCCTTCAAACATGAAGATATTTCTGATGAAGACCCTAAATGTCTGCTGAAACCTTGTAATAACAAGATCAGACCTGGAAAAATAATTGGGTTTTGAATATAAATCCCCTGCCTTCCGGGACATTGATGCAATCGCTCCAACTTTGGTCCCTATCTAGTTACCAAAAGAGCTCCACCACTGTATTAAAGCAAAGGATTAGACTTTTAATAAAGCTGAAAAGGAAATCTAAACAGTCTAAAAACCAACACAAGTATACAATCTTGAAGTTTAAAAAATCCTCTGTGTATGGGTGCCCCTTCCATCCACCTCATCATAAGCTATTTAATTTTATTAACTGCTTGAATTAGTAGCAGTGCTCATGTTACATATGTCCTATTCATTGCTGCTGACATTTAGCAGATAAATTATTGAAATAAAGTATTTTTCATGATCAGGCAACTGAATGGGCACCTTATGAAGACACGAAGCGTTCATGTCAAAGCAAGGGGAAATCTGAGGTAATAACAAAATCCAGCCACATACATTATTTTCACTACAAACGTTTCCCTCTTCAGTGACATGAGGTTGTTTTCCTGCAGGATGAATGTCAAAACTATATCCGGGTCTTGCTGATCAGTGGGAGAATGCTCTTCACATGTGGAACTAACGCTTTCACACCCATCTGTGTATCCAGGCAGGTTGGTACTCGTAAGTTTTTCTGAAAAGCATCCCAGATTTTCATTTGACATCTAGTTTTTTAAGTTCATGTAGACATGAAATAGCACATATCTAAATTTCCTTTCCTCAGATTTACAACATCAGTCAGGTTTTGGATACAGTAAATGGTGTCGCCCGCTGTCCCTACGACCCCCGCCACAACTCCACTGCCATGATGACACAGAGGGGTGAACTGTATGCCGCCACAGTAATAGACTTCTCCGGACGTGACCCTGTAATATACAGGAGCCTGGGAAGTATGCCACCTCTTCGGACAGCCCAGTACAACTCCAAATGGCTCAATGGTTAGCAGAACACCACACCAGTCTGGGCTTTTCTCTATGGAAAGCTACTTTTGACAATACGCACTTTAAATCTCCAACTTGAATAAACACCAGGGGTGTCCAGAGTACCTGGTACTATTTTTCTGCATTGAAGTTCCTGTGCTTTTGTGAATACTTGAGTCGCTTGGCCTTGTTTCCATGTTGGAGGTATGGATTTTTGGCAGCAGATATTCTATGAATAGCACTTCTGGCTAGACTTCTCCAGACAGTAGATGGGTATACCTAGGTCCCACGGGTTTCTGCCAGTTCGGTGCAGATGGCACTGCTGGACATTTTTAGATTTCGAAAGGTAACAAGATTGATGTGTTTTGATGTGTTCTGCACTAAGATTCCTTGGCCGACTACAACGTCTACAATCCTCAACTTTGCCCATTTGTTTGTGCTTCTTCAAAACAGCTTGAACAGCCTATCTTGAAACCCCAGTCTGATTTGAAATGTTTATCTGGGGAGACCTTGCTGATGCAGTAGAACTATCTTGTGTAATGTTGTGCTCAGTCTTGCCATGACATGACATTTGGCTTTTCCTCACCCAGTTCTAAGCCTCCTACACAGCTGTTTCAGTTTCAGTTAATGAAAGTGTTTCAACCTAGCTGTGACACTGATCATCTTTAGCACCTGTTTGGTATAATTGGTTAATCATACACTGGATTATAATCCTAGAAAAACATTTGCTTTGTTCAAGTGTTCCTATAAGAATTAATGCTGTATATATATAAGCTTTGATGGCCCTGCGCAGTATCTTTGCTGTTCCAAGTACTGCATTTTCTGGACTGAGATTTCTGAGGTTCTTCCAGGGATCTGCTGGATCCATTCCTCCAGTTTGGGGGTCACTGCCCCGAAGGCTCCAATTACCATGGGTACTACAGTCAAATTCACCTTAAAATCCTTCTCTAGCTCCTCTCTGAGCTTAGTATTTCTCAAGTTTCTTATGTTCCTTATTCTTGATGTTACCATCACTTGGTATTGCCACATCCACCACAACGGCTTTCCTCTGCTCTTTATCAACCATCACAATGTCTGGTTGGTTTCCCATTACCATCCTGTCTGTCTGGATCTGGAAGCTCCACAGGATCTTTGCTTGATCATTCTCCATCACCTTTTGGAGGTATTTCCCACTTTGACCTTGGGGTTTCCAGCCCATACTTCGCACAGATGTTTAGGTATACTATGCCAGCCACTTGGTTATGACGTTCCATGTATGCTTTACCTGCTAGCATTTTACACCCTGCTGTTATGTGCTGGTTTATCTCAGATGACTCTTTGCACAGCCTACACCTTGGGTCTGGTCTGGTGTAGTAGATCTGGGCCTCTATTGCTCTGGTGAACAGAGCCTGCTCCTGTGCTGCCAGGATGAGTGCCTCTGTGGTGTCCTGTAGGCCAGCCCTCTCTAGCCATTGGTAGGATTTCTTGAGATCAGCCAAGTTATGTTTCGGTGGTACATCCCATGTAGGGGCTTTCCTCCCATGATGGTTCCTCCTCCATCACCTCCTCATCTTACCTTTGTCTCAGGCATTCACTAAGTACGTCATCCGTTGAGGCTTTGTCCTTGATGTACTTATGGAGCTTGGATGTTTCATCCTGGATAGTGGCTCTTACGCTCATCAGTCCTCTGCCCTCTTCCTTATAGCGTGCGTACAGTCTCAGGGTTCTGGATTTGGGATGGAACCCACCATGCATGGTGAGGAGCTTTCATGTCTTAATATTTATGGTCTGTATATCATCCTTTGGCCAACTTATTATTCCTGAAGGGTATCTGATCACTGGCAGGGCGTAACTGTTTATTACCTCGGACTTGTTCTTTCCATTGAGCTGGCTTCTTAGGACTTGCCTCACTCGTTGTAGCTATTTGGCTGTTGCTGCTTCCCTTGTTGCCTGCTCAATGTTGCCATATCCATCCATCCATTTTCTGAACCTCTTAATCCTTAAGGGGTCGCGGGGGGGCTGGTGCCTATCTCCAGCTGTCAACGGGCGAGAGGTGGGGTACACCCTGGACAGATCACCAGTCCATCGGTGAATAAATACCAGTGTGTTTAACAGCCAGATGACTTTTAAAGTGCCCAAAGAATGTCCAAAATCGCTTTCCATGTTTTCAGATTCATTTTGATTAGAAACCTTGACCTTTTTTTCTGATTTTTCAATAGAGCCTCATTTCGTGTCCACCTATGAGATTGGCCGTTTTGCCTACTTCTTCCTGAGAGAAACCGCTGTGGAAAACGACTGCGGGAAAACGGTTTTCTCTCGGGTGGCGCGCGTCTGTAAGAATGACATGGGGGGACGTTTTCTGCTGGAAGACACCTGGACCACCTTCATGAAGGCCCGCCTAAACTGCTCACGATCAGGCGAAATCCCTTTTTATTTCAACGAGCTGCAGAGCACCTTCTACTTGCCGGAACAAGACCTGATTTATGGCGTCTTTACTACGAATGTGTGAGAATTACTGATCTTGAACATGATTTTAAAAGATGTTTTTACCTGAATCTGCAAGATTTCAACTCAAATTTTGGCTCTTCATCTTCTCTGTCATATTAAAAAGCTCAGATCAGACCATAATTAACACTCCCCTCCTTCATTTAGGAACAGTATATCAGCGTCTGCTGTTTGTGCCTTCAATCTGAGCTCCATCACAATGGCTTTCAATGGACCCTTTCGCTATCAGGAGAACCCCCGCACTGCTTGGCTCTCTACTCCAAACCCTATTCCTAATTTCCAGGTAGGACTTGAATGTTTTCATCACATTTCCTGTTGGTTCTTACCAGATTTGCACACACTGTAGCTGGTATTTTGGCCTATTCTTCCATTCAGATCTTTGCTAGAGCTGTGATGTTTTGGAGCTGTCGCTGGGCAACACTGACTTTCAACTCCCTCCACAGATCTCTATTGGACTGAGGTCTGGAAACTGGTTGGGCAATTCCAGAACCTTGAAATGCTTTTTATGTAGCCATTCTTTGTTGACAGGTGGTGTGTTTAGGAGTGTTGTCATGCTGGAAGGTCCAGACATTTTTCATCTTCAATGCTGATAGGAGTTTTTTGTCCAGAATCTCATTATACATGTCTCCATTATTAATTTCCTTAAAATGAGTCAATCACCCTGTCCCCTTTGCATAAACAAAGCCCCAAACCATAATATTCCCACCCCCATAATTCACAGTGGGTATAGTGTTCTTGGGATGCAACTCAGCATTCTTCTCCCTCCAAACACCAAAAGTGGTGTTCATATCAAAGAGTTTGGCCACATCTGACCACATGACTTCAGGATCTCATACCACCTAAGCTGCAGTTTCCCAACAATTAGTAACCGTTGCTATTGTATTTACAGCTTTCTTCAGGTTATTGTTCAGTTCTCCTCATGTAGTTCTGGGCTGTTTCCTCACCTTTCTCAAAATAATGTGTACCCCATAAGATAAGATCCTGCATGGAGTCCCTGGTCAAAGGAGATCGTCAGGGATCTTGAAGTTGTTCAATTTTCTAATGACTGGTCCAAAAGTCTATCTCTTCTCACCAAGCTGTTTGCCTATTGTAGATTGGCTCATTCCAGTCTTGCGCAAGTGTACAATCGTGTCCTTGGACAGCTCTCTGGCCTTTGTCATGGTGGAAGTTAGAGTTTGAAGGTGTAGACAGGTGTCTTAATACAGTTAATGAGTTCAAACATGTGCTATTAATACAGGTAATGAGTGGATAATGCAAGAGCTTCTTAAAAAAGTAGTAATAGGTTTTGAGGACCAGAATTCTTGCTTGTTTGCAGGTGCTAAATTCTTATTTTCCGCACCATTATACGAATAAATTAATTCTTTAAAAAATCAAACAATGTGATTTCCTGAATTTGTTTTACTTTCTGCCTCTCAGTTGAAGTGTGCCTAAGATGAAATTTATAGAGATCTCATATTTTTAGGTGGGAAAACACGCATGAATCAGAGGCTGCCAAATACCTTTTTGCCCCACTGTAAAATATGAACACTTCACATACTCTGGCTTGAACACAATCTCACAATTTTGTAAAGGTTTACATGGATTTGAAATGTACATCCACTTGTTCGTAATCCAATGTTTCCGTATGATGCTGTAGAGGTTATCTTCAAGAGGTTTTTTTATTAGATTACATCTCATAGGGGTTTTTATGTTGCTCTGGAGCCTTTATCCACACTCTACTGCCACACTAGAGATTTTAATTAAGTCCAAATTTAGCCAAACTTTTGATGTCAGGGAATAGTTTTCTTAATTGAAGTGATCAGAAGTTGGAAAAGTCCTCTACGAGTCTGTTCCTGACCATCTGGTGGTTCAGGAGGAGAAAATCGTTGGACCTGTGGTTAGCATGACGACTGGCTCTTTGGAGTGATTCTCTAACCTGGTCACAGTTGTGCTGGAGCCTCTGTAACTCTTCAAAATGTTGTCAGCTCTGCGTTAGCTAAATTTATTGAGTTAAGTTATTGATTTAGTTACCTAAACTCCATGCATAAAGTTGTCTGCATCAAGTAGTCAGGGGTGTGAATTGTAATTTGTAAAAATTTACTGATGGCCTTAGTCACTGTTGCGTTATTATCACCCAAGTGTCCATGCTTCCACCCATCCTTGCAATCAATCGTCCGTCCAGTAGTTTTTGCAGGTTCCACATTTAAAGACAAACCTTTGCAGGAAAGTCAAAGTTTGCACATTGTTTTTGTCAAGGTATTCTTTGCTACTCATTCACTTTCAGAAGGTGAAACACATTACATAGCTTTATCACAACATACTGAAAAATTTCAAGCCGTTAGTTCTTGTAATTTTAAGCATATGGTTGATAAATAAAGAAAACCCAAAATTTTAAGTGCATATTAATAAAAAAAGGAAAGAAAAAAGGTGTGATAGAAAAAAGTTGTACAGTATCAGGGATTACAGCCTTGAGCGGGTTGTTTAGGAGAAATATTTCAGAAATTTGCTGGCTTTTCATTATCTGTAAGCCATAATGATCAATAATACAGAAAATAAAGGCTTTAAATATGTCACTCTACATAATAAATCTATACAATATTTCATGTTCTGAAATACTTTGAAAAAATATTGATTCACAATATTTAAATTTTAAGAGATGTCCCTGTATATTTTTAAAATGACCCAGGGAAATATTTAATGTTGTGTCAGACCTAATATTCACATATGCTTGTGATGTCAACACAGCTTATAACACTGCACTGCTTTTACAACAAGAGTGTATTCGCTGGAACATTTTCTCTTTTGTGAATGTCCAAAGGACCGCTACAGGATCCAAAACGGAAAGCTTTTACCTGCTTGTGTCTTATTGATCCCCTATTTAGTGTGGCACACTAGAGGAGGACGGTCCCGGGGGAAACCTAACGGAGCGCAGTCTTCAAGACGCTCAGCGGCTCTTCCTCATGAGCGACGTCATCCAACCAGTCACCATCAACCCGTTACTCACCCAGGATAGTGTGCGCTTCTCCAAGCTGGTGGTGGACATCGTGCAGGGCCGACAAGCTCTCTACCATGTCATGTACATTGGCACAGGTGGGAAAGAGATACTTTCTATAGTAAAATTAACGATTACTTTCTAGATAAGTTTCTCACTTTGAATATGATTTGGTCTGATCCAATCAGAGTATGGCAGCATACTGAAGGCTCTGGCCACAACTAACAAAAGCCTTCATGGCTGCTACCTTGAAGAGCTCCGGATCCTCCCTGAGGGGCAAAGGGGAACAATAAAGAGTCTGAAAATCCTGCACAGTGACAGGTCCCTGTTTGTGGGGCTGGATGACCGACTGGTGAAGATCCCATTGGAACGCTGTTCCAGTTATCCGACCAAACGGTATAAGCCAACCGCCAGATGTGTAGTCTGCAACTGTATTTACAGTCTATGGTCTGAAACAAGAACTTTAGGCAGTGGGTGGAGCTGAATTTTAATTAGTGGCTTCTAGGGTTGATCGGTGTTACTTCAATATGAGTTCCCCCCTCGAGATGTGTTTCACTTCCACCCAGACACGATGAGGCTGCTGCTTGTAAATGTTAAAAAGATGGATCACATTAGGTTTAGGTACTGGTTCCCAAATAATAGGATTAGGGAAATAGCAAAGCTATGGTTAGGTAATGCTCATATGATGTTACGATAAAAAAATGACTTAGGGTTAGGCAATTTTTCTCGAATGTTAGGATTAGGAAGAAATCAACCAGGCTAGCCAATCAGAAAGTTAAAACCAGGGACTGTGGACAATATTTACTTTCTCCAGTTCTCCAGTTATCATCTGCAGTGATATCTGGATCAAATAAATGAATCCGCTCTGGTCGCACACTGCAGACTGGAATAGCTTGTGCAAATGTGCTCCTTCTGGATCAGTGGATAAGGTGCAGTGGTCTGTGTCAGAGATAGCGAGAATATTTTACTTTCAGCGGAAAGTTTGGGGAATTTTCTTATATGGTCTCTCCACAAACACAATGGAAAGATTATTTTTTGGAGTCTCGAACAAACAAAAATATTGCCCACCACCAGTAAACACACTTTTAACAGACCCATGACATTTAGATTGTGTATTTTTTACCATTTTAAAACAATACCAGCGACATTGTAGGACTCTGCACTGAACATATTTGGAGCAGACTAGGAGTCTTTAAAAATCTTGACAGCAGCATCTGTTCAACTCATGATTGCATAAGGGAGTGGATCGGAGTGATTTAAATAGTAGTCCATTCCGGTCGGCTATGTTGGGAGCACAACTGGCTTTTTGATCGGTTCTGGTAAAGAATTTCAGCATCAGGTTTGGTGGGGACAAACCCCTCAATCACAAATAGTGGTGGGGACATGTCCCCGGTGTTCCTGGTTAAAATTAGGGGGGCACCGATACTGGTATTGGATATTTGCCCAGATACCGTCTAATTGGGTAAAGTTAACCAATACCGTGAACCGATATTAAAATGTGGTAAAACTGCAATACATTCACAAAAAGTGGTTCATTTTTCAATTAAAATTTTAGTTTTATGGTGATTTTATATTTTACATCTGTTAATTTTTCATGTTATTTCTTGTTATGTTGAGTTAGTAAAGTCCAGTGCCTTTAGTCTCTTCAAGAAAGGAGTAAGGAGGGTGTCGACAGATACACAAAGCCCAGGCATCGGGAAAGGGACTAGAAAAGTCAGATCGGTCCACCCCTAGATAAAATGAGGGCTATGTGCAGTGTGTAAAATAAAATAAAAATAGTTTTAACCTCATGCTGACTACCTAGTGTCATACCCCTCCCAAGCCATTCACACACACATGTATCATTCGAACATCGGTCGGCTATTCTTGACAATTCTATTTCAAATGTGTAAATCCTTAGTAGGGGACACCCCTAGTGACTTCAGAGTAAAGGGGGCTAAACAAAACTGAACCAAAAAGATTTGTTATTTTTGAAAATCTTCAGACGCTTTCCTTCAACAGTCATGCATTATTTGTGCTGGTGCATCACATAAAATTCTAACTGAATATGTTTAGGTTTGTGGTTGTAATGTGACAAAATGTGAAAAGGTTCAACAGGTGTTAATACTTCAGCAATGCTGAAATCCTTTTTGGCGACTTTTGTTACCCTTTAAAGTAAAAAACATAACAAAAATTGGACTTCTGTCTCTGTGTTAGGAGCTGCTTGGATGCTCGAGACCCTTACTGTGGATGGGATCTGGAACAGAAGCGTTGCACCACCATTGAAGAGAGCTCTAACATGAACCACTGGACCCAAAACATCACAGAATGTCCAGTAAGAACAACTTCCATGTATCATAATGTAACTTTTGCATTCAGGATAATAGTAATTAAGTCTTGTGTGATGCCCTCTGGAGGTGAGGAACTTGACACAGGATGGTGGTTTTGGTTCCTGGGCAGCATGGCTGCCTTGCAACCATGACGATGGCGAGGGCACTTTTAGCAGCTGCAAGTGTCGTTCTCGCTCATGCGATGGTCCAGTGGCCAGATGTGGAGGGGTTGAATGTAAGGGTCCAACCATCCAAGTGGCAAACTGCTCCAGGTACGGTTAATTTTGAGGATTTCAACACCAATCTCTAAAACAGTTTGCGGAATCGACACGACTTCCTTGTAAGATCAACTCCCAACAATCCTAAAGTGCTTAGATTAACCCAGTCTTCCCCCTTCCTGCTCGTATTAACCCAGAAACGGTGGCTGGACTCCCTGGTCATCCTGGGGTCAGTGCAGCAGCAGCTGCGGCATCGGATTCGAGGTGAGGCAGCGGTCCTGCAACAACCCGTCACCTCGCCATGGAGGTCGAATTTGCGTCGGCCAGGGACGCGAGGAGAGGTGAGGAAGGTCTTCGTTGCAGCTTCTATGAATCCAGTCAGACATGACAGCACAGATGCTACGGATCTTTGTGTTTTTTGTAGGCTGTGCAATGAGAAAAAGCCATGCCCCCTTCCTGTATTGTGGACAGCTTGGGCCCCCTGGGCTCACTGCAGTGCTGAATGTGGTGGAGGGGTCCAGTCCAGGACTAGATCCTGTGAGAATGGGAACACTTGCCCTGGATGTGCAATGGTACTGCAGTCGTTTTAGTGAATATTATTAAAATGTGTTTGTGGGAAGAAATCTGTAGAAAATCAACCTCTGATGTCTGAAACGACCAAATACACTTAAAAATCTAAACATTCTGCAGGTTTTCAGGACATTATATTTATTAATTTAGCTTTTTGTGCCTTAGATTATAGAGAGCAGTTTTGAGATTTGTTTGAACCGTTTTTCAGGAGTACAAAGTTTGCAACCTGGAGAGTTGCCCTGAGGTCCGCCGGAACACCCCCTGGACCCCCTGGATGCCAGTCAATGTCAGTCGCGATGGGTCGCGGCAGGAGCAGAGATTCAGGTATACCTGCCGGGCGCCACTTCACGACCTCCAGCAGCTCCAGCTGGGCAAGAAGAAGCTGGAGACCCGATTCTGCCCAAACGATGGCTCTGGAGCTTGCCAGACTGACTGTGAGTATTAGACATGATTGCAAAACAACAAATAATTTTTTTTTTTTTTTGAAGAGACTTCCTAACTTCCATGTCCCTCAGTGTAGGAATATCAAGATCCTAGTTTGATTACTGGGAGGAGAATTATGGTCGTTTTAGTTTTTTTAATATGACATTTTAGAGTTCCCGTGGAAAACGTGCAATTCAAATATGTTCCAGATCTGGAAATGTGTAGAAATAGAAAATAAATTATGGAGGCATTTTTTTATTTCCAAACTTTTCCATTGTTAAGTGTTGTGTCAGTCCATTATTCAGTTCATTCAACCTCCTTTAGTCTCTTATCTCTTTCCTTGTTTCTATTGTTCCTACCTTTTTACATGACTTCTCTTCCTTCCTTCTCTTTAGTTCCCTATATTTTAAGTTGTTCCATCATTTTTATATCTTTCTATTTTTATTCCTTCCTCCCTCTTTTCGTTCCTTCTCTCCTGTTTCTTTAGCTGATTCCTTGTTTAAAGTCTGACCTCTGTATTAAGAGACATAAATGCCTTAAAAAAAGAGAGACATAAATGCATGAATAGATATGTTTTCCTACCTTTCAAGTCGGGAAAATAAGAATTTTACGATATGGAATTATGGAAAAATATCCAAATCATTTGATTAAACATTCATGACGTATTGTGGGGATATAGATGTCCAGTTAATCTAGAGTGCAGCTGGAAAGTATTCACAGCACTTCACTTTTCCCACTCTTTTTATTTTACAGCCTCATTCCAAAATGGATTAAATTCATTTTTCCCATTAAATTCTAAACACAACTCCCCATAATGATAATTTGAAAAAAGTGTCTTTGAAATTGTTGCAAAGGTATTAAAAATAAAAAACTTGAGAAATCACATGTCCATGAGTATTCATGAGTATTCACATCCCTTTGATGTGAAGCTCAGAATTGAGCTCAGGTGCATTCTGTTTCCACTGATCATCCTTGAGGTGTTGCAACAGATTAATTGAGTCCACCTGTGATAAATTAAGTTGATTGGACATGATTTGGAAAGGCACACACCTGTCTATATAAGGCCCCTAGGTTGACAGTCCATGTCAAAGCACAAACCAAGCATGAAGACAAAATAATTGAGTGTAGCCCCTCCGAGACAGGATTGTCTGATGCTATGAAGATTCCAATGAGCACAGTGGACTCCATCATCCGTAAGTGGAAGAAGTTTGGAACCACCAAGACTCTTCCTAGAGCTGGCTGGCCTTCTAAGCTAGGTGAACGGGGGAGAAGGGCCTTGGTCACGGAGGTGACCAATAACCCGATGGTCACTTTGTCAGAGTTCCAGCATTCCTCTGTGGAGAGAGGAGAACCTTCCAGAAGGACAACCATCTCTGCAGCAATCTACCAATCAGGCCTGTATGGTAGAGTGGCCGGACGGAAGCCACTCCTTAGTAAAAGGCATATGGCAGCCCGCCTGGAGTTTGCTAAAAGGCACTTTAGGGTTTCTCAGACCGTGAGAAACAAAATCCTCTGGTCTGATGAGACGATAATTGAACTCTTTGGGATGAATGCCAGGCGTTACGTTTGGAGAAAATCAGGCACCGCTCATCACCAGGCCAATACAATCCCTACATTGAGGCATGGTGGTGGCAACATCATGCTGTGGGGATGTTTTTCATTGGCAGGAACTGGAAGACTAGTCAGGATAGAGGGAAAGATTAAAGCAGCAATGTACAGAGACATCCTGGAAGAAAACCTGCTCCAAAGCGCTCTTGACCTCACACTGGGGCAACGGTTCACCTTTCAACATGACAATGACCCTACGCAAACAGCCAGAATATCGAAGGACTGGCTACAGAACAACTCGGTGAATGTCCTTGAGTGGCCCGAGCCAGAGCCCAGACCTAAACCCAATTGAAGATCTCTGGAGAGATCTGAAAATGGCTGTGCACCGATGCTTTCCATCCAACCTGATGGAGCTCGAGAGGAACTGCAAAGAGGAATGGACAAAACTACCCAAATATAGGTGTGCCAAGTTTGTGGCATCACATTCAAAACAACTTGAGGCTGTAATTGCTGCCAAAGGTGCATCAACAAAGTACTTAGCAAAAGCTGTGAATACTTATGTACATGTGATTTCTCATGTTTTTTTTTTTTAATTTTTAATACATTTGCAACAATCTAAACATTTATTTTTACATTGTCATTATGGGGTGTTCTATGTTGGATTTTAAGGGGAAAAAATGAATTTATTCTATTTTAGTATAAGGCTGTAACATTAAAAAATGTGGAAAAAAGTGAAGCGCTGTGAATACTTTCCGGATACACTGTATCCCGTAGACACATCAGAGCATCATCTTTAATCCAAAGAGAAAAATTCCTTCGATAAATCAATTCATGTCTTTCTAATTAAAATCATCAACATTGTGTGTCTGCAGCTGTTCGGCTTTGAAGTAATGAGTTGAAGTAGACGTTTTTACTGGCTGTGTTTGAAAGCCTCGTAATGGCTTTGGATTCACATGTAAATAATTTGTGACTGTGGGTGCCTGTGCATGCACTTTGGATGCTCAGCTTGACCCACAACGCACCTCATTAATTATTGTTTCATAACACGCTGTCTGTTGAGTCTGGCGGGGAAAATGCTGGAGCCTATGGCCCTTTATTTGAAGTCATGGACCACTTTTGCCCTTTTTCCACTGAGTGGTATAGCACGGTTCAGTACAGTATGACATTTCATGGTCCGGAGTGTTCAGGACATTCCACAGCCAGCTAGACCCAAGCCGTGTTGCTCAGCAGGAACATATCTGATGTTTGAATCCTCTTCATGACCACACAGAAACTTGTTTATTAAATTTTGAGTTTTGGAATTCCACTGGCTGAATATAAAAGTTTACCCCCCGGATTTCTAGCTCTGGTTGAAGATTTGGTTCGGACCAGAGGCAGAACCATGTCTCAGCCCCAAGGTGCCCGATGGGGACCCTGGGAAACCTGGTCCCTCTGCTCCCAGCAGTGCTTCAGAGGTTTCCGAACCAGAAAACGCAGTTGCTCCACTTCAGAAGGAAGAACCAACCTGGCGGCTTGTGCTGGATCCCCAGTAGAGTATCAGGACTGTAACGCTCAACCCTGTCCAGGTAACACTGCAGCTCAGTCACCCTATCTTTAGCAACAACGCACATTGGTTTGCACAAGTAGTTTATTATATGCATGCTTTGCAGTGAGTGGAGCCTGGTCATGCTGGTCTGCCTGGTCCCAGTGCTCAGCCAGCTGCGGAGGCGGCCACTATCAGCGAACTCGGACATGCAGCAGCCCGGCACCTGCACATGGAGGGGACATCTGCATCGGCCTGCATACAGAGGAGGCCCTCTGTAATATACATCCTTGTGAAGGTATCCAGTGCATGCAATACAAAATGAGATGCGACATATCTATAAGTCAAATGTTTTTTTAACTCTTTGCTGGGGTCGATTTTTTTGCAAAGAAGAATGGGCCAAAAAAAAGTCCAGAGGTGCAAAGCTGTAAGAGAAGTAGTCCAACACGGTTCTAGCTGGAATTCAAGAAACAGCTGGTTCATTCGACAATGTATTGAATCAGAGAGGTTGAATACAAATGCACTCCACACTTTTATGAAAAAAGTAATCTGCTCTGTGTTGCTCTTCCATATAAAAGCGCCTACAATACACGCTGAAATGTACAGCAACGCTGTGTATGCCTTAGAAACCTGCTTACCTAATGTAACATATAACCAGTCCTTTACAAGGGTATTTCAAAATGATGACACAATAAATATGCGGTACGGATTCAGTGTGTCACCACAGGATATAAAAATTGTGCTTGAACGGAAACT
This sequence comes from Apricaphanius iberus, assembly GCA_028564705.1. Lineage (NCBI taxonomy): Eukaryota > Metazoa > Chordata > Actinopteri > Cyprinodontiformes > Aphaniidae > Apricaphanius > Apricaphanius iberus. The sequence continues at coordinate 250,958 of JAPXFQ010002352.1, forward strand.
GCTGGGAATTCCTCTACAAACATCAATATTTGCAGAGAGATGGAAAAGAATTTGGAGGTAGGAGTCTTGACCAGCAGAGGTTGAAATAAGGAGAGGGTACAACTAGGTCTGGAACTAAACTGTATATTTTGTGCACAAAAACAAAAATACATAATAAAAATAAATGTTTTTGATTGTTTCTATGCAATGTGTTTCAGGCTGGGGGGAATGGACAAACTGGGGTGATTGTGACAACGAGGGTCTGCAGCATCGCAGCCGTCGCTGTGGGGAGGAGCAGGAAGCTGAGGGCGGCCTCTGCCAGGGAAACCTTACCCAGTCCAGACCATGCCAGCCACATGAGGTGCCAGGTAGGCAGGTGTTTTTACCAGGAAGCTAACAGTTTTGAAGAGATTTGATTTTTGTTAGTCAGGTCAGTGTTTCTTTTTTAACTGTTATCTGTCTTCAGTGATTTTACCGGGGCAGGAGAACCAGAGCTGTGGAAGTAAGTCAGTTATTTAAAAGTATTGTTTCAGCACTCGGCTACACAACCAAATCAAAACTTGGCAAAAAACATTTAAATGGCACAGGGAATAAGCATTGAACGTGCTTACCGAGTTTTCTTCAATGCTTAGTACAATGCCCCTTATTGATAATATTAAACTCAACTTCAGATGAGTCGTTCAGAATTGTTGCTATTAGGGGTGCAACGGTACAGGTAGCCAACGGTTCGGTCCGTACCTCGGTACTTGGGCCACGGTACGGTTCGGTTTTGTTTTGTGCAGAAAGAGACTGCTGTTTTTTGTTGCTTTTTTTAATCCCAAAACATTTATTTTTTTTTGGGAACAAAAGCAGAATGTCACAGTTAACTTAACCCGCCCACAGTTACAGGTGTGGGCAGCTTTAAGCATGTTTGAGAAATAATAATTGTTTATCACATTAAATTAACTTTTCCTTTTATCTACAAATGTATCTTTGGAGGATGAGCAAGGATGAGCATGTCTGCAGCTTTGACAGACAGTCTCACAGAGGAGAGAGAGTGATTAGGCGCAGCAGGGGAGGCTTGTGCCGAATGAGCTGTGCCACAGAAGTTTTACAAGAATCAGGCTCCACCTGGCCATCGGCCCAGTCATGGAGCAGGCCAGTATGGCAGACAGGCCACCGGGAAAAGTCCCGACTTTCCCGATTGTCTGTCCGGGCCTACAGGGCCGCAGTAACAGAATGTTTTCTGTACTTTACCGGTTCTTTAAACGAGAGCGCATCTGACCACACTGACACAGGTGGCAGATACATTTTCTGCGTGTGCCCGCTGCTCAAAGGGCATTTGTGAGTGCATCAATGAAAGGAGCGCTGCGCATCTCCTCTTTGCGTCGCACTCCGACATACCGCAGAGAGAAGATTAACACAGCGCAACCCGGCGCCCCTGAATGCTGGAGCCCTTCCGGGCAGAAAGCGCTCCAGTCGGGGAAATTTTTTTAGCAGCGCCTCACACCAGTGCTGATTTCCGAAAAAAGCGCAACCGACCGGTGTACATTTTTTCGCTCTTTACTGCTCCTTGATGCGCGCATTGTGGAGAGGAGGACGTGTCTCTATGCCAACCATGCGCTCCCAGCGGCGCAGTTTGGTAACGTTGGGCATTACCAGCACAAAATGGCAGTACCGAAGTCCCGCGGTACAGGAGGATGGATTGTCCCGTGTAGGGCGTACCGAATGGTTCGGTACTTTACCCTGTACCGTTGCATTCCTAGTTGCTATATAAATAAACTGAACTGAATTGGGCTAAAGCGATCATAAGAAGAGACCCAAGACTACAGATTGTGGAAAGACAAATGGTTAAAGTCAACTTCCATAACCTTTAGTAATAGATTTCCGCTGAGGTACAATTGCTATTTGTGTGGCCATGAATATTTCACCCACATTGGATTATGGTTCTTCCCCTTCCTCCTCCGTTTCCAGCCTTTACCTTGTTCCAGTTGGTGGCAGTGGGCTCAGCCAGTTTCTTTGCTGCTGCTCTCCTCTCCGGCCTGGCATACTCGTACTGCCACCACCTGAACCGACCGACGGCAGACTCAGCCGTCATCCACCCCAGCACACCTAACCACCTGACATACAACAAGCAGGACAATGTTGCGCCAAAGAACGAGAAGTACATCCCCATGGAGTTTAAGGTGGGACAGAATTTTGTATTTCCCCCCTAGATTTGATTGTTTTTGTATTTTTAAAAGAGTTTCAAATCAAACTAATTTGATTATGAGACAAAAATAAGCAAAATTGGATTTGGACATTCCTCTGAAGGATTAGTTGCATAGAGCATTACTATCGATTAGAGCAACTTCCTGGATAAGTCGTTAATGCTCTCTTGGAGTAATTTTGGTAGACCGGGCACCACTGTTTTATGTTCTCAACTTGTGGATAATAGCTTTCAGTTTCTGATTTATTTGTGAATTTCTTCAGATTGTGGGATAATGTGTTCATTTTTCAATAGCCAGGGATAACCGATTCGGATTTTTTAGTTCTGATGCCGATACCGATATTTTTTCATCAGCCTTGGCCGATACGGCTGCAAATTTTCTTGAGCCGATACTGATTCTGCTCCCTCAATTTACATCATAAAAACAATGATCATAAAAAATGTCACAAATCCCAATGTAACATTTATTAAACTTTAAAAAACATTTAAAATGATATTTAACAAATAGTAAACATAGGTGAGGTAGAACAAGTAACAAGAAGTAGATAAACAATATTTAACAAATATAAAAAACATTTCAGGTAGTAAAAAAAAAAGTATTCAGTGCTGAAAAACTGCGTAATTAAAATTCTGGAATAAATATTTAAGCATAATTAAAATAATTATACTATTTCACACAGTAGAAACAAGTAAGCAGCATAATAAAGTGCACAGTATGCAATAATGCTGATAAAAATCTATCTGCAAATGCAGCAGCCGCTTATTGGCTGATGTGGATACACGTAAAAAAAAAACATAATATATCGGTCAGTCCCTAGTTTTAGCCTATAGAATGGTGTCATGCTGCTTTTACTTAAGTGATTTCTAGATTCTACAGCTCCGTGGCTATTTATTTTGCACCAATAATTTGGTTATTTACACATAATTCATAATTTACGAAGAAGGGGAAACATATTTCCATTTAGGAACAGACTGGTTTAGGTAGCTTTCGTCTGCATGTTGTATCCTACTTTAATATTAATACTTAAAGATGCCACACTTTTTACGTTACTGGAAATACTTTCCCGATTAGTTTGGGGAATGCTTTTTAAATGCTGTCTTCATGCTGCAGACGCTAAACAAGAACAATCTTCACGTGAACGATGAGACCTGCAACCACTTCTCTTCCCCGATGGCCTCCAGCAACATGTTCACCACCACCTACTACCCGCCCTGCGTGAGCAAGTATGACTTCCATCCCGACTCCCCCTGCAGGTCCTACATGCACAGCTGAGGGGAGCCAACATTCATGCAACCAACAACATTCCCTATCTTCTGTTCATCGCCTCTTTGAACTGTTTTCTCGTTAAGATAACAATAGAAACGAGCTGAAAGTGACACATCACAACATTTTATTCAAGGTGCAATTTCATCCCCCTCATCAGAAATCTGAATCTCACAGCACAGTGTGGGTTGTTTTAAATTAAATAATTACTTCATCAGCTCTTCCTGTTAATCCCTGCTTACAACATTTGCTCAATCTAAAGAATGTCAACAATTAAGTTATGGATAAAGAAGAAAGAAACTGAAACATCTACCTAAAATCAAAAAAATTCGGTTTAACTTTCCAGGCTGGTTGTTTTCCCCAAACTCTTGAAAATACGCAGGTACCATTCAATAAATTATGCTATAAAAAAGTTTCTTAATCTAAGTAACTTGAATTCAAGGGATGTATCTCAAGGTACGACAGACAGTGATATACTTCTAGTGTTTGTTTCTTATAATTTGATAATACTGGAAATCAAAACCCAACTTTTAGTTTGAATGAGACCAATAAGAAGGATTATTTCATAGAGGTGTGTTAAAGGTAAGCCACAAAAGGCCTCCAGCTAAAGGAGCTGCCTGCTCACAAAATGCTGTTTCACTGTAAATGGATGGAAAGCTGAGTGGAAGAAAAATGTTTGACAATTCAAAAAAAGCGCACAAGCAGCATATAACTTGAGTCATAAGAAGATTGCGACTGCTATGACCCCAACACTTTTGCAGAACCACCGGCTAATCTCCATGCCGCACTGCATTGATGCAGTAATTCAAGCAAAAAGGAGCAGCGACCAAGTATACATGGGTAAACTTCTCAGTCGGCGAATTGGTCTTTTTAAAAAAAACAACTAAATTTTAGCTTTTCATTTGTTGTAAACCATAATCATAATAAATCTCGAAAAATATCAGTGTGTTTTAAGTCTGTAATGTAACATACCAGTTTCACTTTTTGAGGGGAATTTCTGAAATTCTAATTTCTTGATGATATCCAAACTTATCAAGATACACCCATGTTTTTTGTTTTGTTTTAGAAGACCATTTCCTGCTCTCACAGACACCAAGTCAATCATAAACTAAGACAGGCCTTTGATCAGTTCAACTCATGAGCCTCAGTGCTGGAGGCTCCTTGGAATTAAAACAAAAAACGCCACAGCCTTCAAATCAACAAAAATCAACAAGGAGGATGTGTTTACTTACAAACCCGCTGAAAACAAGAAACGGCACCTGATCCTCTGTGAGTGCTAAGGTAAGAGTGACAGTGAGGTTTGACCCTTTGGAGTGGTTCATTACCTTCATAAACTCTCACCTACCTACTATGTGTGGGACTTCTTACATGAATGGCCAGTATTCTCAGAGATTCTACTGGGCTACGGACTGGTTTACCCACAGCTGGGATACATGGAATAACGCATGGTTACAGACATGCACAATGAATGGATTTCTGCTTTGAGGTGCGGATCCGTGGCTCACTTGCTTTAATTTTGTGTCAAACATACAACGAAAAGATAAAAAACTTTATGATCCACTGTAAGTTGCTTTTATCAACAGAATGTATAAATGATCCTACATGTGTTTAGTAACGATGTGGTTCAGTATTCAGTCCAATTACGTTTGGAATGTGTCCAGTTCTCATCAGAAGTTTACATACACAACATCATGGCGATTGGCTCCATAATAACGTAACTTTTTAGTGACACATTTATTTGTTCTTCAATAATAATATTATACAACAAATATTCTTAATGAAGCGTAAAAAGCAAGAAGCGGGTTTGAATGTGTTGTGGTTTTAACAACAGAGAATCAAGGTTAAAAGCTCAAATATTTAGAAAAACACAAAATTCTATATCCTAGTAGGTTTCCCTCCTAGCCATCAGCAAGCTACTGTCATATTTCTGTGTGAATCTTTGAGTCTTGCTTTTAAGCATAGCTTCTAAATTTTCAATAGGGTTGAGGTCGGGGCGATTCCCAGAAATGTAATGTTAGCCTGCTTTATCCAATTTTGATGTGATTCATTGTTGAACACCCAGTTTGTCAAATGTTCAGCTGCTCAGTTTTTAATTTGAAGTGTAGAACTTTTTTTCATTATTCCAACTTGCCCAATGCACCAACAACCACAGCAAAATGGTAAAATCTATAATAAATTCAAATATAAGGACACAAATCTGATTTGAATTATGATGACAATTATATATTTTATATGTATTTCTGCACAATGACAGGTCCAATAAATTATAAACACCAAATTCTCGAAATTTATGATGGTAAATGTATATGTCAACTGAGTGGAACTGTACAATACACTGAATATTTATTTGATTAAGAAAGAATAATTTCTGTGGTTTTGAGAAAAAGAATTGCAAAATTCAGATACATTTAAGATATGTTTTTTTTAAGAAAAATTAACCAAATGTGTTCTTGAATAAGGAACAGTTCAGCTTTCGTTTCTCAAGTTGAATAGGAACAAATAAAAATTAAATCAAAGTTAAAAAAATCAAACAATCAATTTACTTTAATGTGTATAAATATTGTATTTATGTGTTGCATCTTATGAATTTTAGCAGAATTTTCAAATACTTGAAGTGTTCTCTTAGAGATCATTCATTGTTCAAAGTTGATTTGGTTAGTCTTTTTGCCCTAGCAAATAAATGTAAATCAGTTTTTTGTATTTACTCAGGTTATCTCTGCCTGATGATTTTTTTCAGTGATCTAAAACGTTTAACCCCTCTACAACCTGAATTTTCTTATAATTATATAAAAAACGTGATTTTAACAAGACATTAACAAAACATACATTTATTAGCTTGCATATTAAGTTTAACTCTCACCACAAAATTACAGCAAAATGCTTCTATTTATTATCCTTGGTATGTTGCACATATGTATCAACAGGCATTACTGGAAGATTTACCACAACAACTTTAAGCGGGGTTAAAGTATAAACTGAAGAAATCTGTAAAGAGGTAAAAACTTTGTCACTCTATCTTTATAGGTAGCATTTTACATTATCATAACATAATTTTAAAGTCTGAATTTGTCTTATTTTTTCTGCATTAGAATGGATTAAGCTGAGACATCATAAGACTTTGAACTTTTAGCTGAAATGCTGCATGTTTTCACCGTTCTCTGCATCTAGTGCCAAATTATGACGTTTCTTTGCCAGATAAGGTTTTTGTTTTTGTTTTCTTATTTAGTATATAGTATTGTAGTATTATACAATGTGTCATACCTGCCTGTATCTATCAGAACTTCTACTTCCTTCCTCCAGACAAACCTAGAGACTGGATCATTTGAATTTATGAAAACTCAAACTGAAAAATTTATTTTTTTAGTCTCCTACACCAAATAAGCAAGCAACTTTTTTTTTCTGTGCCATGTGGATATCATAGCTTATGTCTAAATCTTATGCATCTAATTAATTACATGCATGGACACCCTCTTATTGATAGAGTTCATGCAAAAGTATTCATCTTCTAGTACTATTTCTCATAAGGAAAAACATTGTTTCACAGTGGGGACAGTGAGTTCAGGATGATGTTAAGTGTTATTTTTGGGGCATAATATTTGGTATGCAGGCTACTAAGTTCTATCTAACTGCAATGCAATGCAATGTGCTAACTACATGGCTCATGGGTTCAATGGATAACTAATAGTTATGCTTTTAACATATTCTTCCATCTGTGCAGTGGATCTTTGTTGCTACAGTAGAACTTTAGCTGCTTTTCTGATTAATGCTCCCCATTTAAGATGGGGAGATATCTTTTGGTTGGTGTAAGGCGTAAAAGTTCCTGAATACAAATCCATGCACCACTGAAGTTTTTGTGTGCGCAAAAAACATTGAAAACCACACAATATTTCCTTTTTTACTTTACAAGTGAACACTACTTTTCATCTATATGTTACATAAATTGAAGTTTGTGGTTGCAACCTGCAAAATGTGAAAAAGTTCCAAGATGTGTGAATACTTTTGCAATGCGCTGTAAAGAATGTGCTTTTTTTGTGTGACTACACTGTTTAATTTTCTGGCACAAAGAGAGCAAGTGTTCAGATGAGAAGTAGGGGGAAAAAGCATTTGGATAGAAATCACCTGATTATCTCCTCATGCTATATTCAAGGAGCCCTAAAACAAATGTCCTTATCCTCAAAATCACAACTAAAACATTTGTTTGATGTGAATTTGACTAAAAATTGCCTTCTTTTGGACACTATAAAGTTTTGGTACTCTATATTTTTGTATAATGCATTCTGTGAAAAAATTGAGGTAAATAAATTGAATTTGATGCCAGTGTTTTTCATCATTTGTTTCAGAAACCTTTTCCTGACATTTCCCTCATGGTTTATATCAACTTGTTCTATGTACTGTCACTTTAAATATTTCAACAGACTCAAGGTTTGGAGTTCAGGCACAAAGTGAGATACTGATTAGTTTTGAGGCTCCATGTGCAGAATTTCTTCTTCAAATTTAAGAAAAAATCTGTTGTTCTGTTCCCATTGTGCATTTATAGAAAGTCAGATCAAGTGACTTATTTCTTAAATAAGCCGATCGTTCTGCCATCCCTCAACCAATTAAACTGCAGGAAATGCTCAAGCACTCTAGGGAGGATAAATACAATGGAGTCTTTTTTAAATTCTTCCTATCAGCAATGCAACTGCCCATTAGACTGCCCATGAAAAAGAAATAAAAAGGAAAAATGTTCAGGGTGCAACTGACAACCTGGGCAACTGCCAATATTGCCCATATTCTTCTTTACAAAATATGAACAGTTCCTTTCATAGTCATGTAAATAATAATAAAGGTGCAGTAAAATGGTCCAAATACAGATTAAAAGGTTAGAAACACCATTTATCGAACTCAGTGTGTTCAAGCAGTTAACTGAAAAAAAATACTTTTTTCAAAACTAAAAGTTAGCTGATGAGCTGAAGCACACACGGGAGCAGAGAGTCTCCGTAGAGGAAAGGCCAATGCTAAGGTTTTTGGATGAACAAGAGGCACAAGCTACTCATACATAGTGACCCATCTATAAGCTCTTTTCCGTTAGGTGAGGTCTTCAATATTTGATTAAGCATTAAAGAGAAGAGGAACACAGGTAGAGATGGAGTGATACTTCTTTTTTTGTCTTTTGTGGCAGGTAAGAATTGCTGAACTGATAAATAATAGAGGTAGAAAAAGCTCCTAAAGAGGGACTGGATGAGTGCATTCCTTTTTGGAAGCTTTATCCAAACAAGGAGGTGCGGGTGATGGAGAACTGATCTCAGGCTTTGATGGGTTCAATTCTTCTGTCAAATGAAAAAACGTAAAAGTCGATGTCTAGAAAGTCCTGTGTATTAGACTGATAGCTGTTTAAGATTTTATTAATGTGCATAAATAATTATTAGGCTCTTTAAAAAAATCTTTCTGAAGGATGAATCCTAGTAGGTTGTCCTTTCGCTCCACATCTCTCCTCTGAACAGCAGCCTTACAGCTGTGTGCAGACAGACCAGGCTGAGAGTTTATTAATTTTTTTAAATGCCAGACACCCCTTCTCTTCCTGACTCAACCCCCCTCTGATTACCCCTGGGTAGGGAGGGAACAGGGTTTGAACCAGTAACCACCTCCAGACCTATGGCCAACTTGCTCTACCACCTCTTACATACATTTTGCTGACCAAAAATGCAGTCTTTCTAACTGGAATCATTTCACTGAACGCAAGAGTCCTTATATGCAGGAGTTTTAGATCTATGAAACTCTTAAGGCATAAGAACCAATTTAGTCTTTAAAAGCATAAACACACGAGGATGGAGGGGCAGGAATCAGGGCTGATTTGGAGAGAGAGAAAGTTGTGTTAAAAGGTCAAGTCTGACATGTTGGTCACTACAAATGTTTTAATCCCTCTTCCATTTCTCACTGCCAGTTACACTAATCATGGTCGTACCAACCAGTTACTCCAGTGCCAGCAATGTTGGAATGTGAACGCCTCTAAGGTTCAAGCAATCCCTTGAATTAAAATTCACGATTGTTTTAGTAAGGTTTGTTCTGCTCAGTTTGTACTGACAACATCTTCCTCCCCAAACAGCTTAGTTCTCACAGCACTGCATCGAACAGACGGCCCTGCAGTGTTTATAGCTCACAGTTCAGCGAGCCGCAGCACTCTGCTGTCTGACGGCTTAATCTGCCCACAAACCCAACAGCTCGCCTAAATAGACAGAGCCATGCTCACGTTGTATTAATTTATATATTTATGAAAGTTTTTTACTGAAGCAAGATGTCCATAAATATTGGAACAAACTGCAGAAGGTGGTTTCATTCATTGTTTACTGCTTGCAACCTAGTCATCCCTAAACTCCAAATAACGCAAACAAAGCATTGCAACAGTTTAGTTAAAAATTTCTTCCTTGTGGATTTTTCTTTTGGCGAGCAGTAAATTAGGTCAGCAAGGGAGCTGACCAGCTCAAAAAAAAAAAAAAAAAGGGAAGCAACTTAATCCTTCCAGTTTATAGTTGCGAAATTCACGACACACACATTAGTTAGAAGATTAGTCTGATCAAAGTGAGCCTGAACATGTGCTGACACAAGTCCGTGAGATAAATCGGCTGCATTTTAGTTGTTCGGTGGATGATACGAGCCGCTACCATGACACGTGTTTCCTCTGGGACACTGTACTTCACATGCTTCATCAGTAGCAGCCAAAAAAACAAGGCTTTCACTTAGCTTTGTTATCTGAGCCACCGGACCAGCCTATTTATGTCTTTGGACCTTCCTAAATGGATTTGCGCAATCTTGAGTAACAGAAGGGGGTTGTATGTGGTTTGTTTCACTTTGGTTGCATGAAAAAAGGAGGAATCCATTTAAAGCAAAGTGAACAAACTATTTGGAAGCTGTGTTATGCAACTGCAGCGTTGCTCAGGTGAGTGCATGCAGCAAGGTACCCCAGGGGAATAGCAACTGGAGCTAAGTGCAACTCAAAAGTTTGACATTTGGGTAATGGAAGAGCTTACCTGTTGGACTTTTAAAAGTTTTATTGTCTGTTGATCTATTTTGAAACAAAATGTACCAACAAAAAAAAATACACCCCCCACAAAGTATTGGCAGCAAAATGTCTCAACTTTTATCAAAATGTCTTCGAAACGCAACAAGTACAGACATCCCAGTCCCTGACAACATATCCCAGCTCAAATTAAGGGCTAGGAGTGACATCCCTAAAAAAAGAGGATGTTAATGTAAATACTTAACAATTTGATAAACTGTATATTAAAGTACTTATGAAAAAAAAATGTTTTTTTGTTTGTATGGATTCTGTTGGTAGAAAAAGTAAAAAAGGATTGTGTTACTAGTATGAAGATATCTGTCCAACCCGTCTTAACAGGAAACTGGAAAGCTAGACCTGGGACTCTGGTGAAGGTGCTGAAAATCCAAACACATTGACAACACATGATATTAACAATGCATGTAGATTATGATGTAAAAGAATGACAAATGCTGAACTTGTTCTAACCTTAGCGGGAAAATACATCAGCTCTATTCCATGAGTAAGGGAGGAACGTCTAGACATTTTCTTCAGCACTGTAAACGACATAGCAATGCATGCTGTATCAAGTTTAATATATATTGATATAGTTCACCCAGATGAAAACATACCATAACATAAAAAAAACTAAAGCTGCTTTCTGTTCAAAACCCATTTATCTGCATTTTATTTTCAGGAATAAAAGAGACTAAAATAACTTTTTTGGTTTACTACAAAGCAGGGGCAATTTATTTCACAACTAGGAGGTTTGATAATTCCAGTCAAACATCGGTTGATATGTTGTTACATACCTTTTTAATAATTTATTAACTGAACTCCAATTCTGCATTCCTTTTGTAGTCAAAACTCTCTAAAACAAAAGCAAGGTGTGGTGGAAAATTTGTGTTTATCATGTGGAAAATATGGCTTAAATGATGGTCCTAGGAGATATGATATACAATGGCTGTATATGGAATCCCATCTTCTCCAACTATGTTAATTGGAACTCGGGTGTGACGTCCTTCCCAGCTCCGAGTTGCAACTTTCGAGTTCAATGGAACCCAGCATAAGTCAATACACACAGAACAGGAAATTAGCTACTGCCGCCACCCAGAAACACAAACTTTAAGGTAGAACTGCAAGCAGTTATCAAAGGGTTCCAAGCCCTCCTCAGCAAGTCCACCCCTGGCCCCGCCCGCCCAGTACAATCTTATTCCTGTCCCAAGATAGGAGGAGATTATCAGGCCTCTTTCACATGCCAATTTAGGAGTTTGTAGGGCAGTGCTCAATTCTTAGATGGTGGACTCTTATTAGTACCTGGGTGTTCGCCTGAACAATAAACTGGACTGGAGTCACAACACTGATGCTCTTCACAGGAAGGGTCAGCGCAGACTCTACTTGCATATGAGGCTGAGGTCTGTTGGATTCCAGGGAGCACTCCTGAAAACCTTATTTGACTCTTTGGTACTATCAGCTATCTCTTATGGTGTTGTATGTTGGAGCAGCAGTTTATCTACAGATAAGAGGAAGAGGTTGGACAAGCTCATCAGGAAGACCAGCTCTGCTCTAGAGCACCCTAATATCCAGTGAAGGTAATGGGAGAAAGGAGGACTCTGGCCAAAACAAGGTCATGAAGGCATGAAGATGTTGCTGAGCCGCAGAGCTCCTTCATTGACAGAGTGCTAAATCCTAGATGGATGAAGGAGCTTTTTCACAGGTCTTTCCTGCAGCTATTAGACGTCACAGCCACAAATACACCCAACAAACTTAATAATGTTTACATTCCTGCTGTAATTTGCACCAACTCACTAATTAACATTTCCGCTCCTGATATTTTTACATTTGTTTTCCTCATTTTATATTCTGCTAAATCTGGGAAATAATAAGTTTACTTTTTTAATGCACAAGTACACATTTAATTTCCGTACATATTTCTAACAGTGTTTTATTATTTAAATATATTATTACACATGTCTCTGTAGAACCTTCATGATGTGGGATGTCAGGGCAACTATTCTATAGCCATTGATGATTGATGGGTAAGTTGTATTTTTTACTGAAAAGAGGCAGGACGTCTTCCACAACAGTGGAACTTCCTTTTAGGTTAGGCTAAGGTTGAAGGGGTGCATCAGAATTCCACAGTACACTGCACTGATATTATGGACTTGGGGGCTGAAAACCTGAATTATAGAGACAGACAAGTGGGACAGAGATGCAAAGGGGGCAGCAGCATCTCCTGACTTCTACTTTATCTTTTGGCTCTTCCCTTCAGGGGTCACCACATTGAATCATCTGTCTCCAGTTAGTCCTATCCTCTGCATCCTCTGCTGTCACACCAACTAACATCATGTCCTCTTTCACTGCATCCACAAATCTCAGTTTTGTTCTTCCTTTCTGCCTGCTGCCTGGTGGCTCGATCTTCAGCATCCTTCTACCAATATAATTGTCATCTCTCTTCTGAACATGTTCAAACCATCTCAGTCTTGCCCCTCTGACTTTATACCCAAAACATTTAACATGAGCTGTCCCTCTGATGTACTCATTTAAAGTCCTCTATTTTCTTCACTTCCACTCTCTATAACTTCCCTGTTCCACTTTCTCATGTCTTTCTCATTTGCACACGTTTTCTGTCTTGCTATGACTAATCTTCATTCCTCTCTTTTCCAGTGCATACCCCATGTCTCTAGCTTTTCCTCCACCTCCGCCCTGCTCTCACTGCAGATCCAGATGTCATCTGTAAACATCATGCAGAATCCTGTCTAACATTATCTGTCAGCTTGTCCATCACCAAAGCAAACAAGAAGGGACACAGAGCTGATCCTTGATGCAGTCCCACCTCCACCTTGAACTCCTCTGTCACTGCTACTGCACACCTGACTGCTGTCTCACAGCTCTCATACATGTCCTGCACCACTCTAACATATTTCTCTGCCACTCCAGACTGCCTCATATAAAAACACAGCTCTTCTCTTGGCACCATATCATAAGCTTTCTCTAAATCTAAAAAGACACAATGCAGCTCCCTCTGACCTTCTCTGTACTTCTCGATCAGCATCCTTAAAGCAAAAATTGCATCTGTAGTATTCTTTCTTGACACAAAACCTTGCTGCACACAAATGCTTACTTCTGAACGTAGCCTAGCTACCACCACTCTTTCCCACAGCTTCATTGTATGACTCATTCACTTTATTCTTCTGTAGTTGCCACAGTTCTGTACATCTCCCATGTCAGTACATTTTCATCCCTGTCCTTGATCACTCTAACCTGTTGCACACCCTTTCCATCTCTGTCTCTCTGCCTCGCAAACCTCTACATATCATTCTCTCCCTCTAACCTAGCATACAGATCATCATATGCCCTTTGTTTGGCACTTGCCACCTTCACCATGCTCTGCATCTCCTTGTACTCCTGTCTGATCTCCTCAGTCCTTTCAGTGTACCACTTCTACTTAGCTAGCTTCTTTCTCTGTATATGTTCCTGGACAGCATTGCTCCACCACCAAGTCTCCTTATCTACCTTCCCCCTTCCAGATGACACACCAAGTACCCTTCTACCTGCCTCCCTAATCACATCAATAGTAGCTATCCAGTCATCAGGTAGCACCTCTTGACCACAAAGAGGCTGTCTTAAGCCTAGTTTATGCTTCTCCGTTTTGATGGAGATGGATTGACGCAACGCCATTATCCATCGACGCAAAGGCTGTGCGTCGACATCGCCTGCGCAAGGACGCATGGAGTAGAGCCCCATTTTTTAACTATCCGTCTCCGTCAACGGAGAGTGTATGCATCTGATTGGTCAGTTCAGTATTACAGCCAGAGATCACTTCACTAGAATGGTGTTCTATAGTCACTGTAATCAGTAGTTAATGCAGCATTTGAAAGGATAATCTATCTAATCTTTTCCTCTGGCAATTTTGAACACAAGGAGGTGTAGAAAAACCACAAAAAAAGGCTGCTGTGTTTGTTTACATGTGTTTCTAGAGGATTCTACGAGCTGCACTTCTAGTAAAAAGCTTTACAGCTTAATCAAAACTCACTTTTGCTCCTTGAGGAAGAAATACATTCACAAGACAAGGAAAAAACTGAAATGATGCTGTGATAGTTAGCCCCTTTCTGCTGTTCTGGTTGCGCAATGCTGAAAAAACAATGGAGAGTGGAGAAGAAAAAACTGAGAACCATAAATGAAAAAACTTCTCTGTCAATACTTTTAGCATTTAGCAATAGCATTTGAGTGCTAATTTGAAGTCGGAGAAGCATAAACTAGGCTTTAATTCATCCCTGAAATCCTCACAGCACTCTTCTTTTTTCAGTTTCCATCTCTTGTTCTTCTGCTCTGTCTTTGTTCTCTTCACCTTCCTCACCGTCAGTTTCATCCTACAGACCACCATCCTATGCTGTCTACCTACACCCACGCCCACCACTACTTTGCGGTCACTAATCTCCTTCAGATCACAACATCTATACATAAAATGTAATCAACCGGAGTGCTCCTACCTCCACTCTTATAAGTCACCCTATTTTCCTGCCTTTTCTTTGCCAGCCATTTCCCTCCTTTTTGTACAGTCTACCACCATCTGTCCTTCTTTGTTCCTATCCTGGATACCAAACCTGCCCATCACTTCCGCATCACATCTGTTTCCTTCAGCAGTATCTCCAGAATTGATTTGGGGAAAACCTGTGGAAGGAAAAGAGTCCATGACTGATGTTGAAGATAACACATTTGAGGCCTAATCTTAAAGCTGCAGATAACAGCAGGGTGGGGTGTTTGGCTTGGGACAGATGAGGAGGATTCTGAGCTTGTTTCTGAATTAAACCTGTTATGGATGTTCAGTTCATTGTTTCTGTCAAGACTTCCATATATCCAATTCTTCTTGTGCAAAAAATTCCATAAATATTGTCAGATGATCCTGTTTACATATTGAATTATATTATTTTGTTTCTATATCCTTAGATCAAGCAATTTTTCAATGTTAAATTGATAAATACTATTTAATAGAACAATTTATCATTAAGAAAGTCATTAAAAATGCATAATTCATATCCAGAACTACCTAAATATTTTCACAGGGTAACACAAACATGTGGAATAGTGTTATTTTTGTTAAAAAAAAAACATTTGTTTCAACTGTTTGTTTGTTTTTAAATAAAAAACAGCCAATTAAGGTTTTACACATTACCGATTAAAATTAATAAATTCTTTAAAAATCCAAATTTTGTCAGAAAATTTACAAAATATTTTCAGATGGTCATAATAACATATTATCCTGTCAGCTTGTTTACACTTACCAAGATCAAGTAGTTTTTCAGTCATAAAATGTTAACTACTTTTTGACATTTGTCATGTGAAATAAAATATAAGTCATACCTACTTCATAATGATATCTGAAGTGTGACATCAGAGTCTAGTGATGAAAATGTGTACTTAGTTTGGTGCCAATGTGACCGGCTGTTATGCAGGTATAAACTTTTGGTCTCTCTAGCATTCCCTATAGGTGAAACTATACAAAACACAACCATCCGTAAAATAATTTTATCCTCTATTAAGATCTTAATTTTTCTTGTTTAATTGTAAAATATGGGCGAGATACACACCATTATGTTTTGTGCCAGCTAGCACTAAAATGATTGGTATTGCATGTATTGAACATTTTTCAAAATGTTTAAATTTTTCCATATTGTTTTGTTGTCTAGGTCCATAGATGTTATGTACCAGTTTTCACACTGGTCCAGCGTATAATGTGGGAGGAGTTATCAAAATAGGTTTTGTCTTTTTAGTAAAAAACTAATGACTAAATAGTCAGAAGTGCCCAAAAAGTCGAAGATGCAGAATCATTGCAGGATTAATCTGATATAAAGTTTTTAATTGTGGGACTTACGGTTCAATTACATTAAATTCAGTTTATTTATATAGCGCCACTTCACTACTTATATCATCTCAAGGCACTTTACAAGAAAAGTAATTTTGATACAATTATATAAACATTTCAATCAGTTAAAAGTTTTCTATGTAAGGAATCCCAGCAGATTGCATTGAGTCATTTAAACATTTAAATTGTGCCCAAAACTTGCAGACTCAAATCAAAGCAATTCCTCATCAATCCCTCATACTGAGCAAGCATGTAGCGACAGTGGAGAGGAAAAACTCACCTTTAACAGGAAGAAACCCCCAGTAGAACCTGGCTCAGTACAAGTGGTGATCTGCCATAACTGTCTGATAAGACAGACTCAAAAAGAACAAAAGAACTGATATGAGTGTACTTTATATATTAAAGAAAATAAAAAGTTGAAAACTGGACATGGAGGATGCTCGGTCACTGGGAGCATCATCCAAACCAATGCTCTCCGTCCAGCAGGGCGCTGCAGCAGAGCAGGATACCAGACCAGGTTGAGCTTCTATGGAGAGAAAAACACTGAGAGAAAACAAGGTTAACAATTGCAAAACAGCAGAAAAAAATACATCTGGAGACTATAAGAAAAGGAAAGTAAAAGGAAAACTGATCAGTCTGTCCTCCAACAGCCTAGGCCTATAGCAGCATAACTACAAAAATAGCTAAGGATAACCTAAAGCATTCTAACTGTACATTTTTCCAAAAGGAAGGTTTTAAACCTATTCTTAAAAATATACAGTGTCTGCCTCACAGACTAAAACTGGCTTTTATTTGCATTTTGTGGACTTCCTGATAATAAGGAATTACAGTAGTCCAGCCTTGAAGTGAAAAATGCATCAACTAGTTTCTCTGCATCTTTCCTGGACAGAATGTTTCTGACTTTAGCAATATTCCAGAGGAGGAGGAAAGAAATATTGGAAACCTGTTTAATATGGAATTTAAATGTCATGTATTGGTCAAAAATTACCCCGAGGTTCTTTACATTATTACCAGAGGCCAAATTAATGCCATCCAAATGAAGTGATTGACTTAGCAGTTTCCTTTTTAAAGCTTCTCTTCCAAAGACAACAACTTCTGTCTTGTCTGAGTTCAAAAGCAGAAAGTTCAAGCAATCCAGGTTTTTATATCTTTGAGACATGACTGTAATTTACCTAGCTGCTTGGATTCATCAGGATTTATGGATAAATATAGTGTATAAAATATAAATATAGTAAATATTGTGTGTCATCAGCATATCTATGGAAATTCATACCATGCTGTCTAATTATTTTACCAATTGGAAGCATATATATAGTCAAGGGGAAAAGGGGTTCAAATTTTATATTTCCCAGTTTGAACCCTTTTTAGCGTTTACTTTGTGGAGCAGATGAAAAGGCATTGACAATGCGATGAACATTGTCCACTGACATCCTAAGTAGATTTCCAAGGCATCTTAAAAAAAGCAAAGTTTGCTGCAGGTTCCATCCATTTTGACAGTGCTGTGGCGACAACAGGAAATACAGATACAAGCCACAGCTTCTCAACCAGAAGTAATGCACAGGGTCTATAGGATTCCCTGCGCGGTCTTGGAACCCTAAAATCTGTTCCAGCAGGTGAGTATCACTTGTCTCCAAGCCAAACGAAGTGAGCTTTTCTCAGCAAAGGCAGCCTTCAGCTGTTGGAGTGATTTGAAGGTGTGTTTCTAAACCCTGGCCCTCAGGCTACTCTATCCTGCATGTTTTAGGCGTTTCCCTCCTGCTACCTAAATAAATAGTTTGAAGCACTTGATGGCGGCTGAGGAGGAAATCCAGTCATTTGAATCAGGTGTTCTGGAGCAGAGCCACATTCAAAACAAGACTGTGAAGCCTGAGGACCAGGATTGCAAACCCTTGATTGAAAGGCTTCTCCCCACTTATTATACAGAACACAGGGCAGAGATAGACAGAGTGCAAATACGTCAAAGGTGGACCTTCAATGG
The DNA here is from genome assembly GCA_028564705.1 of Apricaphanius iberus. Classification (NCBI taxonomy): domain Eukaryota; kingdom Metazoa; phylum Chordata; class Actinopteri; order Cyprinodontiformes; family Aphaniidae; genus Apricaphanius; species Apricaphanius iberus. The sequence continues at coordinate 269,248 of JAPXFQ010002352.1, forward strand.
ACGTCAGTGGTGTTGTTTATTCATCTTCATAAAAGTCGTGTGCAGGTCAGTTCATCCAGCTCATTTTGTGATCTGATGCTCCTTGTTATTTAACAAGTCAAATTAAACACTCTTGGACTACCGGAGGAATCATCTCATCCCATTATTTAACATAACCTGTTAACAATCAAGTCTTATAAGTCAGATTCCTGAATCAACCCTTTAAAAACTTGAGTTTAAAGTGCATTTCTTTTGCTGCGTTTTTTTTTTTTACAATACTGTCATCTGCTGGACAAAGCAAGGTACAACACCGAGTTATAAATAAACCCATTCTTATCTCTGTTTGACATAATGTCTTTGTAACAACGTATTCCCATTGAAAAACGTCAAGAACATGTACAAACGCTATATTACAGGGGGGGGGGGGGGTATTTGGTATGTTGGAATTAATATTTTATGTTTCAGGACAATTCCTCAGTTATTGTTGAGCAATTTAAGTGTTGAAGTACACCCTGTTTTGGATAATAATGTAAAAGGTAGAAAAGAAAATAGATGACACACACTGCAAACTCAAAGTGACAATTTAATCTGCAGAATCCTAATTTACAATTATATAGGTTGATTTGTTTTACAATGTCCATGAAGCTGATTTGACTGCTTCAACATATCATAGCCTAAATGGTTTTTATATGTGTGAGCTTGCTGAATGAAAACTAAATTACTCCAGATATCTGTATGGATAATTTTTAATGAACTAAAAAATGAATATGTAAATATTACTTTCAGTTTGCAAAAACAATAAAATATATGATTTAATTAGTTTCTTAAAGATTATTAGCTGGAAACCATCAATGAAATGTCAAAAACTCAATTCATTTAGATGTGGAATGGAAATGTGATGAAACAACCTTCTGAAGTTAAACTTGAGCGTCAGACTGCAGATTTAAAGGGGATTTAAATGACTTTGAAGGCAGCACTGTTTTGATACCAGATGGGCTGCTGGGATTTTTTTATCTGCAATCATCCCTCTTGTTTACAGAGAATGATCCTAAAAAAAAGAATAAATAAGAGGGAACTAAGCATCTGAGATGCTAGGCGACAGTAACTCAAATGACCACATATTACTCTACATCCACATGATGTTAAACTTTGACACAGATTGGCTACAGCAGCAGAAAGCCACACTGGGTGCTACTGCCAGCTAAGGACAAAAAACCGAGGCAATAATTCACATCTGGACACCAAAACTGGACGATAACAGGCCACTGTTGTATTAGGATTGACCAGAAATTAATACCAGAAATCCTCTGCAGCTAGTGCAGACCGCAAAGCCCATCTTATTACCTGTAAGTGAGGCATGGCCATTTTTGGAATCCAGCCAGAAGGTTTAAGTCAGCTAAGCCGCTTCTGCTAAAAGTCCCTCAACCTGGGTGAACACCTGAGGCCACAGAGAATTTTAAAACAAAATTAAAATGTCTTTTTTTTTCTTGTCTTTTTTATTATATTTTATAAGTGTATCTATTCATTTATTTATTTATATTTGATCCCCTTCCATTCACAGCTCAAATAACTTCAAATTATTCACAGAAAATATTACAAAAAGCAACTGCCATCCCATACTTTCTCCTCATGGATTTTCTTATTATTGTTGACTTGTTCAGGACCTATGTCTGCTTTGGCTGTTTTTAAAGTACTCTCTCTCTCTCTCTCTCTCTCTCTCTCTCTCTATATATATATATATATATATATATATATATATATATATATATATATATATATATATATATAATATATATATATATATATATATATAACAAACTAGAAAAAAACCTTTGACTTGACTATCGAAAAACTTCCTCTGTCTGAAGCTGGTGGTGTGAAGGATATTTATTTGCATACTTTGAGCTCCTTGGTAAAAAACAAAACAAAAAACTGAGCATACTTTCATTACTACATTCTACCCGAGTATTGTTGATAGTCATTTCCATCGGTTTATGGCCACCCTCTGATGCGTACTACCATGACAATGAGTTCACTTTTCTCCAATGGCATCCACAGTAAATGAAATGTGCCGCAAACTGGTGGAATGGGGTTCCACATTATGAATGTGCAGCCAGCAAATCTGCTGAAATCGGGTGAAGCCATCATGTCAATCAGGAACAAAAAGAAAAACTTCTGTTGATGGAGAAGACCTAAGACAGTTCTGAGTTGTCCTTCATAAAATGGCCAATGAGAATAACTTTTACATCTTTAATGAACTTTGTGGGATTTTTGACATAAAAAATCCCAACTGGACAAATCAGAGTTAGTCCATATCATAAAGTATATACAAGCAATGCACTTTTGAGATATTGTGGTGATAAAACTTTCGAGATTGAGTGATGATATAATGACCTTTAAAAAGTAGCCAACTATACGGATGTGCTCTAACTATATGGCACCATGGATTACATAAGCCTGCAGTAATAATTATGCATATGGCAATGCAATTTCATTTGTATAACACACTTTCAACGCAAGGCAATTCAAGGTGCTTTACATGATTCTGTGGCAAACAAACCAAACATATGATAAAAGGATGGAAAGTAAAAACAGCATTTAGGAATAAGACAAAAAAAAACAGACTCACAGGGTGAAAATTAAAAACAGCAATTAAGCATAAAACTTGAGAATCAATCAATGAAAACGTTAGAGAGCAATTATAATAGTTTACTCAAAGGCAGTTTAAAGTTTTGCTTTAAAACCATCCAGTGTTTGTGCAGCTTTGCAGTCATCAGGAAGTGTATTCGAGATAAGGGGCGCATAGAAACGGAAAGCTGCTTCTCCGTGTTTGTTTTTGATTCTAGGGATGATTTATAAACTAGTACGAGTATTTTTGAAGTCTATTCTCTACACTACAGGGATCCAGTGTAAAGACTGTAGAACTGGGCGGGATGCTACGCGCCTATTCCTGAAGCTGTGCGCTGACTCTTCTTCATTCCTCTTTTGGTCCAAAAATAATTACTTCAGTTTTGTTTCTTTTAAGCTGGAGAACGTTATGCGATCATCCTGCTATCGATTTGTTCAATGCATTCATTTAGGGCCTGGATGGGCTCAAAGTCACCTGGTGACATTGTAATGTACAACTGAGTGTCATCTGCATAGTTATGGTAATTAACCTACTGGCTGTTATTTTGTGCAGCCAAATATTTAGATTATTTGACTTCCTGTTTTAAGCACTACAAACTGGATCTTTTTCAAATAGAAAATATCCTCTCAAATATATATATGGAGCCTCCCACTGTGTTACTCCCCCGCCCCCTCCGTGCTGATGCAGTGGACCCGTCCACAGTGTGGGAGCGCAGCAGGGTCTGAACTCACAGTGGAGGACGCATCGGCCGCATAGCGCTCATGTTCTGTGGAGCAGTGTGAAGCTGGAGCACGCAGCCAGGAACCCGCCTCCCCTGCGCTGGGCCGGGCAGGAGCAGCCCGCTCTCTGGACCGATGTCCTGGCCGAAATGTCCCGACACATTTACATCCGGAACAAAATAGGAGAGGGCATCCAAGCGCCCATCTTTCAGGTTCGCTTTTACAGGTTATATTTAGGCATAGGTTTATCCAGATGGAAAAGTAAAGAATAATGTCAAGTTTTAATTTAGAATTTATTTGCTGAAAAGTAGTTTTAGCTAGTTAAATATTTAAATTAAACACAATAATGCATTACAATCAATATGTGGTTTAATTTTTCATTTTATTTTTACACTTTGTTTTTTGATATTTGTTATTTTGCTGCTCCATATGAGACATTTAGATTCCACACCTTAAAGTTGATTATTTAAGCAACAGTTTCACTTAAGTTTGTTTCTCCGAAAGTTTTCAATTAAATTAGAATTGTATGAAAGATAAATGACTAAATAAAATGTTTTCCTTATTAAAAATCACAAAAAAGGGGGAAATAGGTTAAATTGTTTCAGGAGAAATCCCATTTTAAATGTGAGAAATGTTTTTATTTATATGGATTAATCTAGAAAAAGGACAATGCACAATTAAAATCATTATAACCTAAACCAATTCAACCAACTAGCTGATCTTCACGTGTTGATGTCATAACTCTAGTAGAGGTTTGATTAATACCAAAAATATAATATCAGCACACAAAGATTAAAACAAACAGCATATTTTTTTGTTGTTGAAGAAAGTTAATTATGAAAATTCTAAAAATATTTCATATAGTTTATGGAAACAATTTTTGGCATGATTTTAAGTACTGCTAATTTATCACCCAAATCCCTGCATGTCTTCAGACCTCAATCAGTTCACTCATCCCCCTAAAATAGATCGTAAAAAGCCAGGCTGTGTTTAGACCCTCTGGAACAATATAACATGAATTCATAACACTGCAAAGACATCTATAACCACACCCCTTGTTTGTATTTCTAATTGGACTCACTGGGATGCCAAAAAATAACGCCGGTCTACATTTTTAGTTGTCTAGCAGAGTCCTGAAGGCTTGGGGTCAAAACCATATAATTTGAAACTGTTGCTAGCATGATGCAGGCACCATCTTGCTTCTGTTTGATTGTGGTCAAAAGTCTGAGCCTTGTTCCACTCAACATTGATGAAGATTTATGATTATTATTGTTATGTCTAAAAAAGAAGAAAAAAATGGGATCCTGTCTTGCAACCATGCTGATTAGTCCAAGGACATGGAGAATACCAAAGACTTGCGCAGAAAATCCTGGTCCTCCTTTAAAGATGTTGTCAGCTTCTTGGCAGCCACCCTGCCCAATTGTATTGTTGTCTATTCATCAATTACAAAGAATTATCCGATTTATTCTGTCTCATATTTTCTAATTCTGTTTGTACTCTTCTCTTGAGTGATATATGTATACAACTACCCCTATATAAACTATGGCTTCAGAGAAAAAGATGCAATTGAGCAAATTGTTGATGGGGAACTAGATTTCTCTCAAACAAAATCTCAACATTATATATACATGTATTAAAACGATCTATCATTCCAGCTGAAACTCTTACCCCTTTTTGCTTAACTTTTGCAGCATCTTACCTTGATTCTTTCTTTCAAAGTAAAAGAAATACCCCATTCCCTACCAGCTAACTAATATCTCTTTGGGGTAACATGGGCATATTATTAGAAACATATTATCAGACTGACTCCATTTTTTACATCCCTGCTGTGCTTTTGGACACTTAGCTTTACTTGAGTGGCCGAAGAAAGATGATGACCCAGATTACTGGCCCTGTTTCATAGATTCAGGGAAGTAAGCTCAGACTTTTTAACTGTGACATTGTCACCAACTCTGGAGAATAAAACAGAAATAGGACATGTCACAGGCAGATAATTAAGTTTATCCCCCTGAGATCAGCTCTGCTGGTATATTTAGATCATTTTGGAGAGAGAAAAAGGGGGGGTGGGGTTATATTACAGCAACACCTTTTTTGCTTGTATGTTCGACTAAGAAAGCCACATCCTCCAGTAATCTTCAATGGATGTTTATCAGTGTCACCAGATGTAGTGAGAAAATCTCTGTAGATTCAGGTTTTGATTTTGGTTTTACATCCAGGTAAACCGAGGGACTTACTCCAGGAGAAGCCGGCTCAAGAGGTCTGATGGAAGCACCACCTCCACAAGCTTTATCCTCAGACAGGTACTGAACCACAAGGGAAGGTCTGGGATGTAAACCTGTCATGTAGTTTCATTTTGGATGGATGGATGGATGGATGGATGCTACACAGGTCTCAACAATAGTAAATAAGGAAGTGTCTATGATCTTCGATGCTGTCCCAGCTTGAAGATTGTGTGTGGTAAATTACTTAGAAAGTAGTTCAAGCCATCAGTTTCAAGTTCAGTTTCATGCATCTGGCACCCTGAGGTAAGTGAATGGCCATTAGCAATAACAGAGCTTTTACGTATTGTTAGATGGGATTAGGTAACATTATTAAGTCAATGATAGTCATGTAGTTCATGCTGCTGAATTTTTCAACATAAGCAAAAACCTTTCTGGTGATCATACGGTGTATGCTAAGGTGTTTTATTCTTATACATACTGCAAAGCAACATAGATGGGCGATAGTGTGGTTGATGTATTCCAGGGCTCTACAACCCTATTCCTTGAGAGTTACTGCCATGCAGGTTTTAGATGAAACCCTGCTCCAACACACCTGAATCAAATTAATGGTTTAACTGGGCCTTTGCAAGCTTGAATGCATGCTGTAATTCAATCTGATTCAGATGTGTTGGAGCAGGGACCACTGGGGCATTCATACAGTTAGCTTCAACAACTTGAACATTTGCATTTCTCTGTGGTCACTCACTGTCATTTTATATCTGAAATTAATTGCTGTTACCTAACATATTTGCATATTTTAAAATACATCAAGTCCTGTGAAGTATTACTTAGATAAAAAAAAATAGAAGTAGGGTAGGACTACTAACTTCAAAAGAAACATTTGTAACACGTTTGTAAGCTCACACTTAGGCAGGAGATAGGATTTGTGTTTGAAATGGGAATATTATTTTAAAGATGCTGCATCAGTATATTATCTACATACATTTTTACCACTCATTTGTTTATAACTTAAATAGACTGAATTTATTTAGTGCTTTTGCAGTCATATCGACCACTTAGATTAGGACCACAGTCACCTAATCACACTCACTAATGCACAGACAAATTCACTCATTATTAAGGTTGATTTGCAAGACTACTACTGCTCCCACAATAGCTACAGTATGCCACAAACAGCATACTTGAAAGGTGTTAATGACTTTTCCACTGTTGTTAATTTGTACATGTGGGATTGAGATTTTCCCAGAGTGTGAGTAATTTGTGTTGTTTACATCAACAACACTAGTTGTGAATAATAACATTAATACAACTATTGATGAGATTCAATTACTTAATTAGTTAAATCAAAGACTAGACACACCCCTTTTAGGAGAATTTTAATATGATTCAGACAAATAAAGCCTCTTTTCTGAAAGGGTGAACTCAGATGCTAAGGAACAATAATTGTACACACACTGTCAAGTTCGGAAGGATGGACTCAGATGCAGAGAGAAGTTTGGAAAGATTATTTCCCATGTTTAATGCTGGTAAAACAGGAACTCAGGCACCGCAACAAGGAGCCACACGAGGGAAGAATAGACTTTGAACTGGCGAAGGGAGAAAAACACTGGAGTATATAAGGGCAGGGCAACAATGGGAAGACAGCAGGAGACAGGTGTGGGTAATTAGCTGGGCTAGGGAGCAGAATGGCTTCAGTTAGACAAATGAGGACACCAACTGGCACAGATGAGGAGGATTAGGGAGACATAAACAGGGAGGAAGGAGTGACGTGGAAGAAGACAGAGTAACATGATTACACACACTGTGAAATTACAGGGGATCTTCTCTTTAAAATATTACAGGTTTTATTAACACCACTGATTAACTTGATAGTCAACTCACTGTATCAACAGCCCATGTATTCTAAAGCATGCAGTGAAAAAACTAATATTAGAAAGTGGATTATATATACAACCAAAACAAACAACTAACCAGGGGTATCCCCGATTTAGGATTTACACATTCGAATCAGAACTGTCGAGTCTTTCTATCGTATACTGATGGTTGAATGATATATATGTGCAGGCTGCATGGGGGACAGTTGTATGCTGCAAAGATTTATGGGTAATGTTTCATGTTAATTGTAGAAGTTATCCATGTGGCATTATAGTTTCTGTCCCAAATGTAGTTGTGTTCTTTAGTTATCCTTTGAGTTATGTTGTTGTCAATGTTTGGTGGTGTTTGTCCGTGCCCCATCTTAGAGAGTCCTGTGCACAGGACTTATATCTCTGCTCTGGCTGCTATCTGTGATATATATATGCTAGGTTTTAAAATGTTTTGCAAATAAAAGTTTGAAATTTGTGGCACACAAGTTACATCAGCAAAATTCAGTTCACTTATTTATATAGCGCTAAATCACAACTTTATAGGAAAGGTCATTATAGCTCAACCTTACATACATTCTATCAGTTTAAAAATTTTCTGTCTAAGGAATCCCAGCATATTGCCTCGAGTCATTGACTTGCAGTCGTTTGCTATATATAAATAGCTAAAGTTCAATTGAGTGGACAGAGAGAGTCTGTAAACATCCATTTGCAAGCTGGCCATAGACTTTCATTTGATTTAGGTCTGGTTGTGGTTATGGTTGATGTCCTACTGGAAGATGAACCTCTTCTCACATCTTTTTCAAATTCTCAAAGGTGTTCTTCCAAAATTGTCCTGTATTTTGCTCCATCCTTGCATCCATACCCATGAATTCTGACCAGTGACCCAGTCCCTGTTGAAGAAAAATATTTCCACAGCATCATGCTACCACAACCAAGTTCAACCATGGGAAAAGTGTGTTTTCATCCATACTTGGCAGTTACATTTTTCTTTTAATGCACTTTCTTGTAAATGTTTAAGTTTCTCGTGGCAAACCGGACCTTCTATAGTTTTCATAACTTTTCTTCACATTTCTTCAATAATTAGGTGGATTTTTTGAGTTTATAAGTATATGTGGATCTCCACGACTTTTTTTTTTTTGCACTGGGGTGTGTACATAATTAGATTCCACCCATTTCAATAAAAAAACATATCTGTGAGCTTATTAAATCGTTTAAATAGAATCTGCATCAAGCAGTTTTACAGGTCTAGAGTCAGGACAATGGCAGCTAACATCTCTACAGACCCCACACATTCTGGACACAGAGAGTTTAGACTTTCACCATTAGGTACCTTTTTGCAAAAACCAGCTGCTCCAGAGATATTTTCTACGTCCAGGATGTCTCTTTTATGACCACAATGAACATCTTACTACCTGATTAGTCAGCTACTTCACGGTGAAACAAATTACTTGTATGTACATAATTTCTTGGTGAATAAAGCTGATTGTGAAGAAGCCCATCATACTGACTGGGGAGGTGTATTGGAAAGAATCTGGTGATACGATAGCTATTGCAATACAAGGGGGACAATATGTTATGATACCATGGGTAAGACTATATAATGTGATTTTTAAAACTTAATTTAACTATAGAAAAACTATCACATCATTCTAAACACCCTAACCTAGGGCTGGGCGATATGGCCTCAAACCTTTAGTGCGATATATTCTAAAGCCTGTGCAGTGGATATGTGTCGGATATATTCTTTTTTGTAAAAATAATTTATGTCAAAATGACTGCTTATGAATATGACCACTTTTCAAATACAATGGAGGAAGACGACAGCTTCAAAAACGTTAAGAATGCAAGAAAAATAAAATGTATTGTGCAAAATCCATGAAAAAACGATTAAAAACTTTTTCCTACATAATGTAACACAAAATAATCTAACAGATAAATGCTCAGTGTTATGAAAATAAAGTTTAAAATGATCTGCATTCAATTCAATTCAGTTTATTTATATAGCACCATTTCACAACAGATGTCATCTCAAGGCACTTTACAAGAAAATTTATTACAGTACAATGTTTAATTCAGGAATTAGAGAACCACAGAAGATTGCGTCGTGACTTCCCAGCAATCCCTCACACTGAGCAAGCATGAAGCGACAATGGAGAGGAAAAACTCCTTTTTAACAGGAAGAAACCCCCAGCAGAACCAGGCTCAGCATAAGCTGTCATCTGCCGAGACCGTCTGGGTTTGGAGAAGGCAGCAGAGACACTGAAAGAGCAACAGAACTGATGCAGAAGCAGAAGTTGGTAGCAGGACATGGAGAACGTTCCTCCACTGGAATGCCATCTTAGTCAGGGTCGTCAAGCAGGGCGGCTCAGGAGCGCCTACTGTTGTAACTGGAAGAGACTAAGAAAAACAGGTTAGCGCTTTAATTGACAGCACATAATGCAGTTGGGGAGAAGTAGGAAGTAGAAGTTCCTGGTTACTTATTTATGTACTTAATATCACAAAACAAGAAACCTGCATATTTGAACTAAAAATGTTTTAAGTTCAACAGGTTTCTTTTCTGGTAAATGAAAAACAACTAATTTTAAATTTGCAATATCTAAAGACAAACACTGAACATCAATATTTATCCTCCTTGCTTAACTGATATACGTTAGCTAAGCTTCATGATACCATCAAAATGCATAACCGTGGTATGGTGGTATACTCAAAATCTACCTTTAACCATTAGCTAAATTTATATATTTCTACCATACCTTTTATATTGCCCACCACGACCCCAACCTGTTTCATACTTAACACATCTAGTTTTATTACTAGATCTAGTTGATCCCCTGGAACAAAGAAGGTGAGCCACCATCTAGCAGTCATAATTTTATTTTTACTGATAAAATTACTGTCATCATTAATAGTTCCATTCAAATAATATTGATACAATATCATGACGTAAAATATCACAAAATACTAAGATTTTGTTACATCCCTAATACTGAAAGTAAAACACGGTGGTGGATGTGTAAGGGTCTGAGTCCGTTTTGCCTCCACAGGATGTGGATAACTTGCTGTAAGTGATAAAACCAAAAATCCTTTTCTTTACCAGAAAGTGTTGAAGGAGAAGGTCCAGCCAGCAGATTTTGACCATAAGCTCAAGAGCAGTGGTTATGCAGCAGGATGATGAGCCAGGGCAAAACAAATGGCTAAAAACAGTAAAATGAGGGATTAAGGGTGGCCCAGTCAAAAACCTTAAGCAGGGAATTTGTGCTTGGAAAAATATTCAGTGTGTCTGAATTGTAATAATACTAAAAAGAAGAGTAGGCCAAAATTGCTCCAAAGTGATGTTCACAGTTTAGTACCAGTTATCACAAACAGCCATTTATTGTTTCACCCAGGCTGTTTCTGGTTTGGATAGTTTTCAGTCTCTTATAAAATCACATCAATACCTGAAAGCCGTGTTTTGTTTAAGGATCTGAAACATTTAGGTGTGGCAAAAAGGAAAAAGAAAGTGCATCTGTAAGGGGAGGTTATACAGTGGGGTTGAAAGTATTTGGCAAGTATCTATTAGTTTTTCCACTTCAAAGGATGAGAGAGGTCTGTAATTTTCATAGTAGGTACACTTCAGCTGTGAGAGGCAGAATGTGAAAAAATATTCAAGAAATCACGTATGATTTTTAAAGAATTTATTTGTATAATGGTGCAGAAAATATGCTTTAGCATTTACAAGCAAGCAAGACTTGTTGCCTTCACGGACCTGTCACTCCTTCCTTAAGAAGCTCTCTAACCTCCACTCGTTACCTGTTTTAATGGCACCTGTATAAAATACGCCTACTGTTCACAATACTGTTCACATCTTCAAACAGTCAGACTTCAAACTCTGTTATGGCTAAGACCAAAGAGCTGTACAAGGACTCCAGGGAGAAGGTTGTACACCTCCACAAGACTGGGATAAACCAATCTGCAATAGACAAACAACTTGATGAGAAGAGACGAACTGTTGGAGTTGTTGGAATAAATACAAGATCACTGACCGTCTTCCTTGACATGGGGCTCCATGCAAGATTTCACCTCCAGCCCCATCTAAAGTTTGCCAGAGATTATTTGGATGATCCAGCGGAGGACTGGGAGAATGTCATGTGTAATGTCAGATGGTCAGATGAAACCTAAATGATATATTTTGGTATAAACGACACTTGTCTTGTTTGGAGGAGGAAGAATGCTGAGTTGCATCCCAAAATCCCCATACCCACTGCGAAACATGGAGGTGGAAACATTGTGCGTTGGGGCAGCTTTTCTGCAAATGGGACAACTGGTCCGTATTAAGGAAAAAATTAATGGTGCATCAATCCTGAGATTTTGGACCTAAATGTCCTTCTTACACTGAGTACATTGAAGATGAAACGTGGCTGGATCTTCCAGCATGACGGTGATCTCAAACACACTGCCCGGGCAATGAAGGAGTGGTTACGTAAAAAGCATTTCAAGTTTCTGGATTGTCCTAGCCTCTAGACCTCAATCCAATAGAGAATCTGTGAAGAGAGTTAAAAAATATGTGTTGCCCAGCAACAGTCCCAAAATATCACAGCTCTGGAGAAGATCTGTATGGAAGAATGGGCCAAACTACCAGCAACAGTGTGTGGAAACCTAGTGAAGATCTGCAGGAAACGGTTGACCTCTGTCTTCGGAACCAAGGTTACAAAGTATTGAGGTAAACTTTTATTATGGAACAAATATTTATTTTCTGCAACACTATATACTGTAAATTCTTTAAGAATCATGTGATGTGATTTGCTATATTTTTTACACTCTGTCTTTCATAGTTGAAGAGTACTACCTATGATGGAAATTACAGACATCTCTCATCTTTTTAAGTGTGACAACTGCATAATCAGTGCCTGCCAAAAATCTTTTTTTTTTACATCACTGTATATGAAAATCTGGTGTTTTTCCCCTCTGGATTATAAATAGAATGAGCATGAAAGGTAAAATGAGACAGAGAGGATGCTGCTTCACTCCTTTAAAGCGTCATCCCCCTCCCCAAATCCTTCTATGTTACTGCGATGAAAAAAGTGATCATCCAGGCTGAGTGGACAACCATTCAACCAATCAGCTCCTTCCATTCTGATTCTGTCATCAGGCTTGGATATTGAGGAAGGATTCACAGCCCCTCTGCTGCTGCTGCCTCTGCTGCTCTCTCTGCCTCTGTGTGTAGGTTTTGTACGTGTGGACGGCTGATAAAGATGACATGCCAGGATTGGGCTACCTCCAGGGATACCGTCTCCATGCTATAGCGTGAGGGAGCCAGCCGCGCTAGGAGATCAGGGAGAAGCTGCATCCGTCTAGAGAGGCGCCTCCAAAGGACCAGGCGTGATCCAACAGGAGGGGATATTCATTTTTTAAATTATTCTCTGCTGTGGAGAGGAGGAATTGTCGTCATCCCCCCTCCCAAAGCATCCTTTTTTTTTTCTCTGGTGCCCCCTCCTTTCTCCTCCGCCTCCACTCACATTCCCCCCCCTCTCGTTCTTTTAGAGGAGCTCGTTAGAATATCAAACCTCCATGTATGACAATTTGTACCTGCATGGATTTGAAGACTCGGAGGCGGTGAGTGTAAATCTGTTGTCATGTTCTCGTGCTGTTTGCTTATTGATGGAGCACGCACACACACACACACCCACATGCACACACACGCAGGAGGCCTTTGATGGGTTAGCCAGTGTAGTGTGATCCTGGGCTATGCTTGGCTGGAAGGGGGTTGGGTGGGTGTGTGAAGGAGGGGAGGGGAATGCACATAAGGCAGATGGCTAAATGATTTCTGCATGTATCTGTATGTATCGTTGGAATATGTGGCCACAATCTGACTGTAAGGATTTAGAGCTGGTGAAACCAACAGAGCCAGGAGGAGTCATCACACTCTTCCCATGCATGAGAAGAACCGTGCTTTGATTCTCACAGGAAAAGCTAAAAAGATGCAAACGACCCCTCGTCACAGAGATGATAAACCGTGTGTCACATTCCTGCATCCGTCACTTTCCCGAAGAGTGTTTCTCATCCGCCTGTGTCGTTCTGACTCTGACGGGGCTCGCAGAAACATGCATCGTGATGTCATTAAGTGGACTCTGATGCTGATGAGTCACATGCCAAAGCTACTCCATTGGATAATAGCTTGGATGCTACAGTACTCCCTCAGCTCTCCTTGATGAATTTCTTTAAACAGAAAGAGTTCTATAGGTGGAGAAATCTGCAGTTTAGGATCAGATGCTTCCATTTCTGACTGCCTTGCAAGTTAGCAGACTTGAGCATGAGAGTACACACAACTGAAGTCAAAGTATTACTTTGCCTCAAAAGAACTACGATTGAAAAGTCTGGAATATACTCTTTGGTGCCTTTTTTACATTTTGTAGAATTACAAACACAAACTTGAAAGTACTTCCATTTGATTCAGTGAGCTCAGTCAAAGCAAAGTGGTGAGATGTGAAAACATTTTATACATACCCCTTTACACTGATACTTCCAAATGAAATCCAGTGAAATGTGTCTAACTTATTCTCGTTGTAAAAGCCACTGTTCTCTTGAGGTCATAGGGGGTTTTCAGTGTGCATTAGGGAAGAAACGGCTTCATAAAGAATAAAGAAGACACCAGACAATGCAGGATTAAAGTTTAAAGCAGAGTTAGGTTATAACCGGGGTACTATTTCGTGTACTGCTCTCAGCGAGGACGGTCGCTTTTTTCCCTCCCTCCTCCTCCTGTGTCTTATCCCACAGCTCTCTGTCTCCTGTGCCTCTATCTGGAGTATCTTTTGGCAATTTTCTCCGAAACCAAACTGAATAAGCGAAGATGGAAATGGTCAGCTGGTCTCTGAATGCTATTGATAAAATCTACTCAACTCTACGAAGCACCGGTAAGGGTCAACCGGGGTGTCAATCATGGTGATCGGGTTTCTGCTGATTGGAATGGGCAGTTACTGGAACTACCGAAAAATGGCAACAAAGATCTGAAACACGGTCGAGATTGGTCACTGTTCTGGAAGCGATTGGACGGCTGAAGGAACAGCTGGATGCGTTGATTCGTACTGATGGGACTCAGAACCAAATGCTGGGGGAGCTGGGACGCAGAACAGACGCTGTAAGAGGCGATCTGGCCGGCGCTCTGGGACTCATCTGCAATTTGTCATCGGACTTGGAGATACTGTCGGTACGGATTGGGGCAACTGGAAATTAATTGGATTTGGAACTATTAATCTGGGAATTAATTTGGATTTTGAACTTTAATTTGAACTACAATTTGGCTGAATTAGACTATAAAAGAAACCACTGACAGACTGAAGGGGCAGAAAGGAATATTTGATATCTCCCTGCAATCCAAACAATTTATATTTTGGCTCCCATGAAGACCTTCAACCTGGTCCTAATCAAATGTCCCTGAGAAGAATGTCAACAGAGTCTCCTCTCCCCCGTACACCTGCATCTACTGACGCACACACTGACATGGTTACACACACTCACATTCACACACACCGTCTCGCTGTATCCTCAATTCTCTCTCCTGCAACAGGAAGCTGGATAACAGCGCGCCTCGATGGCAGCGCGTTAACCTGTGGACTGGAGCTCATACCTGCCCATCCTTCCTGATGTGTCATTGTTATTGTCTGAATATGTGCTTAAATGTTTGTTGGTGTGGTTTTTTCAATTACCTGCGTTGTGAGTGCTGTACGGACCCACAACACAGGTGAGCGTTTTTTCCCCCTCACCGTGGAACCCTCCCCTCCCCAGATGTGTACTTCTCTATGTTTCATAAACGGGAGCGCCGCTCGGGGGCTGCATGCCCAACAGTGACCTGGATCTGCTTGTTGTTGTTGTTGTTTGTAATGATCTTGGACAGGTTGTACTGTATCTTTAAATTCCTTGTATGCATCATTCTTGTATGTGTCATACTTGGCCATTAAAACTGATTCTACTCTGAAAGAGCTGCAGAGATCCACAACTCAAGTGAGAGAGCCGTTAGTCATACACTCTCCAATTCAAGCCTTTTTGGAAGAGTCTGAAGTAGAAGAAGACAGAAATTTGCCATAAGATGTGTAGGCCACACATGTGTAAGAAGTTGCTCAGATCAGATGAGATCTAAACTGAACTTTTTGTAAAACATGAAAAATGCTACGTTTGGCCAAAAATAACACTGCACATAACTCTGAATAACCATCTCCACCATTAAACACGGAGGTGGCAGCATTATGCTGTAGAGAAGCTGGTCAGATGGATGTTGCTAAATATAGGACTGCGAAAAAATTACTCTCTACTAAGATTTTAAATCTAAACATACATCCAGAACTAGAAACTCACTTTATAATAGCCTAGCCAAAGACCAGACCAGTATCCAATTGAGAATCAGGTGCACGCCATGAAAGTTGATGTTTAAAGATGCTCTTAACACATCTTGAGGTGTATTAGAAAGAGGAAAGGGAAAAAGATATTGGTTTAAATGTCCAAAGCTGATACGGAAATACCTTAATCGTTTTACAAAGAGGGTAAAGTTAAAAAGCAACATACTTTTCAGATTGTCATTAATAAAATGTAAATATGCACTATTTTATATTGGTTCATCACATAAAATCCCAAGGAAACTAAAAACTGAAGACTATTAGGGTAGCCTGTGTTGTCCTTTAATATAATATAACTAGGAATGTAAAGATATAAATTGATGGGATATATATATATATATATATATATATATATATATATATATATATATATATATATATATATATATATATATATATATATATATTTATATATATATAACTGCCTGTTCAACAGAACCGAAACCAAAGAGAAATACTTTAATCCCCATTTCCTTCAGCTTTTTCTATGGAGATCTTGCACATGTCCAGAAACTTCCTGAGACAGGATGCTTGCAATCCAAAGAAGCAGTTTGCTGAGGTCAGGCTTTCTCTACTGCTTCCTTGTCTTAAAAAAAACAACAAAAAAAAAAAAAACTGCTTAGCTGTGATGACTAACTTGATTGATCATCTCAGGACTAATGGTCCTCCTTAATTGAATCATCATTAGTTGCTGATTGTTTAGATTAAAACGGCAGAAGGAAGCACTTGATCCAGTCGTGTACCGGCATTAAAGTGGTGTAATAAAAGAGTTCTGACTGGGATGCAGAATGAGCGAACTGCAAGCCTTGCATCCCTCAAGAAACTCCCTGACTGTGTGCGAGAGACTGTAAGGAAAACTGAGTTGAGAAAATGAGTGTGGGATTCAGCAAGATTCAGTCTTACTAACTGGATGCGGCTGCATTGCCCAACAGTGACCTGGATGGACAGGTTGTACTGTAAAACTGAATTTCCCCTCGTGGGACAATAAAGGATTACTCAATTCAATTCAGTTTCACTAGTCACAGCAATGCCTGATTACTATCTGCACTGTAGAATCACAAAATGACTTATTAAAGAATGAAAAATTTGACCTTTTTATGTTGATCGGTGTTAAAGAATTTTTGTCATCTCTGACTTTAGCTTCCTTGGTTCATAAATTTGATATGATACAATAAATGGAATTGAACTAGTATCTAACTTCACACATACGTCTAAGATGTCTTCACATGTTTAAGTAAAGTGTGGTGTCGTTTCTGTTTCTAGGGCTCAGCTGATTCATATACTAGCAGACCATCAGACTCAGATGTATCTCTGGAGGAGGAGCGCGAGGTGCAGGCCCAGGTCCAGAGCCAGAGCCCAAGCCAGAGCCAAGGACCGGGACAGAGCCGTCAGGAAAAGGAGCAGCAGGCCGCCGTTCAACTGGAGAGAGCCAAGGTTGTTACATGACTAGCTAAAATGTTTTCTTCTTGTTCTGGGTTTATTATAAAGAACTTTTAAACCAGCACAAAGCAGTTTAAACATAAATAATGCCATTCTTTTCAAAATGTATTCAATTCAGTTCATTTTGTTTATGTTGCTACATATCTAATTAATTGCTAAAAAAACAAAACCCTCTAATGAAGCCCAGATGAGTGCATTTAGTCATTGAGGTTGCAGCAATCCCTCGTCCTGAGGTAGCACATAGCAGTCGTGGATAGAAACGGGATGAAGCATCCAACGTTACTAGCAACAGAAACACAACCTGACAGGTCGGTAGACTCGGTTTGATTCAGGACTAAAACTGAAACATTGCTGCTGGTTCTTTTAGCGGGTGTGGTCCACTTTCATACTGCACTTTGTAAAACAAACCAAACCTTTTGAGCAATGTTAGGGTAAAACATAGTGGTTTAACCTAGAAAGAATCCCACACAGGGGTCGGAGAGAAATTGAAGTTAAATGAACTCTGCAGTGGGAGATAAAACAAAGTAAAGTTCTGCAGAGGGAGACCAGGAAGATACTCTGGTTGACCGTGTGTCTGTTCTCCTCTCAGCTTCTCAGACAGTATCCCAGCTCTGTGTCCTGATCACACAGCTCTGTCACCTGGTCTCAAAAGGCCCTCCCACTGCAGTCTCTCTTTATTTGGTCAAACTTCATTAGCATCTTAAAAGAACAGGGTGTCATACAAAGGAACATATGGTTGAAACCAAATGACATTTCAAAGGTATATTTAAACTATGTGATAAAGAAATACACCCTAAGAAAATAATAATACAACATTATTCTTTTTCCCTAACAAGCAACACATTTACCTCCACGCTTGTGGTGGCGCTGCACCAAGAAGCACCGAAAACGGGGACACTTCCTGTTCCATGAAATATAAACTAAGATGGAGGGGCATCAAGATTTTATCGGTGTAAGGGGTTGCTCTGTTGTCTCTGGCAAATGTTGCAGACAAATACGTTGTAGCAATGAGCCAAGAAGGAGGTAGAGCTGTTTAGATGTTTCCTTGCTTCCCTGATTTCAGTTGATGGTTGATTAACAAGCTTTTCCTGAAATGTAGTAATCTGAATCAGGTGTGTTAAAGTAGGGAAACATCTAAAACCTGCAGGGCAGTGTGCCTTGAGGAACAGGGTTGTGAAGCATTGCGCTATGTGAGACAAACAGCAGATTCTTTGGCAGCAATAGCTGGAGACTTGTCTTTTTTTAGAATGTGCTTTGATTAATACTGTCAAAGTAAGGGACACAGTTAAACAGTGCGGCACAAGAGTAGGGCAACTTTCTATGTAAAAGTAAATTAAGTAAAAGTGTTTTTTGTTTGAATGTATCCAGGTTAAATGATTTTAATCGAATCTAGTTGTGTTTTTGTCCTCTAGAGCAAACCTGTGGCGTTTGCTGTAAGGACCAATGTCAGCTACTGTGGCGCCCTGGATGAGGATGTTCCAGTACCAGCCACAGCCATCTCGTTTGACGCCAAGGACTTCCTTCACATAAAAGAGGTACGTCTGTAGATTCTTAGAGCATATCATAACCTTCTGTAATAAAAATTACATCTGATACATATTTAAAACATTTTGTGTATGTTCCTTTGCTTTGTTCAGAAGTTCAACAATGACTGGTGGATCGGTCGCTTGGTAAAAGAGGGCTGTGAGATCGGCTTCATTCCAAGCCCTCTGAAGCTCGAGAACATCCGGCTCCAACAGGAGCAAAAAAGAGGACGAGTCCAAGGGTAGGCAACAGATACTCCCATCTCTCTAAGCCACAAAAGGTCACACAGCTGATGGATTACTCTGAACGATCAAAATGTGATTGTAGTTTTAGTGCTTTTAAAATGAAGACATTAAAAGGTTAGCTTGTATTAAAACTTATATTACTGCAGGTTATTAGTTCTTTTTTTAATTGATGATTAGAAAAAAGCTACTCACCAATCGTATTACATAAGTATAAAGAATTTTTTAACAAAAAAAAAATGTTTTTACATTTTTGTTTGTTAATTTAATCACTAATTTCTAAACACATTTTGGTTTAATTGCTCTAGTGTCTGGCAGCCTTGCCTCTGTCAGGGTGCCCCAGGGCAGCTGTGCTACAGTGAAGCTTGCCATCACCACTGTGTGAATGAATGAATTTAGTGTAAAGCGCTTTGGGGTCCGTAGGGACTAAATAAAGCCCTATACAAGTAAAGGCCATTTACCAATCTGGGGTCCAAAATCAAACTCTACTCAAGCAGAGTTTAGTCAGAAACATGAATGAATACATAAGATTTTTAGATTTACTTAGATTTTATCTACTTATCCTTTTTTCCCATTTAAATTATGCTTGGGCTTACAAAAATCTCAAATACCATTAGCTTATGGTTAGCAATCTTATGCTTAGCAATCAGAACTCAGGGGTTTAGATTTGGTTCCTTCCAGTTTCTGTTGTCCATAGCGCTTTCATATACGAATCTAAAAAAAAAAAAATACATAAAAAAATAAATTCACCCAGTAATCATATTCATTTGTCAGTACCTTTTCTTACTTTCTGTAATTGTGAGCCTGATTGCGGTCTGACTGCAACTCACACCCTTGTGCTAAGTCTCTTCAGCTCATGCTTCGGTTCAGTTAGCCGGACTTAGCACTCCTATCACCGCCTTCCATTGTCATGTGTGTATAATTGGTCTTGAATGTTCTGTCATCCACAGTTAATGCAGTAAGTCACTCTCAGGTCGCCAAGCCGTTCAGGTCAAAGTAGTAGTAATCTTAGTAGAGTGGAGTTTTTCCACATCTTGCTTAGACAGGAGGAAGATTCTTAAGTAACCGCTATCACTAAAGCTCCCCCAGTGCTTCTGTTCTGCTTTTGATAATTCTCTCCTTGACTGGGCTGTTTAGCTGACAATGTATTAATAGTTGTACCATACTCTTACCAGTTTTATATGGATTAAATTGTTTCCTGAGGGATCTTCAAAGCTTTGAAATATTGTTTTGTAGCTTAAGCCTGTTTAAACTGAAATGAAAATTAAGCATAAAGAGGAATGTATTGAAATGCAGACAATGCATTTAAGATTTTTTATTGGTTGAATCCATGGATTATTCTCATACAAGGACAAAACTATTTACTACTTTTTCTATTGCATACATTTTCAATAAAATTAATAAAAGTTTGTGATTGTAATGTTAAAAATTTGAAAAGTTTCTGAAGGTATGAATACTTTTGCAAGGGACTTATGTTGACCCATGTTTTGTTTTCTCGTGTTCTGTTTATTTCACAGAAATTGACTTTATTCAGCAGAATAACCTCATAAATGTAGATCATTTGAGTTTGGACTGGAGAATGCAGATTTTTTTCTTATTTTGACTAGAGCTGCAGGATTTTTAGGAAAGTAGGTTGTTAATATAACTACTATGTGTTTTTTTAGGAAACATTTTTTATTTTCCTTTTCATCTGTCCATTACCAGTACTCAGTTTACTTCAGCATTTGAGCTGCAGGTCGAATCAGAAAGAATCTGAGTGAACAAATTTCTCACAAAATGCAGAGTAGGAATGCATTGTACTTGGTCATATAGCCTTGTTTCCCTTCCTTGCTTGGCATGAAATCTTTAAAATACCAAACCCTTTCAATAGAAATTTACCATAAAATCCAAAAAAAGATTCTTGTACAAACTATAAACAGTGGTGCCAAAATGTGTGGGACATAGATCCGTTTGGATTTTTTCATCATTTCAAAATGCCTTGTGTAATAAAATACATATTACAGTCATATATAAAAATAAAAAAAATTCAAAGGGAAGTAAGCCGTAAAGCCTAAATAATTATTTTTAAGGACCATTTTAGAACAGTGCAAGAGTGCTTGGGAACAAAAATACTAAAGATTAAACTCATGAGACACCAAATTCAAATAGGTAAGTCAGGCTATATAGCTTGTACTTTTCATTTTTATATTCGTTCAAAATTGAGTTAGCTAAAAGTGACAGTATGGATATCCTGTCACCATGGCTCCGATAGATGACATACCCTGGCTGCTTGGCCACAGGCATATCGCTTTGGCTGAATGGTTAGAACACATGACTCTCACCTGGGAGTCATGGGATCAAATCCTGCCTGGGCTCTCATTGTGTAGCTTGCCACATAAAGCATGCTGCACAATGGATGCCATCTTCAAACAGCACCTGTATCTTCGTACCAATGAAGTTCATATTTTTTAGAAGTTCAGTTAATGACAAATAAGAGTCTACTTTCGTTAAAATACCATAATAAAATAATACCAACATTTTTTAAGTTAATATTAGCATCATGAGACTGCTAGTCTAACTTTAGCATAGCAGACTCATTTTTAACAGGCTCTTCTGGAGGTGATTTTTTTGGGTTATAGAAAATGCTTTATAATTATCGAACTGAACTCTGTTGTAAATCTACAGTTTTAGGCTCAGAAATCTATTTATTTAGTTACATTAATGCTGCCATGTTTTTCTGTCTTTTTTTTATCCCTTCTTGTCTTTTTCAGTAAGTCTGGAGGAAACTCTTCATCCAGTGTGGAGGATGAGGTGTCAGCCTCTATCCGACCACTCATATCCTCAGCAGGTGAGAACATCAGAAGGGGGGAGAGCGAGGGCTGTTAATACCCCACCTGTGAGCTTACAGCCAAACATCCTGTCAAAAATCATAGATAGAATAAGAATCTAAAGGCTTCCCATGTCTCCACATAGAGCATAAGGTTACTGCATAGAGTCGCTGGTACATTATCCCATGATCCTCCTCTTCCTCCAGTTGAGGACTGCAGGCGCTCTGAAACTGGGGCTAACCAACAACAAGACTATGACCCCCCCCCTCTGAACTTCACTTTGTGAATATAACCTTAGGACTATAGATATATGTTTCATTTTTTTATTTCAAATATTGTAGATATTGTTGATAGGTTTCATTTTCTTATTGTTAAAATTATCTGCTTATTTTAAACATGTTTAAATGTTTCTAAAATTTTGATTCAACTGATTGCCTTCTCCTTGTCTCCTCTCCCCTCCTGCAGGAAAGCAGAAACAGAAAGTGGTAAGTTGGTGGCTGTGAACTCACTCTTTCACCATTCCTTGATTTGTGCTGGCGCCATAGTAACATGACAGGAGCTGGCAGCACTGACAGCCAGCTCATACTTCAGCTCTACTGAAGTATACCAAGACAAATCATCACCATTATCAGTACCAAGCGGTTCAGCAGCTGCTTTTATTACTTATGAGACTTGTAAAAAATGCACAAAAAGCATAAAAAGTGTTAAAATATGAGCAGGTGCATCACATTGTTTAGTGAAATATTACTTTTTGCTTTATTTGGTAAAAATCTATAACTTCCTTTTGTATATACTCCATGTTACACAGAGGATCATTTGTCTTAGGCACTGTTAAAGATGGGAAAGACAGGAGAACATGTCATTATAGGATTTTTACGTGTGTTGGCGTCTAGTAACTCTTCATTATTAATACACAACCTCATATTTATCTTATGTATACATTTGAATAAACAAAGCATATCAGTTCCTTTAGCTACTTAAAAAAATAGGGAAGAGAACAGCTATTGAGCACTCTACTTTTTATGTTAAATAGTGTCTCGGTAGTAAATTATAACTTTAATTTTACTTATTTATTTTAGTCACTCTTGAAAATATCAATGATGAGAGAACATGGCTTTAAAAATTTTTTATGCAAATTGTACAAATAACTTGTCATTTACAAATTGCTCCAACATGGCTAGATATTTCCCATTTCACGTGTGCCTGTTCTTTGGCTTGAGCTAATTAGAAGCATTCGCCTTGTGCGTCTTCTGTGGAGTTATTCTGAGCTTTTGTGATGAACCTGCTGCCACTTTGTGTTGACAGACGGAGCACGTCCCCCCATATGATGTGGTTCCCTCCATGAGGCCTGTGGTGCTGGTGGGACCCTCGCTCAAAGGTTACGAGGTAAGCCGGGCATCCTTATTGCAGAATCTAAAATATGAGTTTTGTTTGTATAAAAATGCAGAAAAGGAGATTGTGGGTCTTTCCAGAATCACTAAAAATAGTTTTCTGTTGGTCAAGTAAATTATGAATGTGTCATTGGGCAT
Organism: Apricaphanius iberus; assembly: GCA_028564705.1. Classification (NCBI taxonomy): domain Eukaryota; kingdom Metazoa; phylum Chordata; class Actinopteri; order Cyprinodontiformes; family Aphaniidae; genus Apricaphanius; species Apricaphanius iberus. Next base: position 292,570 of record JAPXFQ010002352.1, read on the forward strand.
GAAATGCACTGATTGCACCCTGACTAATGAGGAGAACAGCAGGTCAGATAAAAATATGTTGAGTAACTGGACTGATTTGGATTTGATGTTAGGAGCATCCATATGGTTTCTGTTACTCTGTTAATGAGCTGCCGAGATTAACGCCTGTACAGATAATCTGCTCTGTTATATGCACAAATAATTATCTTAAATTAAAAAATGATTTTTTTTTCTGATTCGCTCGTTTGTGTATAATCTTTTCTGTTGCAGGTTACAGACATGATGCAGAAAGCCCTATTTGACTTTCTCAAGCACAGATTTGATGGCAGGTGAGAAATTTTTTTTTAATAATAATATGGGGACTATGTGTGTTTTCACCAATCTTCAGCCTAATTTGTAAAGAAAACTGCAAAAAATAGATTTAAAAGGCTCTGCCAAAATCCCAAGGACGCTTTTTTTCATAGCTGCAAAATTCTAGTTTTAAAATTGTATTATTGATGTTTGGTGAGGCAGGAAAATGTTAGAAGGTTGTCTGTTAGAAAAAAACACATCAATGCAAGAGTGCCTAGTATGGAAATAAAGAGAGAGTGGACTTGACATGTTTGACATATTCTCTCCTTTTTTTAGGATAACTATAACACGAGTCACAGCAGATATTTCATTGGCCAAGAGGTCTGTTCTGAACAACCCCAGTAAGCGAGCTATTATCGAAAGATCCAACACTCGCTCCAGTTTAGGTACGATTTTCACTGGCTAATACAAGCAGAACTTCTCAAAACTCAAAGATTGTTTATACATGAGAAACAGCAGTCAACCGAGACTAAGTCAATGTAAACAATATTCGAAACAAGCTGGAAATATTTCTCTACAGCTGAGGTGCAAAGCGAGATTGAAAGGATCTTTGAATTGGCACGCTCCCTTCAGCTGGTTGTGCTTGACGCTGACACGATCAACCATCCGGCCCAGCTCCTGAAGACCTCACTGGCGCCCATCATTGTCCATGTCAAAGTCTCCTCACCAAAGGTAAAGATTGATTACAGAACAAGGTGGAAAGTAAAACTGTTTTGCATATCTTGGGGCAAAAATTTGAAGGCATACCAGATTTAAAAGACATGCAATGCTTTGGGTATTTTAGTCTTGATTTTAAATATGTTCCAAGTAATCCAAACCTTTTTTGTTTTGAATGAGTGCCTTCAATTTATCGAGAGGAGGATTATGTTGACAGAAAGTGTGTCAAATCCTGTTGCATTCTGTTTCATATTAAGCTTTCCTACATCAGATAAGGTAGCAGCACTTTGTGTTGTTGAATGAGGTTTGGAAATACTCTACATTTTAGCAAAAGTGCGATTTTTGGTCGTTTTTGTATTGAGTTATACACCTGTTCATAACCTCATATCTCAGTTTTGAAGGAGTGGGTTATAAGTGCCTGCCGTTGCTAGCATGGATACGAAGATTGCTTTTTACCATCAACACTCACTAAGTGGGGCAAAAAGTTTTTGGCAGCCACAGATTGTGCAAGTTGTCCCACTCAAAAAGCTTGTAAGTTCTGAATGAAGAAAATAAATTAAAATGAAATATATACATATGAATAAATAATGTATTTGTATAACAGCTCAGAAAAAAGTATTTGCAACTTGAACTTCAAAATGTCTGTCCTTACAGCTAGATGGAAGTTGTGAACAGAGGGGTGACATGACAAATGCAGAAACAATTGTACTTTTTGTAAAAAACTAATTGCACACCCAGTAAACAATGCCCGCCAAAGCATAGAGAGTACACAAGGTTTGTACTATTAACAGCTCAGTCAATGGCACCAAAGACCAAAGAGGACACACTTAATGGCAACAACAGGTCTGTTGATGGCTTCATCCAGGAAATAGACAGAGGTAGACACAGTGACACTGGGTCAAAAATACTTTCTATGGGAGGAGAAACTCTACAGAGTTACTGACTGCAATAGAAAGAAAAAATGCTACTGTCCATCTAAATATCGGCTAACCATTTCCAGTATTTTTGAACAAAAAACTCTGAATTAGATCTCTTTCCTCATCATAAATTACAGTCTGCATTCTTCTTGAAGAGAACTGTTCAAAGACCTCCTTCATTTGTCTACCATCCAGGTTCTTCAGAGGTTAGTCAAATCCAGAGGAAAGTCCCAGAGCAAACACCTCAATGTCCAGCTGGTGGCAGCAGAAAAACTGTCTCAGTGTCCACCGGTAAGCCCCCAGCGTTTGGCTTTAAAATGCTAATTTTTTACCATTTCTGATTAAAACAACAGGGGAAAAATCTTACAGTAGTAGGCATAAGTATGGATTCTATAACATCTTCTTAAAGACACCTGAAGTTACGTTCATCTAAAATAAATGATCTGCACATTTCTCTCTACTCCAATTCCTCTACTAACAGGAAATGTTTGACATCATCCTGGATGAAAACCAGCTGGAGGACGCCTGTGAACATCTTGCTGAATACCTTGAGGCCTACTGGAAAGCAACTCATACCTCAATGGCAACACCTCTAAACCCTCTGATAGGACGGAACGTGGGGTCCACCACCCTCACCCCTTACTCCACTAGCATCTCTGGTCTGCAGGTATGTTCAACAGGAGTGGTGAATTTGAGGTGAAACAATTTTTGCCCTCTACTTTTTTATAAAGAGAACTGAATGTTCTTTATGAGTAGTTTTGATTAAAAGAAAAGTAAGCCCTTTTTGGGCGTTAAGAATTACGTTTGATTCTGCAGCACTGTCTAGTCTTTTCTTGGTGGCTTATCTGTCTCTTTGATCTATTCATGTGATCATTAGAGCCAAAGAATGCGACAGAGCAACCACACAGGAGACCACTCCACCGCAAATGAGCGGCGCAATCTGGTGACATCAGACGAAAATTACCACAATGAGCGAGCACATAAAGGACGCAACCGCATGTCTTCTGGCTCGCAGCACAGCAGAGAGCAACAGGACCCCTACCAGGATTACCAAGACCCCTATCAGGACGCCTACAAGCCCCATCGCAATCGAAGTTCACCGGGCAGCTACAGCCACGATTCCAGGCACCGGCTCTGAGCCCTCTTCTGCCGCCACCCGAACCCTACAGATCCAGGTTCCACTGAAAATAAATCTTGCAATAGAGCCAAGATGGTCCCCAAATTGTACCTCTTTTCTTCTTGTCTGGTCTGCCTGGCGATTTTTCTCTTTGAAAGTTGAGTAAAATACTGATCAGGTATTTGTTTTTAATCAAATTGTCAATCAAAAGCATGCAGGAGTCAGAAGATTCTGAATGCCAACAATAATATACATGAAAATTACTTTCATTTATCTTTCGGGGATCTTCTTGGATTGTACTAACAACACTCAGCAGATGTGCAGCACGGATTTTGCTTGTTGAGTCTGTCAACAAGCTAGTTTTGGATGACTTAAAAATTGTTGGTGTGCCTGGAGTAACACACCATACAGAGGGACGTCGACTGCACACTGACTGCTGAAAGGCTGCTGCACCTATCCTGGGCCGTGTATAAATCCTCTCACCATTTAGCTTATTGCATGCCAATAGTTGGTCAACCTCCGCATCCACTTAGCTAATATTTTGTACGTACCATTCTGGGTAAGGTCTAGGTCCAATTTTTTAAATCACCCGGTTGAGGATCAGAAGTTAGAGGTGGGGGTTGTGGTCTGGTGTGCAGATAGCTTTGAAAACTGGTGCTTCACATTCCTTATCCCCATATCCCTGGACATTTCTTTGCTATTTGCAAGTCACTTTGAGCAAGGCCAGCTTTTCTGTAGCATAGCTTTAGCATCTCATTGGGGTGAAGACCCTCACAGTCACATAGGGAACAGATGCTGAAGGTGATGGGATGAACTCTGAGCTAGGCTTTAGAGCTTCTGCTCTGAACAGGTAGCATAGAGGAAGCACTATCTTTGTGTGTCTAGGACAGTAAATTACAATATTAAGACGCTAACTGAGATGTTTTTAGTGTTTGTATTTGGGTGAGACCCTTTGAAGCAAGTCAGGATGTTTTTTTGGTTTCATTTCCCTGAAAATTCAGTAAAATTACAGTATCGTCAGCATATAGAGAGATTTTTTCAGGTTATTTTTCACGTAACTATCAGTTTGTCCCTGTAGGGTTTTTTGAAATGGGATTAGAATAACCATATCATCATTTAACTCCTGTGTCGCTGGCATGATAAACTGACTGAAGAACATGCTCCCTACAGATGTACAATAACAATCCCAATGTGCTGAACCTGAAAATGGAGTATCTGCAACTGATAAAAAAAAAGAATAATTAAAAAAAGTAAGGATTATAAATAGCGACCCAAAATGCAGTACAGCTGAATAATTTACCCAGAATCAATAAGGTTTGTGTTTCGGATAAAAATGGCATATGGCAAATATATGTGGATATTGCATGATGTAAAATTGAAGCCACCACAATCATATGTTTGTTTTTTCAGTCCTGTTAGAGTATTCACCAAGGCATCAGATGCAGTCTGAGTTTACTGAACCCTCTTCTGGTGCTTTGTATAACTACAGAGAGCTGCTGTTGTTCCTGATTCCATTTGATATCATGTTTTTCACTTTTACTCTACACATCATTTGCTTTTAAGATAAATTATATCGAAATTATAGTTTATTCAAAGGACTCATTGAAGAGATTTATCCATGTTATGGCAATTTGTCTAACTTGCTGCATAAGTCTTTTTATTTATTTATTTAAATATGATGTATATACAGTGCGGTCAAAAGGTATTTGCCCTCTTACAGAATCCTTTTGTTTTTGCTTATCATCATTAACTGTATCAGATCATCAACCAAATTTAAGACTTACAAAGATAACCCAATTAAATGGAAAATGCATTTTTAAGTGATTATTCTATTTATTAAAGGGAAAAATGGTTATCTAAACAAATCAAATCAGTCCAATAGCTGGCCAAGTTTGGACCTTCTCATAAACAGCAGACACTATTAGGTTTATTCTCAACGATGCAAGGGATGTGTTGGCATTTTAAACTTCCTTTCTTAATGTAGTTGAATTTTTTTATCTGAGGTTTACACAAAGTGATTTCGAAATTCTTTAAGAGATTAACACAGATAAAAATTTCATTTAGAGAGATTTTAGATAAGGAGCTTGGACTTCAAAGCTTAGGAAGTTGTCTAAACTGTATCTAAGTTGGGTGTGGTTTGGTGTTGCATGCAATATGGCTCTAGTAGTACTGCCTCATTATGGGGGGGTGGGGAAACTCACGACTACTTCTTGAATTTTTTGCATTTCCTGCACATAAATAACATTTTGTAAACCAGGAAGTGGCAAAAAAGTCATTTTAACAGAATTTAAATATGCCTACTGAATAATTTTGTGCGCTTTGGAAGCCAAAGTTAAAATTAAAATATGAATCAGATTGATTGCACATTCTTTAGACTTTATTTAAGAAGCCTTTGTGAATTATTACTGTATTTCGTCTTTCAAATGTTTGCATGCAACTGGTTGAACAAATGTATTAGTCTGGGTAACATTTGCTGCAGAATATATTCATTTTGTAGATATTTACAGATGTCAGCCATGCACCTGTGCAGAAGTGAAATGCAACTATTTATAGTTAATTTGTGTTCACTAGTCCATCAAATTCAAGTCAGGATTTATTTAAATTAATCAACGTAAGAGGACCAAAAACATCAGAAGTTTAGCAATAAAAGAATGAAGCTAAAAAAAACAAAAAATTTAACCTTAGTTTTCACCACTACTAAGCAACCCAAACATATCAGATTCCACATTATTCCTTCATTTCTTTGGACTGCCTCCAGATGGAAGCAGCATGGATTTGGTAGGTGGATCTGAGTTTGAGAAGCACCGCTACAAAATGAAGGTCAAATTCTTCAAGGAATAGTTCAAAGGGTATAAAGTAATGAGATCAAAAGCAATTAATGTCTTACCTGCAGTCAAGAATTCTTGGTATAAATGTCGATTAGCTGGATGCTGAAGCTAGCAGTCCGAAAGATTAAGTTCTTCTAGGGATGTGTATGTATGATGGATATGTGAAAAAACTGTCACAGCAATCTAAACACTCAAGACTTATTCGTACTTAAAACATACCATTTCGTCATAGATCTAGTTGATCTACTGGAACGAATAAGGGGAAAAACAGCAACCAACTACCAGTTATACTTTTAATTTTAGTTCAAAAATTACTGTCATTAATGGCTTCATTCAAATACAAAAAATAAAAGAATAAAAAGGAATACATTTCTTTTCATATCGATATTTTCTTACTTGCCTAGGTTCTACCATCCTAAAACAGGTCCAATCTCTGAAGTTTGTATATTTTTCTGTGTAACGTCGCTGCAACTTATTCGCAAAAAATCGGTCTATTTGCTTATTTTTTCGTTTGCAGGTATTTAAAATACTGGGTAGAAAATGTAACTTGGGAAGCTGAAACACCAAGGTGCAATGCTATTTGAAATTAGCATTAGCAAAGCAGACAATCCAGGAGATGAATTTATTTTCCTTGATGCTGATTGGCTCAGCCCCCATGAATTGAAATACAGGAGACTGAAGATATTGGGTGTCTCTCACTGTCAAGGCGCCTCGCCTACCAAGGCCTCAGTAGGCGAGGCACCTTTCTTACAGGACACTGTCCTTCCTAGGTCAAATAAAACGGTTAAATACAACAGACTTTCCTCCTTACGCGGCCTGTTTATTTCCCTGCCCGTCGTAGCATAGTAGCGTAGCAACTTTCCTTCAGGCATGGAACTGGAAATGTATAACGAGCATTTTACTTTTTTTTTAACTGTGTATATGTTGGTTACATTAAATGTGTAAGTGAGTTAGTTACCTGTTAGCCACCTAACGGCAACTACTAAACAACTAACCAACATATATAACTGCTTTGGATAAAAAGAAAGTAATAATAATAATAAAATAATACAAACATTTTAGATATAAGCCTGATAGCTACAATTAGTTGAATTACATTTAAAGTGGCAATCTACCACTGAAGTAGCTGCTGCAGGCTCCTATAGCGCTGTATTCTGGGCCATTTTTCACAGAGGGAAGGCATCAAGGCACCTCACGTGTATCCTTGGTCAGTTGGCCAAACAGTGGACAAACGGAGGACAGATTGTTTGTTGGAACACATTGGAACACACCTTGGTGGTCAATGATGACGTATCTCCTAGGCAACCTGGGCGGGAAAAAGGCATCAAAGTGACACTCCTTGGCATTGAGAAACACCCATTAGCTTCTGTAGTAGTGCTAAAACCATTTCTAATGTGCATATTGATGCAAATGAAGGGCTATGTGCTTAGTAAACTAGGATATAAGGACATATCAATACACTTCACATTTTATGTCACAACATTGTATCGATACTCAAAAGCAATGTATAGATTTTTTTTAACTCAAAGGTAACCATAAATGATGATGGTAGGATTAAAATGAAAAGAAAGACCAGTTCTGGTGGATCAGCTACATCTAGTAATAAACCTGGATGTGTTATGTATGAAAAAGGTTGGAGTGTTTAAAATGCTGTGACAGTTTTTCTACAGTTAAATTTAGCTTTAAAAAAAATCACAATATATAGTCGTACTTATAGTACCAGTTTATATATATATATATATATATATATATATCTATCGTATCATTACCCCTGTACCGTGATACGTATCGTATCGGAATTTTGGTCAGAATATACAATCATATCCATATATGAGCATAGAAAAGTTTCAATACCAGGTGGATGGAACTGCTGGGTAAAGCTACGCATTACTGTCAAAAACATGCCAAACTCACTGCTGCTGTCCCACTGCCAAATGACCACCATTACAGCTGTGCTGGATAGAATCCCTTCCAATCTATCCAGGTATTGATTCCATTAGCCAATGGCTAAACTGCTTGTTTGATGATTTTGATTGGCTGGTTCGACCTAACGATGGATTTAATGTGGCTTTGAAATTCATATCGCAGTTATCTTCCCAGCTTTCCTTCTCTCTGAGGATTTTTTTCTATTACAACATACTCAAAAATAGTTTTTGCCCCAGCGGGACCAACTAGTCTGGATTTATACTAAGAAAAGTTGTTAATCTATAGCATAGAAGATCATTACTTTGCTTATAAGATTGTTAAGATCCTCACTACAATCCTTTCAAATAAGTTCCCCAATATGCAACACTGAGATGTGGTAAAACCTTTATTAAGTTGTTAGCCACTAGATGCCAGCAGATGGAAGGTGTGGTGAGTGCATCATTATTGGGTCACTGCAACAGAAACTCACATAGCTATGAGTATTTTTGGTGAAGTAACTAGGGATGCAACAATACCACTTTTTTCAAGCAGATACGATACCGATACTTGGATGTGAGTATGTGCCGATACAGAGTACCGATGCCGATACTTCTACCACACAAAAAATGCAATTAATTGGAAGAGAGGTGATATTTTCTTCTCTGCTTGTTATAACAAATGATGGTGAATTATGCAAAAAATAAAATATGAATAAAAATGACAACTAAACTACAATTTAAAATGAACAATAAACATTTTTTTGTGGAATTATTGCAGAGTTTCCACATGTTAAGTATCGGTTCATGTTATCGGTTAACTAACTGATACTAATAAGAGTACATTAGATCTGCCCAGATACCCGACCAGCATCCCTAGAAGTAACAGTTGATCAAGTTATTTAATTTTGAAATTAAGTGGCAAGTTGTTCGGCATTAATAATAATTAGTTTTGCTTAAAGCTGAATTGAATTGAATATTTCTTATTGTAAAATATATTTTGTTGCATCATTAGAGCTAAAAGTTTAAACCCAGTTTATTGTAATTGTCTTTGAGGTTGCTTGGATGGACTTAAAACATATTTAGGGATATATTTGCAAAAGATTAATATTTATGGGTCATACCCCATGTTAGAGGTGTCTGGTTTTGATTTGTGCTCATTTCAAAGGCCAAACGAGGGCTTAAAGCAGCTCCTGATGCATCTATCTAGGTTAAAATGACAACTAGTTAAGCTGTTTTTTGCATGTAGTTTCAAACATCATGTGTAGCATAAAGAAGATGCTGGAAAACTGTGGTATGCTGAACCTGGTATAAGGACAAAGCCCCCCCCAATCTCACTTATAGCTTATTTTGCACACCATTGCATGAAAATACCACTGCTCTACACAATCAGTTTACATGTTTAATACAGCATAGCATCAAAATCGTAGTCACCGTGACAAGATCCAACCAATAAGTGTTGAGCTGGGCTCCTTGAGACAATCAGGAGGGATTTCCAGACCAGAGCGCCACCATCCCTCTCTTTGTAACACCCCTAGCGAGGGGATCGTTGATGTGTAGGTGATTATACAAATAAATCCACTCTCTTTCACAGAGCTTTCTGGAATTTTTTTAATGTCAAGCTTCTGTATGAACTTTGCTTTTGGTTAAAAACAGACAACCTCAAGCTAGTCATAACATATAAAACAAACGGGGAAGATCTTTTCTTTTTAGATGAACAACAAGTGCAAAAGAGCAAATGTTTATTACAATAGAAAAGTAACATATGGACATTTCCTGATGATTATTTTTATAACAAATAACTGTACATAATATCTTTGAGAGACGCTATTTGTTGTACACACGTGCTAAAATGAGACGAAAATCCATGTGGGACAACGGCGAGGTTCAGTAGGCCTATACTAAATTCCATAAATGTGCAATACGAAACGGCATGCTGTTTTAAAAATGAGGAACTTCATGTACTGTACTATGCAACCGCAAACTGTGTACATCGCTTCATGCTGTGGCTTCTCCAAACCGTCCTTTTCCAAGCAGCTTCATCTGGACTTCTAAGGGAATTTTGTGGTGTTGTTTTTTTGTTTTTGTTTTTTTAAGTTTGTTTCTTTGGAAAATGACAAATTCAGTGGCTAATGCGGTATTGCATGCTCAATATACCATTGGATTTATAAAAAAAAAGAAACAAAAAGAAGGAAAATACCTGAAATCCGCATATTTCATTCAAAACAAGTGACTTAAAATATTTTTTTTTCCAAAATAAAAGACTTGTTCTGGAGTTGTATTCACTGTTGTTTTCTTTGTGGTAAAACATAATAATAAAACATCAAGCAAGAAATTCAAGGCATGTTTCTGGAAAGTTAGTCACATCAGACATAATGGAAATTGTGGAAAAATATTAATCAAACCCATTTTCAAATTAAGTTAGCCAACAAATTGTTACAAGATAAAGTAAAACCTTCCCTTTTAATGACTGTCTTACAATTATGCAAGCCCTTCACAACAAGCATCTTTAGTAATTAGTAGTGCACCAATTCTTGTCACAATTTAATACAAACTGGATTGATTTAGACACCAACACTCCTGGGGATTCGTAGTTGCAAAAGTCACAAGGTTATCAATATTTTTGGGTTTGCCTGCTGCAACTATTTGTTTTAAATCCGAGGAGAGATTTTCACTGGAGCTCAAGTTAGGGGACTATTAGAAGCAGTCTCATATTATCTAGGATGTCCTTTGAAACCAAACCTTGCTGGACTTTGAGATAGACCTGGGGTCATTGTCCTGTTTGAGACACGATGACATTTCCTCCCAGGATTTCTTGATACTTGACTCATCTTGCCATGAAGACGTTGCAGGTTTCCAATGCTAGAGGAAGCAAAGAAGGTCCACATCATAACTCAGCCACCACTCTGCTTTGATGTGGTATTTCTTATTCTTCCTCCTCCAGACAGACCACTGAGTCACCAGTTTGACTTATTTAAATAATTTTTAATAAATTGCAGCAGAGTTTTCTTGTCTTTTTTGGCTCTGTAGGGTTGTACATCTTGGAGTTCATAGCCTTACTATGGAAACTTGGACTTCAAGTTTGGCCAGACTCAAACCGTGCTTTAGGTGTAAGCTGATCTTAGTGTTGGATTTGGTAAAAGACCTCGTACATAATGCTGCATTCAAGCAATATCATTCAAAGACATTGATACGTATGAACATTGTTGTTTTATTTCCAACTGCTATTTCATTAATGAGTTACTATCCCAACGTATTTAGTGATTAATTTAAAGTTATTGATTTCATACTCAGTTTATTATTTCTACTGTTAATAATATGGAGATACATCATTGTTTATTTCCCCAGAAATGTTTTATGTTTTCAGTTAAACCTTTTTTTCCCTCACAGATTGGTGTTTTTTTTCCAGGTGCATTCCATTTTGGAGGGGGGAGGGGAGTATTGGATGTCAAACTGAGTCATCAACTCAGCTTCTTTCCTATTGGTCAACTCCAAAGCTATGTATGTGTTGAGATCGTCCTTGCGGTCAATCAGACTGTGGAGTGGTGGGATCATTATGGCCAAAGTAGCTCCTTCTTTGAGAGAGAGGGGAAAAAAAAAAATTCATGTAGATTGCTAAAATCAATCACGCGAAAGAAAAATCCGTATGTGCAACAAAAGTATGGATGCTGGTTATTCAAAAGCAGAATCTTTTTCAAAAATGTATCCATTTATTATTCCTAATATTTACTAAATTTGTTATGCAAAAATAAAACCTTAGACTTAAATAAAACATGATAAATGTTTATCATTAAAAGCATATTACCAGAGCAGGAATTTTTGTTTGGGTGCCCTCTAGGGGCACCCAAGGTGCCCCTCTAGGGACAAAGGCCTCTATTGCTTCCACCTCTAAATGTTGCAAACATTTACAACAGATTGCATTTATTTCTGTTCATTTTGATAATCCAGGCTTAAAACTAATAATGAAATTAGCTTCCCTGGAAATAGTAAATTAACAGACCAACAAAGGTTTTCCTACTGAAAAATACACCCATAGCAGTTTGGACTCAGATTCTCACCGTTGTGCAGATTTAATAGATATAACTTAAATAAAAGCATGAAAATGAAGTTTAATCGAATGAGTCAAAAGCAGGATATGAAAATTTTTGACACACTTACGATCCCTGTATTCACAGACCCAGCAGATGCGGCCTCTGCAGGCTGTTTGGAGAATGTTAAAACGTGCACCTGAGTTTAGAATAAATGTTTGCGAGGCAAAATAAAAGAGTAAAATACTTTATTTTATCAGTAAAGATAAACAGAAGGCACAAATACAGTATCTGAGGGTAGAAGTCACACCAGCGTCAGGATCTATATTAAAATATATCATTAGGAACATCTTCTGCCTGCAGGATTCAGAGTTCTTCCTCCTTGGAGAGCTGATGCGACAAAAATATATCCATATATAATTACACACTTTTTTTTTTTGCTCTACACACTGAAGCAAACAAATTCTACAAAAATGCAGAAACTATGTTGGTGCATTAAGTGGTGAGCCATTTAGAAGAAAAAACATGTCTTTTATAAGCACAAAAGTGACGATCATACAGAATCCAAAAAAATAGAAGCAATAATTTTATCATAAACTGTTATAGGAAATGCATACAAGTCCATATAATACTAAAAATATTAGCTTTGAAACCCAGCAAAAAAACGTACACAAATTGACATTTTCAATATAGATGTTTCAGGATTATAAGGTCCAGAAAAGTGTGGGTCCCTTTCAAGCAGTCTGAGTAATACGTAAAGAAAAGAAAAAAGCGTCCTAAATTAATAAAAAGGAGTGCCATGGCTTCAAGAGTTTGTTTTTGGCTGCAAAACAGGTCCCAGAGTTTCGAAATTCGAGAACCAAACCGGTGGAACCCGCTACAAAACAACCACCATCAAAGAGACAACAGAAGATGCACTTGAAACGGTAAGAAAAGGTTGATGGAAAGTTTTGAATGGGAAGCCAGAGTCGGGACAAGAAATGCATATCTGTGTTCAAGTGCAGCTGCAGTTTCAGAAGAAAACAGCTGAACTCAAAATGTAATGCTATGGATATTAGCTGCAAGTCAGATTCCAGCTTCGATTGGATAGTGAAGGGAAATCAGTACATAAACGTTTTTTCCAAAAAAATCTGACCTTATCGGTACAGATTTTAATTACGGCAATGGCGGTTGTAAATCTGGGGAAACCACCCTGGGTGTCATTCGTTAGGGGGCGACAAAACCTTTAAGGGACAGGATTAATACTGATGCAATAAATTTAAAAGCACCGCTACAGAATTTTTAAAATGTGTCTTTGTGGATTCATTTTTGGTTAACCAAATGTGTAGCATTACAAATTAGGACCATATTGGAGCATGAAAACGTCAGTGTATAACCCAAACCGTAACTTGCATTTTGAATACAAATAACAGATTGCTTTAAAACAGTCTTGGTTTTGGAAAGTCAAGTAATAATTTATTGGTGAGAACAAAAAAATAAATAAATAATGAATGCCCACCCACTGAAATCAAGAACCGATACTGATTAATGGTTCTAATTAATCTTTTTCCTTAGATGTCCGGGTCGTTTTAATCTGCTTTTGCTCTTCCCTGCAGCTCAGGGGTAGCGTCATCGGTCTGCGAACTGGACATTGTGGGTTTTATTCCTGCTTCCGCCTGCTATATGCTGTTGAGTCCTTGAACAAGACACTTCAAACTTGGTGGCCTTATCAGCTCACCCCAGGTTGGCTGTGGCTACGGCTGTAGCTTGCTTACACCAGTGTGTGAATGTGAAAGTGAACGAATAATGGAATTGTAAAGCGCTTTGAGGGTCTCAAAAAGCGCTGTATAAATGCAATCTGTTATTATTCAATGTTACGTTTTCTTGCTATTTGGTTCAGGAATGCCTAAAAAAAACTTGTCCCGAGTAAAAACAACTGCGTTTTCCTTTAATGATGCAACTTTTTCTATGCATCTTTTCCTCGAAATGACCATTTATGTGCGACATCTAATGACTAAAGTTTTCGTTGTTTTCCTCAGAGAGAGTATAACAGTCTTAGATTTTCAGCTTTCTGGTTGCATTGAAATTCTGAAATGTTGCTCAGTAATTTTAAGTTTCGCCTCTTTTCCTAATATACAGCTAATCCAAATGTTTCCTTCCAGCTGCTGGCTAGTACGGGTAGCTGTCAGGGAAAGTCAGTCCCTGGACGCACTGTTCCCCTCCCTCCACTAGGTAAGGCCCCTCCTCCTCGTAGCTGGGCAGGGGGAAGCAGTCATCCTCGTTGGGGGGCAAGATGGCGTCCAGGTCGGCTTTCAGGTTCGGCCTCTGGTTTTCTGGGAACGCCATGGAGAACAACGCGTCGGGGTTGCACACGAATTTGTAGACGTACCTTTCCCCGGCAACCTGCGGGAGAACGAGAAGTCTTTTACAAAATGCTTGAAGAAAAAAAAAGGCAGAATCATTGGCGACAGTGTGAATAATAAAGAAGGGAAAGATGACTCGCCTTTACCTTCTGCATGATGCCCTTTTCGTAATAGTACCGCAGTGAGCGGCTCAGCTTGTCGTAATTCATGGCTGGTCGATTTTTCTGAATGCCCCAAAGGCGAGCCACCTGAATTAAAAAATTTAAAAAAATCAAAGAGCTGTTCTGACATATTGTTCGAAAGTGATAGTTTTCAGTCTAAAAGCCCCACCCACCTCTTCTGGATCGATCAGTTTAAACTCCATGTTGCGTCCCGTCCACACGATCAGGTGTCTGTTCGCCGGATTGTCGAGCAGCGTGAGCAGGAACTGCCAGAGCTGCAGGGAGCCGCGGCGCTGGTACGGCAAACCCTCCTGCTTTATTTTACCTGCTTTCGAGAGCCAAACACACTTAGTGCACTGATCTCACTTTGCCAGGACGATCACATCCATTTCTGATTACCAAAGTTAAAAAAAGGCATTTTGAGCGCTGTGCCAGTAACCCACTTTCCAGTCTTTCTGGTACGACGCAGGTGTCATCAAAGTACCTCAAAGGCTCTCTGTCAGGACCAAATCCTGTGGAATAAAAGGGTTAAAAAAAGACAAGTTAGAGTTAACAAAAAATAAATAAATAGTTCATTCTATGTAAGAGCTCAAAATAGATATATTTATTTAATAAGTCAATGTTTAAAACAGTGTGTCTATAGTTGAAAATTGCTAACCCCCCCAAAAAAAATAATTGTCCTTTTGTGAAAATAATATTTTATGAGTGATGTAAATAAAATAAAAATTGGCTTTTTCTTTTATTTATCTATTTATTTCTTAATTATTGCCAATTTGGATATTACTGAGTTATTGAAGTGCTGCATATTAAGAGTCAATAAATAAATATAAATACAAAGATATTTAATGTTAATATAACGCAGTAGAAAAATTGTATTGCAATTAATAAAATTCATTATTTTCATAATATACATAATTATTTCCACATTAATTTTATTTAATAATTTCATAGCCCTCAGCAAGATTAAGTCCCAACAATTCCTCCGACTATAATAAGTTCTGAAATCTATTTAAAAGAATACATAGAATATTACTTGAGTCAATAATACATTAAAGACAATTAAGTAATTACATTTGGAACTCATAAGTTAAAACTTAAGACTCATTATTCATCATTATTAATTTATTGGTTTAGCTCATATTTTCAGCGGTACAGTTGTTGAGAAAATATCGAAATTGTTCAAAATGTCCCTCTTGTTATTGTTTAACTTCTACCAACAAACCAACTGCAAACCAATCACTTTGTGTGCAGACATATTGGCGCCACCCACTGATTTCAATGAGAGCTAACGAAAATTACATTGAAATAAAAGACGAGACTGAAAAAAATTAAAATAAATGTATTACAAACAACTTATTTCATTCATTTTCTAAACTGTGGCTAAAAAAAGAACTAATAAAAATCTCACCAGGACAGTTTTTCTGAAATAAAACTGGAGACTTTCCAAATGTTGACTGGCAGGTTTGAACCTCTGAAAGAGACACAAATGAAGACACATAAGTCCCGTGTCCTTGAGAAATCTAATAAAGCTTTTGACACAAACTATTTAGACCTAAAGCGTTTATGCATGTCACAAAATGCACATACCGGGCTCAAAGCCGAAGTCTCTTGGTTCTTGTTTGATTTTGACGTGGTTGAAGGTGGTTTGGGGCGGGGCCAGACCTGCACCGGCAGGCCCCGGGTCTGGATACCGCGGATCCACCAGCTCCTGCTTGAAGCTGCGGGGAGGGAGGGGAACGAGGGGCTCCGACAAGTGGCGCTGGTACAGAGGCCGGCCGTCGCAGCCTGAGGGGTGGTACGGTTGGTTTGGGGTCTTCTCTGGAGGCAGGAAGGGCAGGCAAGGATCAGACAGCTGCCGGTGGAACCTGGAAGAATTGAAGGACGGTTTGCGGAATCCACGGAAACGTGTGCAAAGAAGAAGAAAAAAATGAAACACTTAGACGAGCTCTCACCTTTGCTCTGTGTTGAAAGATGCCCCTGAGCAGCCGACAGGAGTACGCGGCAGAGCGAACTGCTGGTTTTGGTTGACCTGTGGGAGATTCTGGCGGTGGAAGGTGGAGGCTTGGCTGCTCATATGAGGCGGAGATGGCTGTAGCTGCCTTCGTATGGGCGGAGGTCCAGTCGGGTGGACGGAGCTACAATGTGATGCATTGGTTGGACCGGGCTTGTTTTCAGAGGCACTGAGGAGAGAATCGGACATAAAAGGACTGGAAAAGGAGGGAAAAAAAAAAAAAAAAAAAAGAGTCTCCAGCAGCGTGGTGGTTGGTTTAAAACATTTATCTGTTACCTGTAATTGTAAAGGCACATATCAGCCTGGGGTGTCCCGCAGGGGGACGCATCTTTGGACGGACAGGGCTCTCGCTTCACCTTGCTGAGAGGCGGTCCATGAAACATCACTGCGCACATAAAAATACAATCCAATCATTTGAATCTTTTATGCATCAACAACAAACGGTTTCGATTTCCCATGCATCGTATTCTATAGAAACAACCCATTTTTTAAGGATTCAACAGTGACTTTAAACCCCTAAAAGCTCACTCACTTTTTCCCTTTGTGTTTTGCTGTCTGAGCTCAACTTTCCTGGAAGCAGCCGCTAGATTGCGATCAGCGTGTTGCCGTGACGCCATCGGGCCACAAACGTTTCCATGTGCGACACGTTCGTTTATGGCCTCAACCCTGGAGTTGTTCTGTCCACGGGGGCCATCATTAAAGCAGCTATAAATATGCACGCACTACGTGTTTTAAGCATCACCTAATGTACCTTAGTTTGATTCACGGCTTATCAAGTGACGTTTTTAATGTGGCGGCACAGGCCCTGGTTGTCATTTTATAACCCCCTCATTTCCTGTGCTTGTGACTACCATCATTGATTTGGCAAAGCTCCAACACGTTCCTCTAAGGGTAATATGACACTATCTGTGTGAAGCTTCTAATCAGTGTGTACAGTGGTGCAACATGGGAAAATAGATCCAGACGGGTCAGCTGGGTTCTTCTATGCCACAATAGGTCGAGTTTGTTGAGAGCAGTGATGGTTACAAAGTCTAAATGCTGCTGGGAGAAAGGATCAGACAATGACGCTCTTTTGTGCACCAAGGACACAGAAGTCACTGAGGGAGCTCTAAAAAGGCCACTTTATCTTTTTTAATACTATTTCATTTCAAATTTAAAGCAAATCCAACATTCTTGTATCAGTTTCCTTTAGTCTTATCACAAAAAAAAGAAAAAAATAAATTATACAGAAGATGATGTGTGGCAAAATTTTATGAATGAGTATGGAGGTTAAAAAGTAAAATTTTCATAAAAAATATGCAACCCCAAAAGGGGGATGATTAAATGACTCATATAGAGATCTAAAACTTGGTTTATGGTTGCCGCATGAACATTCCCGCGGGAAACGAGACGTGCGGAACCGGCCGAGACGCCTTCGAGCAGTGTTTATACTTTCTGCAGCTTGTCCCTGCTGAGAGCCAATATTCTTGACGACTGTAGGGGGCGGCGTAGGGCTCTACGGCATGCATACAACACTACACCATAGTAGAAGTAGTAATCACTGACGTTTACAAGTTTGGTGACACCCGTGAGCTTAAACAAAGCTGAACTTTTATGCTGTTTACTAAGGAGGACTACGGGGGTCATTGGAAAAGCAATACAGCATTTTGACGATAACTGCTTAATTGGGAATTAAAAATATAGATTGCTAAATATAATTTCAAATTCAACAATTAATCCATACAAAAAAAAGACAAATTTGAAAAACATTTTGTAATTACACATTTTAAATTTAAATACTAAAGAGGAATTGCAAATTGTATTTATTATTTGATTATTAAATACTGTGATTTGAAAATGTTTTTCAAATCCTATTTCAAAATGGAGAATTAAATAACACAATTAATAAATGACATTGTAAATATCTTTCCTTTTCATACATTTAAAAAAGTTATTCCCTTTTCTAAATCCGTTTTCTCTTTCCAGTTCTCATTTTCAAATCCTTTTTGCAATCGCATTTCCTAAATGGTTTACCCTCTCCTTTTAGCATTCGTGTGACCCTCCTGGTCCCTGATAACACTGAAAACCAAGTTCAACCAATCACAGCTGCTCCTCGAAGGTAACCAGCTCTCTCATTGGTTAGACAGCCACATTTGAGTGGAGCTTGCCGAGCTGTGCGCGCCAAATGGTTTTGATTGGTCATCAAACCTTGCTATGTGCAGACGGTTTGAAGGAGACATATCATAGCTAAAACTCGAAAATGGAGAACGAAGCAGCTGGCAACATCTGGAGCCGCACTATAAATGATTTAATCACTTTGGCAATGTATGTCGACAGTGCAGATGCCGATAATGCAAGTACTTTAAGGAGACTGAAGCAGATAAGGCGAAACTTTGAAGCAGTTACAACTCTGTTTGCACTGGCGCGCGCACAGCTCGGCAAGCTCCACTCAAATGTGGCTGTCTAACCAATGAGAGAGCTGGTTACATTCGAGGAGCAGCTGTGATTGGTTGAACTTGGTTTTCAGTGTTCTCAGGGACCAGGAGGGTCACACGAATGCTAAAAGGGGAGGGTAAACCATTTAGGAAATGCGATTGCAAAAAGGATTTGAAAATGAGAGATGGAAAGAGAAAACGGATGTAGAAAAGGGAATACGTTTTTTAAATGTATGAAAAGGAAAGATATTTACAATCTCATTTATTAATTATGTTATTTAATTCTCCATTTTGAAATAGGATTTGAAAATACAATTTCAAATTGCAGTGTAGGGACCAGGAGGGTCACACGAATGCTAAAAGGAGAGGGTAAACCATTTAGGAAATGCGATTGCAAAAAGGATTTGAAAATGAGAACTGGAAAGAGAAAACGGATTTAGAAAAGGGAATAACTTTTTTAAATGTATGAAAAGGAAAGATATTTACAATGTCATTTATTAATTGTGTTATTTAATTCTCCATTTTGAAATAGGATTTGAAAAACATTTTCAAATCACAGTATTTAATAATCAAATAATAAATACAATTTGCAATTCCTCTTTAGTATTTAAATTTAAAATGTGTAATTACAAAATGTTTTTCAAATTTGTCTTTTTTTTGTATGGATTAATTGTTTAATTTAAAATTATATTTAGCAATCTATATTTTTAATTCACAATTAAGCAGTTATCGTCAAAATGCTGTATTGCTTTTCCAATGACCCCCGTAGTCCTCCATAGTTTACTTAGGAAAAAAGACGAAAAAGGAGACCGTCCTCTCGTCCATTAAAACACAGTTGATCACAGTGATCTCTATCGGCCGAATCATAAAGATGTCTATTTACGAACCTCCGGCAATATGAGCTCTTGCCAGTCCGCCATGTTTTTCCGCGCGGGACCGTCCGCTTAGTTACAAATTTTACTAGGTGCGCGGTGCGGAAATTTTGGGGCGGGAGGAGGCCGCGCGGAGAGGCGTGGTTGCTAAAATTACGTAATTTGGCCACGTGGAGCCGTGGGGACCCCGCGGACGCGGCAAGCATAAACCAAGCTTGATAGCCCCCCAAAAATCTGTAAATGGAGCACTAAAACTGCCACAATTCAATAAATAAATAAAGATGTAAAAGTGCATAAATTCTACAAATAAATAAATAAATGCATAAT
Source organism: Apricaphanius iberus (assembly GCA_028564705.1). Taxonomy (NCBI): domain Eukaryota; kingdom Metazoa; phylum Chordata; class Actinopteri; order Cyprinodontiformes; family Aphaniidae; genus Apricaphanius; species Apricaphanius iberus. The sequence continues at coordinate 312,475 of JAPXFQ010002352.1, forward strand.
AACTGATTAAATGCATGGATAGGAAATATCCTACACTAAATCCGAACTCTTTACATTTTCTCAAAAATGTCATTCATATTTTTCCGAAACAAAATGTTCAGATTCTAGAGTACATTTTCGTAATTAGTTTTTCATCTCAGTACATTTAATGAAAATTTACATTAAAAATGTCCGTATAAAATTGGTCAGTGTAAAAAAAAAAAAGTTTAAAAAAAGATATACAAAGGCATCTTTTTAAAAGATGTAATTAAATACGGTTATATACTCCAAATAAAAATGCATCTCCAAGCTTTTATTTTGGTTTTACTAGGAGTTACAATTCATTTTAGTTTAGATTTACTTTAACCCTAACAGGTACCAAGGCCAAAATAAATGGAAGTAGTGAGTAGCATGTTTTCCTATCACAATACAACATTTTACGATTTTTCACAGTGTTCAATAGAAAGAAGAAAAAAATTACATGATAGATCAAAAATATCAAAGTTTAACCTTTAATTACTTAAAATTCAAATATCCATTTAATGGTTTCTTTATCACAGTGTGGCTCCTTTGGCACTCCATACTTCAGTCCTCTGCCTATAGTAAATATGAATAAAACAAACTCAATCTGCATAGCACTTATTTTTCCTCAAGTGAGTGGGCAGAACTGTTTGCTCAGACTGTTTACAGCTGTTCACACATCTTCATCTACAATGTGCAACGACAAAATACACACACGGCGGGATGAAAATAGCTCGACTTTTTAATTTGAATGGTTTTTGGACACAAATAGAGCTCCGTTATGCAAGCAAATGCGATTTGCATAAAAGGGCTCTTAAGCAAAATAAATGTTTGCATAATAAATCGCAGTCTGTAACTTTATGGAACGCTTCTTGTGTAACTGTGGGATACATAAATATGAATGCAGTTACTCACAGTTATTGGACTGGAAATCTGGGACAAACTGCTCGTCATCAGGAACCTGGGCTGTCAGACGGCAAAAGACAGGATGATTAAAGACTTGCTAAATGCGGAGCCAAAAATAAGCAATTCATGCTGTGTGTTTGGTTTTATTTATAGCAAGTACCTTTTGTGGTGGCTAGTTTTAATAAGGTTTGCTTTGCTTTTTTTGCCCTCTCCTTCTTACCTTCCGCAATCCATATTTCCTGGAGCTGGCTCAGATCCTGAAAAAGCTCTGAAAGGCAGACACAAATCAAATTTCCAGATGAAGAGCTACATTTACAAACATCAAAAGCAGACTGAACACACCAAGCCGATATACCTTCCGTATCCTGAGCAAGCTCTGTGTCCAAGAACCTCCGACGTCTGTCGCCTAGGCTCCTCTCATCCTCTGTGTGGTTTTTCTGCACCAGGCAGGATTGAAATCAACTCACATTACAACGAACAAACCTATAAATACAAGAGCTAATATTTACAGTATAAAAACTCACACTCTCGGGCACCATAAAAGGGACCTGCTGGTCATAAAAGCCATCCATTTTGCTGCGGTCTTCACCCTGGAGGACGGAGAAATTAGGGAAACGCTTAAATGCACCTGAGCTGCTGCCATTTCCACCCGCTTTAACCCTCCATTCATACAACAATCATCTCCTTAAAAGTGACTCAATTAGTTTTTTTGTTTTTTTATCGTTGCAACACGACAGCAGCCTTAAGCCCAGTTTATAGTTCTCCGTCAGAAAGCTTGCACTGACACGAATCGACGGAAATGTTTTCCTTTTATACTTCTCTGTTGCCTGGGGAGTCTTGCGTAGCGATTCCCCACCAGGACAACAGGGGGCGTAGCGCTTTTTTGGCAGTCACTTCTCTGATCATCACTTTTCGCTATTGTATCGGACGCTGAACATTCATTAATCATCCTATTCAAGCGCATTCTTGTAAATCGCTGTGCTCTTGACGAATTAAAAGGAAGTGGTGTGCCCCCACCAATCACAAGCTTGCGATCTCTGTAGCAGGACATATAAAAAAAAATATTTAAAATATGGGGCATCTTTCCGTCACCCTCTGCTGTAGAGGCTTCGCAATGACAGATGATGGAGCTTCACATCTTCGCATCTCTGCTGACAGAGTCCGCCACAAACGAAAGGTGTTAATGACCCGAGTTATGAGTGAGAGACCAAGTTGAGGATTTAGTATTTCTTATGACTTTCTGCTCGCCTATTATAATTCCTCATCAACAAACCCTAACAAACTTTTGAGGCATTCACAGAACAGTTGTATTCATACTGAAATTAAATTACCCATATGTTTCCACAAGTTACAAGCAAGGCAGCCTCTGAGGTAATTCATTTTCGTTGTGTGTGTGTGTGTTTTTTTTTTTTTTTCCTTAGGGATGTCCGAACAAAGGGGAACGAGTACAAATGCACACAACACTTTTCAGATAGTTTAAAAAACGTATATTTCCCTTTCACTTCAAAATCTGGGCCTAACTTTTGCTGGTTCTTTGACCTAAAAACATACAAAAAAAGAAAGAAAAAAACTGTACCCGTTTATTCTACCTTAATTATTAGTTTTCAAAGTACACTTACTGTGTATTTGTGGTATAAACCCCCCTTATTCGCATATTAAAAATTTCAGCAATAATTTTGTGGTATCCCTCCTAGGAAACCGAGTGAAATGTACAAAGCGACACAGAGCCGAACGAAAAAAATTGGACTAAATGTGAATGGAGTTTGGTGCTGACCGGTGTGGGACCTCCTTGTTTTTCTCAATGAAGTGAAACTTGATCCTCAGCAAGAGGGGGAGAGAGGAGGAGGAGGTGGAGGAGGAAGGTGGGGTGTGGGGGGCAGCTCACCATTGAGAAATGTACCAGAGAGAACAGAGAAATATTCACAAAGCTAACAGCGCGAAAAACAAAAACAGCTAATGCAAACAGAAACGATGCCCTACGGGCCCGACAGATGCGCGGAAATGGGCGCATGTTGCCTTTGATTGCTAGAAAATGGCGTTCGCCTTCTTTAACCCGTATCTGCTCCCTTCACATCCAGCAACAAACCGCGACGCTGCGGTTGGACCCGATAGACTAGTCACGGCAAAACAAAGAAAAAACACAAACACGTTTAAAAAAAACTTGCATAAAACTAGCATGAAACACAACCTACCTGGTTCGTGAAGTTATTGTTGGAAAGGTGACTTAAAAGAAGTGGTCGCAGTTTTTTCCCCCCTACATCGCCTGCAGCTCCTCGAATAAACACTCGGCTGTGGATTTTTCTCAATGAAGAGCTCTCAAATAAACTAACCGCAGGCAAGCTCTCCCATTGGCTGAAGAGCTAGTCCATCAAAAAACGAGCCAATCGTTTTCAGCATAGCGCTTACGTTTGTCCGTTCAGTTTTTTATGAATGGCTGCGTTTCATTCATGAATTCACAGCTTTCTTAAAGGGCCAGAGCAATAAAACCAGAATACAGAAAAATGAGCATGAAAAACCTCTCTTAACTAAATGTTTCTCCACATAATATAATGTAACAAAAAGCACACACGATAATTTGTCATACATTTAATTAATGATCAAATAATCTATATTAAAATGTTTCTAAAATATGTATCTTCATGAAAAAAAATGTTATTCACCAGTGTTGTGGTTTTATTGTTATATATACACTAACAGTAAAACCAGAGCTGGATTATAAAGAATTGATTTCCCCAGCAGATTTTCACAAAATACAAAATTTCTAAAGAAGCACACCAATGAATAGAACTCCTAACTCTGCTTTATGTGTGTTAGTGTTAACAACATCACAAAAGGGACAAGAACTGAGCTCATTGGCTGCTTCTGAAGGACTGAAGTTGGATTTGAGCTGCAAGGATTTTCCAATTACCCCTTGAAGCCTTGATTGATACTGATGGGGATAGTGAAGTTATATTCTGCTTGTGTGACCTTAAATAGTCACATGATACTTCTCTGACTATTTGAACTCTTACTACTTTAGCTGAACAACTTCTCTCAGTCATTTACAATGGAAGCAATGGGTGCTGCAGCAGTTCTGCAGGTAAATCGTTAGGATCTTTTAATTTCAAAATATCGTTATCTTTGTCTTCCTTTCATCCCTCTCCCAAACTGCTTTTTTGTGTTCTTGTCCTTAAATGTACACAATGTTCTCACCTATGTTTCGGATCAGCAAAACAAAATACAAGAAAATTCGTTTGGTGGAAGAATTTGATCAAAAATGTGAAGAAAAGGTACAAAAAAACAAGAAATAATGAATAGATTCAAAATTATTCTCATTAGTCTTTTGTGATGAGCTGTAATTTTCAGGTTGGTTCATGTGAACCTAATTCATATGAAGAACAAATTAGAGGTGTCAATCCATAGTTGGACACTTTTTAATTTGTATTCCTATATTGCAGAAAGGTTTTGATGTCATGTGAGATAATTTCTCCCCTTTTATTCTACTTTGATCTGTTTCCACTTCGTTCCCATAAGCTGCAGCAAAATCACCAAAAGGCTTCCAGTGATTATTTGGAAAATCTCACACAGCACCCCCTCCCTCCATGACTGATGGCTCTGCACAATAGAGAGAAAAAAAAGCCACTGTAGTTAGGGAGACTTTAATCCAGATACGCACATAAGAAGATTAAAGGTCACCTGCAGCCATGATGCAGCATAATCAAATGTTCCTTTGTGGTTTATGTGTCAGAAAGTCATCAGTTTCTGGCACTAATCAAAGAAGAATGAGAAGAGAGAACCAAATGGTACGGTAAAGAGAGAACAGCCTCTCTGTAATAAGTCTAACCAGGATTACTATACTATTACACGCTCAGAAACATTAAAACATGGTTAAAAATCAATTAAACGCAATGAATTTTAACAATTTGAAATCAAATCGACTAAAAGGGTATAGATAAGGTCTTAATTTGTCTTTTATTAGCTGAACATCCTATTTGTTGTCAAACAAACGCCCATTCTACGATTTCACTGATTTCACTCTGAGTGACCTGTCTTTGTGGACTTTATGCCCCCATTTAAAAAAAAAAAAAGCTACACTGATTGTTTGCACTCCTCACAAAACAAAAATGCCCGATCAGCGTCGGGAAGATGCCAGAAACGGATCTGTGTGATAAAAAAGTCTCAGGGTAAACGACAGCTGAGCTCAGCAGCCCTGTTACTGATTTGCAGCGTCTCCTGTTTATTTGACCGCCACATGTCTACTCCTGTACATAACGCCGTTCTTCCGTTCTGGCAGATCGACGACTGCGATATAAAATAACATCCTGTCACAGGAAATTGCACTCTGTAGTCTCACAGCTGATGATCAAACACATCTACAGATTTTGATACAAGTATAACTTTTTTTTCTCTTGGACGTCTAATATATTCCTTGTTTTTGTAATTAAATTAAGAAAATGAAAAAGGGGATCATATTGATTTTATATTTCATTGGGTTTACATAGATAGTGTTTTCTAGTGGCTCTCTCCAAACTAAATAGCAGTAACCACACAGCACCACTGTACATCAGATAAACTGCTATACAAAGTTATGATAATATTCACCATGACTGCTTAAGAGGCAAAATAACATATATAGTTAAGAAATAGGCATAATTAAATGCACAAAATTAGACAAGTTTATCTTTATATGTAAGACAATACTCAATTTTTATAAATAATTTATTAATGATGGTTTATTTATCTATTTTTATTTTATTTTTTTCCAATAATTTCTCTTGTAAGGAGAAGTTTTACTGACCTTCCTCCTTCCTGCTTTGGTAAGAATAATTTTACAGAATTTTTTGTGAGATAAAAATATGTTTTCAAATGATCCATTATGTGCCTTTTGCTAATTTCTTTGGTCGGTTTCTTTTTTTGCTTGGGCATATTTACATAAAGCAAATATTTCACGCATATGCAGTCATTACACCTGCACACCTGTTTGAGAATATAACGTAAACATGGCATCACGTCCAACTTTCTCGTATTTATAAAATCTAATTAGTGATCCCTGCAGTAGGTTATACGCAAGTTATGTAACATAGTTCACCGTTTTTTAATTATTCGGCACAATTTCTCTTTTTTTCCCCTACTTTAGGGTTTGCCATAAATAATGTAGCTTTTTTACCAGTAGATGATACTCATGGCAACTTCCTATTCAGCCTCAAAAATAACCAAGAAGTGCTTAAATGTAAAAGTGTTAATTCTTGATATTTGTTGAGAAAATAAATAAAATTAAAATAAAACATATCACCAAAGTATTACTCATAAATGTGTTTTTTTCCTGTCCTTCTTTAATTTATTTTCAATGGTTTTATTTTGTTTAATTTATAAGTTTAAACTAATTGTGTTTTATCTTTTTTTTAAATTTACATTCTGGTACGTAAATTTGTTTCTTATGTCTTAACTAAATTGTTCTTTTTGTCAATAGATTCTCGTGTTTTATTTTAATTTTTAAAATTTTTTTACTCTTACATACATTTTCTTTTATGCTTTAATTACTAAATGCATTTCTTTTAGTGTTGATCTCTTTTAATTTTCATACTTTTATCATGTATTGTATGTATTTGGTTTCTTTACCACTGAATCATGTGGAGCGCCTTGAATTGCCTTGTGCTGAAAGTGTGTTATATAAATAAAATTGCCTTGCCTTTTAAGGTATAGTTTTTCAGCTTCTGTTCTGAAGGGCCGTGTCTGACCTCCAGTCAAACAAGCTGCCAGCCCTGTTCAATTCAATTCAATTCAATTTATTTTTATAAGCACCAATTCACAACAGATGTCATCTCAAGGCACTTTATAATAAAAGTCATTTGTAGTCAGGGGCCATTTTTTGTCAAAGTCATCATGGCTGTTTAGAATTGTAACATTCTTAAATTTTAAGCATGTGCTCAGAAATCTTGACTCAATAAATTACAACTTCCTGTTTTCTGGGGATATAAATATGACATAACAATAAGGTCAATTTAAGCCACTCTTCAAAACTGGATAGACAAGAGAACATGCCACTCAAGTAAAGCAGATAAGTGTTGCCCTAAAGTTAGAAGACGGATACACACAGAATTGCCCATAAATGATGTAGTTAACTCAAACACACCGGATCTTACATCTTCTTGTATTGTTTCTAGATTTGTGTATCCAGCACTTTCCCTTAATGTCTGTGATTCTACATGCAAAGAAATTAATGATATGTTTGTTAAATTCGTATGGAAAAACAAGCACCATCATCTGAAAAAAGCTTTACTTTCTGCTCCCAAAGCTAAAGGGGGTTTTGATCTACTAGATTTTGTGGATTTAAACTACACGTTTAAAATTAAATGGTTAAAGGAATGCTTAATAGCTCCCAACTCGTTATGGAATTTTATTCCACATAATATATTTAAGATGGTCGGAGGTCTCAAGTTCTTACTGTCTTGTAATTACAGTATTTCTAAATTACCAGTTAAGATGTCGAAATTTTATCAACAAGCTTTGTTAGCGTGGAAACTATGTTATTCACATAACTTTTCACCACATAAATCTATCATCTGGAACAATGAGTGCATTATCAAAAGGAACAAATCATTATATCTACAAAATTGGATAGATAATAATATAATATATATAAAAGACTTATTTAGACCTAATGGCCAACTTCTTAGTTATGAAGACTTTCTCTCACAGAAAACTTTCCCTGTAAAATTTAAAGAATTTCGCTCAGTAATTAATTCTATCCCCAACGGAATATTAGAATTAATGAAAAGTTATACAGAACAAAATGTAAAACGCACAACCCCTCACATTCTTTATATAAATGGTATTAACATTCTGAGCAAAAGATGCACTAATAAACATATCAGAGAACATTTCTATAATGCAAAGAAAATAACACCTAGAGGGAAATTCTTTTGGAACGCTATTTTTATGGATATTAATTGGCACAAGGCCTGGCTTATTCCTTTTAAATTCTGCGTCACAAATAAAGTTAGAGAATTACATCTAAAAATATTACATAACATTTATCCATCTAAGATCTACACTTCAAGATTTCTTGAGATTGACAACAAATGCACTTTCTGTAAAAATGAACCTGAAACTGTTCCTGATTTATTTTATGGATGTTCATATAGTAATACATTTTGGAAAGAATTTGAGAAGTATATTTTATATAAAACAAAACACAAAATCATCATTATGGGGAAGAACATTATCACTTATTTTGACTACAAAGAAAAGAAAATATGCACTATAGTGAACCTTTATATTTTATTAGGGAAGTTTTATATCCATAAATGTAAATTCCAGAATTCCTTACCATCATTTAAACTATTTTTGATTGAGGTGAATCATTATTTTAAGTCTCTTAATTCAATTGCAAACAAAAAATGTATTTCAGTTATAAACATTCATGCAGAAATGTTTACCGAATAAGGTGACACTATCATTATATTTGATATGGGATACAAGGTCTGTCACAAAATGTATTTTTGTTTATTGTTAACTCAAATGTTTTTTTTTTTTTTTTCTCTCTCTTTCTTTCTTACCAATTACTGTTGTAATGTTATATAAATGTAACGTTTTGGTTCTGTCAAGGCTACAATGATTGTGAGCTAGAAAGACTGAAATGTCATTGTTATTATAATCAAATTGGTGGCGCTCTGGTATCTCAGACATTTATGATAAAAAGACATTTGTCATCAAGAAAAATGATTAGATACCACTACGACAAACTTCTGTCCAATTTTTCTGTGTTAATGAACATAGGCAATAAGCACACTGTTTCTGTTGCAGTTTCTCTATACTTTATTAGTATGAAGGTCTAGTTAGAAAAAGGTGAGAAGTGAAAGATAAGAGACGGGAATCAGAAGAGCTAAAGGAGAAGCCTTATTTCTGACTACAAGTCCACAACGCGTCGAATGGAGCCTACGGCCGGATGGAGGGCCCCCCACTCAGAGTGGCGTCTGTATTCACCTTTTTCCAGCAAGTACTGCCTCCCCCTGTAGTTAGGACTGTCGTAGAAGATCCAGAACCCATCCTGTACGTTGGCTGAGTGGACCTCTTGGTGGCGCCAGCGTTCCTGCAGGTCAGACAGGTCATCTTTGAACTCCATCATCTGGCCGCTGAAGTCCGGACGTTGGTAGATACGGATCCTGTGCCTATCGGATGGCTTGGAAATGAAGCAGTCAAGAAACCTGTTACAAATAGGCCGGAGCTTCTCATCCAAGGTTTTTGGAGCTTTTATTTTGTAATCCACTATTGTCTATAGTGATAAATCAACTCAAAAGAAGGCAAAATTTGCTCTGAAAACATCAGAAGGACTCACATTTCTGATAAGGCGACAGGAACGGATGGTGTCATTGAAGCCATTCCAGCTTTGGAATATGGGGTAGTCCCCTTTGAAGAGGACGTACTGGTAGCCCATATATTGTGGTCGCTCATAGATGACCCAGGTCCCACCCTCCACTCGAATGGAGTTGCAGCGGCTCAAGTGTGAGCTGAGCTCTTGACAGTCGCTGCTGCATTCAAAGGACCGACCCTGAAAGTTCTTGTCCTCGTAGAAGAAGATCTAAAAGTGGGACTCTGGGTTAGAGAAAATTGAAAAAATTCAATAGCCACAGCTATGGTCACTGGTACCAGTACCAAAGTGCAACCATAGAGCGGCACAAATTACACTTTATCCAAAGCCAAGTTAAATCTATACTAATCTATGATGGAATATTGCTTTAACATGAATTTTGCTGTAACCGCTGAACAAAATGTGTCAATGAACATAAATCTGTCTTTTCTTTTTGCTTTGAGAATAGGTTGCAAGATAGAGCTCAGTGTCGCCCTCCAGCGGTAAAAATGGAGAATCACAAGGTTTCTATTTGCATATGATGTGAATGGTCAAAAATGCCACTCCAGATGAGTAAAAAAATAACTACATAAATAAAAAGTGAGCAGATTGAACTTTTAAATACCCCAAATGTATATATAAATTAGATTTTTTTTTACTCATGTGAAACTACCTAATTTTCTGTGGTTCAATAAAGTGTATTATATAATATTTTATTTGATGCATAGTAGCATAGTAACCGGTGTAATTCTTGTTACACTATTTATTTCTGAAATAATTCCTCACTTGTATTAGATATAGCTTTAAATTAATTCAAACTTTTCTAAACAAATGATCAAAATATTCAGTGATGTACTAAACTAGAAATACAAATTAATTAAAAAAGAATTGCATACTTATTTTATATATATTAATAAAATAAATATTCATACATTTTTAATATATATACCAATGTATATGTAGTTTATGTAAAACACAATTGACTAAAAATAATGAAATGTTTATTTTATAATTATCTTTAGATTTTTTGCCGTTTTGCCTTATTAATTACATTATTATAGATAAATAAAGAAACACAAATATAAAGGTTGTCATCTATACTTGAAAAATAGAAAAAAATATTATTATTAATATTATTATTATTTACAGGGCATTAAAGTGTAAAGATAAATCAAATCCATCTGTTAATATTTTACAGATTATTCTGAAACATTTCCCACTTGATGCACATTAGCTGTGTGATAAAAATTGAAAAGGGAAAATTTATAACAATATTGTGCAAAAATATTGTTTTCTTTATTAAATTAAACTGTTTTCCTGAACATTTTCTACTAAAAACCGAGGCAGTGATCCCAGTTTCAGCAGCAATGAGAAACTGTTTGGTTTAAAGCAATTAGCCTGTTCAACTGATTTATCTGTTGGAGGATATTTAGTAAGAAACTACTCTTCACTATAGCAGAAAATATGCAGTACTTACCTTCCCCGTGTGCTCCATAATTAGTCTATCTTATGTTTATCCAAGCTAAATCAAATTAAAGCATCCCAAAAATCACACTACATCATGGATGCTCCACCTTTATATAAAGCTGATGAAATGCAATACCAGCACATTGCTGTCATTCAAATGAGCTCTCCAGCTAAGTGCCAGCTGATCCTGCAATTGTTTTCCTAACATTGTTTTTGATGAGTTAATGCTGATATTTCACCAATAATTAAATTCTTAATATTAATACCATTACTTAGACAAAGTGTTGTGAAAATAATTTTCATACTCATGGATTGAATCTTGTTGGGGTATTTTGTTACTATTAAATATTTCAGATCAACAGAACCTATCTGACATTAAATACAATCAACGATCTAAAAAAAAGCTACAACTGTAAGTAACCTATAACTACTGTAAGATTTAAGCAGAAATCAAGGCTTTTGGACTCCAAGAGACCAAAGTGAGAGTCATTATTCACAAATTATGAAACTGGAGTTACTCCCAATATAGGTCAACAAGTCATCTAGGAAAATACATCACAGGCAAAACCAGAGACATCATAAGCATTGTGGATCTCATTTGTGTCACTTAAGATCACAGCTCCTAATTTGCTATTAAGAACGGTACAGCGTCATACTGAGCCCATCTCAGATTTTGCAAATTTTTTTTTGATGATTCCCAAAATATTCTGTGTTTTTTTAATGCTGTAGGTCTTTGTTACATTTGAGGTAAAACCAACAGCTTTTCAGAAGACAGACGTAATACCTAGAGTCAAACACGGTGGTGGTAGTGAGATGGTCTGGGGCGGTTTCACTAAAGGACAAATTACACTTGAAGTTGATGGGATAATCAGTTTTTTGGATTTCTACCAAATCAACCTCTGAATGGCAAAAATAAATAAATAAATAAATAAATAAATAAAGTAAGATTTAAAAAGTGAAATTTTTGGATTAGCCTAGTCAAAGTCTGGACCTACATTTCATCCAGATGGGGTAGCATCTCTTTTAAACAGGCCTCTAACACTGAAAAATCCTCAGATGTGGCTGAATTAATTAGGAAGAGGGGAACAAAATTCCTCTGCGGTGATGGAAAAACTTTATTCCTTAAACAATCTCTAATTTGACCTATTCTGATTGGATTATATATATTTCATACCAGAGGATATGCTGACAACAGTGTGAAACAAATGTTAAAAAACATCACATTTTCTTCATGATTTTATTTCCACTATGCATTTCAGAGTTTAGTTCTTCACTCGGCGCACAGAACCCACATTGGGCTGCCTGCCCCCCCACTCTGAATACCGCCTGTACTCGCCCCTCTCCAGCAGGTACTGGCTCCCCCTGTAGTTGGGGTGTTCATAGAAGATCCAGGCCCCCTCAAACACTTTGCAGGAATGGACATCACGGCTCTGCCAGCGCTCGTGGAAGGTGGGCATGTTGTCTGAGAGCTCCACAGACTCGCCCTCAAAGTTTGGCTTCTCCCAAATCTTCATCCTCCATGAATTCCCCACCTTGTCAGGTTAAAGAAAGAAAATCCACTCAGAAAAGATGCTGAAGAAGCATTTCCTTTGAGTTGTTTGTGGTACAAGAACGTGAGCTACTTACATGCCTAACAACACGACAAGACCTGACTGCGTCATTGATGCCCAGCCAGTACTGGTAGTCTGGATAATCTCCTGGGCTAAGCACATACTGGTGGCCCTTGTAGTTCGGTTTCTCGTAGACCACCCAGAACCCTCCCAGGACCTTGATGGAGTTGCAGCGGCTGACGTACGTGTGCAGATCGCTGAAGTCGCTGTTAATCTCATGATATCGACCCTGGAAGTTTCTGTCCTCGTAGAAGATGATCTGAAACAGAACCACTGGGTTAAGCCCATGACTCTAAAGTGCATACATATATTATATTATTACACATTACCTTTTCCATTGTTATTATTGATAAGTTTTTTGTGCTTAATAAAATATTACACCTGTTACCTCCAGTATTCTTTTTATACAGAACTAGAACAATGACTCCAAGCACATGGTTTACTTTGTGCGAACTGGATTTTTCAATCAGCAATTCAAAAATTGATCTAGTCTGATCACATTGTTCCGAAGCAGCGACTCCTGTTTCCCTGAACAAAGCAAACGCAAAGTGGATGGCGGGCCAAAGCCACTGGATGCATCAGAGCGTGCTGACAAAAACAAGGGCACGGCAGGACATTTGGGTTGTGGTGAAGCACCTAGAGCTGAGTCAGTGACCCAGCAGGAAGGCAGGAAGGCACCAGAGGCTTCAGATACTGGACCACACCAACATAACCTTGCATAAATGTTTCACATGCAAAACGTTTGACGGCTTATTTCTATATGGAAATAGATAATAATATGTCTAAAGTTTTTTTTTCTTTTTCTAACAGGCAGTTAAGAAAGTAGCGCATGTCGGTGAAGTGAAGATTCCCAAATGGCTCTAAGTCTGGACCTTGCTCGGGTCATTGAATCCACTGCAGATTTGGCTGTATGTTTAGAATTCTTCTGCTAGAAAGCAAACCTTCTACTCAGTCTCAATTTTTTTGCAGTATCTAACAAGTTTTCTTCCAGGATTGCATCCATGGCATGATCCTGCCTCCTGTATGTGTACATCAATTTTGGTCCCACCTAACAATATGGAGCCACCCACACTGAGCTCTGAGGCACAAGCAAATACTTACATTTTCCTTACAAATGTGGCATCACTGAATGGGACATTTCTGTACACCACCTCTAATATTTGGATAAACCCCCTACTTCCTACACAGATATGCTAGTTTCAGACATTATTCTGTCCCGATATTTAACCACTCTTCCTATTAAACTTGCTGGAACTCATTTATTTGGTTGGTCCTCAGGAAAGACACCATGAATGTCAACAAGTAGAAAAAGTAAAACTGTATTTTTATAGACAGTGACCAAAAAAACCCAAACAACCTGATGAAGAGAGGAGCAGAGTGGTCTTCGGTGCAGCATTAGAGCTATGCCATCAGCTAAAGGAACAGAGCTGCAAACAGATACTATAGAGGCTCTATATCTGCATGATTGATAAGATATCATTATGGTTGTTTTATATTAACCATTGAGTATGGCATTATGTTTTTATTTTAACATGTATCTGAGTACTAAAAGGCTAAAATAAAATGGAACATTTTCAAACTGCAATAGTTTTGCTAAGTTGCCCAACAATGATTGTTATTATATCTTTTTTTTTTGTCAGCTATGAGAAGAAGGCCATAACCTGGGCTTCTGCACCATTGAAACAAAGTTTTTTTGCACAGACCCCTCCTCCCTCTGCATCCATAACTGTCTCGGAATCCTCTGATCAGTGAGTCGCTGAGCTAAATCTTTGACAACAGCATGGCTTTGATTACTGTTTTTTTTTTAAAGGCAGAAAATATTTTGCTTAGAAAATGAATTGCAGTAACCTCCGTGGAACTACATATCAGATCTACAGAGAGCCATCCCATGTCGAAGACTTGCTGCTCCAAGATGGATGGTGCAGAGCAGACTATTAAGACCAAAAAATTCAAGACGACTAGGAGTTCTATTAGGTCTGTCAGCCCCAACAACCCAAGAGCTGATTTAGAAGCAAATCAGATGTGTAGTTTTTATTACGCTGTTTTTACAGCACTGACTCCACCCCCCACAGACTAGGCTCCACAGTGTTGCAGCATGGGCCAGACCTTGCATCCACCACTGACCAAGATGATCACCTTTGAGTAAACTCTTCTTAGATATGTTATTAGGTTATCTGAGCCATATTAACTTGAATAAAAAAGGGAAATATTTTGGTTGTCATTACTCAGAATGAAGAGGGATAGTAAGATAAATTGTTAATGCAGAATAACACAGCTGAACAGAAACTTATTGGCTAAGTTATTGAGTATATAATTTCTACATCTGGTGGGCATCTCCAGGCAGTTTTGTGCAAAGACATCAGGTGGGTTGACCTACAGCTGGGAGGTCTGATGGACGGGCACCAGATGTCAGATATAGCAGGTTGAACATCAAACTAGGGTCTTGGTCAAGCTGAGGTCCAGTGGATGATGACACTGTAAATTCAGTGGCTGAATCCTGGCCTGTAAACCAACATTAAAAATAAAAACCAGTTCAACTGTACTTGAACTACCATGTGGTTACAGTGCAAGGTTACAAGCCACGGACCTAACTATTCAGAAATGTTTTACTTTGTCTGAAGCAATATATATAAAAAAAAAAGTATTTAAAAAAACCCTGCTAATCATTCAACTTACTGAACAGCTTTTCCAAGATCTCCTACCCCACAGTTTCGCACACGCTTACTTAATGCAAGACTGGTATGTTCAGGTTACTTTGTTGGTACCCATAGGTAAACTAGGTTTACAGTCTAGGAGGCAGAAGATCCTTCACCCTTGTAAAACCACCACATGACATACACCACACAACTCATGAAACATACAGTAGAGAACAAACGGTTTGGACAAACTTAAGCCGACACTTGAGGCAAGTTTTGGAAGACTTAAAGACGTATATGAAACAAACGATTTACGACATGTACAAAACAAATGATTTGACAGTCCTTCACTCTGTTAGTGCCAGTCGCTGCGTGAGCATGCTCCGTGAGTTCTGTTCTCAGCTCTGACGAAGTCTTCCTCTGACTGCTTGGTCCATTCAAGTGATTTTGATTTACATGCAAATTATGCGTGTATGTGAACGATAAAGAACAGTTACCACTCCTTAAAGTCAGTAAAGACACAAGTCAAGCTTTGCTTCGAATTTATTTCATTTAGAAGAGGTTTCCATCACTTAAAACTCTATGATCCTGCGGAAGGAGCCGAGACCAGGAGATGATGCCCCCCAGTCGCCGTGCTGTCGATATTCTCCCCTCTCTAGGAGGTATTGATGCCCCCTGTAGTTGGGGAGGTCATACAACACCCAGGCGCCATCTGTTACCACACAGGAGTAGGCCTCGCGCATCTTGTAGGCATCGTATGCCGAAGGGACGTCGTTAGAGCAGTCCACCACCTGTCCTTCAAAGTCTGGTCTCTCAAAGAATCTCAGCTTCCAGGCACTGCCATAAATCTAGGAAAGAAAAATGGGTACATTCAAAATGTATGTTAAATCATATTAATATTTCCTTCTGCTTATGTTTTTTTTGTTGCCTCAAGGTTTTAAGCTACATTGCTACAAATTAACACAGGGAGAATGAAAAATATACATTTGCACTATCTACAAACAAAATACGGAAAAATAGGACTTAAGAGTACATTTTCTATACTAGCTTTTCAGAAAAAAAAAAGTTGCAAGTTGCTGCCTGGGCCATGCCAGCTAATCAATGACTCCGTGCAGACTCTTACGTTCTTCACGGCACGACAGGATTTGACGCTGTCACTGAAGGCCATCCACTGCTGATTGTCGGTGTACTCCCCAGGGCTGAGGATATACTGGAATCCCTTGTAGTTGGGCCTCTCATAGATCACCCACACGCCGCTTTCCACCCGGATTGAGCTGCATCGGCTAAAGTGTGTGTGCAAGTCAGAACAGTCACTGCTGCAGTTGTAGCAGCGACCCTGGAATTTCTTATCCTCGAAAAATGTGATCTGTGGTAGGAAAAAAATATATATTTTTTTGTTGAAAACGTTTTTTTAGATTCTTTTTAAAAAGATTTCATCTTACCTTCCCCATTTGAATGCGCAGTAGACCTGATTCCTTGCTGCAGGCCCATCAAAGTATTTATCCAATAAAGAAAATGTGCAGAGTGTGGCAAGTCTTTGACAGCCAAATGAGCTAGATTTGCATATCAGCAAAAACAGCTTGGTGTCATTTGATTTGCCTTTGTTCCAGCATGATGTTGAGTCTCTATCAAACGCTTGCTGGAACAGTAAAGGATCAGTGCCAGCTGCAAGCAGCATGGATAACTGTTCAGACATAAAATAATCACATTTCTTTACATCGGACTTTACCTAAATCTGTATTTCGAGAACTTTACATTAAATGCTTGGCTTTATTTGATTTACTTGACATGTGCACATTACAAAAAATATATTGATACCACTTTACAATAAGGCTCCCCCTATAAATGAGCATTAACTGTTTATAGATATGTTATTGATTCATCTCTAAACAATTTATAAGTGTTTATAATGCTTTAAATGAAGAGGAGGAACAGACAAAACTTTTTAGTTTCTAGCCTAATGGTGAGCTAATCTATAGATTTCATCTAGATTTACTAAATTAAATATTTCAGACTAATTTAGTACTTTGCCAGCAGTACACAATGAGTAGCATATAGTGTCTAAGTTTATCCCTCCAATATAAATATACTTTATCAAAGGGATCCTTACTGTAAAGTTGTGAAGTTTACAACAAGGGATAGTGACTTAAGTTGTGTTTCTACGATAAGAACGTCAGGGTAATTTGATCAGATCTTTTTCTGATCTCAGCCCCCGTGTCTCCATACACAATCAGCACTCTTATGTAATCGTTTACAGACAACTGAAAACCAAACCATTTTAACATCAAGCAGTGTCACTGATGAGTGCATAAGGCGCACAGAGCAGCGTAATTAACACCTGACTACGTGGAAGCAGCAGGGCTTTTTGCTGCGTTTCTTTTTTATCTGACTCGATTGGGCCCTTTCTGAGTACACACCCCCATTCAGGTACTCTGTTGGTTCCTGAAATATCCTCAAAATTGACCCAGTCAATTGACCCTGCCTGGCCCGATGGAGTAGAGATGTGTATCAGAACTTTACGGTCAATTTACCCTGAAGTTCCGATAGTGGAACCTCGTCTTAAGTCTGAAACGGTTCAGTTAGGCACCTCCAGATGAAATATTTATGTGAACCCATTAGGTCATTATTATAAAAAACTATTCAGTTTAGTGACTTTTTGCCAACAATAAACGCATGATAAACAGTTTTAAGTGATTTATAAAGTGTTTATAGATTATTTAACCTCATATCTTTAAACTATTTATTAGGCATTTATAAGGGGAAACTTGCTGTAAAATGTTACCAACAGACTTCAAAACTGTGTTTTTATGCAGTTTTGTTGTGTTGTAATAGAGGTAGGTTTTGGCTATGAACATTTATGAATAATTGCTTAGTGTAATTATTAATAAGATTAATTTTATGTCAAGAATAATAAAGTCAGGCGCACCATCTGACGTTCAGGATATATAATAATAGCCAAATTGTTCTGTTTCACAAATTGTTTATGATTACTTGTCTGATGAGGCTGAGGTAAATAGACAAAATATGAAGGAACAAGTTTCTGATGTTCATTAAACAACAATTTACCACATATGAATGTGGAATAATAAAAAGCAACGGCTTTCCAAAATACAAGAAGTTATTAACAAAAAGAAGGAAAATTTTAATTAAACACTTAAATCAACAACTCACTAGGATTTCTATTTTGAACACGGTTAATTGAAAACTTTGATTTGATTTTGAAACTCAGGCAGTCAGAAGCAGAACATGTGAGTTAGATTGAGGATGTAGCCTACAACTAATTCACGTGGCGTTGCTTAAAGCTCAGGTTTAGCAATTAACACCAAAGAAAACTCTGGTCAGCTACAGTAACTCGTTGCAGGATTTAAAACGACTCTATTAGTCAGAAACCTTTAAGAACACTGTTTAAACATACAGGCTGAACGGCCTATTCATACCCAAAGAAATTAACAAATTAAATCTTGTGAAATGTAGCAAACCACAATGAAATACAGTCAAAACAACCTTTAATTTGTTTATCCTAACTCAGTATTTCTCAAACTTTTTACAGTGGGTACCACCTGAGAAAATGTTGAGCTCTAAAAGTACCACGATAATGACCAACCTAAACATACAGTAGAGAAGGCAATCAACAAAGGATGCTTATTTACTCCTAATAAGAATTATTTATAGGTAATGGTTGCCAGCCAAAGCCACGTGTCAGTTAATTACACATTTTTGATATCATTTTATTTAAAAAAAATATTTAGAACTTTCCTCCAAGTACCACTTGTGAGCTTATGTACCACTGGTGGTTCAAGTACCACAGTTCGAGAATCATGGTCCTAACTAATTTAATCTCTGCTCAGACAAAACCTTGTTGAACGATTTTTAGTTCTCCATGTTGCTCCTTTGATGTTGAGAAAAGCTCAAACCACAGACGTTAGCAGGTTGGCGAACAGCTGCATGTGCTCATGGTTAGCAGTTAGGCCTTGGGATTTTCGTGGCTATTGGAGCTGCCAGATAGCTGCCATCAGCTCAGACGTCAGGCTGGTCCTCTGCTCGACTAAATAGGGACTTATCAGTGGGGCTTATTTCATTAGCTGATTATAGTTAACCTGATTGGTTGGTTGTGTGTCTTTGATCCAAGAAACTCTGAACCTTGCCAGCGAAGCTGGAGTGAAGTTTTCTGAAGTCCTCTCCTGGTGCAGCTTGGAGGAGCTAGCAGGAATTAGACTGATTTCCAGGAAGCTAGCCATTTTGCTGAGGGGTCCACTACTCCTTCAACTCCTGGGGAGTTGGGGAGGTCTGTAATCACAACAGCTGTGTGGCACAGGAGTTGTGTACTGATATGCATAGCAAACAGACAATCCTGGAAAGTGGATAGATGTGCTATATTACCTGAACAGTACACGGTTAAACTTCTAAACAAGAAAGTTAAACAATCGAACTTTTTTTCATAGCTTTCAGTAGCCTTGATGCTTTTCTTATTTATTTCTCTGTCCAATCAGTTTATTGAAAGTGGTAACTATTATGAGTCCAGAGTCTGTGTTAAACCTGATAAAGAATGTATAGAGGGAGCTAAAGATTAGGGCAATGAGAAAGAGGCCCTCCAACCTCAAAAACTTGAAGCTCATTGGCAAAAATAACTGTATGTAAATGTAAATAATGTATATAATTGTCCATATAAAATTGGAAACAAGCAGAAATCTGATCAGTATAAGAGGGGTTTGATTGCTGTAATGACAATGTTTTTTGTTTAATAATTTGAGAAGAGCATAAATAATCTTTGGCGTGCCAGCTCAAGTACTTGAGTGAGTTTTTTTTTTTTACATTTATGCAGGCCTATTATCTTTTGATAGACACCTGTTTCATTTCCCTGCAGATATGAATCTTTTAAAGGAGACATATTATGAAAATTTTTACTATTTAAAATAGGTCTCCGAGTTTCAGAAAACATGAAGTTGTTTGCTGGAAATAGCTTGTATGAAACAATTGTTACCAACTTCTATTTCCCTCTGTTTCAGCCCCTTGCAGATTGTGTTTTTTTCTGCTGCTCATTAAATATTACATGAGCTGCTGTTAACTTGGCCCCGCCCAACACTTCCAGAATCTTTGCTCATGCCCACCACTCACATAGTGACTGTTACCACTATGTGTGAAAGTTCCAGACATGGCTGCTGCAGTAGTTCAACCATACACACAAAAAAAGGGAATTAAACCATAAAAAATAGTAGTTCAACTATACATGTGAGTAGAGACAGCGCTCTGAAAGGGGTGTGGATATTCCAATATTCCGGGTAGTGACATAGAAAGCCGGATAGATTTTGAACACCTCAATCCGAGACTGAATGCAAGATCAATTAAGAAACCCATATCTCACTCAAAACAGCATGGATGTTTTTTCCCCCCCAGATTTGTATGCATGTATATGCACCAGAGACACATAATAACACCCCAAATTCCAGGAATTTTTTTTTATTTTCATAATACGTTTCCTTTAAGTCCAATGTTCCTATGGGTATGAATAATTCTGGTCTTACTTGTCTATCAACAGCTTGATGAAAGACGTGAGTATTGAATACTGAGGTAAAGACCAACATGTGCAAGATGCCGTATAGGAAATACAAATTTTTTGCTGCTTGTTTTACTTACTTAAATACAGAAATATGTCAAAAGTTGATATTTTAAATTAGAATTTCCATAGATTGGGATAAGGATTTGCTGCTAAATGAGTGAATCGACTCATGCTACAAGAGATAACTGATTATGCAATGCATTAGATGATCAATTGAAATTGTTTACATGATTTTTTAACTAGGGTTGAACTGAATCTGGATATATGCTTGGACTGTTCCTGAATGATTTAGATTAGAATTGTATTCAACATGAAATTGTCTGATTTGGAAGAATTGATCTTGTAAATAGCTTTAAAATGACATTTTTTATTAGCATGTTATAACATCAACTTAACTGAATAGTATGTCAGTTAAATATACTACACAGAAAGTTATAAGCTAATATTGTTTTATTGTCTAACCCCTGTTCTCTTTTTCCTTCTGTTCCTGATATCAGCTTGTGGGATTTTTCAAAATAACTTCTTAACTAATTATGTTTTTAATTAAAAAAGGCTAATTTGTACTTTCGTTTTTGTACTTCTAAATGAGAACATTGAGAAATATTAAGGATTTGTTACCATAAGTTCACCAAAAAAATGCAGGTACAAATTGAACTGGATTGCAGATTGCTTTATTTATTTATTTTCACAAGTCATATTCTAGAGTTCAGACTCAACAGGCATCCATGATGCGTCTGATGGAGTTGAACCTTGTAGTGCTGCTCATTCCCATCTCTCTCAGGTTCCTGTACTCTCCTGGCTTCAGGTACAGCATCCTGCCCCTGTAGTTGGGCTGCTCGAACATCAGCCAGTGACCCTCCATGACGTTGCAGGACTGACACTCGGACGTGCGGAAGCGGTCCATCATGTTCTCGCAGTCGTCCACCAGCTCGTGCATCTGGCCTGCAAAGTTCTCTCGCTCGTAGATTCTCATTCGGAATGGTCCTCGTTGCTATGAAGGGAGAGATTGTGCTCAAATTGTCAGCTAAAACCTCACATTATGCCTCAGCTTCTAATCTACGATGTATTGCAGCTGTAGGATTAAGGTTCTGAGAAGGGAGAAGTCATCCACTCACCATGGGGATCATGCGGCAGGATCGGATACAGTCACTCGTGCTCATTCCCATCAGCCGCTGGTTGTCGGGGTACTCGCCCCTCCTGACCAGCATCTGGTGTCCCAGGAAATTGAGTTTCTCATAGACCACGAAGAGGCCGCTCTCCACTCTGCAGGAGTTACACCTGCTCAAGTGGGAGGTTAGCTCCGGGCAGTCGCTGCTGGTCTCATAGGAGCGACCCTGGAAGTTCTTGTCCTCATAGAATATGATCTAAAAAAAAAGCAGGAGAAATGATCTGTTAGTTCATCATGATCATCATTTTTTCACTTTATAAGTAAATGTTTGGAGAATGTACTCACCACCCCCATGGCCATAATAATTGTGAGCTAATTGTGAGATGCACAGCACCAACATCGACCCTTTTCCCTTTTTATACATTGCACAGCCGTAGTATTTCCACATGGCTTGTGCTGAAACCTTTGAGTCATCACTCTATATTGTGGCACAGAGCTGCACTATTGGGCGGTAGATATTACAGTACCTCAGAAACTGCAATAATCCATTTATTCTCAACTGTATATCGGCAGTTTCCAGCAACTTCAACAATTTAAATAATCTATTTGTCCAAAAGGTAGTCATATAAAACAATATAGGGACATGTTTTACCCTCTGGAATAACACAAAAACTCTAACAAGCTCTAGTCAGCTGAAGAGCAACAAAGCAATGGCTTTTTGTAAAGGAAATCCAAAATTAAATCAGATAAATATGAAGTTTTGGTGAACTGATGTAACCTCTCTGAACTATAGTTCAAATAGAATAATAACTATTGAGGTATACTTAAAAAAAAACAAATCACTGTAAGGCCACGTGAACCTCATGATGAGTCATGAAGTTTCACACAAAGGTCAGCTAGGTGGTCTGAAGCTGATGGTGGATATAAAAGCTACGCAGGTTGGCGTCATTTAGAAGAACGAAAACCGCCACCATGGGCAGGGTAATATTAGATTTTTCCTCGGTTTACATGGTGTCAAACAAAAAGTCCTGCAAAAGTAAAAATAGAAGGTCCTGATTGGCTATAGAATGACAGAAAATCCATCCAAACATTTCCCGCAGTGTCTCATTCTTTCTACTGTCATTGCTGCAGATCATTTTCTACGAGGAGAGGAGCTTCCAGGGCCTTTCCTATGAATGCAGCAGTGACTGCTCCGACATCCACATGCACCTGAACCGCTGCAACTCCTGCAGAGTTGAGAGCGGGTGCTTTGTGGTGTATGACCGCCCCAATTTCCAGGGTAACCAGGTCTTCTTGAGGAGGGGAGAGTACCCGGATTTTCAGTATATGGGAAATATGATGGGCATGATGGGTATGGCCATGATGGATACCATCCGCTCCTGTCGTATCATTCCCATGGTAAGTTATAGTTTTTTATTCTTTTGAAGGAGGAGTTCTAACTTGGCATCACAGGAAGGATAATCTGGTTAAAAAAAAAAAAAACCCAAAACAAACTTTTCCTTCAACAGCACAGGGGACAGTTCAGGATGAGGATCTACGAAAGAGAGAACTTTGGTGGTCAGATGCATGAGCTTATGGATGACTGCGAGTCTCTCCAGGATCGGTTTTACATGTCTGACTGCCAGTCCTGTAACGTAATGGATGGCCACTGGCTTATGTTTGAGCAGACCAACTTCAGAGGCAGGATGATGTACGTGAGGCCAGGAGAGTACAGGAACCGCCGCGAATTGGGAATGAGCAACATCATGAGAATCAGTTCCATTAGACGCATCATGGATGTCTGTTGAGTGTGAGAGATTTTGAAAGAAATTATAGTATAAAAATAAACATTTTTGAAGTATCTTTTTTGCTTTTGCTTCTGTTCTTGACTTGTAGGAATTATAGGCTCAATTCATGTTTACACACTAGATATACACCATTATGTTGCATGTGTGCCACTGCTGCAGAATTTATGCAATGGACTCAAATACTGTGACAATGACGCAATAATATGATCACTTAATCTCACTAGACACGATGCAGATGCTTTACTCGACTCGGCATGCAGGAGGTTTAAAATTTCAAAATACAACTGACAGCATGACCTCCTTTATTAATAATTTGACGAATCTGACCAATTCAGGGCAGTAATAGACCAACAAAAACTCAAGAATTGGCAGTTGATCTTTGGATATGGAAAAACAATTAAACTTGACACTGATTCAGGAACAATTTACTTACCTTGTCCTGATGCAGTTGAACACTGTGTATTCCACACCTTTTTGAAGTACACATGCACTATTCAGAATGGCAGCGCATCAGAGGTGACATATATATTTCAAAGATGTGACAGGAATTCACACCCACAAGTTTCTCAATATTCTGATATACATGGCAAGAACAGAAACCGTGTGAAAGCAGCTTAAGAGGGCTATTGACTAATACAATTTTTAAAGATTTTGGCTGAATAAGCCATAAAAAAAGGAAAAGAAGGATGTTTAACCAGAACATAAAAAATAAATTAAAGATTGAATAGCACATGGAAAGTCAATCAAATGTCTAGATCCAGGCTGGCGAGGAATTTGTTACTGATTACAGGTATTAGATTGTTTCCAACAGGCCAAATGTATTGTCTGCTATCCTGTGTTTTACTAAGATTGCTCTGCAAGACGGATTCTAGCGAGATTTGGAATTCTAATCTAAAACATTTAGAACGTTTTTCAGCATTGTGCTTTGTGGCGATAGTACCAAGTGTCCAGCTAAGTGGAACAAACATTCCCTCGCCCGTTGACAATCGCATAGAAACGGCTATTGAATCCGTTGTGGAGGAACTGGATATAATTTTTTCATAAAAACTGAGTAAAGGGAAGCACTTTCTGAAAACTGAAACAAGTGAAACAAAAATGGCCGCACCAGCTGACGCTCACGTAGAAGCGAGTGCCAGCTGGGCGCTACCTTAGGTGTCCTCCAGTCAGCTCAAAATATTCTACCTGATGGCCCTCCCTCTTTCAGACGGTTTCCAGGTTGAAATGTGTAGGCTTTACAGGGGCGGGGCTACATATGGATCTCGCTGATGCAAGGTTACTGTTTCACCATCGTCAGTACTTGCTCTCTAAAACTGATCCTACACTGGGTGGATCTCCTCATCAACCCCCCTCAAGGCCATCACCTTCACTAGACAAAACATACCACTCTCTCCAGTTGTTAATAACCTTGGTGTTTACTTTGATTCTCATCTCGTCTTTGATTACCATATTACCCAACTTTGGAAGAAAAAAAAAGTCACCTACAAAATTGAACAAGTCTCTGCTCATCACTCAGTTTGATGCTGAAATACTGGTCCAGAAACTGGTCTACAGGAAACTCTGTCCATTCAGAACAGTGCTGTAAAACTACTCACCAAGATGCTGAAATGGGATCACATAACGCCAGTTCTGCAGTCCTGGCTCCCCATTCCTGCCAGAATCCACTATAAAATCTGTCTGCTTACCCACCAGTGAATTTATGGTAATTGCTTCTTCCAACCTCAAGGAGCTGCTCACCCCACACACAACTGCATGTTCTCTTTGCTTGACAGCCACATCCCCTCTTTGTGTTCCCTCGACTAAACTAACAACTATGGGGGACTGGACCTTGTGCCTATTTGGAATTCAATTACAGAATGCCTGAGGTCCCTGCAGAGCACAGAAAAACAGCATTAAACTTTTATCTTTCATACTTTTAAAAACTGTGACTGGGATTTTCTTTTACAGCTGTTATTTTATGTTATTTCAATAAGTTTTTTATGGTGATTAACATTTTGAGTGTCAAGAGGTGTGCTGTGATGCGATGTGTGGATCCAGACGCAGATACAGAGTAAGTGCACTAAAGTTTATTTAAAGTGCACATGGTGGTGCTTATGAGGATTAAGGAATGATGGTCCCGACAGCAGGAATAGAAACACAGGACGGCTGACATGAGGCAAAACACACACAGCAGACATGAGCATGATCTGGCGCTGACTGAAGGGAGGTGATGGTTTAGGAAGACATGAGGTAAGGAAGATCAGGTGCGGATGATTGAAGACAGGTGAGGTTGATGATGAGAAGGAGTGAATGGGGCCGAATGACGAGACTCATAACATTGAGATTGCCACGGTGCTGCATAATCTATTATCTTAAGTTTCACTCCAATTCAGTTTATTCATATAGGGTCGATTCACAACAGACATCATCTCGAGACACTTTACCACAAAAATCGTTTCAATACAGTTGTACAAACATTCCAATCAGTTAAAGTTTTCTATTTAAGCAACCCCAGCAGACTGTGTTGAGACCTTGATGTGAGGTTGTGCACTGTGAATGCAGACTCCAACTACAGAATCCCTCATACTGATAATTATTATTATAAAAAGGATTTATGTAAAGGATATTTGAAAGGATAAAAGGATTTTATGAAAGGATAAAAAAAACCCACCATACTTTTTGACATGACTGCATGTTTGAAACTAGACTTCTCTTTTTTCCATCATCCCACTCTCAAAACGTCTTTACCCTAGTATAGATAAATAGTTTTTCATGTGTGGACGCAAAAGTTTAAGATCATGCAGTCAATGCAAATGTATTCAGCAGCAGCTGTGTTCGGTTCGTGCTTCTATTCCTTTTTTCTTTGTTGACCAAGTAAAATCAGCACGTTAGTTTGGTACTGGTTTTGACTAGTTCCTGCTCTGCCAGCTTCAGTCTGGCTCCAGTGTTGGTTAACGTTTACTGACAGTATTATTAGCTCCATTAGATGCTAATTCCTTTACAGCTAAACAGATAAGTAATGGAGGGGGCTCACACTGGTAATTTCATTGCTGATGGAGCTGTCTGATGGCCACTTTAGGTTTGCCTCATTGACTAAAGAGGTTTCCAAAAGCTCTTCTCTTTCATGGTACGATGTGGATTGGCAACCCAAATGTAGCAGGATGAATTTGTGAAGTTTTAAAGAACAAAAAGGATGACTAGACTTATGATGAAAAGACAGGAGGGCATCCAAAACAGACTGAAACAACGCCAAGGAACTAGCAATAAACTGAGAAGACTGGAGAGCTAAAGTGAGGAAATTATAGAAAAACCTGGGGATTAATTAGCAATTGCAGGTGAGAGGGAGAGAGCAGGTGGATGAATACTGGAAGAAGAAGTAAATGAGGAAACTGTCTAATTAGAGGTATAAAGAACTAACATAAACTGAAGAACTAAGAAAACACAATTAAAAGATTTTCACAGAAAAAATGAAACAAGAAGTTGAAAACACCTAAAGGGCAGGAAGTGAAAAATATGGAAGCAATAAAGTTACAAAATCAAAACGCTAAAGACTTAAAGAAGATTTACCACTGTTTTCTCCATTTGATGTTAACAACACTTTCCTAAACGAATTGTCAGAAATGGCTTTGTAACCATTTTTAAAGGGATGAGTTTGTTTCTTATCTTTTTGCCGACTTTCTTTAAACCTGGGTTTCATGTGTTAGTTGCGGACTTATTTTGCCATTCTTCCTGTTGCCATACTGGATTTGCTTTAAGGATGTCTTGATTCTATATTTCTTGAAATAATTAGACCCTTATTGTTGTTTGTGGAGTCCCATAACTCCAACCTCCTTCCAAATTTAATAACTGTCAAAATGAATAATCTTATTTTGTCATAATATCATCACACATAACAAAATTATTTTTAGTAACTTTGCAGGCCAAGTAAAACAGAACCATCAAAAAATAATCCCCAAAATTAATACGTGCAAAGTCATCATATAAAAAATTTAGGAGTAATAACGAATTGTCTTGTTCTTGTTTTTATGTTCCTATGGCATTTACCACAAAGCAGTTGTTAAGACACCTTATTCCCAGGGTGGAAGGGGCCTACGGCAATGCAGTTGGTCTTCTTCTGAATCCGAGTGTAAAAAAGGACAAACAACATTAAAGGGTTCAATCGATATTTGGACATACAATTTGATCTTAAGGGATTTTTTTTGGTTTTGTTGAACAATTAAAATCAGCAAGTTAGGTCAGTACTGGTTCTGATTAGTTGGGTCCAGTGTTGGTTAACGTTTACTGACAGAGTAACGTTTTATTCAGAGAACAAATTTTTTCAGCACCGCACTAAAACAACATGTTGCAAACTTCACGTTTTCAGAAAGGCTCTTTCTAATGATTTCTCGAATTTAATGATCTGGTATTAATCAGGCCCAAAGTTTGGATGACTAAGATGAAAAAAGAATGTTGGACAGTGGTAATTTTATTTTTACATTGGGCCATGCTGGGCAGGTTATCTTTTTTATCCTCAGTATGTAAAATAATTTGAGATTATTTTTTTGTATTTATTCATGTGTCTGATGATCTGAGACAAAAGGAAAAAATACTTTCTCAAAGCACTGAAACTCCAATCTGATGATACACTTTCCACCAAAGATGGAAAAAAACAGGCCCATAATGAAACATGTTAACATGCAATAAATTCACTTTGCAATGTCATCATAACATTTGCCTCTATATGTTTTAATCAGGAACCGTGCAGCGTTCACAGCTTTTATGTACTGTACAGTCAGGATTTCCATGATGAGCTGACTCAGTTATTTCGTACAATCGGGAGGCAGATTCTTTTGATGTCACATGATGCATAAAAGGCAGCGCGCCAGAGAGCAAAACAGCAGAAATCATGAGCGGAAAGGTAATGCTGGGTATAAAGGATCTTGTCTGCATCACACACTCCTAAACCTTCAATTATAGTCTTATGTACAGCTACTTTGACGAACAGTATTTATATTTGGGTGACCAAAAAAAACTCTGAAACTGTTTGTGTGTGTGTGTTTCTCTTCAGATTGTTTTCTTTGAGGGGAGTAACTTCCAGGGCCGCTCATACGAGTGCGTCGGCGACTGCTCAGAAATCACGTCTCACCTGAGGCGATGCAGCTCCTGCAGGGTGGAGAGCGGGATATTCATGGTGTATGAGCAACCCAACTTCAGGGGACAGCAGTACCTCCTGACCAAAGGAGAGTATCCTGAGTATCAGGATACAATTGGGTTCAGTGAGTGCATTCAGTCCTGCCGCATCGTCCCTGTGGTAAATATTACTAAAATACTCAATGAGAGATTAGGATAGTGTAAAATATAAACAGCCTGATAAATTGTTGAGTGTTTCGCTACTCTGCACAGCACACTGGACCCTTCAAGATGCAGATCTACGAGAAAGCAAATTTTGAAGGCCAGATGCATGAGCTTACTCATGACTGCGAATCCATCCAGAATAACTACAACATGTCAGACCTGCAGTCGTGCAATGTGATGGAGGGCTACTGGTTGATGTTCGAGATGCCAAACTTTGAGGGCAGGATGCTGTATTTGAAGCCAGGGGAGTACAAGAACCTCAGAGAAATCAGCGACAACATCAGATTCAACTCCATCAGACGCATCACAGAGTCCTAACTCTCACGGTTTTCCAGTTAGCCGTTGAGTTTGGACGCCTCGTTTAATTGATGACGGCAAACGAACTCCAGGAACGGGGCAACCTCATCTTTCACCCTAAATCTGTGATTTGTGCATTTTGTTTATTGTTTGGTTCTAATTAAAATCTTACTGTACAATTTACCTCTTGATTTGTGACACGCACAATAAATTAACTGGTTTGAAACTGGTGAAAAATGTGTTGAATCCACTCTTGTTGTAGAACTGGCAATTAAATGTCCAGAACATGATACACTGATATAATTACAGTGCTTTTACGTTAGGTTTTCATAGCTTTATAAGATGCAGCTATCGCCTGTCAATACTGAGGCATTGATCTTAGCAACACCAATAAAATATACAATACATAGTTATAACTGCACGTTTATTTTTATCATAAAAAAGTTTGTAAGTAACAGAGACAAATCAAGAGACTTGAGTAACATCAGCAAAAGTATATATATATACATATATATATATATATATATATATATAGGCTATATTTTTTAAAATTATGTTAGTAATTTAAATTAAAGTCTTATCTTGATGCTTTTTAATCTTTTAAACATTTTATGACTCTTTATTTAGTTTAGTTTGTCAAAAAAGCTTATTCTCATTCATTTCAGCTCTGGTTCAGCAGATACTCATCATAGTATAGATGGAGCTGAGAATACTGCAGACCAGTCCAATCACTGAGAGCTGAAGCCAGCAGGTCTATCCAACCCTGTTGTCTTTTTTTAAGTGTTTTTCGCTTCTGAGGACCGGGACCAGAACCGAGGGGACATTTTAAAAGCCACAGGTGTTGTTTGCATCGGAGCCACAGATGTTATTTTGCACCTGGGTAAGTTTCCTGTGTCTCTCTGTAACAAATTTGCAGCAAGCCAGGAGAGGGGAGTCCTGCTTAAGACAGCTGTTTTTAGTTGTATTTTTGCTATGTTTAGTGTTTTAGTGCGTCAAGGATCGGTTCAAAACAGGACGCAGCCTTCACCTGGGCCACTGAAACACTTATCCGGAACAAATTCCTCCGCTGCTGCCTTGCTGTGACATCTGACCGGAGCGAAGTTTCGGCGATGGTTTACTTAGGGACAATCAAAAACTTCTCTTTCTGCTCAAATAATTTAATCCTTTTTGTGGTTTGAAAGGAGAGAGGGGTGGCTGACAGAGCTGCGTGGGTCAGTGTTTTGGAGTAAGTAATGATTGTTGTGTTAAGCTAACTGATTGGCCATAATGGAAAAAAAATGAGGGGAAGCTTTTTTTTCTATTGAACTTTTTTATCAACCCCTTTTTTTCTATCGCACCCCACATCTATCGATACTTTCATCTCCACAGTATTTAAAAAACAGAAACGATGCTGAGATGCTTGAGAAACTAGTGCATGTTGTTAACTTGAATACCATCCTTGCTGGGCATTTATTCCACAATTAAAATATCAGTTTCAGAACTACTAAGGCCATAAAGCCATATAAAGTGCCCTATCACCAATCTTAATCTTCACATTCGCAGAAAAAAAAAGGTTTACTTGAAGTTCTCTTGATATTTTGCAAGCATAGCCTTGAGCTACCAGATGAGTCCTTTGTGTAATTAGCTCAAAAATGGATAAAAAGTGCAAGCGACTTTAAAAAAATAATAATATTAAAACTAAAATCTATTCTATCTTTATTTGGAGTATATTCCTAATCTTTGTAAAGTTTATTGTATTTTCATAAAACACTTTGTCTATATAAAAAATAACATTATAACCAGTCCAGAAATGTTCTAAATTCCTGCAGCAACTAACTCTGCTACAATTTTAAATAACTTAAACATAACCTATATGATGACATGAAGTATGCTAAAAGATATGAAAAGGCAACACTGAAAAAATGTAAGAACAGATGAAAAGTAGTCATTGACATATATTGCCTTGTTTCTACTGAGTGGTACAACATCTCAGTATACTATTTTATGGTCCTGCATAGTTAGGAGAGCATCTCCAACACCAGTTGGACTCTAAATGGACAGGAGGGGTGAAACCGCACTGGTATGTTTCATACGGGCCACAAGTGGATATTTGAATATTTCGTAAAACCAACAACAAAAAGCTCTTTAAAACAATGAGGAATAAATTGCCAAATTAAATTATCCATCTTTATAAAATGTTATACTGTTTTTAAAATACAGAAATAAATTAAAAATTTAGTTTTGCACCTCTAATAATTTGTGGTCCATGTTGAATTGGCCTGTTTGGTTTTGTTGAGAATTTTCAGACAAATTAAAAGCAAGTAGACTACTTTAGATTCAGGTAATTTACATTTATAGTCTTTTTCTTTAGTATCCTTCTTCTGCATAGTCACCTCATTTTAGAAGTTAATTTAGTTTATGTAAGAGGTCTGACAGATTAGAGTTGAATAATATAAGGAACAATTTTGAAGAGTAAATGCAGCATATATTGCAGTTCTGATAATGGTTTGACAATCTTAAGGTGTCTGTCTAATTTTTAAACTTTAAAGCTATGATGCATGCTCATCAGCATTTTACACTTCATGTTGCCACTGCTGCTCTACAGTATTCCAAATTACTTTTCTAGAGCTTGGTCCAAAGAGAAGATCACAATATGGGGGATTTGATTCAAACAAAAGAAAGAACCAACAAGCTGGAGGCTATCCAAAAACAAGCTGTTGACATGCTGACACTAAGTGAATAACAATTTGTGAATTGTGAGTGCTATAAAAGGCAACGGAGGACTGTTGTTGCACAGAAATGTGGCAGCTGTGGAGTTGCTCACATGATTTTTTGTTAAAAAGGATGCTTTTGACATTTCAAACTCCTTCCAATGTATGTGCAACAGGTCTAATAAATGGTAGAAACAGGATACTGGTTCTTGATCATTACCTTTGTATTTATTTAGAAGAGATGCATGTTTGCATTAATGCAAAAGAAAACGGTGAGATTTCGAAAACGAGTTTTTTTGCGTATGCTTGAAAGATTACTCGGATCTTGGAAGTGTCATGAGCGTTCCTTCATCGAGGAAACACAGACGGCAGCTGCAGCTCAAAGCAAAAAGCTGAAATGCATTTGAAAAAGCTGACGGGTCAGATCATTGTAATGAGTCACAATACCACAGGTCATCTGCGGGTTATATAGGCATCCCCAAGCCCATGGCAGCTGTTACAGTGTGACAGAAATTTTCCAACACAATAAGGAAGGCGATGCTGGCCGTTCTGTTGGGTCTTTTTGATAACCAGACAAGTACAGGCAAATCCGCAATTTGTGATCAACTTGAGCCGTTGTAAAAATTTTAAACTCCCTTCCTGCATACCTGACAAATCATTTTCTACGAGAACAGAAACTTTCAGGGGCACTCCTACGAGTGCAGCAGCAAGTACCACTGACCTGCACTCCAACTTCAGCCGCTGTAACTCCATCACGGCGGAAAACGGAGCATGGATGGCCTACGAGAAACCCAACTACATGAACTACCAGTACTTGATAATGAACGGCGACTATCCGGACTACCAGCGGTGGATGTGATTCAATTAGTGTCCAATCCTGCCGTGTAATTCCCATGGCAAAAACCCATAAGGTGAAATCCATGTTTCACAGCATTAGGAGCTGATAAGTCAAATCTTTCATGCAGCAACAGGGATCTGATAAGGTGTTGATCTACGATCGGCCAGATTTTGGATGCCAAATTACGGAGCTGACCGATGACTGCCCTTCTCTCCATGAGTGCTTCCATTTTAACAACAGCCACTCCTGCAAAATGATGGACGGTCACTGGCTCTTCTACGGGCATCCTCATTACAGGGGGTGTCTGTACCTGCTGCTGCTCCCAGGTCAGCACAGGAGTTTTCATGAGTGGGACAGCACAGCCTCCAGGGTGGGATCAATCACATGTATAAAAATGTGAGAAAGGGGGTTTGGAAAGTGTTGTGTATGTGAAATATTCTGAATAAAGTAAATACAAATAATCAAATTCTTTTTGATTTCTTTTGAGATTATTAAATCAATCCCCAACAATGCTATTTTGATACAATGACGTTTACACACAGTTTGAGTCAAGCAAATTTATTAGGAACAGAGAGAAGAACGAGGTTCTTAGTTTAAGTCTGTGATTCGTCTGAGAGAGCCAATCCTCGGGCTGGCACCACCCCAGTCGCTGTACCTGCGGTACTCGCCGGGTCGGAGGTAGTAAGTCCTCCCCCTGTAGTTTGGCTGGTCGTACAGCAGCCAGTGGCCATCGACCACATTGCACGAGTTAATGTCGGACATCCTCAGGCGGTCCTGGATGTTGGGGCAGTCGTCGCTGATCTCGTGCATCTGGCCGGCCATGTCCGGACGCTCGTACAGCCTTATTTTGTAGGAGCCGCGGTGCTGTGGAGGGGGGCATTGGTGAGTTGG
This sequence comes from Apricaphanius iberus, assembly GCA_028564705.1. Classification (NCBI taxonomy): domain Eukaryota; kingdom Metazoa; phylum Chordata; class Actinopteri; order Cyprinodontiformes; family Aphaniidae; genus Apricaphanius; species Apricaphanius iberus. The sequence continues at coordinate 345,901 of JAPXFQ010002352.1, forward strand.
GTTTCTGCAGTTAGATCTTAAAAGCTTTCCATTTATTTTCTTACCGCGGGAATCATGCGGCAAGAGCGAATGCAGTCGTTGATGCCAATCAGGCGCTGGTTGTCAGAGTACTCCCCCCTGCGCAGGAAGTACTGGTGGCCCAGGTAGTGGGGCCTGTCGTACACCATGAAGCAGCCGCTCTCCACTCGGATGGAGTTGCAGCGGTTGAAGTAGGGGTGCAGGTCGGCACAGTCGCTCATGCACTCATGATGGCGACCCTGGAAGTTTCTGTCCTCGTAGAATATGATCTGCCAAATTGATTTATCTATCATTATTTTTTTAAAAACACAGATATCCCAAAGAAAACATTTCATTTTCTGTTTTAGCTGCATGTAATAAACTCACCTTTCCCATTGTTCTATTGGTGGAGGCCAGAGTGATGCTCAATAGATGCTCTCTGCGCCGTTGTCCTTTTATATAAAGTAGCTGTGTGATGGCACAGCATAAAGTATTGTCATCCAAATTGGTTTTACAACACAAATCTGGTTATGTATAGCGATGCACCGTGGTCCGATGATGGCTTATTGTTGCTGAGTTTCCACATGTTCATCACTATTGATAGACAGTTACCGGAAGGCCACCACTCACAGTATCAGCAGAATCAAAACCACGGCCGGGATTTGCATTCATGTTGTTCCTGCTGCTTCACATCCTAAGATCCATAGTATTTAGAACCACAGATACTAGGTTTTTGTCCTTTTGTGGACGATGAATGGATATTATTTATATGACATCTTTATTTTAGTTGATATAAAGCCTGAACCTGCAGATTATTGGCCAAATCGGAATTACCATGACAAAAAAGACATAATAGTGTCAGTGTGTGGGATATTGCATTTAGGCATTCAACCCTTCTGTATATCATGTTCATATTTGATCAGTTGGATGGATGCCAACTGCCCTTAATGTTCAAAACTGATTAATGTTTTTAGTGACTAAGATGCCTGAGCAGGAGAGTTGGGGATATAGTTTTATGTAGGATTGATTCAGTCAGCCTCCCACCTGTGGTACCTGTGCCAACTTCCAAATGCTAAATTGCATGTAGACATTGAGGGTTCAGGATTCTTTCTTCAACATCTGGGCAGGAGGCCAGAGGGAAGAGCTGGCGTTCTGGTGAGATTCTGGACTGGTGATGGGCTGCTCTAATACTGGGGGGTCTATTATCTCCTCCTGCTGGTTGCCCCTATGGGTTATCGTTACTTGGACCTGTGAATATACAGTGTGCATGTGAAGAGCGAATGGGTATCAGACAACCATTCTTGTGTTTTTATGTTGGGTGGGTGTGTTTGTGTGTGTCCATGAGGGTGAGAACGTGTATTTGTTCCTGTGTGTCTTTGGTATGTATCAGGTCAGGTCTTGGAAAGCCCCCCCCCCAAATTATCTCATGCCCCCCCAAGCCAATGTTGGGTCTCTATCCCCCTCATCACAGCTCCCGCCGGTGCATTGGAGGTTCCTGGAGCCTGTAAGCTCATTGTTCCAGCCCCATGTGACTGCTGGATGGTTCCCCCATAGCTCTCCTCTGCTTTGAGGTCTCCTTTGCATGTCTGGGGCGCCGATCTGCTTCACGTCTGCCTCAGGCCCTTGTACTATATGCTTGTGTTGTTTGTCGGCATAGTTTCTCGATTCTATGAATTTTTCCCTTTTTCTGCAGGTGTCAAAGATAATACCTAGAGTGTTCTTCTTTATTCTGCCTATGTCATGTTTTTGCGAAAGGACCCAGGTGCAGAGTGTCGTTTAGGAATGGAAGATCTCATGTTTAATTATAATAGTCCAAATCTATAAGCACAGAGACAAGGACAGGAGGAAACATACCATGAACACACAATGACAATCAGGACAGGAAACACAAAGGAGCTTAACTACATACGGATGGTAATCAGAAGGAAGATCAGAGGAAACTCAGGGCAGTTTTGGAAGAACCAAGGACACAGAGAAGGAAGGACAACAAATTATGACATTCTTTCCTCCTTTCTTTCTCCATTCTTGTGAAAGGTAATGTGTTGGGCTTCTTTTTGGCACTCAGACAACAATTCTCATCGCTGTACTGGTGGACACAATATAGAAAAAATTGTATTTTCAATTTTCAGCAATAAAAGTGTAGCACTGTGTTTTTATTGTGTCTCCATTGAAAGGGGCAATATGGAAAAAAAACTAATATCACGTTGATGTTTTTCATATCAGTTGATATAGATATATTTAACAATGCAACACTAATACTCTTGTCGATATATAACATTCCCCGGTTTTGTTTGAAGCAATCAAAATGTTATTTTGGGTTTAAAGATTTATTTTCAGAAGTTGAACGTCATCAGACATCACACAACCGTATTCTGAAAATTGAAAGGAGTTTTGAGCTGTACGAAATGGAAAAAATAAATAAAATCTTCTATTTTTTATGCCAAATTAGATTTTTGATATTAATTTCCCTCCATTTCTGTTCTTAAAAAAATCAAAATGAAAGAGACTGTTTTTTAAAACTTGCTTTTGTTTCAATCATCCCTTCTTGGAGTTGTCCTGTATGTGATGTAGGCGGGCCAGAGGCAAGCTAAACTGCTGACGACAGCTCTGCGATGTCTGGAATCATTTAGTAAACAGTGGTTAAAGATGAACACGAGTTGTTTGAAACGGCTTTGGCCACTACAATAAACGAGAAAATCGCGCTCGAATCGTTCCTTTGCAAGAGGGACTGGATAAGGCAAGAGTTTAATCTTCCAGTTAGCTCCGCTGGTAGCCATGCTATCGCTCTCTATGTCACACCGTGGATTGTTGTGATTGGTCGTGGCGTTATCCAATTGCGTACAGTGATAGTTTCATATGCATGCTTGGTTTTGCCCCTCGAGTTAGAACCTTACAATTACTCGTTGCTAGATCCTTAATCTTAATAGATTACGGTCTGGATATTTCATTTTGTGCATAACTTTGGGCAATTGCAATTGTGTGTTAAAAAGAACACACAAAGTACAAGAAATCACAAGTACAAAATACCTTTGCGAACGCACAGTATCAAACTACGCCAATTTAAAACTAACTTTGCAATCAAAAAAGCTCCTACAAATAAAAATCGTTAAATAAACATACAGTAATTGCCTGATACACAGAGACAAAACCCCATTTACGCACAGATCAGGGTTACAAGTGAAGGAGAGGTTTGGAGACACATTTCACATCTCCAGATTTGTGCATACATTATGCATTTAAATGCCAGTAAATTCTGGATCATCTGAGTTTCCTTATCACTTTCCCTCAAAATAATATGCCACTTATGCTTTACCTCATTAAAATAGAAGCAGGAAATAACTGGTATGTAATCAAAATACACTCAGACCTAAACACAAACATATTATGTCTGTCTTATGAATGCACACTGTTAGTTGTTGACTGCTGTCTGTCTTTCTACCTATGACACATTTATGATAATAATTTCCAAGCTAATACAATTAATTTCTAATTAAGCAAATTCAGATTCAGTTTAAAAAAAGCATTGATTCAAGTTTAGCATTTCTGATTCAAACTGAATGTAAATGACAGTAAAGCTTATTGAGATTTTTTTATGATATATTTTGTATATGTGTCTATTTAAACTATTTTCTCATTTAAAAAAGTAAATGTCCATCTATGTGTTAGCCATTAGGGTTACTGAGATATTCCTTTTATAACAGACAAACGACTTCAGCAACAAGTTTAGAGGGGAACAGTTTAAAATCTCGACCTAGCATTCAACCAGCCTTTGAATGCATAATTTACGCACAAATCTGGAGATGTGAAATGAGTCTCAAATCCCCTTGTGCACTTGTAACTCTGATCTTTTATTTATTGATTTTAAACAGGTTTCTAAGGTTTCTTTCTTTCACCTCAGGAATATTGCTAAAATAAAAAATAAAAACATCCTGTCCAGGAGTGATGCAGAGAAACTAGTCCATGCATTTGTTGCACTTCAAGGCTGGACTACTGTAATTCCTTATTATCAGGAAATCCACAAAATGCAATTAAAAGCCTTCAGTTGATCCAAAATGCTGCAGCAAGAGTTCTGATGAATATTTAAAAAAGAGATCACATTTCTCCTGTTTTGGCTTCTCTGCATTGGCTCCCTGTTAAATCCAGAAAATAGTTTAAGATCCTCCTCCTTAATATCTACCTCTATATGTTTTTATGGCAAGGTACACAGTGAGGGCCTAGGCAGCATTTAATCCCATGACTCCCAGGTGAGTCATGCGCTCTAACCAGTCAGCCAAAGGGATGTCTCTGTGGCCAAGCAGCCAGGGCACATAATCAAACAGAGCCATAGTTTTCACATGTTCGTAACAGAGCACTTTGCTCTTACACTGCAGGTTTACTGGTTGTTCCTAGTGTTTTCTAAAAGTAGAATAGGAGGCAGATGTTTTAGTTATCAGGCTCCTCTCCTGTGGAACCAGTTCCCAGTTTTAGTCCATGAGGCAGATACTCTGTCTGTTTTCAAGACTAGGCCTAAAACCTTCCTTTTTGATAAACCTTATAGTTAGTGGCTTAGGTTATCCTGAGCTATTTTTTAGTTATGCTGCTATAGGCTTAGACTGTTGGAGGACAGACTGACCACGTGTCTTCACTCTTTTACTTTTCTCTTCTACTACTCTCCAGATGTATTTTTTTTTCTGCTGTTATTGCGATTTTTAACCCTGTTTTCTCTCAGTATTTTTCTCCCCATAGAAGATCCAGCCGGTCTGGTACCCTGCTCAACTATAATGCCCCCTGCTGGATGGGGAACATCGGTCCAGATGATGCTCAAAGTCACCGAGCGTCCTCCATGCTGTCTCTTCTCTGTCTTCTCAGACCCCCAGATGGTAGTGGCAGATGACCGCTTATACTGAGCCAGGTTCTGCCTGAGGTTTCTTCCTGTTAAAGGGGAGTTTTTCCTCTCCACTGTCGCCACATGCTTGCTCAGTATGAGGGATTGCTGAGGAATTGCTTTGGTTGGAGTCTGCATGATCCGGGCACATCCTCACGTAGATGACTCATCGCAATCTGCTGGGATTCCTTGCATAGAAAACTTTATTGATTGGAATGTTTTTGTAATTGTATTGAAATGATTTTTGCTGTAAAGTGCCTTGAGATGACATTTGTTGTGAATTGGCGCTATATAAATAAAAGCTAATTGAAAAGTGAATTGAATCTGTGCATAAATGTGGTCTTGTCTGTATATATCAGGTGATTGGTGCGTACGTATTTAATGATTTGTACTCATAGGAACAGCTTTGAATTCGTAGTTAGTTTTGAGCTGGTGTAATTTCAAGTTATGCATATTTAAACTGTATTTCGTATTTGTACGTTTTTGATATTTGTGTGTACATGTGAACACACAATTGGAAGTATACCTAGGTATGCACAAAGAGGCAGACAAAAGTTACAAATCAAGTGCTACGCACACACAAATGTGTGACTATTTTATCTCCATAGCTTCGGTTCCACAAACGAGGCTAACCTGAAGCCCCACTCAATCACCCTGGCAACATTAAGTATTTATCAGACTACATTTTTTTTTCTTTCCTTCTATACTTCCTTATCTAGCATTTATTGACAGGGGCTGCCTTTAAAGTGACGCTGAAGCACATGAGTCATGTTTGTTAAGCCTCGTTTGAATCAGCTCGACTTGAATTCCCTTGAGCTCCAAATAAGTCTGAGGTGAAATTTCTCACAAATTCAAGCGAGGATGTTTCAAATGAGTCTCAAGTTCCTACTGCCATTCTGCTCCCCAGCCCAGCAACTAATTGTCTCCACCTGTTCGCTCCCTCTCACCTGCACCCATCACTGTTTGGTTCTCAGGCTTTCAGAATTAATATTTGCTCTTCCTCAGCATGCTTAAACTCCCTCATTCTCATGAGGTTTTTTTGTTATTGCTTCATATTCTTCAATCTCTGCGCTTTTTGCCCTCCTGTGTATTTGTATGTTTTGATTTTTTTCCCTTTTATTAAAACATCATCAACTCATCCTACTACATTTTGGTCCAAAACTAAACCTGACAATTGTGGGAGGTCCCCATAACTACTTGCAAGACATTTTGGTCAGGTAAATAAGAGGCAAATAAAGTATTTAATACAGAACTGTGATCTAAAGTTTGTCTGAAGTTTAACTGGTAAAGAATCTGCTCTACTTGTCTGTCTTGGAAGATGTATCATCACTTGTACTGCTACTGCAGTAAAAACGACAAAATACCCAAAATGCTACATTTCTTCCTAAAAACTGATAGAATCCTTAGATCAATGTGCTTGTCTTGTAGCATCTGTGTAAACGCTGAAGTACATTACATTTAACATGCTGTCTACACCTAAAATGATCTCATCTAGAATTCAAATCCAAACATGCCTGAGCAAATTTCATATAGAGGGGATCATCAGACTTGATAGACAAACTTTTACTGCTGATTGACCAGCATTTTTGTTTTTACTGAGTTGCTTTAACATTCATGGTGGAGATGAACTACTGGAACATTATATTTCCTGCCTCTGGGTTTTAATAAACCTCGATCTAATGTCAGGAGACGTGGTCTTTTGTTATTGTAATCTCCAGACAGGAGGGTGTTTTTGCCACCGTGCCAAAGTCTTTTATCCATTCATTCTGATAAAACCCTGAGTCATCAGGGCCCGTGGCTTATTGGTGAATTACTGAAGCAGTTATTAAACAGACTTGCTCAAAAATCTCCACTCTGTTTAGAGTATTGCACTTATCATGATTAGGGTATTTAGTCTAAAAATGTATACGTCCCCCTTACAGATATATTTGTTGCTTTTTTTCACATTGTAGTTTCAGATCATCACATAAGTATCGACATTAGAGGAAGATGGGTAAAGGCAAATGCTATTTTCAAATGATGGTTTCATTTATTTGAGAATTTGATCAGGACTTTCATTTTCCTGCTGTAGAATCCAAGAGTGCTTCAGCATAAAAGTAGTCCCATACAATTATACTACCACCATTTGACTGTCAGTTTACTCTTTTGTTTTAAGTTTATATTTTACGCCAGAGTTAAACATTATTCAGAAAGTTCCACCATTCTGTCATCAGTCCACAGAATATTTCCTCAAATGCCATTAGGGATCAAGATGTTTTTTTTTTGTTGTTTTTTTTACAGCTGTTAGGCTCTCTTGTGGAGGCTGTTTTTGCCCAGTCTTCCCTTCTCATACTTAAATCATGAACCCAGACCTTACCTGAGGCGGGTGAGGTATGCAGAGCTGTAGATGGGTTCTGAGTTCTTCTCTGAGCTCCTGGATGAGTTATTGTGAGTGGTTCTGGTGGGTCGGCAGCTCCGGGGTGTTCACCACTGTTCCATGTTTTCTCCATTTGTAGAGCCACAAGCCAAAAACATGGGTTTGAAACATTTTCCAGACTGATGAGTTTTTTTTCTAATAAAATCCAGTGTACCCAAATAATTGTTAAACCCCATTAATTCATGATTTAATACAGCCAGGTTGGATTGGATCCACAATGCAACACTAAATAATCTACTGAAAACCAACTGGATTTAGCCCTGCGGTCTTACAACTCGAATCACTCCTCTATAAAGAAAAACCACAACCAGGTCTTTACGTAACATAATATAAAAAACGTTTATTTGCGCTGAAATCTACAAACGCGTCGAACTAAAACAATATTCAGAGAAAACAACTTTTCTAATATGAGGCATTACAAAGCAAAATACTTACATCTCAAATATATTCTGTTCATCTCTTATACAATACTCAAACATTTACCTGTTAAGATTGTCATTTAAGAGGTCTACTGTGTGCTTTATTACCAAATAGAAAAAGCTGGGGTTCACTCAAGAGGATGCAATACACACAAAGTTACAAATAAACTTAGTTTTTAAGATGTTTTTTCTATATATTTTTGCTAAATAGCACACACTAGTCAAATCTGAATTTAGATTTAATGTTAAACACTCTCATGTTAACAAATATAAGCTTTAATTATGAGAAAGAGTCCCTTCCAACGTGTTACGGCATTTTGAATTTCAAAATAAGAAAAAAAAGTAGTCTTAAGATGAAAAACTGAATTAAGAGAATCAAACACATTTACAGAAGCACCTCCTTTTTTTAACGATGCTAAAACTACTAAGAATAAGAAATTAAGTTTTAATAGTTTTCTAAAACAACCTTTCTCAATGTCGAGCTCTCATCGGCTCTAAACATGTAATTCCTTTGTCTCTCTTTTAAAAAAGGGTCCGACGGGATTGATTCAGGGGACAAACCCAGTTAGCTTTACACAGGAAAAACAAAACACCAGAGAAACCACACCGAGCTGCTCAGTAGAAAAATACTGATCACTTCCTACATGCTTAAAAATGGTTCGCAGCCACATTATCTCCATCTTAAAATGTTAAAACACAGAACATGTGAGCAACTTTACTTTGGTGGACAGTCTGTGTAATGAAGACCTTTAAAATGTCTACTTTAACATGCATCGATCAGCTCTCTACAAAATAATCATGTTTCTTTTATGACTGGACTGAATACATCTGTATTTTTTGTGCTTTTGGTGACTACTAAATCAGCCCCTTAGAAAGAGTTCTTACATATGTTTGAGGTCAGAACTTATTAGTTATAACTACAACAATGGATGGTTGGATATTTAAACACAATAACAGATGGATGACTATAACACTTCTTTGTAAAAAGAAGCTATCGGACAAATCAAACCGGCTGATTGGAGCAACGTCTTTTTTAGAAACTATGACATTTATATTAAAGATAGTAAGAGTGGGAACAAATGTTTCATTTGTTTTTCCATAAGTTTCAGCCATGGAAACCAGTTCAACCATATTATTTTTAAGACTATGCCGGAACCCTTAAATAAGGACCCAGTCCCTGAAAGCACCAGCACTAAAATTCACAAGAACCTTTCGGAGCTCTAAGAGCCTCAAACACAACCTGCACACAGCAAAAAAACACAAAAAACCCTACAGGGAAGCATCTACATTCACACAAATACACTCTGTAGCTACACTGTTGCTGAAGAAAAGGAGAGACATTTAACAGTGGATTTTAAAGTAGATGTTTCGGCTCTGGCATCATGATGAAACACTTTCTTGTCACATCTAAGATCGTCAGATCTTCCAGTGACGTGTTTTCTGCAAATCTGACATTAAAGAGAGCTCTTCTTCTTACAAATCAGTAGTTTTCATCATTAGGAAAGACATCTAACCCCCGTAGGTTTCTAAAGCGTTTTAGTGGATGATAAATTTGTGATCGATGATGTTAAACTCCAACCCTAATCTAGAATTTGCATTAAAAGGAAGCAAAGCAGAGAAAACATCTGGTAGTGACGGAGTTTCCCTGCGGATATGACAGAGTGCTAATTCATGAAGATGCAGGAGGAAGCGACGTATCCGGGCGAAACCACAGCGGTGGGTGTGGCGTGTTCTGCTTAGGAATGAATGGGCTGCTTAGCCTACATGAGGAGCGTGGAAGGGAAACACGGAGGCGTCTGGCGACTCTGTGGATTCGGGCAGATAGTAGCAGTCCTTGCGGTGCATGTAGCGCCGGTACTTCGGTTTCAGATGGACGCGTGGCGGAGGGAACAGCTGACTCTACGAAGGGAATGATCAGAAAATAGCCGTATTATAAAGCGTCGTCCAATTGTTCCTATTTGTATCAGGCTGTTCACATCCCTAAAATAGCGAGTAATATTGAACACTGAAGACATTAATATGGCTGCTTACCTCTCTAGGCTCCGGCTGGAAAGTAACTGGTGCCAAATCTGTGTAAAAATACGGTGCTGTGGATTCTAAAAACTGCAAATAGAGACATATATTGGGCTTATTATGACAGTACAAGCACAACAGATATTATACACACTGAATTGAGCTGATGGGGACATTATTTCTTCATCGATCTGTACCTCTGGTGCACTCCCTTCCATGGCAGGCCCAGGAGGCAGGTAGGAGCTTCCATCCAGGGTCTGGTATGGATAATCTGGCTGCTGTGAGCACATCGGTACACAAACCGGAGCCAAATTCCACTGATACTGGTTGGGGACGTCCTGTGACGGGGGTGAGAAAGAAAGAAAACATAAACTAACTGCGATCCTGATTAATAAATGTCATGTAAAGGCGTTTTTAGATTGATGAGAAGTCGGTTCACCCCCTGGTAGTGGTGATACACGGGTGGCTGCTGGGGGTGAACGGGCTGATGGGACTGAGGAAGCATCGGCTGAGGCTGCAGAACAAAAAAAGCATAAATATTCAAACGTCTCCATTTTCTTAACTCCTTCCAGAAGAATTCGTACCCTTGTATGCATGAGCAGATACTTACCGACCACTGGTGGACAAAAGGGTTCATAACGGGGCAGTGAAAGTAGGCCACGCCCTTATGGTAGGTGTAGGGATGTCCTGTGGATGTGGTCAGATAAACTGTTCCGTAGGACATCTGATGAGGGACGGTGGGGTCAAAGTGGGCCATGCGGATGTTCTTAGCTGGTGGCGAAGAGGAAAATCCATCTAAATGGGAACCTTAAAAGGAAAGCCAGGAGCTGGAATCCTGCTTACCTTTTCCTGGAGTGTGATTCCTTCTAACGGCCTGGCCGATGCAGAGCTTCTTTTCTTTGTAACAGATTCCATGAGCCTTTTGATGAAACAGAGAAGTCAATCCTGCACAGACGAGCTGCAATGGGCGTGCCGCAGACGCACCATGCTACTTACGTTACTAAGGATCCTCAGCGCATCTTCTTGGGTTTCAAACGTAACAAACCCATATCTGTTCAAGTAAAGAGGGGGCAGTTTGGGTTTTAAACGGCTGACAGGAAATGCAGAAACACTGCTTAAAGTCAAAAGACTGAAACCCAAAAAAAAAAAAAAGGATGTAACCTTTTTGAGATCCCCGAACGGTCGATTATTATCTTCACGTCTTTCACTGCACCGTATTGGGAGAAGATCTGACGCAGGTCGCTCTCATAGACCTCAAAACATACACACATTATTGTTAATATTGGACATGTTGACATACGTATGTATATCACTGGATATTAACCAAACCTCACCCTCTGGTCAATCCCGCCGACAAAAATCCGATTGGGAATGATGGTGCCGGATGTGGGGTGGTGGTGGTTAATGCTCTCCAGAGGGGGTTCCTGATTTAAAACATCAGAAGTGGAAGAGCTGCTGTTGTTAGGCGACGAATTGCAGGATGAAAGCTTTTAGAAAGAAAGAAAAATTAAGGTTAGGGAGGCAACAAAGTCCCAAAACACACCTTGAAGTGATGAAAGAAATCTGACACACCTGGAGGCTTCAGCTACTTACAGCAGAAGATTGAAACAAATGTTTCAGACTTCAAGATAAAAGTTTAAACAACTTTCATCTCATTCGGGCTGCAGTTTTAGCCCAGCTAAGGCTTTGATGTCTGAATAAAACAGCAATTCCATAAAAAATAACATGAAGCCAGCAGCTGTGGCTTTAACTAAGAGCTATTTCACTAATTTTAATAAAATCTGAATGACATTTCATTGGCTGCAGTCAGAAGTGGGTATTTACTAGTTACATATACTCAGACAAATTTAGCAGTTTTTTGTTGTAACAAATGTACTTTTAGGACTAGTGTTACTGCTGAATACTTTTTACTTGAGTAATATTATCATGAATTGTCACTACTCTTTCTTGAGTAAAATTTTTTGGCTCCTCTTCCCACCTCTGGTTGTAGTTTAAAACCCAAAAGACTCAGATTGGTTAGACATGAACCAAATTACTCAATACCGACTTATGAGTCTTTAAATATGGTCTGTGATTTATAAAAGTTTTATTTTACCCATGAAAAATAGACAATTTTATGTTACTAATATTTTAAATGTTATGAATGCCTTTTCTAGCATTATGACTGTATTTTTTTTGGTGGTTTTAGTAGAATTTACGACTATTATGTCTGTAGTATTACTGTTTTTTCAGACATTTGTTAGACTTAACCACAAATAGAGCAAGTTTAATGCGTTTTGAGTTTTACATTTTTGACTAAGTAAAGTGTGAAAATTCATACGTTTTAGGCTTGTCAGACCTGTACTGAATTATTTGATGGATATTTACTCTACTTGGCTAAAGTTCAAAAGCTGGTCCGGAGCCCTACATTTCTTAAAATAACCCTATATTGGCGTTTGAACGCTAGAAATCAGATGGCAAATTCGCTCAAACTATATTAGTTACATTTTCACCGCAATTTTACACCAAAGAAATGTTATATTTATTATCAACCAGGAACATGCCCGTTGTTGAGCACAAACACTTTATCTCTATCGCAAATTTCGCATTTCCTTAGCTTGACCAAGACAGCGCTTTGAAAGACGGAAATTTAGTAACTTTGGCGAATAATGTGTGTCAGGGTGCCTCGTTGCCTAATATAATGAGGAAAGCGTCCTTAAAGTATAGTCAGTACAAAAAAAAATACATATTTAAAACATTCAACGTCAAAAACGTTAGAACTGTTAGCACTGTTGGCTAGCGGAAATATTAGCAGCGTCGTAAAGACAGTTTTACTCACTGTGTTTTGATTTTCCACCTCCATAGTCAAAACCATACGAATACTTTCTGCCTTTTAAATACGTATTCTAATTCTGATCAGAGTTAAAACATGGCCTGCTACAATTCTGCAGCCGTGCTTCGTTGGCCGCCTCCAACGACGTGACTCAAACCGAAGACCCCGAAGATTGACCTAAAATGGGGAGTGGAACTTTAAGGTAACCATGGAGACAAAACATCAGCGCTGTTTTTGTCGTTAATAAAACCTTAATAGGCCTTATTCATTTTCAAAGCTGTGTTAAACGTTTACTGAAAACTCCAAGAACTGCTCGCTCTCTGAGTAAAAACTAACATTTGGGAATGTTCCCTAAAGGTTATCTGTGAAAGTTCTAGACAGCCTTAATGTGACGTTTAAGGCTAGGCAATTTTTTTGTATAACACACTTTCAACAACAGGGTAATTTAAGGTGTTTTACATGAATCGGTGATAAAGAATATGATAGATAATTAAACAATGAAAAACATAGAACACAACATTTGAGAAAGTTAAAAATAGCAATTCAGCATGAAACATATGATACATATGACATAATTGCTTAGCCTACTCAAAGCCAGCTTTAAACAGCTTTGCAGTCCTTAGGAGGTTTGTTCTAGAAAAGGGGATCAAATTTATTTGGATCAAAGCTGCTTCTCCGTGTTTGGTTCTGATTCTAGGGATTATTAGTAGACTATTGGAGGACTTGAGTGGTCTGGGTGTTTGGTATGGTGACAAAAGGTCTTCAACATATTTTGGTACCAAGCTATTCAATTATTTTAAACTAGTAGGAGTTTGAACTCTATTTTCTGAGCTACAGGGAGCCAGTGCAAGGACTAAATAACTGGGGTGATGTGTTCTACTTTCCTAGCCATAGTGACGACGTGAGCAGCGGCATTCTGGATCAGCTATCTGATTGGCTTTTTAGGCAGACCAGTGAGGACACTGTTCCAGTAATCGAGCCAACTAAAGATTAATGCGTGGATGACTTTTTCAAGGTCCTGTTGTGACATAAGTCCTTTAATCCAAAAAATGTCCTTCAGGTGATAGAAGGCTTTAAACTTTTTTTTATTCGATTTAAATTTCGGTTAGAAAAAAGGTGTATCTTTTTGTGGAATTTGTAAGCTTCTATTTTCAACTAAAGATACTAAAAAATCAGTGTACTGGAATTATTTACGTCTATGCCCATAAATACAGGCCACGCATAGCTTCATCATGTTTTCCAAGTCATGGCGAAATCAAGAAAATTAAAACAGTAGGAATTTCTCAAACGTGGTGCAGTTCTAAGTTATTCCCACACGGAGGCGGCATTTCCACAGCAATTAAAACATTTGTTTGCTTCTGTTTTTTGAACTAATAACTGATCTTAACTCCCGTTTAAAACGTTGTAAAATTTAGACCGTATATACTTATCAGTATTCAGACTTTAAATATAGAAAAAGTCTGTTAAAAAAATCTAAATCGTTTCCTTCTCCCTCATCCACAACAAAATTACTGAACAAAAACCCATGTCTCATCCTGAAAGACACCTTATTTTATTTAATAATACCAATAGTTAACCACACACAGTGGCAACACGTTTTTCCATTAAACATGCTTTTTTAGATTTTTTGTTGTGAGCTCTTTTTTTCTGAGTTTGGAGTATTTTCCCATGTAACAGTAGAATCATCTGAGTAATTCGGGCCGCCCAACTGCTGCTTGTCAGTCATTGATGTTTCAAAGCAAAATGAGGAGGGTGTGTTTTCTTCATTAGTTTAAAGGCTGTTTGGATGCTGATCCAGTTTTACAGCCAAGGAGCGTGAAAGTGAGGAAAAGAACAAGAAGAGGTCAGATGTTCCTGTCGCTTTGAGAAAATGTCCAATTTGCCACTGCTGGTCAGTCAGTCAGACAGTCATGGAGACAGAGGTTGATGAAAAATGAACCATAACAGAAGGGTTCAACTCCTGCTCTGTAATTAGTCTACAAATCTCTGATTTCCCCTCCTTCATCTACAGGCTATTTATAGCCGCTGCATTCCTTATGGAGAATGAAATGATCGCTTTGAGACAGTACAATGCCAGAAATAACAGGTTTGGACAAACATTTGCAGAGGCGTGGTGGGCCTGGCTGACCAGTGCTGAGTTCCACTGTGGTTTCAGTCTACTGTTTTTTCCCCCTCATCCATTTATTCATCTGTTATTCCAAACGGCAGTGGGTTTGCTGGAGGAGGTGCAGGGGGCCGGTGGCGAGTAATGTCATGGTTCGACAAAGGAGCTCGGCTGAAATGGCGTTCCTGCTCAGCATAGCGTGGCGCGTGCGTCACATGACAGGAAGAAAAAAAAAGTAACACCTTCAACTCAACTGTCAGGTACCTATGAGGCCCTGAAGTCGCATACTACATACATACCCTTTTTTGTTTGTGTTAAAATCATACAGCCCTGCCGGGAAAAGTGATCAGCTAAGACATGTGGCTTTGTGTGTGAATGCGTGCAATCACACTCAAATCCTTCTGTGTGTGCATGCATGTGTTTAGACTATCAGGGAAGGAAGGATTTACTCTCAACTGTGTTTGTTTTAAAATTTAGTGCAAAATGAAGTCCATAAGTTACGTGATTGGGGCGTCCAAAGCATCATGCCTAATTCAGTATGTTCAGGTACAAATAAATGGGAAGCAGCTCTTTTAATGTTTAATTACTCTCCTTTTCCTGTTGGTGTTTAAATTTTGCATGCTTGTATCCTCACACTTGTTTAGATTTTCAGTAATCATCTAGAGGTCTTCTTTAGCTTCATTATCAAGAGCCAATCGAGTAAGATCAACCATCCTCCAGCTGTAAACTGAAGAATGGTTGTGGGATGTACACATATATACTCAAACATCTAAAAGTTAAGGTAGTTTGCGTTAGGTGATCACTCTGTAAACCCAAAGTAAATTCTTAAAATCAGTAGATATCAGAATTAGCTCTATTTACCAAGCTTCTACACACTAACAAGGGATTTGACATTGCTTTTGGTTTCCTCTCAAAAAACGAAATTTAAGAAATAAATATACTAAAAAATACTAATACTAATAAAAACAACAAACTTTTTTTTCTTTCATGTGAATATGCTGTGTTTATGCATGTTTGTAGGCAAACAAAGTTGAACTATACTTTTGAATCAATCTGGGGACTTTAAGTATTAATCAGAGAGACAATCTAAAGGAAAGAAACTGTTTCTGAAGCGGCTGATTTTAGCAGACAGCCCTCTGGTGCGGCAATCTGAAGGTAAAACTCTACAGCTTGTGTCCAGAATGTGTGGAGTCTGCAGAGATGTTGGCTGCCCTTTTCCTGACACTAGACCTGTAAAAGCTCTGCAGACCAGATTGCTTGATGCAGTTTGGACCGATCCTTTTCTTCAGATTAACCAAACCGGACAGTGATGGACGGACACAGGACAGACTGAATAACGACCACAGGATCTGCAGCTCCTGTTGTGGGTTGCACTTGTTGGGTTGCGGCAGGATGTATTGTCATTGCAGGGCCTTCTTCTGACCATCTCAGGTCCAGAGAAAGGGTGGTACTGTACCTAGGAACCGGAGAAGGCTGAGTGTTGCTGAGGATGGTGACAGTAGGCAGTGTAGGCGGTGTATTGGCATATTATACTGAAATATTAGATTAACAGATTTTGAAATTATCGGTAATGCAACATATCTCACAAAGTCCTAGCAGTCAAACAAAGTGGTAGGAACTTGATTTGAAGTTTTTGAAGACATCAGGGAAGTGTAAACAAGCAGAAATTGAGCAAAAAATGTGGACCTGAATGTCAAAACAGGGGTCTACACTCAAGTAATAGGGCACAATATCAATGGCGGTTCTTGGGTAAACGATGCAGTGGGGCGACCCAGTCTGTCTGTCCCCCAACCCCATTCCCCAACCTTAAAAAAAAAATAAGAGGAGGGTTTTTATTTTTAAACATATAAAGATTTTGAACAAAAAAGATATAGGCCTATTTGATAGCATTTTTGTTCTTTGCGAAAAAAAAATTGAGATGACCCAAACATACTTTAATATGTTGTAAGTATTTTGGATTTTTAAAGTACCAATGAACGTGGCTCTAATTCTTTAAAAAAAACAACAACCAATGAAATATGACAGACTAAATTACCAAAAAAAAAAAAAAACATTCCATGTTCTCCCCGTGGATCAGTGTGTTCTCTCCAGGTACTTCCAGGTGCTTCCTGACCTACGTTCATGTTGGGAACTGGAAATAAAACTGTGGTGATAATTTTACATTAAATAATCAGACATTTTTATTACATTACCCATCCCTATATTCAGTAGGTTCCTTTATGATCCCAACAATTATATGGTGTGTTATCGTACTCAGTAAAGATATTCTCATCAGAGTGGGAATAAAGTGGCATAAATTAATTGTGGTTTACCTCAGGATTTATAGTCTGATTCTTGTTCACAAACTAAAATGTGTGAAGGCTCAGAATGACATCAAGAATTTAGGAAAACAAGATGCAAATATTCACGAAGACAGATGTTATGATTCAATTAATGTTTTTAAGAAAGACATATAATGAAATATCAGTGCAGTTCAAGGATAAGTCTTAGTAATGACACTAATAAAGGTAAATGTAATGTGTCACACTAGCACGTCTTTTACTTTAACTTTCAGTTGATAATGTGTACAATTTTATACAGACTCTGCAGAGTTTTAAGTTTAGATGAGTGTTAAAGCAAAGATTCATAATATACTTTATTATCACTCCCTAAAGTGCCCTAAATACGCATGTTTTCTTGACACTGAATCACATTAGCACAAGGAAAATGTCCCTTTTGTGGCTTTCTCCAGTGGTTGTTTGTTCTTTTGTGAAAATGCCTCACCACAATGGTGTTGCATTCCACAGCAACACCCGATGATTTCTCTAAATGTAGACATATTATTTAGGGTTTTATATGCCGGGTCCCCGGCTATAGTTAGTGGGTGTGCACATACTGACCTATAATAAAGTAAACATAGTCAACCGAGTTCTGGCCAGCAAATTCTCAGCAAGGACAAGGGTTTGTGTTCATACTTTTAATGCTTTTATTGAAGGTATAACTTGTTCTGACTTCAGATACAATGACACTTTTGAGAATAAAAGGTGCATCTGTAGGCAACTAACAGAGCTGCAACACTAACACTGGGTTATAGAGGATTTAATAAAGAAGTGAACATGAACATAGTATTATCTGCTCTGGTTAGCAGCTACAAGAAAGTGAAGTGAAGGTTCATGTTAAGAAAAGACCAGGACCAAAATACTTGGTGTGAGGTCATAGCCTAAAGGATTGATGTAACATTGAAACTTCCCCATTTTGTCATGTAGAAACCTCAATTTCACTGTGTTTTATTGAGACTTCATGTCATAGATAAACAAGCCAGGTAAAGAGAGAATTAAACAACAAAGCAGCCAAGAGGCAGCCATGGATATAATCATTACGTTAAAAGAGATGATCGTAGATTTGAAGAGAAACAGGGTTAGGTCAAACACTATTCTTGTCATGGAGCATGGAGCCAGGGACGTAAAAAAACTCAACAACCTAATAAAGAAGACTGGTTTTCGTCTGGGGACGAATGTGGAACCTCTGGAGATGATGATGCAAACAAGGATCCTTCATAAAATCAAGAACAAAATGGACACCTCTGAGTATCCTCATGAGACTGTTGTACAGCAACAATGTATTCAGTCAAAGGCTCCCTCATTACAGGAGACCCTTGTAACCCATATATGAGCATCTATGACTCTTTGAAGAAACTTGAATGTTATGATTTACAATATTTAGTTTACCTTTGGGATTAATAAAGTATTTCTGAATCGAAATGAATTGACAATTCCAAAGCATAAGATTTCCAAACCTGCTGGAGGCTGCAAAAAGCCCAATAAAATACAGTTAATTTGGTGCATAAACAAGCTCAAACTGTAATGATATTTTTGCAAGGCTCTGTATTATCTATCATAATCTGAACACTGCAGAATTAGTTTTTTTCTGGTAAAAAGAAATACATTTGACTTTTCTTAGCAGAGTAAAGCATTCCAGATGCTGTGATATTCAAGACATTTCCCTTTTATCCAGCAGTTTTAGAAGCCAACTGGGTTTAGATCAGACAATTACCAATTGTAGATGCACTTATTTACTAAATTCCGCTCTGTGTTTCTTTTTAAATAAAACATGGTCCACTGGGGAGTGTGGCAAAGATGGAGGGGGTGACAAGTTGAGTCATTCCGCAGTCTTTTGGATGCAGGATCATAAATTATTCGGCAGGAAGGTAACACTAATTTTGCATTAGATTCACGGCCCATTGCACCTGCAGATTTTCAACCCCAACAAACACACACACACTGGTCTGCCTCTCCTGACGGCCTGTTGTTTTTGTACAGCGAATGTAGGTCAGGAATGCGTGCATTTGTGTGTTTTTGTGTATTTACTGTAAGGTTGCAGCAGACACACACTGTTCCATGAAAGTCCCCAGACGCATCTCCAAATATAATCTCCACGCGCGCATACACACAAACACGCTGCAGCGGTAGGTCAGTTTAATATTTCATTTGGCTGATGGACGGCTACCACTGCTCTGTGAGCCAAACATCATTACAACACACTAAGTGACTTAACTCTAATTAGAGCTGAAAATCACATTAAATCTGCTCTGTGATACAGAAAGCAGTATTTTTACCCCCCCCCCCCCCCCCCCCGCCAATGCATAGGCTCCTTACATTCGTTTCAATAGAATAAAAATAATTACAGAAAAAATGAATTGCAGCACAGATGAACTGGGAAGATCTTATACTGACAAGATCAGTTAATCCTCAGAAACTATCCTGATGGTCTTTGAAGTTAATTCTCTGGTGTGTTTTTAGGCAGATACCCAGGGTGGTATTAAAAAGGGGGCTATGCAGGAGCATCAAATAAAACTATAATTTATGTATTTCTCTGTTTCATTTGGAAAGCATTTTCTAATTTCTTTTGTGGATTTATGCCAGTGTAGAGTTGGACCCCTGACAGTTGAATAGATGTTCCCAGCTTTGGTGAAATCAGGCTGTTGGTTGTAATTGACATAACCCATAAGGCGTAAGGAGGTAGTTATTATGTGACTTTTTGAGCTCTTTCAGTTTATGAGTTTATGAGTTTATGAGGGCTTCCTTCAGCAAAAAAAAACAAAACAAAAAAAAACAACTAGGAAATTTTAAGAATCATGTTTTCTCAGATTATTTCTGTCAGTACAAGAACAACCTCTTCAAATATCTTAATAGGTGAAGGTGTGTGTATAATCCATGAATGTAAAGAGAGTAAACAACTTCCTATTTAGTAACTCGCTTTAAAACATTGATTACACATGTTCTGATATAAATGGATTGGTGAAACATAATTTTTTTTCCAATAGTTGTTCTGGCTATCGAAGCGTTTGATATTTAAAGGTTCGGTATGGAACATGAGCATGATAGCAACATCTAGTTTATCTAGGTTGTAGTTACAACAATAAAAACATCATTCCAGCTGTTGGGTTGCCTGGTTCGCTGCCGATACACTCAATGACCAACCTGAACCGTGTCCAGTGAGGACTGTATTTTAGAGGAGTTTAACTGACAGCTAACGTTAGCAAAGTTAGCAAGTGAGTTAGCTTACAGATCCAGGAGGCAAATTGCCGTTTCTGTGGGTGTTTGATGCCGTGGAAATTTTTTATGTGGGTCCATCTAGTGTAGGCTTCACCTAAAACTATTCTAGTTTCTTTTCTTCTGCAGTAATTCCTCTCCTGAGACGGATAAAAATATCTCTGGGGCTCTGAAGCAGCTGCCTGACTTGCTAATTCCACCATTTTCCAAGGGCGAATCGAGCTGTGCCGATGATGTAGTTGGATCATAGAGACCCTATCTGTGAACCTGCAACCCGCGACCGCTACTGGCTGGTAGATGTAAAAATAACGTCACTGTCATGCCCGGTTAAAATGTACATTTTGTTATTTTTCCGTACTTTCATTCTGCACCCCACTAAAAGCCCCACGGGTACCAAAATTTTTTTTGGGGGGGGCTTAGTAAATATGATACTTATAAATTAGATGACCTTGATTAAATCTGTGAATATCACCAAAGTGCTTCCTTGAGTTGGATATATAGCCTAAATATTCAATACCAGTTTTTGTGTTGAACTGAACTCTTTTGTTCACGTTTATTTCAAAGAATAAATTGTGTATTTGAATCAAAGAATACTTTTTTTTAGATGTCTCTGTTAGAAATGTACTTAAAAATAGTTGAGAGACTGGTATTCATGCTTATCAGTATCTTGAACTACAATTATCTATGATTTAAAATCAATATAATTTGTTTACCAACACTAACTTAAAACTTTGAGTAAAACTGATGACATTTGGGGGTGAAGAGCATGGACTCATGGGAAATTTTTCTGCACAATAGGGGAGTGCAAAGGAGCCGGTATTTTTATCTGTATTTGTATTAGAGTAAAATTCAAAATAGGCATAAAAATATATATTTTTTCCATGTTACACTATTTACATTATTATCCATTTTAAGAATTATGAATGTGCAATACTCGTTGCTGTTTTTCCAAAAATCCAGCAGGGAACATGTAACAGGAACAGAAATGTAACTATCAGCAGCAGAACAGTTGGAGGGTGACTATACACCGCAAAGACTTATGGGTAATGTTTTCCTGTTATTTGTAGCAGTTCTCCATTTTATGTTATAGTTTGTGTTCCAAATGTAGTCATGTTCTTAAGTTAATCTTTGAGTTATGTTGTCATGTTTGGTGGTTATTTTCTGCACACCATGATGGTGGTGCACGAGAGTCGGAATCTCTGCCCTGACTGTCATGTGGTTGCTGTGTATCTGACTGTTCATGTAAGAGCTGCAAACAAAATCAGCTCACTCGTGGTTGTGTAGGGCAAGTTTCTGTGGAGGTAGGGAGACTTTTCTCTCCAGTAGTTTCGTGGGTGACAACAGATTATTAAGCTATTCTTGTGAATACATATATTTAAATTAGCATTGTAACTAAGTAAAAGTAATACTTAATTTTATTTCCAACTTATACTTAAATTCAGTTTAAAATATTAAGTAAATTGAACCATTATTTAAAAACAAAAATGCTCTATGTTACCTGTGCCAAGCATTTCAGGATTATCTACTTAAGTTTTTTTTCCATGTGGTTTCATCTGTAGCTTACTGTTGTTTTAACTTAAAATTTCAATTGTATTTTACTCTGTTTTGTATGTTACTGTAACATATTTAATTGTTCATGACAACTTATTCCATTTTAGTTTGAATTACTCAATTGACAAGGTATATTAAAGAGATTTGACTGGTTTTACATTTACTCATTATTTTTAGGTGTAAAAATGTTGCACCAGAAAATGTATTATCAGTTTTACTTTTTAGAGTGTGTATTCTTTTTTAAAATGTAGCCTTGATTAAAATGTTTCATATTCATCCTTTAAATGCCAGGCAGAGGTTGTCATGGTGTGACGTGTTTCCATGTCTTTGTCTCTGTGCCCTTAATTTTCCCCACCTTGCTTGAGTTTTCTTGATTGTCTCCTTGATTATTTATATCCCCTTGTCTTCTCTGTCCCTTTCATCATTTCAACACTGTTTAAGTTCTTTTACCTGTGCCTGGGACCTTAAAATCGCTACATGACAAAGGTGGGTAGAGTAGCCAAAAGTTGTTCAACTACTTCAACATATTTTTACTTGAATAAAAGTGTTGAGTGGTCATCCAAAAAAAAATGGTGGATTTCATCAAAATCCACCTTTGCATTTTTGAGTTATGTTGCTAACTAACAGACAAACAAACATCCTGCCCAAAACATAGCCACCTTGGCTGAGGTAAGTAGACCAATACCGACAGTAGATAATGTATATAACTTAGACGAGGGTAAGGTACTTGATCTTAAAACGGCCCATCAGGCTCAGCAGACAGAACATTAAAATTGTGGAACTTGTTTATAAATGAGAGGCCTCACTTCAACATAAACTGTGAATTTTAGTCTCATGCATTTATAGTTAATACAAGCTTGTTCTTCATTCAGTGAAATTATTTGCTGTGACCTGAGATGCCCGAAATTTTACTGAAGTAAAAATGATACATTGTAGAAATATTTGGTAAAAGTAAAAAGTACATTAGTGAAACTACTCCTACAAGTAGTTTAAAAAAACCTTTTGTATATGTAACTTAGTAAATGTAACTAGTTACTATTATTATCTGCCTCTACTGCCAGATTATGTAACCTCGCTATACAGCAACTCAATGGAATCTGACGAAACACATTAATTTCTATAAAAATAAGACAAATACATTTTATAATAAATCTATATGGTAAAAATGAAATATATAAAAAGCAATATTTATTCTATCTTTTGAATTTTAAAGACGATAATACACAAATATTTTATTCCTTCAATTATTTCACAATCTTTTCCTAATAAAATTGAATTATATATGTATTTATTTTATTTAAGATCAAGTATTATCCTTTTTATAAAGTAAAAATAAATACCTTTTAATAAACTAAAGTGTAAATTGAATTAAATAAACTTGATTCAATGTAACTATTATCATGCCTACTATGAAAATTCAAACACGTTTAAGTTTTTCTATGTAGGATTAATTAAAATTGGTTTTGGAAAAAAGTCACTCCGTCACTCATCACGGATAAGTGATATGGATGGAATATTGTGCCAATATATTCAGAAAAAACAAAAACAAAAAAACAAACAAAAAAAACTCATGTGATCATACCATGTGATCTAAACATAACTAACATGCAAAACATTTTTCTTTTTTATTTCATTTAAGATATACATAGTCCTAAATATAAGCTTGAATATAACAACTAATTGAAAATAGAATTCAAAACTCTAGCTTAAAGGATACATTTTACCATATTTAAAAGGACAAGTAAGGTTTGTCACATATTTGACAGTTTCTAGCGTGCTTGACAAAGCAAAATAAAAATTAATGATTAATTCCTGCATATAAAATTATCAATAATTTATTTACAAAGATTTATACCATCACCACCCTCCCTTCCCCCCTGCATCCGTTCGCCTGCACAGTACCGCGCTTCACCTGTGGTGGGAGTCAGAGATGTCCTTGTTTTCTCCTCCCTCCATCTCTTCACCCCTCGCTGTGTTCAAGCTGAACAGATGCCAGTGCTGGGTAAAGTCTTCTCCAGAGGGACTGCCAGCAGCATATTGGTTTATAATTAATGAAATTAGCGCGGCTGTCTGTCGAGGAGGCTTCGGTCCCAGTGTAGGACAGACTGCTGCATGCAGGAAGACAGACAACTTGAGAGCTCAGAGAGAACATGGAAAGCCACAGATAAAGTTAGCTTACAGTCACATGTTAATCATCTGAAAGAACATTGTATTTTCCTAAGTGAAGTCAGCCTCATCTGTCCAAAGAAAATGATTTGTTATTAGTATGTTTTCTTTAGAAAACTTTCATCTGGATTCCGTTTTCCTTGGAGAGAAAATGTCATGTTTTGCACACCTCTGAGAGTTTTTGCTGCCTCTTTTCAATAGATGCATGATATCAAGACAATCAAAAGCCCACTGTAGTTCCTAAAATGACATTGTAGGATTTTTGGAGGCTTCTTTTCATATTTTGCAGTCTGTGCTTGGGGTAAAATCTATGTCTAACCTCTTTTGAAACCCTTTTCTGGAACAATAAGCGGCTACATCTTTCTTGTGAAAGCTTCAAACATTTATTTATATCTTGTCGTGGTCACTTCAACCGTCAGGAGCCTTTACAAAATAAATGTCTGACTCTGAGGTTTAAACAATACAAACCACCTACAAAATGTGTTGTAGTTAAGTTTTCACAGATTGAAAGTCAAATTAATGTGATATTATCTAAACTGGAAATCAGGTCTTGTCTAAAACTGGATATGGGCTAAAGTGACAGAGAATATACCTAAAATAACATGGAACAGAAGAATATTTTCTGCAAAATTGTTACCATGATTTCTATTGCTTCTATGCGGCAGACATTTATTAGCTTCGTGTTCTCTAATGTTGAAGAAGTTATCTTTATCTTACAATAATGAAATAATGCTTATTTGAGTAATTATGAGTATTTCATTACAGAAGCTTTCTAGGAATCCTACATATATTGTGTTAAGATTGTGCAAGTAAGAAAACATGATGTCTTTGACCTAAGTAATAAGGATTAAATCCAAGTCAAATTAACCAATATAAATATAGTTTTAGGGAGAACCTATATTGGCTTTGAATACTGGGGAGGAAACGAGGAGCTAGTAGCAACAGGAATCCCCAAATGCTTCAAGGTAGATTAAATTCTCCAACCATCTACATGCAGATGCATATTAAATATTGATGCTTGAATAAATAATTTGGTAGATTTTGGATGAAATATTTAAAATAGTTTTGCTTGGATTAAATGATGTTAATCAGCCAATATACTGAATTGTGATAAATTACGTTAGTTGTTTACAGGAAAAATTTGAAGAGGAGAGAAGAAGCGTTTCACAGTTAAATTTGTAATTTTTGTTCTGGATGTCTCATCTTCAACTTAGTAATTTTGAAACGAGCGTAGGCTTAAAAGATTCACTAATTCTATGATTTATCATTGTGAGACTTTCTGCATAAACCTGTGTGAAAAAAAAAAAAAAAATCCCCAACACAACACACACCGCTAATCAGAGCCCACTAACCGTATTTTGTTCATTTTCAGGCTCTTCTCCTAATTCAGTTAGAGTTGCTCAATCCATCAGCAGTCATCAGAACCCTCTCGCTGTGCCCTGATGGAGTCGGACCTTTGGCTCATTTGAACACAAAATGATACAGCTTCAGCTTTATGTGAAACAAGGGTTCACCTTGTTATTTATTCAATAAAATAAAAGGAAAATTCTGCATATACCATGTGATAGCATCCTTTTAACTCATGAGTATTAGTTCTTTTTCTTACTCTTCATAATCTTTTCTTATTCAATCAGGTATTCTTGCA
Organism: Apricaphanius iberus; assembly: GCA_028564705.1. NCBI lineage: Eukaryota > Metazoa > Chordata > Actinopteri > Cyprinodontiformes > Aphaniidae > Apricaphanius > Apricaphanius iberus. The sequence goes on from JAPXFQ010002352.1 coordinate 371,419, forward strand.
CAATTGTGATTGCTTTAAAGGGCCTATATTATGCAAAATCAACGTTTTTGAGCATTCAACCATGTTCTAATGCAATTTTCTTATAAAAAAGCCCAGCCATAGTGATTTTTGGTTTGTTCAATGCATTACTCAGTAATCCTCCTGAATCCTGCACGCTGAGCAGCTGCACCGCCCTCTCCTGAAGTATTTTACTTTCCAAAATGTCTCTGCAAAAATGCTATTTTGGCTGCAAAGATTACATGACTTTATTCAACATTTCTAAAGAACAAGATATTTGGAAGAAATGGCTGACATTTCTCTCCGGAATCCCAAATTAAACCAACAGGTTTTTATGTGACCGTCAATTCACCGAAGCTTGGCAAGAACCAAAGCGAACTGTTGGAGAGAATAACTCTTGAAGCTGGATCAATTCCAATCATAAAGACGCCTGATGGAGCAGCCAGAGCAGTAAGTAAACTCTAGCTACATGCTAATGCTAATGTGTCTTAACCATTAATAAAGCTGCTTTTGTGAACTCATAACAGCATCGTGAGGTTACTTTATTGATATGTAAACCGGTGCAAACAACGCCCAAGCCTTTTATAATATCCACTTGGTTCTCAACCTCATTCTCAGAAGCGAGAACGTTTTAGAAATACATACGGGCCTGGAAAGATCTGCCTGCTTCAGCACTCTGTCACTGGACTCGGCTGCTATGGTTTGGGCTCCATCTATACCCTGCAATGGGCTTCGTCTACACTCAGCTATCAATAAGAAGCTGGTAGCTTAGCTGTTGAAATCAACTTTATTGTGTTTACACAAAAAAAAATAAACCAAAGGTATGAGTCATTTAAATGACTGAAATATTGCTATAATCTTACTTATAACATTTTTGCCCATGCTGTTTTGCTGCTGCCAGGGCTCACAGCTACATCATGTAATGGGCGCCACCCATGGGGGGAGGCGGAATTATAGAGAAACTGAGCGTCTTAGTTCCGTGTCGATGACTTATTCCAGGATATAAGTATATATATAAATATAATTTTCCTGGACAAATTAATACTATAAAATGCCAACGGTAATATTTTATCATATAAGTGTGTATCTTAGACCTTGAAAGATGTAAAATAACATGATATATGCCCTTCAGTATTTTCTATGGTGTGACAAGATGCTTAACACTGACCAAGCGTTATTTCATACTTGATGTTCTGTACCCATATTTACAACTGATGGTTTGATATAATTTCATGACATGTTCTCACAATTTACCAAATGGACACTTTTGGTTAGGATCTACCAATGAAGATCCCAGATAGTGATTTTGGGTTCATCATATGTAAATTAAATAAATCAATAGCGTTTTTATGGTTATCTTTATAAGTTATCTAAGCACTCAAGAACCAAGAGAATGCTGAATGATTTTCTTCAATTTTTGTGGCCCTCGTAGCCTTTTTTAACAGTGGATGGGACAAAAATGGGGAAAGCCTTAGGGTAAATGTCTGTTGAGCCAGGACTTGAACTGGAGACAGTTGCATTCATTATTGAAGTCTCTGCACTTGGGGTTTTCGCTTCACCACTACAAATGAAGAGAAATAAACTGATACGAAGATAAACAACAAATGGTTACGAAAAAGGGTCATATTTTGGATGGCTGGTCATGGCTGGTGTTGGACCAAAATGCAGACAAGGGGCTCATTGTGTTATATTTAATTAAAGAGCAAAACTTATGCCTCGAGCACAAAGAAAACAAGACATGAAGGTTGAGTACAAAAAGATCCAGTGAAGAACAATGACCGACAAAGACCTTGTATTCTGAAGGGGGTGATTACTAACAGGGTGCAGCTGGGAGAGAAAGCAAAAAGGTTGACAGAGGGATAATTAACGCTGAGAAGCTGAACTGCGACTTAAAGAAATTACTTAAAGAAATCCAACGGGATAAAGAAAAAAAGATAACATATTTATAACGAACACAAAGAAATCACCAATAAGACCTTTCTAGCAATAATGAATTGGCCATGCAAAGACCTAATGAAAAGAAACAAGAAGATGAAACCAAACCCAAACTCCCAAGAATTGTGACAAACAGTTTGTGTACAGATATGAAACAAAGAAATGAATTAGTCATTTTGTTTTACTCTTTGTTGTTATGAAGAATCTCTTTTGATATTTGAATCTTTTTTTCAAATGAAACCCCTCCACAAAAAAAAAACAGAATAGGAAAAAAAAAAGAGCAGCTTACTTACAAGAACAGTATTTTCATTTTTTTAGCCCATGGTGGTGTAGTCACCAGCATAAATATAGCGAAAACTGAGATTTACTGGTGTGTTTGATCCCTCTTTCCATACCAGAAGAAAACTCAAACACTTTCTATCTGGAGAATATTAAATATGACAAAAAGTTCACTTTGTGAACTAGAAACCGTAACAATAACGTAAATATAGTCTTTTATGGGTATTCTTTTCTACATCAGTCTGGCGTTGTCCTGATTTTGTTTCCATCAAGCTCTAGTAATCAGCTGAAGAAATTGATGACAAGCTACATGAAGCTGAAGATTAGCTCTAGAAATTTTCCTAGCCCTGCTTTAAGGACTTCAAGATTTTTTGAATGCTGATGTCATTATATTAAAATTGTTGCTACCTGCTGGGGTATCATAGGTATTATGGTGCTTTTGAAAGTTAAAAAAGGAACACTAATTTTATTTTGTTGTTGTTGAAAAAATCCATGTGCAATGACCCCCCTGTGCCACCAACCCAGATTCTAACTCGCAATTAGCTAACTAGATCTACTCCTTTGACAAAGTGTAGAATGTCTGTGTGTTTTAGATATCAAACTGTGCTTAACTGTATTATTTATTAGAATTATGTTTTACATGGATCAATTATTAAAACTACAGCAGTCTCAAAGTTATTTTCGGTCAAACGTTCCTGAGGAGATTTTGTGTTTTAGTCAATTTATTTCAGTCTACTGATTCAGGGTGAGGAACTATCACTATTTAAACTGCAGACGATTAAGACCTCCTCCTCCTCTCAGTTTGATTACAGATCTGCTTCCTCAGCTCTCCTTTTTTCTACTGCTGAGTGCAACTCTGGACTTTGGGCATCCCGTTGGTAGTGCATCTTGTTTGTCTCAAAACTCTACTGTTATGACATTTGTACTCCATCATATTATAAACAGGCAGAGTGGGTGCTGGCACTGCCAAACCACTAATGGTTGTAATTGTTAGCAGTTGTTTAGGCTGCCTGGGCTAACGACTATGTGTGTATTTATATGAACATACTCCCAAGTATATCTTGTGTTAGCTCATATTTACAGACATTGTAAAAAAGTAAGAACAACTCCTTTCTGCAGGGTTGTAACTTTTAAATCATGATAGACAGTGCCGTGAAAAAGTTTTTTTCTTCCTTACAGATGCCATTTGGCAGATTTATGTATTGTATCATATATCATAAGGGGATATCATTTTGTATAATATCTGACAAAACAAATATGAACAAAAAAAAAACAGTTTACGAGTGATTTATATATCCATCATCTTCTGTTTGATCTAGGGTTGGGTCAAGGGGGCAGCAGTCTAAGCAGAGCGACCCAGAATTCCGTCTCCTCAGCCACTCTGCCAGCTCCTCAGGGGGATTCCCAAGGCATTCCCAGATCAGTCGAAAGACTGGTGTCTCCAGCGTCTCCAAGGCCTACTCCTGGTGAAATGTTCCCTGAACACCTCACTTTGGAGGCGTACAAGTGGTGGTTTTATTTTTTACATGAAAATCCTTGACTTAGGAGGAAGCATAATTTCTCTCTACCCCCGACCCGCTGTTAAATTTTGAATTGATTTTGATTTAAACACAATTTCTTTAAGAGCTGTAGATTAAAAAATAAATAAATAATTGAACCTGTCTAACATCACAATGTATGCTAAAAGATTTCAATAAGTAACAGACAATAACATAAAATCACTGAGAAACATAACTGTTTGACACCTATCAGTCTGGGTTACAAAGTCATTTCTAATGCTTTCAAACTCTACTGAACCACACTGAGAGGCATTATTCATAAATGCAAGAAACATAGAAAAATCATGAAGCTTCCAATTAGAGGTCTGCCGACAAAAATTACTCCAAGAGAGCACCCACGACTCATTTAGGAGGTTATAAATAGCAGCAACAACGCAAGCTCTGAAGACATCGCTGGCTTAAGTTAATGTGTGAGTTCATGATTCAAAATTAAGAAAGAAAGACTGGGTAAAAGATTCTTAGATTGGAGAGTTCATCGGCAAAAACCACTGCTGACCAAAAACCCAGACAAATTCCTGTTTAACATAAAAAAACATTTTGATAAGCCCTAAGACTTGTGAGTTATGTTCTGTGAACTGATGATAAAGACAAGAAACTTTTTGAAAGGTGTCTGTCCAGTCAAGGAAAAAAGTAGCACAGGATTTCAGAATTAGTCTAACATGGTGGTGGTGCTGAGATGGTCAGTGATTCCTTTGGCCCATTAAGACTTGGACGAACTGCTCTTTCACACGAAACCAATAATTCTGCTCTCCGGGCAAGAAAGAGATTGCCCGACCATCAGTTTGGGACCTTAAGCTTGGGCACACTTTGGTTATTAAGCAAGAAAATGAGTCAAAATTAACCAGGAATTTGTTAATGGGTTTAGGGGGTCACCATCTCTTCGGACTTTTGTCTGGTCATGTTAAAGTTTATGAAATTATCCAAAACATGTAAGTGTGGCAATAAAGCAAAAACAGAAGAAACATATTTATTTAAAAAAAAATTACATTTTGTGCTGCTTCCAGAGCAACAAGGAGAGTCACATAACCAGAAAGGTAAGTATGATAAATATATGTGCATCATATTGCAATGGAGGATGAATGACATCAGCACTGATATAGGAAATTATAAAAAGAGAGTTCAGTTTAAGTGTTTCCTGGAGCAGTTATCCAGGGCTGTTTCAGGTTCAGGAACCAGACAGTTGAAGGGAATAAACATAGCTTTATAAACAAACCTAAATATGCTGCACATGCAGGAAGTCCAGGTAATTTAAAACAGAGCTCTGAGCAATAAACTGGAAAATAACCTGCTACATGGAATCTTTAAACAAGGATTAAAAACATAGAATTAAATCTGCAAGGAGAAGCAAAGCTATCAAAATCCAACTGCTTTGATAAAGTTAATCTTCGCTGAGACAAACCATTTTGAAGCTGAGAGTAACCTTCTTTTGACTGGACTTTTCAGGCAGCTGTACCTACCCAAACAGTACAGGCAAAGCTCAGTGAGCGTTGTATGACAAAGTGGACATTTATACTTTACCAAACAAGAGCATAACAAGGGTCTTCAGAGTAAATATAGGACATTTTGCTCATACATTGAAAGGGGTTGCTATCATCTTTTTCCCACACTCGATTGGCTTCGAATCCTGCCCGGATCTTCAGAATTCAGCCTTCCAGAATTTATGTTAGATAGAAAAAAGGATGAATTGCCCACTTTTAAATTGAAAGGAAGGCAGAAAGGGGAAGTACAAGTTTTCCTGGAAAGAGACTCTGTCCTCCAACACTTCAAACATACTTGGTTGCTTGCTGTGTTTGGTGTGAGGGAAGACATGCATTAAAGCATGCTAATCTGTGGGCTCGTGCGGCACTGTGGGGTAACAGCCGGTGCCAATCCAACCCAGTAACGGTCCAGCAGGCCGCAGTGGGAGCCAGCAGAGATGGGGAGGAGCGTGAAATCCCAAACACCTGGTAGCTCTTTTTGTACAAGAATCTACAGCTGGTGCAGGGAGCCCACAACCATTTGCCCAGTTGTGCTTCCACTGGTTTACACTGAAGCAACACCAGTACTCCGTCTCAGTTTGTTTGAGGTCCCATTAGTGCCAATAACACAGTAACTTATATGAAACTGAATGCATAAATGTAACACAAGCAGCTTTGTCTTGAATTTGGTTTGAAGTCTTCTGATCACAGTTTTAAAAGAAAAATGTCACTTTCAACAATTTTAAGTTGGCAGTTTCCCATTCCAAGGCATTCCATTTAAAGTAGTGAAGCAGAACATTATGATTTACAGAGTATTAATTGAGACATTACTACCTTACATATAGTAACTACAGAGGAACATAAAAACAGTTATTTTTTTGAGAAGGAAGGGGTAAAGGAAAGCAATTTTAAATGGTAATTTGTTTTACCTTGTTTTGCATCACCTGTAACTCTAATTGGGACCCACTTTTAATATGTTCCATTTTGCAGCATGTTCCTTATATGGGGGTTCCTTAAAAGTAAGTATTCATACCCAGATAACTTTTTCACGGATTTAATTACTACAACAAACTTTATTTTCTATTTTCAGGATTTTATCATAAAAATGGCTTTGTAAGTTATCCTTAAAATAAAACTGACATGATTGGCTTTCTGGACTCAGAGACAGAACAAAACCAGACACAATGAACAGATGAAGTTTTCTTAAAATAAGCTTTATTTTGCTAGGATCTGCTCGTCATCTCGTGAGGTATTGGGAAATGGGAAACCAGGGAGCTGAGTTGAATTGAAAAAGGAATAGGTATTGAAGTTAACAGGATGAAGAGCATCTGGAGATATGATTTTGGAAGTTTGATTCTTACAGGTAGTCCGGAGAAGGGTTGCTTAGAGAGAGGTAAGTCGGAAACCGAGATTTGTGAAGGTGTGAAGGTGGGGGTGTGATGTCCGATAACCTTTTGTTGTTTTTTGCAGGTGGATAATGAGGATGATGGTTTGGAGGTTTAGTTTTCTTTTCTCTGAAGGTGAAGATGAGGAACACCTGTTGGCTACTGCGTCCCAAGCCCTTCAGAGAAGGTTGGGGAAAGAACACCAACACACCCACTCTCCAGCACACAGCCAAAACTCTTGAAAATAATATCCAAATGTATAAAAATCACTGAAAATCAACAAGTATGGATACCAACTCAAGAATGGGGCTACGATTAGTCCCCTGCATGCCTACATGCCTGACATCAGGCTGTGGGCTAAGAGTGAACAGGGCAATGATTCCCTTATACACACCACCAGGATCTACAGCAATGACAGTGAGTTGTCATTCGGGCTTGAAAAATGTAGTAGGATGGTCACAAAGCGAGGCAAGGGAGTCCACACTGAATGGGGTCTCACTCACAGAGGGAAAAATGGAAGACATTGAGGACAGTTACAAGTACCTGGGGAAACCACAGGCAAATGGCAACCTTGAAAAGGCAACAAGGGAAGCAGCAACAGCCAAATACCTACGAGTGAGGCAAGTCCTAAGTAGCCAGCTCAATGGAAAGAACAAGTCCAAGGCAATAAACAGTTACGTCCTTCCAGTGATCAGATACCCCATAGGAATAATAAGTCCCTGAGATACAGACCACAGATGTTGAGACATGAAAGCTCCTCCCCATGCATGACGGGTTCCATCCCGAATGCAGCAACTCAAGACTGTACAAAAGCCGTAAAGAAGGAGGCTGAGGACTGATGAGCCTGAGAGCCACTATCCAGGATGAAACATCGAAGCTCCATAAGTAAATCAAGGACAAGGCTTCAACGGATGATGTACTTAGTGAATGCCTGAGACAATGGCAAAATGAGGAGGTTCTGGAGGAGGAACTATCATGGGAGGACAAGCCCCTACATGGGATGTATCACCGAAACATAACAAAGTGGCGGATCTCAAGAAATCCTACCAATGTTTAGAGAGGGCTGGCCTACAGGACACCACAGAGGCCCTCATCCTGGCAGCAGAGGAGCAGGCTCTGAGCACCAGATCAATAGAGGCCCATCTACCACACCAGACAAGACCCAAGGTGTAGGCTGTGCAAAGAGTCATCTGAGACAATCCAGCACATAAGAGCAGGGTGTAAAATGCTGGCAGGGAAAGCATACATGGAACGTCATAACCAAGTGGCTGGCATAGTATAGCTAAACATCTGTGCGGAGTACGGGCTGGTAACCCAAGGTCAAAGAGGGAAACACCTCCAAAGGTGGTGGAGAATGATCAAGCAAAGATCCTGTGCGACTTCCAGATTCAGAAAGACAGGGTGGTAATGGCGAACCAACCGGACATTATGGTGGTTGATAAAGAGCAGAGAAAAGCTGTTGTGGTGGATGTGGCAATACCAAGTGGTGGTAAACTTCATGACAAACTTCATGAGAAACCAAGGGCTCAGAGAGGAGCCAGAGAAGGCTTGGAAGGTGAAGGTGACAATAGTACCTGTGGTAATCGGAGCACTCAGGGCACTAACCCCCAAACTGACTGGAGGAATGGCTCCAGCAGATCCTTGGAAGAACCTCAGATATCTCAGTCCAGAAAAGTGCAGTACTTGGAACAGCAATATATCTATAAAGTGATGCTTATAAGAGGTATTAAGAAAAGTAGTTAGTTGAGTGTTGCCATATTGGAATTCCATCTTCTCTAACAAACTTAAAGGAGCATGAAGCACGATGAATAAACAAAATTCACAAGCGACGCGGGTGGGTCTGTAAGTAACTGCAACGACTGAATAGGAGCATGCACAAACTCTTAAGCAGCGTTCACACCGGTCAGCTCGTCCAAGCAGAAAATCGCTCAAACGGATGTGTGTTGATGTTTTGAAATTAAAACACAGCTGATTCCACACTTTGTAGTTAGCGTTGGCGCATCACGTCAGTTTGTCAGCAGTCGAGCCAGGAATTTCACTTTTGTTTCTCTGTCATTTCTGACCTTTCCCTCCCTCTGCTGCCTTGTCTCTCTCTCCTTTCTCCTCTAACTGATATACGTACCATAGTTGCCCTAACCAGGTTTGGCTAACGTTAACTAACAAGAAAGTTAAAAGAAAAATATTTAACTGATTACCTGGCACTCCAATATCCTCCTATATCTCCGATAGCTACCGTCGGCATCTCGTCCTGTCTCCCCTGCCATGCAGCTCGTGATCGCATATCCAATATATATTCGGGTGCTGATCTGACTTTTATCATATTTTGCTTTTGACTCATGCTGCTGATAAAGACTGTTTCCTCTTAGAGTCACTTTCAGTGTACTTTGAGTTTCGCGGTTGCGTGAATGAACTGCAAATGTCTTCTTCCTATTTGAAGCGGAGGTTCCGTGAATCTGCAAGCAGCGTCGACTCCACTCTACCCCCTGCCACAGTGCGGGAATGTTCAGGCATGAACTGAAAAAGATTTTGCTGAATACAGCATGTTCAAGAAAATGGAATGATACGCGCTTTCGCTCATTCTTTTTGGCTTAAAACACTTCATCACCCAATAGCATTAAAAAACTGTACATGCATGTTTATTTTCGTTAAAATTCCTGCCCCTTGCTCCTTTAACTGGAACACTGCTAACACTGATGTGACACCATTTCCACCTCCATGTTCAGAGGTATACAGTGGGGCAATAAAGTATTTAGTAAGCCACCGATTGTGCAAGTTCTCCCACTTAAAATAATGATAGAGGTCAGTAATTTTCATCAAAGGTACACTTCAACTGTGAGAGACAGAATTTGAAAAAAAATCCATGAATTCACATTGTAGGATTTTTTAAGAATTTATTTGTAAATTATGGTGGAAAATAAGTATTTAGTCACTTCAAACAAGGAAGATCTCTGGCTCTCACAGACCTGTAACTTCTTCTTTAAGAAGCTCTTCTGTCCTCCACTTGTTACCTGCATTAATGGCACCTGTTTGAACTCTTTATCTGTATAAAAGACACCTGTCCACAGCCTCAAACAGTCAGACTCCAAACTCCACTATGGCCAAGACCAAAGAGCTTTCGAAGGACCCCAGGAAAAGAATTGTCGACCTGCACCCGACTGGGAAGAGTGAATCTACATTAGGCAAGCAGCTTGGTGTGAAAAAATCAACTGTGGGAGCAATTATCAGAAAATGGAAGACATACAAGACCACTGATCATCTCCCTCTATCTGGGGCTCCACGCAAGATCTCATCCCGTGGGGTCAAAATGATCATGAGAACGGTGAGCAAAAATCCCAGAACCACACGGGGGACCTGGTGAATAACCTGCAGAGAGCTGGGACCAAAGTAACAAAGGTTACCATACGTAACACACTACAATGACAGGGAATCAAATCCTGCAGTGCCAGAAGTGTCCCCCTGCTTAAGCCAGTGTATGTCCAGGCCCGTCTGAAGTTTACCAGAGAGCACATGGATGATACAGCAGAGGATTTGGGAGAATGTCATGAGCTTTTTAATGTTTTTTACATTCTTCATTCACAGTTTAAAAAACATACATTTGGCCATTATCTTTGGAAGTATGTTTTGCATTTATACTTAGGCCCCTTCTTTCTTCTGATGCACCCTCAAAGCTACTATGGATGAACTCAGAGGTTTGCTAGAGAAAATTAGTGGCCATTCTTTAACCTGAGGAGAATATGGCGTTGGTCAATCATACTGTAGGGCTGGTTCCCTTCTGCAAGAACAGAGTGCAAAGTGAGAACTCTAATTGTGCCAGTCTGGTAGATATATCCCCCAAAAGGAAAAACAGCTTTATTCATAACTGATTTCCCATCCTCTTCACAATGATGCACTACTTTGTTTAGGTCCACCACATAGAATCTCTGTAAAACACATAAAATATTGTGGTTTCAACATGAAAAATGCACAACTCTGCTTTCAGGGGGATCAAACACATAATTTCTATGTTAATAACAGTCTCATGTAATCATTTCAGGATAATATAAATCTGCTTTGGAGTTTACCCTTTCAGTGTTTCTTCTGTTTATTCAGACTGAAGTTGTTTAAAGTATCATCCACCGCAGGGTAGATAATGACTTCTCATAACTTTGATGCTTTCCAAAACACCTAAAGGGTCTTTGGCAAAGTTAAATTAACTCTATAAAATCTAGCTTTTCAAGATAAATTCATTTCACTATAAATTTCACCACTAAATATTTGTTTTAATGACCAGGAATGCTGACTCTGCAGAAGTTTCTTGTTTTCTAACCAATTATGACAATGATATTAATCAGAAGTCATATATAACTGTTTGATTTAATTCTTTTCAGTATTTTGTTTGGAATGTGTTTAAGCTAAAATAGGATATTTGTTGCTGAAAACCACAGCAAATGAACCACTTCTGAAGATTGTAATCAACACCCTTCAAGATTTAAAGGGGATAGCTGATGAAAAATACCACTTTACAGTTCATGTGGACATATATTTGGGTTTCTGAGCTTAAAAAACATAAAACTGTCATTTGTTTTCCTTGTTAAAGTTCTCTTTAACCGAACATAAATTGATGTGACTTCTTCAGTTTAGAGTTAAACTGGGATTTTTTTTCCCACGCTCCCGGCTTTGACCTCAAATCCTACAACATTTTCTTGACCCCTTTAAGGAGAAAGTATAAACTTTTAACTCTTTCTTTTCTTATTTTTGTCCACTTCAGACAGAATTATTTAACACTGACAGGTTCATTTATGAACCATAAACTCTTGTAAACTCCCAAATTCTGAAAATCTTTGAACATACTTATTTAGTGTAGTGGAAACGTATTGTTTTTACAGAACATCTTTTCTAAAATTCCTGTCAGTCCTGCTGATACTACTTTGCCTACAGTGGACCCCGTTTGTGAATACAGCAGTACTTTAAAAATGTTGTAGCCTCCAATTTTAAATGTTCAAAACCCAATGTATATTAATAAACATTAATACAAAGTGGAAAATGTCTTAGCACTACCAAGCCAACATCTACATTTTTCCGTATCTCTGCTCTTGAAGGTACAGCCAATCAGCTCCAAGCAAATTAAAGTGATGCAACTGGATATGCTGGTTAGCAAATGCCAGTCAAAGGTCTGTAAAGTAGCATTGCACCCAGATCAGTGGTGTCCAAAGTGAGTGTTCAGGGGCCAGTATCCTGCATGTTTTAGTTTTCTCTAGGTTAAAACCACCTGAATCAAATGATGGCTCGTTTGCAGGCCTCTGCAGAACTTTAACCTGCTGAGGAGGTAGTTGGAGCATCTGAATCAGCTGTGTTGGAGCAGAGACACATCAAAAACTGGAAGCACTGCATTTTCTCTTGAATATTCTAGACAGATTAAAAAAAAATCTGAAAACTATTGGAGTTACATTATACATAAAATCCGGAAATACAGAATCAAACAAAAATGGGTAGGGATCCACTTTAACCCACTTTTGCCAATAGATCATCACTTAGTTAAATTTAGAAATATTGGAGCAAATAGAGAGGGGAATCTTTGACCGGTTCTTTTTGTAAAATCTCTCAATGTTAGCCTGAGTCCTGGGTTCTGTCTGATATTTCCTCTCTTCACCTCTCTATAGGATTTAGTTTTATGAACTAAGAAGGCCATGAAAGAAGATTGATGTCAAGTCTGATGAATCATTTCTCAGTTGATTTGGTTAACTTTGATGGATCATTATTCTGCTGAAAGACTGACTGACTACCTGTTTTAGATTCTCTGGTACAGGGAACCAATAGATCTTTCACCATTCTAAATCATATATGATCACATTGGGTCATTCCTTTTAACTCTACATGTTTGCATTTGTGGTGGTAGGATGGTAGGTTGGGAAAGCATACCTCCAAGATACGTGGTGGATGCCGTTTTATGTCTGTTATGCAGAATTAGTGACTTATTTTACCTCCCTCATCATCCTTCTGACTGTACATGGTACATGGTGGTAAGGTCAATATAGGCCTCCGACGTGTCTCATTTATCGCAGCCCAAGGTATATAAAATGTCTGCTTTTATTTGACCGTATCGAGTAGGATGAATTTGGTTACTTTTGAAGATCAATACAAGTCTTACTTGAATATATTCTCTTGTCTTTACAATTTTAAAGATCTTCCAATATAAACGACCATCTGTCAGGTTACTTAAATGCTGTCTGATCAAATTAAGGAGAAGAATTAAAAATAATCAGGAACGTGTTTTTTTATTTTACAAAAAAATAAAATAAATAAAAATCCCCAATTAAAACTTGGATTTTTTTTGTGTGCAAAAAAACAAAAACAAAACAAAAATCGTCACAAGATTAAGCAACTGTAAGAGATGCATAGTTTTTCTTTTCTCACATTTATACCAAGTGTTGCATATCTTCACCAAACCATTCAGCCCAAAACACCGGAAATAATAGTAGCAAAACAATTTTATAAATATTTTCTTGGCTGCAACAAACAGGATAATTTCTATGAAAACTTGTTGATTTGTTTTAGAGAAACAGACAAAACCAAGAGTAAGCCCATTCCTTGTTCTGAAATGAGCAGTTAGCTCCGTAATTTGGCTTAAAATCCATTTGGTGGCAAGTTTTTGTGTTTTCCACAAATGTAGCCTTTTATTACTCGAAATGGGACATTAAATTATCCGATTCCAGACTGTTAGAAGTTAAAGCCATATTAATTTGGAATTTTCTTTTTCATTTTCCCCTTAAAGGGATTTACTTTGAGTGTCTTTTTGTGGGTGTAAAAATTTTACTGGCACAAAGTAACGCTATTTAGTGGCGCACATCAAAACCCGCCGCTCTGCCAATAATGCGGCAGAGCTGCTATAATTAAATGTTTGTTTTTCAAAGAGATGTGATGTGGTTGTTTGCTGACTCGTTTCATCTTTGGTTGTTTTCAGGGTGTGTTTTACCATCTGTGTGTGTCAAAGTTGTCAGGGCTTCTTGTTGCCATGTTCAGACGATGCCATTCACTCATCTCTCAGCTTCACTTTGCCACTCAGATAAAACATTTCCAGAAAAAGTGATTGCCTCCTTCCAAATTTGTTCAGTTTCTAATTGTTTTTATTTTTTTTATGAAAATTCTTCCTTCCTAAACGATACTTTAGAGTTGAACCAACTAGCTAAGGCTACCTTCTTTAAGGTCGGTGACGGTTGGAGAGGAACATGATGTACGCCTGTATTAATCTTCCATACCTGCTTCATCGTTTCAGGATTCCAGGTTGGCCGATATCTCAGTTCTCCACCAGTAAATGTCCTTCAAACACACACGTCATTTTTGAGGGACCAATTAATCTAACCTGCATATGTTTTTGGAAGGATGTACACAACTATTTACCATTCACAGATTGGATGCATGCGGGCTAATCTTTTTCTAATGCTTTATTGCTGAATCATTGTCCTTAAGCCTAATTCAACATGTGGGTATTTAATCACTTCTTTTTCAGGACATTCAGCCTAATTCAGGAAGGTTTTTTTAAAGAACCTAGAGTGTTTTTGTAATGACCTGAACTCAACAGCGAGAAAATGCTGTAGTTCTAATGAGCTCCAAAATGAAATTTAAGTCAGCATTTGGTCACTGTTAGGATCCTACCACCAGAGATGGAGAACTCAAGTCACACTTAAAGGACTTGTGAGTTGATTTGCAGAGCACATCCATGACTTTCACTAGACTTGCAATGTTAGGACTTAAACTTGGACTTGAACTCCAACATGATAATTGCTAATTTTGGAATTAGCATGTAGCCAACGCTAATGATTTTTTTTTTTTTTTTTTAACTTAGGTTAGATTACTGGACAAATTTTTAAAAAACTTTCCAAAGCCTTTGCAAGTGTATGGGTGACGTGTTGATTATTTATTGTTTTGAAATTTATTCTAAGCATGATTTATTATTTTGACATGTTACTGTGCTAGCTATAGGAGATTACACTGGGGCAGTGAGTATATTTAAAAAAATATGCCATCATTCTTGTCTTAAAATCTAAACCCTGCTGACTTATTTCTCACTTGCTCTCAGGTTATAATGACTTCACTTGACTGGAAGATTGGGACTTTGACACAGAGTTTGGGACCTAGTCACTTGACACTAAGGACTCAAGCGTGACCTGGACTCAAAAGATGGTTGTTATGAACAAGTAGAAGTGTTTGGTTTAAAAAATGCCCAATTCATAATTGTGTTTGTTACTTTGAACCAAAACGGGTTAAACTGGAAGCTTCTTTTATTGCCTTTTAGTACCATTTTTTACCCAACGTCACCGGGTGTCAGTTCCATAAAGTAGGTTATGGGACATACCCGGATAAGTTCAAGGGTAAGTTTGTGGATAACTTCACCTTTCGGTTCCAAAAATGAAGGTATGTTTTAAGCTATGTTTGTAACTATAGCAACTCAACTCTGAACATAACCCGCTCCAGAGCAGGTTATGTTCCAGGTAAGATCATTCCAGAAGGTTCGGAGCATAGCGTGCCCTTTACATGATGATTTGTGGACGGGGAAGCACAGATTATGCTATATCTTGTCAAAATCTCTTAAATTAAAATTATATATATATATATATATATATATATATATATATATATATATATATATATATATATAGTGGTACCTGACAATCATTTACAACTGTGACAGGCAGTGGGAGGTTTCTGGACGGTCCAATTAGACAATAGATCCACCAGAAACTGTAGGGCAAAGCCCATTGCATGTTAAAAACAATAAAAACAATTTCACAAACATTTTAGTAACATGTAAGAGTATTCCACATAAGATTACAGTGCACACCATATGCATCTGAATTAAATAATCCTGAATTATGACACAATACTTTAAAGTGGACTTTAAACTCACACACTGTTATTCTTTGTCAAGCCAACAGTGTTTATTTTGCTGATACAGCTTTATTGCTTTTTTCCATAATGATCGGCTTGAATTCTTAATGCGGCAGAATTAGTTCTTCCAACTCTAGATCTTTGAAGTACGCTGCCCTTTTTTTCCCTTCACTTCCCTTTGTGACTCGTGAATTTGGTGATACATTGACTACGCTTACATGCAGACAATATTTGGGTTATGGTCGGGTTGAGGTCACTAGTCGGGATTCTGAAACAATTGGAATATTTCTTTTACATGCTTGAGCAGAGAGCGTTACTGTGGTATACATGGAATTTGTATGCCAGAGGACGCATACAACAAGTTTCTCTACTCAAAAGACCAAGATTCCTAATGAACAGAACATGAGTAGAACACAAATCAATGTTCCTTTTGATGGGGATATACTGAAACGTGTTTACATGACTAAATATTTGGGGTAGAAAAGGGGTTTTGCCTGTGTTTACATGGCCGTGCATGACCGGATTAGTGCTAATATTCCAAT
Source organism: Apricaphanius iberus (assembly GCA_028564705.1). Lineage (NCBI taxonomy): Eukaryota > Metazoa > Chordata > Actinopteri > Cyprinodontiformes > Aphaniidae > Apricaphanius > Apricaphanius iberus. The sequence continues at coordinate 387,438 of JAPXFQ010002352.1, forward strand.
TTTGAAAGGGCTATAGGCTGCATGTAAACGCAGTTATTAAGAGGGTATTTACGTATGTAAGGGTGTGAAGTGATTAACTCTGGTTTATCAGGAAGAGGTTGATTAAGCTAAGTCTTATCGGGTGTTTTGGAACAGACATACTCAGGCTAAGCAGGTTTTGGGTTGATTTACTGTGAGTTCAGAGTTTACCACATGGTAAGTTAACCAAGCTTTCTGGAACAGGCCCCAGAAAAGGTCTGCACCCCCTACTGTCCTGGCGGAGAATTGCTTTTTTAATACTGAAGCACCAACAAAAAAGTAAAAAAGCAAAACATTTCCGTACATTTCAGTACGTGTGTGAGAGCAAACTTGCTGATGGAGAAGTATAAACCAAGATGAACCCCTTAAGGACAAATTGAATGTGTTGTCTTAAATTGAACACATTTTTTAAAGAGTTGCTACAGAAAAGCCTCTAAAAATTCTTTGGTAAAAGCAAAAACAAATAGTTAACTAAGATGTTGCCTGTAAAGGCTTACTATACCTGCTTACTACATTCAGAAGAAATGAGATGCACTCCAAAGCCTCCAAAACATCACGCACAAGCACTCCGAGCCATGTGTCAGCCTTACCAATTACCATGTGTTGGGTTCAATGGTGTGCAAAGTGCTGCCACTGCGAGTATTAGTCTGTTTATCAGAGTGTATATTAACGTGCTGCAGTGCCGGAGCAGAGGGAGCGATGTGTGTTAGTGTGTGTAAGCATGTTAGCAGGGGATCACAGGTGTGGCTGCGAGTTCCATGGAGAGCCTTCTTCCACATATAACCTGAACGCCCCCCGACTAGGGCATCCTGTGTGATATCAGCCCATGGAGCACCTGCGTCCCTGTCCCACAGCAAGAGCAGACACACAAACCCCTCTAATGGCCGCGTATCAGCTCGCCATACGGCTCTAATAGCCAGCTGTGTGAGCAAGAAAGCGGTGGAGCGTACCGGCACTCACTGATGAGTTAACTGATCTCAGATTAGTTTTCATCGCACTCCAAACGGGGATGAGCAAAAGAAAAAAAGTAACATAAAAGCACAAATATTTCACGCACAGACTAATCTCTTACATGACACGGAGCTTATAGACTTTTACTCCACATTCACTGCTTTTATTTTCTTTATTTGCAGTTTTCAAAACTTTCTGAACACAAAAATCTGAAAAGTAGTATTCATCCCCCTGTACTCTGATCCCCCTAGAGAAACGTAAATGCCAACAATTAGCCTCAGAAGTCAGCTAATGAGTAAATAAGTCCATCTTTGTGTAATTTACCATCATTTGATGCAGCCGGTGTGTTGACCCCAGGTGACATCTAAAACGTGATACAGCCTGAGGGTGTTTTTTTCCAAATTTGGCATACCACACACTCTGGAAGAATTCTTACAGCTTGTAAAAGGTCTAAACTGTTACATTTGCTCTCATGTAATAGGAAGGTCTATGAGGATTCTGTGAATGTGAAAATTCTCAAGAAAATCATAGTGGGCATGAGTAATTGAGGTTGAAAGACTGGAAATATGAAATATTAATTCCATCTAAAAAAAACACTTTAGCAGCATGTTTTTATCGTAAAGAAGCAAATAAATCTAGATCTAAATCCTAGAAGCGGCTTTTATTATGCAGAAGCCAATGGCAGCTGTGGAGAAGCTACAGGGAGCCACAGCTCAGGTTGGAAGAATCTGTCATTAGGACTCATTTAAAAACAATTGATGAAAGAAGGCAACCAGAATGCCCTGTTGAGATGAGATCAAAATTGAAAGTTTGGTCTACGTGCACAGCTTTATGTGGTGGGAAACAGAATCTACATATCACCCTGAACACACCACCCTCATGGTGCATCATTTCGGTGGCAGAATCATGCTGAGACATAGAACTAACATAGAGCTACAATGATTTGGATTGGAAGCATGGTCATCTGTTAGAATGGTCTAGTCAAAGTCCAGGCCTAAATACAGGTGATATCTATGGAAGTAAAAAAAAAAAAGTTTTTTTTTTTCATTTCATAGCTGTTATGTGCTACTTTGTATTGTCATATTGAAAACAATTTCAATGGAACACACGGAAATCTTTGTATAAAAATCCTTTAATCTACTGTCCCTTAAGTTGCTGTGGAAAGACCGCTACATATCACCAAGGACCTCACACCAGCCTCCTACCACTCCAGCACTAGTGTGTAGAAGTAAAACAGCATGTTCAAATTGTTAGCAGGTGTTCTGGCAAGTAAAGACGACAAGAAGCTGCACACAGTTAGCAGGACTCATAAATTAATCCCTTCCTAATGATTCCCAGAACCGATAATTGAGCTCAGACATCCACAAAGCAGAAGGGTTAACCGTTTTGAGATCAACAGGTATGACAGGGTTATAGTTACAGCAAAATTGAAGTAATCTCAACACACTCGTCACTGTAGAACCTAAAAAAGGAATCAAACCTTTATTCTATTTTATGCATTTCAGAGAGGAAACTAGGTTATGGGAGATTACACATGTCTGAAAAATGCCTATTCTCCCACCCAAGTACTGGCAGGGAACACTTTAGTATATATTTGGTTTGTCTGTGGTCAGAGACGAAACATTATTTTACAGTTTGTGTGCCTTAAGTTATGGTTTGTAGCAGCTTTGGACCAAGAGCAGAATGAAAATTAATACCAGTTAAATGTAAAATTGTTTTCGGACACAAACTTGCTTATGAGGAAAATGCTAGTTATTCTACATTAAAATGTATTAGTATCAGCTAATTAGTGTTTTATGGTAAATTTTCAGAAAAAAAAAAAGAAAGTCATGCGTTTCTGTTGTGAAACGGTTTAATTATCAACAGAGGATTATGTGACAGAGTTTCACATACAGATGAGTCATTGCAGAGTCTTTGTACAAAACGGGAACATCTCCATGAATGTCATCATTATAAAGTCCATTTCAGAGTTTTGGACTCTAAAACTTGATATGAGTTTACTTTTTTAATTTTGTTGATTATGGTTTAAAGCTGATGAAAATGCAACATTCACCATTTTGGCAAAAATGTTTTAAATATTTTGAGATTAATTACTAAAAATCTGATTTTAACAGCAGACGTTACGTTGCCTACAGTATTGCTGCCCTGCATATTTTAGAGATTTCCCTGCTTTAACACATCTGATTTCAATTGATGGCTGATTAACATTATGATGAACTGCAATCATCTGAATCTGGTATGTTAAAGCAGGGAAATATCTAAAACATGCAGGACAGGCTCTTGACAAAAAGGACAGTAAAGAGGAATATGAGGCACCAGAACCAACAATTTAGACATGCTGAAGCAACATGGGTTTTAATGAACACTTCATACCACGCTACATTGATTCACGAATTCATGTAAAGGGAGCCCCAACCAAGAACTGAGTGGTCATACTGATCGACATGTTGACATTTCTTTTTTAAAAATCTTTTGATTTGATGTGGACTTCACATTTTGGGTTTTCACTCATTTTAACCATAATAAAAATTAAATATTTTAAATATATCCCCTGTGTGTGATGAATCTATGAGTTTCACCTTTTCAATTAAATTACTGAAATAAATTAACTTTGAGGATATTTAATCAAGATGCACCTATACAAAGGACATGGGTTTAGGGTACAACTAAAATGATGTATAAAAAACAAAAAAAGAATTCAGCTGATGCTCGGACAGATGTTATAGGGTCATTTACCTGCTTACCTATACAATATTCTACGAATTGAAACCTATGTCAGAACAACTTAAGCTCGTTTCAGTAGAAATGCAAACAAGCTCATCCTTCACCATTTCCCTCCATCTTGATTATATTAACTAGTCCAAAATGACCTGAGTAAGTGGTAGAAATTAAGTGAAATGAGGCATATAATCTTATATATGCATGATTTCTTTTTAGACTATTTTACTACTGGAATGAAAACTGGTAGTGACAGTAACTGAATTGTTGGAAATGCAAAACAATTAGTAAAGGGTCATTGCTTTGGTTGGTTTAGCAGCAGTTTAGGCAACTGTTGAACCAAATAACACAATGGTGGTTCATATTTAGGATTTTTATTAATATAAAGCTAAATAGATAAATTAATGCATTTTATAAGGAGTTTGTGGCACTGGAAAAAAAAAACATTTGATATTTTTTATGTCCATGTAAAACAATAGCTTGGGATAAACCTGAAAAAGGAAAAAAAGATAATTAAAGTCCTATGCAGCCCACATCCCACCAAGAAGGTAACTCTCACTACCTTCAGATTACGGTTCAGTCAGGCATTGGATAAATATTTGTCCTCCATTGTTCAGATATTAACGAGCTCCGATCATCAGCTCTGCTAAAGGTGATTGTGATGACAATGAGTGGTTTTTCACAGGCTCTGGGTGTGGTCCTCACAGTAAGTTGGTGACCCCAGCTTTCATCTCTGCCGTTATCTCTGCTGCTCGGCAGAGTGGGGGCTGTCCACACTGCTGTAGGGAGAGAGTGAGGAGGTTGCCGGTCCTGAGGTTTTTTCATCATCCCCTTCTTCCTTCTCTACTTCCATGTCCACCTCCCCTTCACGCACATCTCTCTCTGTTCTGAACATCTCCATTGAACCCCTGCCATCCTCACTTAACTCCTCAGAAGGAGAGAGCTCCTCCTCCTCCTCTCTCCTCTCAGATGTACAGACACCTCCCTCACTGGGGCTTGAGCTCTCCCGGTCGTCCTCCCCAGAGACGGGCTCTCTGGCCTGACTGTGATGTTTGACATTGTAACGCTGGTTCTGGAAGAACTTTATGATGGTGTGTTTGGGCAGGTCTAGCTGGGCAGACAGGGTGTGAATGGCCTCCTGGTCTGGGTAGAGTCCCACATCTCCAATGAAGCTCTGGAGGATTCCCAGGGCCTCAAGGGAGATCTTTGTCCGAGATCTGGACTTCTTTGCCCCTCCGCCTCCGAGGCCGGGACTCAGCCCTCGCTGTGTCACGTCCTCTGAGCCTTGTAAAACTGGCAGCAGGTTGACGGGCTGTGGCTCTTCATGAACTGGGGATGGAGCAGTTAAAGGGGGAAGAGGCTGTCTGTGGAAAGTCTGAAAAAGAACGAGACATTTAGGGTAAAGATTTAGGTCTCAGATTTACATTTCCGATTCCAGATACAACATATTTTTTATGTCTGGGCATTACCTAGTAAAACTAATCACACAAACTTTTTCCATATAATTGCTACAGTAAAAAAAGACTTCAATGTATATCTCTAAAATTTTATGTGCTTAACATAAAGTCATACACAGCAGAAGTTGGATAATAGTACATGGTTTCAATCATCAAGTCATCAAGTGTGGAGTGAAACTGTATTTAATCACCTTTAGATACAATTACACCTAGTTTTTTTAGTCTCTCCAGCAGCTTTGCCCTAAGTCTGTCCGATGGACGGAGAGAATCTGGTTTGATAAATGTTCCAGTCTTTTCTGCTCCAGCACACCTGGATAACATTTTTTGTAGAATCCAGGAGCCTCATTTATAAAGCTTGCTTGTGCACAAAACGGGGTCTAATAGTTGCACAAGACACGTTCTATGCAAAGTTTGATAAAAGAAAAGAAAATAAAAAAATCACAACCCAAAGCAAACTCTGACCTTTGCTATCATGGACAGGGGGACACCTGCAGCGCAGCCAAGTGAGATAGCAAGATAACGCATTTAAGCCACATTTTCCTAGTTTAAGATCTTCACACACACCCCCACCCAACAGTCAGCCTCTACTCCAGTCTCTGAACTGAGAATAAAAATTTTAATCTGAATGAAAATATTGCATTTAAGAATTATGTCACAATATGTTCATAATGTCTTCAGATAATGAAACAATTACACTTATTGGTGGATTAATTATGGTAAAAAGTAAAGCAATACTGTAGGTATGATTATTGAGGAGCATAATGCTTCAAAATGGAAGCGCCCACCTGTGGCAGACACTCTGGTTGCACTATGCCATCTTCCTCTTTGGCTCCACCTTCTGATCAGATCCCTTCTTTTTATGTCCGTCACAAATCTCTCCGTTGCACTTTCAGATTTCTGTTCATTTGCGATGCTACAACTGTGACACCCACATAAATTGTTTAAAGCATCTCCACATCACCTACAAACCTCGATTTGAGTGTTAGTGAAATTTCATTGTCTCAACCTGTCAGCTGCCATGGTTGCCTGTAAAACGGCCCATATCAGCTGACTTAAGTTCATGCAGAATATTCACTAGGCACTTTGCATTGAACATTTATGGCAGAATGTGGGTGTGTAGGAGGCAGGTTATGATCCAAAAATCACCTGAGCACTTTTCTAGGAAGGCTGAGATTAATGAAGTAGGAATTATATGGTGCATGCTCAGGGCTTCATAAATCGGAAAAATCTTTGTGCAAGTAAACTGAGGGTTTAAAAAAAAAAAATCACTAAGGATTATGAGCAAAGTTTTTTTAAATGAGGTTCCTGATCATTAACCATCCAGTAGATTCTGGTTTGCTGGAGCAGGGATGCGACCAAAAATCGCAGGACAGTAGCACTCATGGACCGGAGTTACAGACTCTGGACTTTGACTGGGTCATTCTAACATGAATGTGCTTTGCTCTAAGCCCTCCTTGTTCATCAACAAACCTATGAAGCCTTCACAGGAAACCTGTAGTCATCCTAGATTTAAATGACACAGAGATGGACTCCATTTAATATTATGTGATCCATAAGATAAAATCTCAATAACACAAAGTTTGTGGCTCAAACTCTGACCTAAAGCAGACACTACATCTCCATCCAGCTGTTCTCATGCCATGTTTTTAAAGATTTATCATCCTATGAAGCATAACAACTTCAAACTTTACCTCCACTAATAAATAAGCAATTTACCTTGTCTGCCAATGAAGAATCAAAGGAAATAAAAACTAGAGGAAGTGTGACTGACCAGCTTCCATAACCCTACGACATGCATGCTAAACTCCCAAATTCACAAACAAGCAGACTACTAGAGCCTATTAACAGGGTGGGGTGGCCAGCACACCCAAACACAGGAATCCAACACCATAAATCTGTGGTCCATCAAAATTAAAGGACCTAAATAAAGATAATGGCAATTCCTTTTTTCTCAGCTTCAATAATTACAGGCTGTGTTCTGAATAATATTGAGGTTAGAGCCAGACTGGAGAACGTTTTGGTTTCATGGGGGCAGGGTGGGATGGAGGAGTGTTTAGCAGGAAATGTGTGGGCCGGTCATTTACCACTTCTATTTTCAATGAGTTATGGGACAAACATGACAGGAAGGAGGGTGGCTGAGAAGAGCAGGTGGTGGGATCAGGCAGACATGTTTTCTGGATAGAACTGGCTGATTTCAGCACTCAAAACACTTAAAGTTGTTCAAACTTCAAAAAGAAAGCGTAAAACATGAATAAGTCACATATAATCTGGTTTACCTGCTGGTCTGGCATGTGCAAGACAGTGTGGAGTCTGTCACTGTGCTGCTGCCTGGACTCCTCTTCATAGACCTGGTCTCTGTCAGGCTGTGGTAAGGCCAGGAACCTTCTAATGGTACACAGGTTCTCCCACAGAGTGCGGTTCTCGGGGCTAGGACTCTCTTTCCACCTGAGCAGCTCACATAACCAACCCTAGAACAAACAAGATTTAGGAGAATTTATTCATTTCTCTTTGCAAGACCTACGGAAAACTCAACGATTAGCAGTTTTGGGAATTTACTTTAAAAAAGAAGTTATAGTAACTCACTACTTGTTCCAAAAAGTGACTTATTTATTAGCTGACTTACTCTACAATAAAAGTAACTAGTTATCAGGGAAACCAACTGTTTGTATCATTGTAAATAATAATAGCTGCTTTATGTCAAGAATTTGGATTTTTCTAAAAAAACTTTCAGGAGACAGTTGAAATGAGTAGATGAGACAGGTAGCCAATAGTTATAGTATATAGGTAGCCTATATACTGCAAAACTGCAGAGACACTGAACTCTTAAATCTAAAATAAAAAAATAAGAAAGCTTGTTTGTACTTTTTCTTATTAATTTTATGTTTTAATTTTCAAATGTCTGTAATCATGTAACGCACCTTGAATAGCCTTGTGTTGAAAGTTTGCTATACAAGTAAAATTGCCTTGAAATGGTGTAAAGTGTGTTTAATTAAATCAAACTCTCACAACCTCAAACGACTGGTCCAGTGAACCACCTGTATTTCCAAGTATTTCGTTCACAACAAAAGTAAACAGTTAAACAATATAAGGTGTGCTTAATTCGGTTCAGTTCTCAAGGGACTGCATTGAATGAATATTTTCTGCAGTTGACAAGTTTTCTTTGTCATTTTTTGTAATGGTGAGGGGAAAATCTGAAGGTCATACACAATTTTTACAGAGTAGTGTTCACACCTCTGATTAAGTCGACAAATGTACAGACATTTATCTTCAACTTTAAACACAGTATGTGTAACTCAATCAATCAAGAAAAGATTCCAATTAAAGCATCTGAGCATCATTTCAGACCTGGATGCACACTGACAGCATCTTGTTATCTGCAAGCTAAAAGTCAGTTATAGTGTTACTGAGGCATGGAGCGCATATGTGACTGCACCGGACACAGACTAGTGGTGACAGATCACCGCCAGTCTGGGTCATCTTGAAGCAAAAATAGTACATGCAGTGGGATTTCCTCCTGCTGAAGTGATCAGAAAAGACTTCGTTCAGACAATCTTGCCAAATTCTGATCAGAAATGTTCCCTGATTTCAAAACTGATGTGGTGCTTCAGCCTCCATTACTTACAGTTGGAGAGTGTTCAGGCCACAGCAGGTGAAATATAAATAATCCATGTAGCTTCCTAATCTGCCAGATGTCTGATGGCACGAAGGGGATTCCCTGATCATTTTGGACTGAATATAATGTCATATGTCATCAATAACCCCCCAAAAAAAGTTGTTACATTTTATTACCTGATTAATTTGGCCTAGTCAGTTAAAATGACTGACAAAAAAAATGGTCTTAATTAAATAAATCTAACTCCATTTCTGCTGCTTCATTGAAACGGTTTTCCGTTTGTGTGTGGAAAGTGTATCTGTAGCTTGTGTGTAAAAACATTGACTCCAATGGCCATCATCAAGCATGACTCTGCCTTAGCCAATCATAACCGCTCATCTTGTTACCCATCCAGCTTCCCCACAAGCAGATTGTGGAGGCAGAGCTGCATTTATTGTTCAGTGACGGTAATGGTGTCACAACAGATACATTAACTAGATTTCCACATTACTGATAAAACAACAGTGTTATTTTAACAGCGATATTACCAACACGTGCTCAGACAGGTCTCATTTCTTCGGCACCAGAGGGTTTTTTAATGATGGTCGTGCAGAGGTTTGAGGTCTTTTGAAGTTTGTTTTGGACGTTCGAGCATCTTCCTAAATCTATTAAACCTAACTTTTTGTTGCATTTGTACAACAGCTAATTTAAGAAACTGACAGATATTTTCTAATCAGTCTAACACATTGTATTGTAGAGTTCCAGGGCCATAAGAAATATATAGTCTATTTAGTGAGTCCTGAGTCATTCCCATGGTCTCCTGCCTTTGGGGAATGCTCATAAACCATTCATAGGAAGCTATTAGGAAACATCCACAACTGTTTGAACTACTTAAATTGAATAGTTAATGGCCTTCTGAAAAATCCCCACCTTTTTAAATCTAAATAGTGTGAAATTTACTCAGCGAGTTTGAAGGCAAGCTTTACACAGCTAGCGACTAGTTTGACACAGATACATTTTTAAACTGAAGCTGGAAAAGCTCGTAGGTTTAAAACATCTCTGCTGGATGTTTTAAACCTAGCGGATCGTGGTTGGCTAGGCAACGTCGATGTCGGGCAATGTTACTACAGTGAGACGTTCTAATTGGTTGCTGTGCTGCGTTAAGACCATCAAAAGTTGAACTAGCTGAACTTCTGCGTTAATGCCGTTTGGTGCTTTGAAGCTTGAAATGCAGGAAAAGCTTGAAAAGTTGACGGAGCCAATGCACACAAAGCGCCGCAGAGACTGCAACGCTCCTTTGACAGCCTCAACCTTAGACTTAACATGTAATCTTGCCCCTGCTGACACTGCCGTTTGGGACTGTGTGAACGCACCATAATTCTGCAAACCTACTGAGTAAATTCTACATTGCATGACTGACACGCTGGCTGCCGCCATCATGTTTACACTGGGCTATCCTTCAAATGTTTCATCTATCATTTAATTATTAAACTGAATCACTACAGATTTGTCATTTTTCAAATGGCAATCAATCAATTACATGGTGAATCAGCACACTGCTAATAAATCTTTAAAATAAATATTCGAAATAAAGATTTTTTTTTTAGCGCCTCTAAACTGGTGATATTTTACATTATTTCCTCTAATCAGAATAAATAAAAATAATTTAGATTTAAAAAAACGTAAAATTGTGACTTGGCATAAAAAGAACGATTGTCTGAGCATAATTACGGATAAAAAAAAGCACAAAGTAGCAGTTAAATCAAAGGGATGATTAGCGAGGCTCCAGTCTGAGTGCTGCCTTACTTTACGGCTGAATGCCGTGAAATGTAGTTAAAGAGTGAAATCTAAAAATCATATAAAATCCCCCTCATGAGTGAGTGTAGTTCAAAGGTGGTTTGGGTTTTATCAAACGATCCGTCGATGTCCGACTTTCAACGTCTGTTCACGTTTAGGGGCGACTTTGGCTCAGTTAGGAGCGACTGTGGCTCAGTGGTAGAGTAGTTTGCTTGCAATTGGAGGGTCGTAGGTTCAATTCCAGCTTTCTCCAGTCACATGTTGATGGCACTTAACCCCAAAAAAATTCTACATTGTCTACCAAGCCATGTTGGCTATCGGTGTTTAAATGTGAGTGTTAATGGGTAAATGTGGCTTCAATAAAAAGCGCTTTGACTAGAAAAGCGCTATATAAGTATAAAAAAAACTGATAAATGGTTAAATGATTTCCATGGACGACCGCTGTTTGAAGGGTCCAATCATCTGTTCGTAAGCAATGAGTTTCAACTGGCAACAGGTCTGATAACAAGTAGCTCTGATGTGATTAGATCTTATTCTCAGGCTGTGTGAGTCAGAGCAGATCTGTAAACATGATGGACGTGAGTCACATGAAAGGACTCCATCATCAGATCTTCTGAGGCAAAAAAACAACAACAAAATAGTTGCTTTCTGCTCATTAAAGGCACATATTTTATGCCAAAAAAAAGGTAAAAAGCAATCCCAAAACAAATTAATTTGCCTTAAGAACTAGCCATCCCCTGATTAGGTGTTGGCTGCAAATACAAACATATTCAGAATCAATCAATTAATAGACCTTTAAAAATCTTCCAGGATCATGCACTTCAGGATGGACGTGTTCTGCGACTGGCCTGTGGTGGAACAACTTGTGCTTCTCATTGTCTTTTTGCATGTTTAACTTTCCTCAGAAATTTATTTGAAAGAAAAATTTTTTTTTTCATAATGGTTCAGGGGCCCCCTTTTGATGTAGAGAAGTTTTCTTGAACTCGTTAAACCTTCGGGTTTGCAAGATCATAGTTGCTTCACTACTAATATGGAATCTGTCAAAGTTCAGGACTTTAGTAACACCAAAGCAGGGACTGCTTTTGGCAGAATTTATGATAAATGCTTCTAGTCTGCTAGTGTTTGACAAAAGTCTGAGAAAAGCTTTCTCTCCTGCTTAATTTCAATTGCCAGATGTTTGTAGATGCACAAACATCCTCAACCTATTTCAGGTCAGTCCAGGGCATCACAATAAGACCAACATCTAGGCTTTGACACCATCAAAAACGTCACAGCTCTTAATACTCAGCCAGTCCTGGGTTGATTTAGTATTTTGGAGGGTCACCGTCATGTTTTAGGTTCAGTAGATTCTATGATGGAGAACTGGACAAACTCTGTAGCAGCAAAGCATTCCAAAACTATCAGATATCTACCTCCATGATTCAGGTAATAAAAGATTCTTCAAATACTCTAGTTTTGCATGCAACTCATTTTTTAAATATCAGAATCATTCCTGAAGTCCTAGGCCCTCATTTTTCTACAGTTTTAGCACAGATCCATGCGCAGTTTGTGCGTAGGGACAATTCTACACATTGTGTGGTTTTTATCAACTTGTGCTTTTATTAAAAGGTTTCCAAATATCAGTACAACTCTGAAGGCACGTTCAGACCGCCCTTTGCTGCCATGCAGCAGGGCAGCTAGATTATATGCAAAGTCTATGCTACCTACGCAGCATGGTGGCGTCAAGTTGTAGGAAGCTGGCATGCAGCGTACGTCAGAGCAGCTGGCATCCGCACATCCACACGGCTGCGGTACATCAAGGCCTTCATGCAACTGCTGTGTGAACTTGTGAAAATTGAACTTTTGGGCAGCAAACGTGGGACAGCGAATAATCAGCGATGAGATTCAACTGGAGCTAATGTTTTTTTTTTTTAACTTTATTTAAAGCTTGCAGTTTTTACAAATACGTTTTGTGTATAGCTGTAATACAAAACTTAGACTCTTGAAAGGGTAAAACAATGAAAAAAATTGTTAAGCAGAAACATGAAACAAATTTAACACATTTATCAGGGGAGTTATGTGTAAAGCCTTAAAAAGTTATTTAAAAAAGTAAAATAAAAAATAAATAGGAGTGTTACAAGCAATTAAAATATAAGGTATTTGGAAGCACAGCATAGTATGTTTTTGGCATGATTGGATCTAATTAATTCTAATGAACAAAAGTAGTTTTGGAGTTCAATCAAAAAAGCATTGAAACAAGGGACAAAGTTCCTCCATTGGCAGCTGAGGCAATGGGAGTTACTCAATGTGGGGGAGACTGAGGGGGAGATGACCGTCGGCGGTAGCAGCAGGGCGGGGCAGACGGAAAAGAGGGTGATAACGTCGCGGTCGGAGGATATTGGAATGTCAGGAAACCAGTTAAATATTTTCTTGTAACTTTCTTGTTATGTTAAGAAAACGCTAGCCAATCCTGGTTAGGGCAACCACGGTACTAAATACACATTACTAGGAAGGGTGGAGCAGAAGGAAGTGCAGAAATGGGTATTTCTTGCTGACAAACTGATGTGATGCGCCGAGGAACTGACGCGGAATAAAGTGTGCAAGCAGCTGGGTTTAATTTTAAAGCGTCAACTTTCTTCTGTTTGAGCATTTTGCTGCCTGGCCGCACAAGGCGGTCTGAACGTACCTCAACTACACATACTCACAGCATCTAGTGTTGAAACGAGGGAACTGCAACACTGAAACATTAACAGGATATTTCTCTCAGTTTATCGCCTCCCCCAAGGAGCCCCGTATGTCATTTAGCCCAATAACAAACAATTATGGATGGATTTGTAAATGAGTTTTAGGAAATTTTAGAAATTTGCAAGAAATGCATGATTACATGTTGTGGGTAATCATTAAAGGAGAGCCTGTCGCATAACTGGGGGAGGGGGTTGCAAGGGTGCTTCAGGTCTGCGCTCTTCATGTGCTTTTTTTTTACTTGTCACATCAAGCGCTCAGACCCATAGGATGTCATATTTCATTAATATAAGGTTTGCAAAATGTACTGTGGAATTTAGTAATTATAGTAAGCAGTAACTAATGGTCCATCTCGTCAGTGAAGCAGGTTGTGGCTTTTCCTGTGTACTAATGGCAGCCAAAGCAGTTTCTTCAATTACGCATGGCTACATGTGTGTCAAATGTGATGATCTGTGGACCCCCAGTAGAAGATCTGGCTCAGCTGTATGCTGAGGGAAGTTTTATTGTATTCCGTCTGATATGGAACCATTTATTACTTTATTTCCGAGGGGAACCTCTCTGTCCCAACCGCATTTACTGCCTCTGTCACTTTTGCCAGGCAGTGTTCTCTTTTTACTGAACTGATAGAACCAAACAGCAATTTTCAAGATGAATTTAACTGATTTAATTTGTTCAAAGATGTTAAGTATTTCCACAGCAGTGAATGTTATTCCCAAATAAAAAAACGAAAAAGAAGGAGAATCCAAGTAGAGTTGTGGGAATGTGTGCTGATAATTTTGTCGCTGGCAGGCTGACCCAGAATCTGCCACCAGCTGTTTTACAAGCATCCTCGAAATTAATGCTACTGATATGATTATCCCTCAATCTAAGCTTCCCTTTCTCCAGCCTCAACCTTCATCTATTCGACATATTTTTTGGATGCTTCCCTCATCCAGCTCCTAGATTTTTTCTTAATCTATGAGAATATGCCTGTTTTGCACAGAGAATCCGCAGAAATTTTATTTTTCACCCTGAGCTCTCCTGATGTTTGCTCCATCTCCCTCCAGTACGAGACTGCGCTTTGATCTTGATCGCCTGCATTGTTTATCAGAGGATGCAGTCATGATGGTATGCCACAGCGGGTAATCAGATACCCCACACGCCCACACACTCCGTCATTCACCTCATCAGCTCCTTCAAACATGATCAACTCAGCTAGTGTTTCTTTTTGCCTGTGTAGAGGGTTGTATAACACAAGTTTAATGTGTGTAAACATGTTTAAGTTGAATCAGAGAAGCCTCAGATTTTCTGCTTCGAATATTTTTGGTTCATGTTTTTATCTCTAGTCTGTGGCAGCAGGAATTTATTCATGCAGGTTCAGACTTGAGTTGTTGTAGACAGTCTGGTATTTGTGCATGTTTAGATTATCACAATAACATCGAGAGCCGTAGGAGGGCTTTGTTGCAACTGACCTGACTCTTATTTGCAGCCACCTTGGCAAACAGAGCCTGAGAGACCTTCGCCCGCTTCATCTCCTGCTGGATCTCCTCATAGATCCCTGATGTGATGTTCGCAAGAGAGTCGAGCTTAATCTGCAGCTCTGGACCAGGGATACTGCATTTAGGCTATGCAAGAAAATAAAATGAAAACGGGATTAAAATAAGAGCATCTTTGATAAAGTGGTCATAACCCTTTACCTTTTTTAATATTTTGACAAATTGTATTGAAAATCTAGGAATTGGACTGTTATTTTTATTTTCAAACTCCAAGTCGGTGATTTTCAGTCGGCCTATCTTAGGATATATCTTCCAAGTTTCAAATAGAAAATTAGTTTCTCTACCAATTTTCTTTGCAAAAACCTCAAGTTCTGTTAGACTGGATGGAGTTCATCACAGACTCATCAGGACTCAATTTGGTTTTGACTAGGCCAATTCAAAAAAATATTTAGAATGATGAATAGGGTTTGATGAGCTGCATGTCTAGGGTCAAAAAGGCAAACTTTTGGGTTTGGTTTGTGTGTCTGTACCTGTGTGTGTCTGAGCGTGCTGCTGCTGCAGGAGATGTGGGTGGTGGAGTGGTTGGTGCTGGTGCTACGCTCTCGCTCCTCCTGGTAGATGCGGTCTCGTTCAGCCTCTGGTAGGTTGAGGAAGTTCTGCATCGCCTTGAGGTTGACGAGGAGGGACTGCGAGGCCGAGCGAGGATCCTCCTCCTTCCGAAGGATCTCCGACAGCAACCCCTGCAGGACACCAATTTCATTTTGAGATTTGTATTTTTTGGATAACTCCTTTAAATCTGAACTGTGCCTCATTTACCTGTGTGCGGTTGAAAGCCACACGGGCAAACACAGCCTGAGAAACACTAGCCCTTTTCAGTTCATTCCTGACTTGCTGATAGATGTCAGAGGAGACTTCAGCACCCGAGCAGCTCAGGCTGGGGTCTACAGCAGCCCCAGAAACCTTACAGGTCAGTGAGATGGGAGGGTGGTTGAGGAACTGCTGGTTGACTCCCTGTGGGTGCTGGTGGGCGAGCAGGCGGCTGACCGCCAGCTGCTGGTTGATGAGGTGCGCCATGGCGAGCTGCTGACGAACAAGCTGCGGGGAGAGTTGGGGGGACAGGAGTCCGCCGTGGCCCAGCAGGGTTGAAGCCTGCGGACGCAGTGGGGGCCTCGGGTGGTTTGGGCCAGCAGGGTGAGGCAGACTATGAGGCTGAGTGGGAGAATGAGCGCCTCCGAGGCTGTTCTTCATGGGAAGGGCTCCTGGAACACCCAAGGTGGACAAGCGGCTGGGAGAGGGCAAGAGAGGTGGAGGACGATGGTTGAGGATGCTCAGGTCCAAATCCCTCTCAACTATACAAACACACAGGTTTGACACAGTTAAAATAAAGCCATCCTTTACAAATTATACTCCATAAAAAGGCAAATTCTTTAGCCTGTGAATACCAAATGTAGTTAAAATAGGGACAAATACCTTTTACATCAGACTTGTCCAGTGATGACCACATCTTCTCATTGTATTCACCTGAGGTCACACGATAGAACAGCAAGTCTGATATATAGAATCAACAAGAATTGCTCTCAAGCACATTACTTGATCGTCTAATTTGCCGAAGCTGAGATTACCACTTTACATCAAGCTATACATTGAATTTTGTTCACACTCCGACTTGAAAAACTCACCTTTTCTTTTCTTATACGAATAAAAAGGTGATATATTTTGGCATTGCATCAGATTTTTACCCCGTCTCTTTAATAGGTGTGTGCTGGTTTGGAGTGTGTACGTGCGTGTGTGTGTGTGTGCGTGTGTGTGTTGGTGGTGGAGACACTGCTGTTTTCCATTAGGAGTTAAGAGCATTTAGTTTTGTCATGTGTACTAAGGGGGACGTTAATGTGAACCATGTGTGACAGTTCCTTCCTAACAAGAGCCGTCACTGACGGACGTCTCATGCAGCACATTCGACACATAAAGGAGAGGTAAATATTCAAATGTGTACAGGGGGTGGACAGGGGAGTGTGAATACATCGGGGAAATGAAGGCACTTGGGCAGGTGAGTTATTAACTTGAGATGTGACTAGCGGTAAGTGTCATTTTTAAAGTGTCTGAGTGTCTTTAGGTGGATGATTAGGTAAAAAAAAAGCTGTATAAACACTGCTGGTGGCTGAGGTGCAGGGGAGGCAGACTGTCAAAGTTTGTATCATGACTGCAGAAAGACAACTTTAGGGGAACTAATGCAACTAATCAACACATTTAAGTACACAAAAGAAACATTTGCCAAGAACCAAGAATACTCCAGTATGGATCATTTTTAGGTGTCAAGATGTTTTGTGAATACAGATTTATAGCATTTTTACTCATTTTAGTGAAAGTTAATTACAGATCATTTTCAAGGAAAGTAATTTTATTCGCTACAGACATGAAACCAGCAGTCTAGATGGTAGCTTAGAGTAGACTTGAGACAACTTGCTGAAGCGCAAACTGAGCACCAGAATGTGAAAAGGGAAAGTCTACAGCCTGGGATAGTGGAGTGGATAACAACAGCTTGTTGAAGCAGTCTGACATTTTTCCTATAAAATCAATATCATTGGCAACATTAGATCAAATAACCACTAGTTACAAGCAATGAGAACAGAATATGATCTCTGAACAGAAATGTTGAACAAACAATAGCAGCAGATCACATCAGGGATGACTGTCACCTAAGATCAGGAAACAGGATGAAGAATCCTCAAAGTTGGACATTTTTAGACTACAAAACCCTGGTGCAATATGTCAGAACCATCATTCAAATATTAGGGTTAGAATTTGTGGGTTCTTTCTGGTCTCGGGTCAAGACTACAGCCGTATCATACCCATAGCCGTAGTAACACTACATAATTTCACACAATACAGTTACACAGATTGTTTTACATTGTGAATGTAATGAAAAAGATCTTTCCGTTTGATGATCATCCTCCTTACACAAAGAGATTTATAGACGTGTTATGTAGATGTCCTTGCATAGTCTTCACTGATGGAGACACAGGAGGAAGAAAAGGGGCAAGATGTTGTTTACATGAATAGAACATACACTAGAATAGGCAAAATGGCACAGTCAGCAGTGTTCTCTAGAGAAGCCTTCCATCTACTGCATCTTCCGATTCTGCTTAAACCAAAGGATTCCTGAGTGTGTTTCAATATCTACAAAAAAGCTGAACTTATTGTGCAGCAGCAGAAACTTCGCATTTTCATAAAGTCATGTGAATGCAGCAAGATGAGAGGGAAAGCTGCAGTGGGTGATTACCAAGAATAAAATAATCCCACAGTTACCTCGAAACTGGAAAGTTTTTTTTTTTCCGATTTTCCCGAATTTGCTACATTTGAAGTGTGATAGAGGTTCTGAAAATGTTATATCCGTCTCAATTTATGGAGAAAGGGCCTTTGATAACCAATCACATTTTAAATGAATACATCACAATGTAATTTTTTAGATTTTATATATCAATGTTGCTTAAATACAAAAAGGGGTCCGTTAAAAAACAAGCAAAAATAAGAACCATTTTCTAATAAGAGATTTAGCTAAAAATATTTTAAGACAAACTCAGACAGGAATTCAGATTACATTTTGACACATTCTGCAGCTAATTAATAACTGATCTGGTAAATCTTTAATAGTGGTCTATGACAGCAATAAACATATTCAACATCATTGTTTAGTCATAAAACATGGATTTGCTTCATAGGGAGCAGAAATGGCAGAAGCAAATGTCGTATTTTAAAGCTCCAATGAAATAAATAGATGCTCCTGACATGGATCTGCCATCTGAAATGGATCAAGCTTATTTTTTTCAATGAATGAGAGTATGTTGATCATTACCTCTGAACCGTTTGTATCTTTTGTACCAGCGGCCGAACTCGTGGCATTTGGAGGTGGAGACGTTTGCGTAGTAGGAACTGTTCACAATCGCTGAGATCATACTCTTCAGAGAAAAACAGAAGAACCCATTAGCTGGAGAGCTTTGGTTATTGAAGGTAAAATAAAACCTAAATTCCTTTGCAAGAGTATCAATAATTTTGTCAGGTTACATTTGGAAACACCAATGTCTTATTAGGTTTGGTGACCAAACCAACAAATCGTAATGCACAATGGAGAGAGAGCATACAGCAGAAACATGGAAGAAGGTGCTCTGGTTAAAAGAGACTACAATTAAGCTTTATAGTCAAGCAAGATTATTCATGTCATCAGAAACAAAAAGTACAAAATTCTCAACACACCATGCCCAAAATAAAACATTGTGGTGCCAGCATCATGCAGTGGGGATGATTCCATAAGCTTCGATAGGCAAGCTATCAGTTTATATGAGGAAGAATAAAGAATAATCCAGGAGAAAAAACACTTTAGACTTCCTGCAGGACAATTTCTATAAACATGCAATCAGGGTGACAATAGAATGGTTTATATCAAATTACAATTTGTGTTACAATGGCCCAGTCAAAGTCTTAAACCAGGGATGTCCATAGAGTGGCAACAAAGTTTTTTTTTTCTTTTTATAACCAGGGTTTTGGCTTTCACTTTAATTTAACAGTAAATATGGCCACATCTATTTGACTTTTATTCCAAAAGCAGACTTTGATGCACCCAAATCTGCATTTAATTAACTTATTAAACCAAATACAGCTTTTTTGAACAAAGAGTAACCCAAACCCTGTTGATTCTGAGAACAGACTTTTTTCCTATTTGCTTCCTTTTAAATTGAGCCCAAAAACAATGTGCAAACTGAATATTTTTTTGGATAGGAATGGATCTACATTGATTTCCACCTCCCTTTCCCACATTTATTTGTGTAAGTATTACATGCTTAATTAGTACTTTGGGAAAAAAGATTTGGACACCACTTAAACCAAATCCAGTTAAGGATGAGTAGCAAAACTCAAAAAACTTGTGTTCAAAGATATTCTCTATCCAATCTGAAGTTAAGCAACTTTGCAGATACTGATCAAACGTTTCAGTCTCTAGATCGGCAAAACTGGTGGAGTCGTAGCCTAAAATGATCAGTCAATCAACACTTGTTTGCTGTCCCACATTAAAAGCGTGATAAATACTTATGTTTGTGTAAGTAACCTTACAAAATAAAATACTAATTTTTTTTTTCTCTGTAGTCCTCCAAGACTCATCTGACACCATTTTACCTGCCAATTTCTGCTGGGAGTGACATGGTTTGGTGACTGGAGAATTAGTTAGGTAAACTGAAACCTTACGCAATCCCTGCTGATTTATTAAGACTTACTGCCCACCCGGCCGTTCCCCTTCCTAATATAACCTGTGGTCACCTCCACAGAGCACGGGATGCACAAACTCAACATGGGAAACGCTGAAGATGAAAACTCACATGACTCAGGCTGCGAATGCACACCACCCACACGCTTCCCCTAATCACTAATTACATCATGACTAAGTCTTGTGTATAAATCACAAGTCGAAATGACACACTGGAGGCTAATGACTGCAGGGTGTGTGTGAGCAGCAGGATAATTGAGGTGTGCGTGCTTGCATCCTTTCCCATGGGATGGTATCGATATTTGCACGTGTGACTGAGTCAGATTACATACTGCACTAAGTGTGTGGTGAACTGATGATGAAACATGTGTTTAGAGAAAATACTTAGCAGTGTCTTGGCCATCTCTGCTTGCACATTTGTGTGATGCACGCCTCTGAATACTTCATCTAAAAATTATTTTAACTAGGATTAAAAGGAATTCTTTTTAACAAAGGGGAAAGAATAACAAGCCCATGTTAGTGTAAGCAGATAAAAGCTTTTAGATGGTACTAGATGAGATAAAAAGGGAAGAGTCATCATTTTCAGCACTTTTTTTTGCACCTGATTAATATGCACAGTAGGTTTAAAAATAAAATGTACAACTTAAGAAGTTCAGATGAATTATTTTAAGCTTTTACTTCTTTGGAAGTCACCAAAATATGAAGAAAATAGTGCTTAGTCAACAATTTTGTGTAATGCAGCACCTCAACCCTTTCCTGACAGGATGTCCACCTGATTTTGTAAAGTGTAGTGAGCCCTTGCAGCAGATACCTGGGAGAGAGGACACTCCTTAGACAAAGCGCTCTGGTTGGTCTCTCTGAGGAGCTCTTTGAGGGCATTTCTCACTGTGGCATGAGTCCACTGCTCCGACGGCAGCTCCTCCAGCCGAGAAAAACTGCAATAAAATGTTTAATTTAGAGCTGTTTAGAGCTGAAAACACTGGAGAGTTGATTAGTAATTCACAGAAACATTTGGCTGCAATTGAACTTATTGGTCCTTTAAACAAGATGTAGCCCAGAAAATGTGTGTTAAAATAATTTAAAGTTAACGTTTTACTTATCAATCCAATACACCCTGTACAAACTTTACTTTCCACAGGGTCTATTACTTTACTTAAGATGCCTCTGGAAATTTACCAAAAGATTTTGTGAACGACGTTCATCGCTTTGTCAATGCGTTTTCATCTGCTCCACAAAGTAAACCTGAAGAGGGGTTTAAATTTTATGTTTCCCAGTTTAAACACCTTTTTGCGTTTCCAAGGCATCTTGAAAAGTAAAGTTTGCTGCAGGCTCCATTCATTTCGACCGTGCTGTGGCCACAACAGGAAACGCCGATACAGGCCAAAGCTTCTTAACTGGAAGTAGCATTTGCTAACGTGCACAGGGTCTATTCTTGGCCAAATTCTTGTTTAGTCAACCTTTATATGAAAACCACCAATCACTCAACATGAGCACCATAAATCTGGGGCTTTACTGATTAATTTTAGATGTTCCATTTCTAGGTTAGTATATTACAATTACATCAAGTTATTCCAGTAAAAAAAAGGTTTAGGAGGAGAATTGTTAGAATTTTCTCTAATCCAGACAAGGTGGAAATTTGACATTAAGGCTTTAGTCTATACATAAGATACTCTAATGTATGGTTCAATACAATTTGCAGAGTAAACACTTTTATGCCAAGAACAAGCTTCTGTTATATTTGTAGTTTCATTTTTATAGGGCTGAGGTAGAATAATGAGAGTCTTTGCATATTTTGGCAGCCAAACAGTTGCCACCACCACCACGCTCGACAACTAGTATAGTTTTTATCATTTCAAAGTCCCAAGTTGTCTTCCCCAGACGTAGTTCTTATCAGGGCCAAATAGCTCAATGTTTGAGACCTGTCCATCATTAAAATATTTCCCCCTACGTGTTGGGTAACACTGGTGGTCGAGTATTTTCTACATTGATAGTTACTTATCTTACAAACCAGCTGCTTAATTTTGTGGGAAATAATTTGGGTCAGTTGTGTCAAGCACGGTGGGAGCCCCATCATTCTGTGGATAATTTTTCTGCTAGTTGAAACTTTGACCCAGTTTCTCAAAATGTAAACCATAAGCTGACCTGTGCAGAAGGATCCGCAGTGTAACCATGTGGTAAACATCCAGCAACATGTCCGCCACTGTTGCTTCGGGAGCATCTGTCAAGTAATGGATGGGCATCGGCTTCCATCGTCCTATTTTTATTATCCCTAGAAGAAAACACAAACAAAGCGCACAGTCTGAAAATATTTAATGAGAAAAACTTTGTCCAGTTTTTGCCGTTTGTTCAACCCTTTTTAGCCTCAGAGCATCATCTACACGCTCACCTGGCCTCAGGTCAACCCTCAACTGGAAGTGCAACTGTTAACAGACCCAACCAGATTATGAGCTCCAAAAAAATCCAACCCAGACTGTGGGATATATAAAAGAAACGTCTTTAAACATCTGAAGGAAACCAAGTTCAGTTTCATCGGATTTTAGTGCTCTTTGGATGTTGCAGGTTAATTTGAAGCTTGTAAATTGTTTTAAAGAAAGCATTCGACACTTTAGACCATGACAGTCTTGTTCAGAAGTTATAAAAAACAAATTCTAAGAAAAGCCTAGAGTGGCTCAAATCACAGCGTCTACATCATGAACACTGTGCTGATATATAGTATGTATGCACAGTAGTTGAACCAAGACTCAGTTTTGGGTCCACTTTAGTGTATATAAATGTATTTTCCATATATCAACCAAATTGTGTTTTCCTCTAAGCCCCAACCTTCAATTGGGTATGAAATAAATTTAAACAGCAAATTATCAAACAAGAATGATAAGATCTGTCACTTTAAATTTTATTTTATAAAATTTGGCAAGATGTTAAGCAGAGCAGCAGAAATTTTGCAGCATGAAGCGGTTTTAGTCTAAAATACTGGAAACATTTAATAATTTTTTTCCGCCACCTGTTTAATGTGTCTAAAATCCTGGTCATAGGCAGCAGCTACAATCAAGCTGTGCAGGATTAGATATATAAAGAGAGCAATTAGAGTCTTGAAGACTAAGGGCTTCAAGTGAAATGTAGTGATTTTATAGTTTATCATGTCACCTCAGGCAATACAGGAGCCAGAAGTGGCTATAAAGGCCAAAAAGAAATTGTTTATTTTGTGTGACTGCAGGAAAAGCCCAGCGAAGATCTGTTGGGAGTTTAAAAATACCCCGTCAGAACCATGCAAGATGCAATTCAATCACGGAGGAAAATAGAAGAGACTGTATAATTTTGGTTACAACCACACTGGAGGAAAAAATGCATGACTCCAGCCAAAAATTATTTATTTGAAAAGAAAAGGCTTATTTTTCAGAACAAAACCTAGCTATTTGGGAGAGGTGAAGGGGGTGGGGGGTGGGTCACAGGGCGTTGGCCACTTGGTTAGAGTGGCCTGTGTTTACGGCACACACCAGGAATGTCAAACGGCTGTGTGCCCTGTGCCTGTGTCTGAAGGCTTTGGCTTATCGCAAATTAAACACCATCAGCATCCAGGTTAGATCTCAGACTGATGGGAGAAATAGTTTTGGTGTTGGGCTGAGATGGTCGGATATGAGCCCTTTGTCGGGGTTAGCCATCATGATGCCGACTGGGCCGACTGAATCACAGGAGATAAGGAAAGAAAAAGCAGACAGGTTTTATCTATCAAATACCTTTTCTGCAAGTTTCTTGATCTCTGATACAGTCAGTATATCTGGGACAAAGTCATATTCAATTCAGCTGATTCTGTTAATAATTGCTCATCGTGAGAACCACAGTGGCTAGAAAAACGTTCTTCAGTTCAAGCAGATAAACTAAGACAGGCGGGCAAACAATGTGTCTGACATGCTGGTGGTAAACCTTCAAAATCCTAATGATTTGTTCAACATATATTTGTTCAGTATTAAACCAAAGCTTTAAAATAAAACACCTTTCCTATCTCCCAGGTGCTTACCCCGAGCCTGCACTGCAGAGTTGTGCGAGTATCCAAGGGCCACAAGAGCCGTTTCCACCAGCTGCGTGAAGAGCACATCTTTACGGACCAGTACAAACTCAGCGTGACAGTCGCTGCGGCTCTCGCAGTTGCCGGTTGCATCTGCGTGCTCCACCACGCAGTAGACTGGGATCATCAAACCTGACAAAAAAATAAATACATACAAAACTTTTACAAATGGGTAAAGAAGGCATCTACTCCTACATTCTAAGCCTTTAACCCAATGATGAGGCTTCACTTTTTAAAGCGCTAAACTTGTGACTGTGATAAAAAAAAAAAAAACTCTCCTAAACCTTTATATTTTATCCTGTTAAACTTTAAGCAATAAATATATACAAAGTAGTGCATTATTGTGAAACTGAAGGGAAATGTTAACATAAAAATCTCAAAAGTGTGGTATTTATTGCCACAACTTAAGTAGCCACATTAAAATTGTGAAAGAAAGAAGAAGGCATTCAAGCCAGATTGGATAAAAACTGAACTCCTTGAACACAAGATATCTACAGTGAAACATGGTAGAGTCAGTATCATGCTGTGGAGATCCATTCCCTGCAGATCATTTATTTTCCTCCATCCTGCAGCATTGCCCTGTTTCAGGAATATTACCATTTAATTAGGATTTGATTATCTTATTTTAGTGAAAGCATCTACGGCAGGAGGTCAAGTTAGAGAAAACCAGCTTCGTTCTAGCATGCTTCTGATAGAAATATGTCAGATCATTGGGGTGACGGACATTCTGGGCTTGAGAGACATCTCCAAGCTTACTATCAGACTGGCATAAACCGGTTCTTCAGGAGCTGCATAAGAAGATTGAAGAGGACGTGCTGGAGAAGATAAACAGGGATTGCTGAATACTTTTTAAGGTGTTTAATAAGAAGCCCATGTTTGGCAATATATGGGTTTCATTAAATTCTTAAACAACTCAAGGACTCAGTTTCATCTTTATTTTGGACGAGTTGTATTTTCAGCCATTACTGTAGAGTCTTATTTTACGTGTGTGAATCTACATGCTTTGACTCAAATATCGCTGCACTGAGACTATAAAAGATCTTTAATTCTATTTCTCTGTAGCTACAGGGAAGCTGGTCCGAGAGGATGGGTTCACTTTTTAAATGGAGCAATTGTAAAGAGACAACCAGAACTACACCACCAGTCCAGATTAAAGCATATTCATGTGTCAGAATGGTCTAGTCAAAGTCCTAAATCTTAAGCCATCTTGGGACAAAGAATGGGTGAAAGGCTGCACAATATTTGCAAATCTGTTATTACTTTTATTTAATTGAATTAGAACAAGTTGCTTTCCGCAGAAATCATCACAGAGGTCAGCATGTCTGGATCCTCATTGTCTGTTCAGTACAGTTAATGTTTGTGGAGAAAGCCATCTTGGTGGTCTTTTTTTGTTCAACCGGGGAGTCGATTATGTGAATGCAGCTCGTCGTAACATTGCACAACTGCATCTACTCTTGAACCACATATTCAAACCCACATGGGATAAAACTTGCTTCCAGAACCGCTGTGAAAGCCCCCCCTCATCAGGACTCAGGAGCAACGCCACGGTATGACCGGTTCCAGCAGACTAGGTTGAACTGTTTCTTATTTTATTTATTTTTTTGGCCAAGAGCTCAGAGCTCCTCCGAACTGTGGAGTGGTTCACACCCATCCAGTCCACCAGTCTGTCCCACAAGAGCTGTTAATTAGCGAGCTATCAATCCTCCTCCTGATGAGGACGGGACACGTCAGCCTGAGCCAAAACCACAGCAGCACCAGGCACACAACCGGCCAATAACCAGACCGCTCGGTGAAAGGGTGGAGGGAGGCGGCAGCAGAATGTGTGAACAGATAGTTTGTGTGATGATGCATGAGAAAATAACCAGCATCTCTAGACGAAGGCTTTTTATGTGTATCCTGGTTAGCTTGCTGCTCTGATAAGTAAAAGTGCTGTCTAAACATTATATAGAATAAATAATCAACATCATCTCCTTTTGCTGTCAGAGTGCAAGGTGGTCTCTTCCAATCAGAAATAGTTTTCAGTTAATTAGTAAGTTCAACCAAAGCTATCATTGTAAGTTAAACTTTTTCAGTATCAATTAATTTTGCTTTTTGTTGCAAACTTTGTTCAAAAATGTATTTCGAATTTTCTAAATATCAAAACCTGCCAGAGCCAAAAAAAATTTTTTTTACTCTTCGTTCCTAATTTTGACTTTCAAGTAAACAGTATCCTATATAACAGATATAAAACTCAAGGCTTGCGGGCCAAATCAGGCTCTCCACAACTATATATTTGACCCTCTTGACTAAACGGGGCTACATAAGTAGAACTTCAAGATAACAGTTGTTTGTTTAAATATTTTATTTAAAAAAAATTATTTTATTTTAGTGCCAAATTACATAAGTATGGAAAGATGTTTAAAACTGTCCAATAGAAGAGATTTTTGGCCACTGTAAGGAAACTTTGCTTCACATCTGGTCTTGAATTTCTTTAGGTCAGTGTGCATGTTTTAGTTTTAGATCTTTTTGTCCTATTTCAAGTTATCAGACAGGTTGGTTTTCTATTTAACCGATTCATTAATTCCACATGGTCAAACAGTAATGAGTCCTTGATTTAGGCAAAATTGACCTAAATCTTCCTGAAAAATAATCAGTTAATTCATGAATCAATTAGGCAAAATGATTGCTTACTAGTTTGGATACCATTTTCCCCTAATTTATCTACAATTTCTAAGTGTGCCAAATAAAGTGAAAGTATAAGAAATGTGTAAGGGGTCAAACATTGATGGCAGGTGCCTTGCTCTACTCATGCTCTAACAGGATACAAACTTTCATCATTTAATGCATCCTTAAAAAAAAAAAACTAAGCCAGAGCCTTGTAATCATAAATAAGGCTTCACAATAGATTGAGAGATTCCCACTTCTCATTTGTCTTAATAAATATATATTGTTTTACTGTACTAAGAAAAACAGAGAACTCTCCAAGTTCCCAAAAACATTTAATCACAAAAATCTAATTCTAAAAAAATCAATACATTCTTCCAGAACCTGCTATTTGTGGACATTCATTATTTAGATATGACCCAAAATGACAATCAGTTCGACGCCCCTGTCCCTTATGATCGAACCTGACCTGAACAAGCAGATTTAGATTATATGTCATTTATTTTCTTACACAAGCGAGTTGTTTTTCATCTTACAATGCAAATGTGACACGTTGGCTATTGTGGCAAATTCTGATGTAGTTCTTTCATTTTCATACACATCGTAAAAAAATAAAATATATATATTTTTTTCATGCACTACTTCTGTGTAGAATTGTGTGTTGACACATTACCTCCTAACGGTCTCGGCGTTGTGCTACCGTTGTGCTGGATCTGCGGGTTAGCCGGGCTGCCGTTCACCTCCAGACGGCTCATCTTGCATTGTGGGGGTCCTCTGCTGGCTGGGCTCTCGGGTTTTGTCCCCTTCGCCTCTGGGCTGGCTCTGTCTGGAAGGTCTGGGCTCCCTGGCCCCCCTCCTGCTCCTCCACATTGCTCCATGCCAGTATAAATTTCTAGAGGAGCGCCCAGCACGGTGTAGGAAGCTGCTTAAAAATGAAAAATATATATTTATATTGTTGCTACTTGAAAAAAAATACAATAATTACAGCTATTGCATGAGGAACACTCCTAGCACTTAAGTTAGTGTGATTTAATAGCATATGCAGAACCATCAGTTCTGACATGAAACTGCTCATAAGTTTACTCAAACATGATACATAATCTCACTCTGCTTTTCTTCAGTTGATATAACCAACGAATATCTTAGTTATTTACAGAAAAAGAAGGCCTGAAAGGCCACAGCAGACTAAATACAGAACTGTTTATTGTCCTTTGTTTAGACTCAGGGGTACACAACAGGCTACAATGAGAGACGTGAAGGCGTGGATGGAACATTATAACAATGCACTGTAGTTACAAATAAATACAAACTGAGCTCAAGTAGTGATTTTAAGTATCTGTATATTTTGTCCCTCACATTTCTGGAAGGCTTTCTTAAGCTGCAGCAGCACACGGTAACACTGTAGTCCAAGTTACTAATCCTGATGCTGCATATATCAAACCCAAAAAGCTTACTGTATGTTTTCTATCCTTTTATGCAACTATCCTTGTTAAGAGTGTGAGTTTTTAGACAATAAAAGCTGGAGTTTTGGTTTTATTCACTTTACAGTAATCTGGATTGACTCAGTCTCAAGATTTCAACATTTCCTGAAAATTTATTACAAAACTAAAATACCAAAAGAGTGGATTTATAACTTGATAATTGAGCTAAAAAGCATTGTTCTGAAGCTGAAAGTAAGGCTGTGTTCTGCCTTCACCTATTATTCTTATAAAAACTAAACACCTGAAAAAGTTAAAACCAGACCCAGAAATGCTCAAATGAACTGAATTTTCAAAATAATCAAAGTTAGCTTTAGAAAAGCCTAAAAAGTTTAGATATGAAGTGCAAATCTGAATAAAGAATTGTATAACTCAATATAATGTGAATGGAAAATACTTTTGAATGGGTGCGTGCACCATTTGTCAGGTCTGTCAAACAATACACTATACAGTCCAAAGAAAGCACATTTCTGCTACTTTACACATGATTGCTGAGCCACGTAGGAGGCTGCTTTCCACTATCAGGATATAACAGTTTTAAAATGTTATAATTACACAACGGCAACCTTTCTCCATCATATATAATTTTAGTAGCCTGCAGGCCTTTTAATGAGATGCAATGGAGGCTAGAGTGACTTGAATTCTTGCCCCTCCCCTTCTTGTTGCTGTACACTGACCGGTTGCAATCATCATGCACTGATGGACATACTAAATGAATGCAACCATTTAATCATTATTATAGAACAGCCTTTTAAATACAGTAGGCAGCTGACTACAGGGTGGCTAAAAAAAACCAGATAGCCCAACTAACCAGCTAATAGCAGCTTGTTAAACTTGCTTTACTCTATAAAGAGCAGAAAAGCAAAATTAAATATTTGGTAAAAATGTATTCAGTCTTTACAGCAAGAAAGTTATGTCATTTAGATGAAAATTATTTTAGCAACAGACGGAATTGTTGGTAAATATGTCTTGTTTTACTGAACCTGCTATATTTTTGATCAAACTTACACACACCTTAGTCCAGATGTCAGGGTTTTTCATAGAGAAACCAAGATCTAGCTCCAAACTACCCCCCACCAAACAGCGACACGAGTCTCAAAACTCAGAGGTAATATGAGCCGGACTCGGCAGGGAAACAAATCCCACTGTTCTTAATAGAGGACAAAAAACCTCCAGAGTTCATATTTATTCATTTTATTTGAAATACATGCTTTTAAAGCTTTCTGTTTATTTGAATTAAGCTTGATAAGATCTGAGGACATTTTTAATTACTGCAACAAATCGCACTGGTTCAAAAAGTCTAGATACAAGCAAGTGATAATTTTTTAGTTAATTTTACGCTTTATTTCCATGCTGTATCCCAATATGTGGCTAATTTTCCTCCAAAACGTGCTGCCTCTTATGTTTCTCCACAACAGATGTTGCATCACTGGGAGGCCGATCTCCTCCCATCAGTGTCCCTCTGGGTGCAGCTGTCCATCCCACGCTGCCTTTTCTAATTCACCCATCAATCCTTTATCTTGATTTAATGACCCCTGTCCACCAAAAACCTAAAAAGAAAACTCCGAAATCTTCTCCACCTAGCTCAGCTTCCCCCTCTCAGCAAAAACCCTCAAATATGCATTTTAGCACAGCGCAGGAATAGGTTTGATGCAGCTCAGACGTACAAAGTGCTCCCTCAGCTTGAGTTTCATCTGCTTCTAATACACACGTTTTTGGAATATTTGGGGGTAATGGATTATAATCACCCCCCTCTTCCCCTGCTTCATATTTCCTCCTCTAACGAGAGCAATTATCAAGCCATTAATGAGGGACACATAAAATGTGGGAAGAGAAGAAAAAAAAAGATTGGTTGTGGCGTTTGAAGAAAACACAAGGAAAGCTTTTGTATGTGGGGTAAATATGCAAGTGTCAAACAAAATGTAGGAGATCAGAAAAAAAATAGTAATTGCCTTTTATTTAGAAACGTCTAACATAAATACATCAGTTGTGCTAAATAAAAGAGGCAGGGATGATGAATTTTAGGATAAAACATGATTTCTCTCACATATTGGTAGATTTTTGGCTTTTCTGAATGTTCTTCGTGCAAGGAAGTTGAGAAAATAAAGCCGTTAGCGTCCATCATTTCTGAGCGGATCTAAAGACATGTAGAGCAAGGCAAAACATGAGTGCCTACATTAAAAAGAGAAACATTAAAGAACCATTTCCCATTTTTAGTTTGTTACTTCTTCAACTTAATTACCAGCTATTCAATTGTTCATTACATAACACCAAGAATAAAAAATAAAGACCTTGATTTAATTTTTGGAGACCACATAAAAACCCACTTCCAGCAACATATTAGGTGGGTGTACAGCTAGGAGACCACACATTCCCAGCACAGAATGTATTCACTTTACAAGCACACATGGAGGACAAATGTCATGCACTCGGTAGCCGCTGAATGACAAATCACACATAAAAGTTGATTTATTAAGACAGGGTTTAAGATAAAGGGTGTGTAGCAGGGGTTTAAGGGTCGTCCAACTCTGATGAAATGTCTCCTGGGTGAATTCTGAGGATCTAAGACTAGAGAGACCCTCAACAGGATTTAATTTGATAGTTTTTTAAAACCTGCTAGGGACAGGTTGGTTAAATGTCCAAATATTAATATAATATAAATAGTATATTATAATATAAAAAAAGGAACTGGCTACAAATTGGGTTTCAGTTCTTGAAAAACTGTGATACTTCTGCTACTTTAGTTGTTAGACGACTAATTGACCTGGAGAAATTTAGGCTATTATACTATAGATCAATTATAGCCTAATTAAACATACTAAGCAGATACATCCACTTTAAATAGAATACCAATATTCTGACTTAATCCACATGTATTTAGAAAACATACAAGAAGCAAATATTGCTAAATCAATGTCAAAACACTTACAGTTTTACTTATTTTCCACAAATAAGCTAATTTAACAAATGGGGATGAAAAAAAATTCTAACATTTTACTTGTATTGATCATTATATCAAAAGCCACAGTTCATAGCCTAATTGTGTCTAAGCAGATAAGTTGTCCAACAGCATTTTAGATAAAGTATCAACAACTTCAAAAAAGTACTAACTTTTTTTTATATGCATTCAACATTTAAAAAAGTATCTTAAAAAAATAATTATTCCAATCAAAAGCCTAATCATCTTCAGTTTTTCTATAACACCAAATTTCATTCAAATAATCTTTATCCTTAAAGTAAAAGTAATTAATAACAGATAATGCAAGGACAATTAACATTATGTGCTAAGCTTTCTTAATGTTTATATCATAGTATGAAAATTTGCATACATAAACTCTCGTTATCACTCACTGTATGGCCGTCTCGGCTCCTTAATTTCCACCTAGAGAGGCAAATAAAAACAGCTCAGTGTGTTCATGGCTGCAGAAACACAGCTGCGGCTAATAAAAATCAAACTAATAATGGCTCCGTTTGATCCAGGTGTGCCAAGTGAAGCACTAAAATCACAATGTAACCCCAATATGTGTGACAAAACAGCCTTTGTTAATGCTCAGATGCATGCTTAATCAGACATATTACTCATATTTATTAGTCGCAGCTGCGTTGAACCAATTGTAGGGTTGAGGAAAGAGGTGATGTTGGTGGAAAAATATTGTTGGCATGTAAAACTGCAACATTAAGGTTTCCAGAAGTTAGGATTTTCAGTTAAAGAGATCTGTAGTTAAAATTGTCTTTACTTAGGTTTTAGAAGAACTTTAATTTGTTGTCATATTGAAAACATTAGCCATTTCTTTGCTTTACAATTTAATTGTACAGTTATTTTTAAGAAGTAGCCTAAACTATCGATCTGGACTATTCAGATGCCATTTTTTAAAATAATTTCTCCGATTTCCCCTCTTTGTTTTCTTTATTTAACTAAAACTTAAATTTTTCAAAAATATAGCGTTGATATTTCCTTAGTTTAAACGTGTCAAAAAGGTGCAGGCGTAAGTAATTATACAGTACCTCACTCTGTAAATGGTAATGATAGCCGCAATTAAAAATATCTGCTTAAAAATGGTTGTATGACAAATATGTTACGATTTATTTGTTGCTGTATTGAATGTAGAACATTTAAAAAAACATGATACCTTTGCTTCTGGTTATCAAAATTATACGACACCAGTTAATTTGCATTTATATAGAAAGTAGTAGATAAATCTATAAAGTGTATGAGTTGAAATATACTTATTTTTCAGGTTTGTCTAAAAGTTTGCAGAAATCTTATCATGATGAAAAGCCGACATATCTCCTCCTCACACCTCATCATCTCCACGTCTCCATAATAAAAAGTTTCCAGTAAATGCTCACTCACTTTTTAGGATGTCGCTGTGCACACGGGGCGACAAACTCCATCCATTGGTGAAAACAAGTGAATCCAGCCTGAAATAATGTGAGTTTCCCCAAATTTCCCTCTTTTTCTTGACAGGACGTAGAGCAGGAGGTGCACAGAAGAGTGATGAGGGCAAACTGCTGCTGCCGGCTCGGTAAGGAGATGTAAAATGACACATGTAGTGAAAAAAGGGAGGCAAGGGAAGGAAAGGAGGGAGGGAAATCCCGACGCAAAACGACATGCAAGAACAATGTAATTTCTGTCTTTCAATCAAACAACAGTTTTTAGGTTGAAAAACAAAATGAAGTGGGTGTTTATCTTTAGATCTCTGAATAATTTGAGATGCATTTTATTTCAAACCATAAATTAGTAAATGAGCTTATTAATGTCCCAGATGCTGTGATGGCAGAGAACAAGGGGGCGGGGGGGGGGGGCGAAATGGGGAACGGTGATTAATATGTAAACGTCACACCTTTGCTCAGTATAAATAGAAGTGGATGAACATCCATAACTATCAACAAAATTGAAGTTTTGATCACCTATTAAAAAAGTTATATTTTCACTCACAGGTGGAGTACTTTTGCCGCCCCCCCCCTTGCTTGAAACAATGGTTTCCAAAGGGTTTGTCTCCAGACTCTCATCATTCTGCTTACTTGACATACTATTTCCCATAATTCCTAGTACAATAAGTGTTGTTATTTTTATTTTGCATTCATTAACAATTCCTATAGAAAGTAAAGCATACAGCCTACTATAAAGATTCATTATAGAGTGCTTATCAAGCATCTGTTTAAAGTAATTTTAATGACAATGGCTTACAAAGAACAAAACCCAAAAAATCTAGTGTCTCAGAAAATTAGAACATTGAGAAGAAGTTGAATATAGGAAACTTGTGGTGTAACTCCCTAATCAGCTATTAACTCATAACAGCTATAAAGGTTTCCTGAGACTTTAAATGGTCTCTGTCTGGATCATCTGGACAGAATTACAGGGAGGGAAAGCCAAAAAAGGTCTTTGCTAAAGAAGCTGGTTGTTTATTGATATATCCTAGCATATTAATAGAAAGAGGAGTGGAAGGAATAGGTGTTGTAGGAAAAAGTGCACCAGCACCAGGGATAACCACATACTTGAGAGAATTATCAAGCAAAATCCACTTGACATTTTAGCTTCCCAAAAATTGGAGTAATGCTGTAGTTGACACATTAAGATCCACAAGTGTCGCGTCTGAGCTGAGGAGAAGAAGAACTTGTCAAGCCTTTTCTTTACAGGTAAAACTTAAGGTTGCATTTTATTTTGAAGTCACGATTCCAGAGTCTGAATGAAGAGCGCAAAGGCACACAATCCACAATGCTTGAAATCCAGTGTAAAGCTTCTACAGTCAGTGACGATATGGGGCAACGTGCCATCTACTGGTTCTGGGACACTTTGCGACACATATGGGGTGTTGACATGAGGAAGATGAGAGACACCAGAACCAACAATGCAGATGACCAAAAGGTTACTAAAGCAAGCTTACATTACACTTCAGCAGAACCAGCGTCTGATCACGTCCATGCCACACCACATTGGGACTCATTACACCCATCTAATGTCCAGACAAGTCTGGCCAGAAGTGGTCTTCATGGAAGAGTTGCAGCAAGAAAAAAAAGCCATTCCTCCGACACAAGTATGCACGAAATCATAGGAACTGGGGGGGCAGAAAAACGATACAGCTGCCACAGAGCCCTGATCTCAACATCATTGAGTGTGTCTGGGTTTACATGAAGAGACAGAAGGATATGAGGAAGCCTGAATCCACAGTAGATCTGTGGATAGTTCTCCAAGATGTTTGGAACAACCTACCAGACGAGTTCCTTCAAAAACTGTGCGCAAGTGTACCTATAGACGAATTTATGCTGTTTTGAAGTTAATAAATAAAATAAAAGACAGCAAAAGCTCTGCCAATTACTTCAGTTTATACAGACCTGCTGTATAAGTAAACTGAAAAGCACTGGTCTGTTTTTCCATGGGATAGAAAAACCAAAAGAACTTGAATAGTTCCATAAATGGTCCTGATTAGGAAAGGGGCACAAAAGTACTTTCTATTGGAAAGAGAAAACCTCCAGAGTACACAGATATAAGGGAAGCAATGTTTAATTCAAATGCCCTCCCTATAATGGAAGCAAAGATAAAAAGTAAAACACTTGGACAGGCGTATTTTCTATGGAAAAGGAAGATAATTTAAATTTAATGGCATCAACAACTCTGTTTTTTTCTTCCAGGTTGAACTGGAAGAAACCACTGTAGATCAGTACTTTTAATGGGACAAAATGAACTTCTGTTTAAAAGAAAACACCCAATTTTTCATTGTTTTGCTTGATTTCTTAGGATGATGAATTTACAAAGGAATGAATGCATTGAACAAATCAATAGCTGGATATCCTATGACTTTCACCAGCTGAACAGAAACAAAACTAAAGTAATCATCTTTGGACCTAAAGAGGAATGATCAAGAGTGAGCACACAGCTTCAGTTAATACAACTAGAAAACTACTGATCAGGCTCATAATCTCGGTCTAATAATGGACTCAGACATTAACCTCCAGGGTCACATAAAGGCGAGAGGGCCAAACTATATTGAAGACCTGTTGTCACTATACTACACGATAGATAGATAGATAGATAGATAGATAGATAGATAGATAATTTATTAAGTGAGTAATTTATCAGTAATTTTCTACAATACATTTTTGAAAGATTTTCGACATAATTTCGTTGTTGTTTTCATGAAGTTGCAGTTTTAATCAAATGCTAAATGTTTTCTTTCATTGATTCTCTTGTTGTATCTGTTTAGATTTTTTTTAAGGTGTTTATCAGGTGGAAACATCTTCAAACGGTGTCTCCTCTGTTTTTTTTTTTTCCAGTTTTCACCTAAAAAAGAAGCCTTGAATTAAGTTGTGAGACCTGCGCTAAACAATTTTGTTGTTGGCCAGTGTTGTTTTTTTGTAACGTTCTATTCGACCTCTACTAAAACCTTCTGTTGTTGGCGGGGTTTCTTGGACTTCTTTGGCCTGAAACAACTGACGGTTTGGTTGAGTCTGTTTGTTGTTAAGACGACCGTTTTGAGTTGGACTGGTTGTGGATGCTGGTGCATGCGGGGTTAGGATGTCTTCACCCGATAGCCGTATTTGCGCAGAAAAAGATAAAAAAAAAAAATCGTTTTATGTTTTTCCTAAATTACTTTTAATCTAATACTAAATGTTTTCTTTTATTGATTCTGTTTTCTATTTTTAATATTCACACTAGCTGTTTTTACATTCCATGCTTTTATCATGTTTGGCTTCTTTACCACCAAATCATTGAAAGCACATTGAATTACCTTGTGTTGAAAATGTGCTATACAAAACAAACGACTTGCCTTGCCTTACAAAGGCCTAGTAGTGACTTTTTTGGCATATATTAGAAGATAGATCTTAATTGTTTCATAAGTTGTTACTAAGCTTTCTGCACATGGTGGCTTTTTTAGGGGAAAATTTCACAGAAATTATGTTATTACTCATTTTCAGGAAGTCTGTGGCAGCTGTCCAAGCATGACTGGGAATGGTCAGAGGTTAAAATACCTCAGCTAATAAATCCTCAAAAAATGTGATCACCCTGATCATGATTTCCCAAATAGTCTGCTCATAACTGGTTTGTACAAATAACAGGCCTGCTGCTTACCAACAGTGTGGTCAGCACTTCTTGATTTATTTAAGATGGAAGAATCGTCACCTGTCATTACCGCTCAGCTCGTCTGCCTCCTCCTCTGTGGTTTCAGCGCTGCCAACGCTCCACCTGTGCAGCATCATCTTTAAATATGTTTGACATTCCACCACAAGTCCCTCAGCATCATGTTGATTTAGGAGTGGCTTCCCAAGACTTAAAAGAGAGCAAGCCAGGTCTTACCGGCTTCAGCGAAGACTCATGTTGTTCAAAACGAGGCACTTCTGACTGTGTTTTTACCACCTAAATGATATGCGTTATATAAGCTAATGTGCAAGCTTTTAAAACAGTAAATCCTCACACTCTGTCACAATCAGATTCCAACTTATAATACAGCATTTTACTAATTTGCTGCTTTATAAAAAAATGTTAAAAAGATGAAAAAACTATTTTTTACTTAAATTATTAACATGCAATCATTTACATTTCAATTAAATTATTATTATTAATTATTTTAATAAAATTATTTTCTATTACTTCCGACCTGTATCGGAAGATAAAAAAAGAGTCAAGCTCATATTTCTTTTGATACAAATAAAGAAAAGAAAAAAAAATGTTTTTACAAAACTTTTTTTTTTTTTAAAGGTGGTTTTTTAAAATGTTTTGCTTTGAAATATTGGAAAAGCATGGTTACTGGAACCCTTCACAAGGAGTGCAAGCCAGCCAAAAACTTTGCTGAAGAAAATGGCTGTATGCAAGTGGATAAAGTTAAGCGGAAGGAAAAAGTATGTGACAAAATGGTAAAGAGGCAACAGGGATGAATGATTACAAGCATACTTCCTGGGACTGACTGTTGCTCAGTGGCCCAAATTCCTATTTTTTTTTTTATTTCATTTGAAAAAATTAAGTCCAAGAGCCTGGAGGGGGAGTGGCCACATTTGAAGATGATTTTCAGAGCCACACCACCTGCTCTGGTTCTTATCATGACACACACACACAGACATATCCATACACAAATGTGAGTCCCAAGATATAAAAGTTTAAATAAAGTATCCTGCAAGTTCAACTTATAGATCCTTAAATATCTTTCATTTAGGTTCAAAAATGGTCAGATTTCCAGTTTGGTGTTGCAGCTTTATATTAACACAAACAATTCCCTGATTAATGTTCAGCTGGATTTAAAGTGCCTGAAAAGCAATAGGAAAACTAAAAAGGACCCCAAATTGTGGGGCAGTAGGATACTAAGTTGAAACAACATACTGTGGAAATGGAAATGCTGCCTCACTGTGGTGGCTTTGTGGTAATGACATTGGATGAAATCACAGGATTTCAAACAAATTCAAAACTTATCTGAATAGTAACTTTTGAAAATTGTATTACAAATGTCCTCAGATTGGTGTATTTCCAGGGCATAATTAATTAATACATGTTAAAAAAATAGTATATAAAAATATGTTGTATTTTTCAATATAAGTTGTGTTTAAGATGTAAAACAAATGTATAAAAAATACTGTTTTATTACTGATATTTTTTTGAAAGCCCAAAATTCTTTTATTGTTAATATACATAATTAAACATTACTTTTCGATGTTTGTACAGTTATAAAGGGTTAACGGTTGGGCTAGCTCTTAGTTTTCCTGGAAACATTATTTGCTTACCAATTACTAAGTTGGTTGCTGTAAAGACATTCTTTCTTCATCTTGGATTTTTGTTTCTCATTCTTAAAAATGTAAACATAATTTTAAACATGAAAAATCACAGTTGGAGGCGGCTGTTGATGTTACGGTTTAGTCTGCTGACAAGGAGATTTTCCTTCCCACTGCATGAGAAACCCGACAGAACAGAGAACCTCTCGTCCTTTTAAGTCGTGTACAATCATCAAACAGAGTTGTATTTGCGTTCCTGTCTGTTTGCATGCGTGGGGTTTCCAGTGGTCAGCGGTTAAACTCTTTTTTTTGCAGAGTAAGCCCTCATCGTCTCTCTGGGCAGCAGTGGAACCATGATGTCGGAGCTGGTTCCCATGACAAAGCACTTGTCTCAATTACAGAGCCAAAATGAGTTTTAACATAAACAGATACAAATATACTTCAAAGGAGACCGCAAACAACAATCCCCGGGACCTCGCATCTTCAGGATTTATTAGAACACAGTTCCATTTGAAGGATTAAATTTGACTATTGCGTATGCATGTAGGGTTGTATAAGTATGTGCACACTTAAACTAATTTTGAATCTCCTTTTGAATCAATTTGAGCATTCAGTCATCACTAGTGGGACTCTATTAGTATGCTAAATCTTGATATTTGTCTCCTGTCTTGCTAATATTTACCAAATCTCTCAGACTTGTGGTTGAATTTAGTTCTGGATTTCGTGAAGGTCTATCAAATCTATATGTTAGACAGTAAGAGTAAAAATTTGTTTTGTTTTTTTCCAATCAATGTATTTAAACTTCTGCCTTCAACTTTTTGGAAGTCTGTATGACTAATTTTGATCCGATGAGGATAAGAATAATCCATAAGAATCTAAAATTCAAGCACTTCGTTTTGGTTGC
Organism: Apricaphanius iberus; assembly: GCA_028564705.1. Classification (NCBI taxonomy): domain Eukaryota; kingdom Metazoa; phylum Chordata; class Actinopteri; order Cyprinodontiformes; family Aphaniidae; genus Apricaphanius; species Apricaphanius iberus. The sequence continues at coordinate 426,208 of JAPXFQ010002352.1, forward strand.
TACAAACTGTCCCATCGTGCAGCCCTAGACATTCCATTCTGGAACAAAACAGTTTTTAATAAATCATTAAAAGCCCAACATTAAAAAGATGACTGTGTGTAAAGTTAATAAGTCAACCCGTGGCATGCTTAAAAAACAGCATCTACTTCCTCTATTTCTCAGAACTCCCTACATTTGTCTGTTTCTTAATTGTTTTAAATGCCAAAAAATGTGAAATTAAACTGTTAAGCAAGTTTATTATCAGATCTCAAAGAGAGTGCTCAAGAGAACAGTTTAAAAACATATTTACACTGTAGCATGGCAAACTTTGGGCATATTGTTCATCATGCAGTTCCTTGTGTTGCTTGCTGGTTGCATCCCATGAATGTCCATTCACACTGACGGCCGTCCCTCATCGATGAAGCTGAGCTGCACCTCGTGGAGGTGCAGCACGGGCATTTGGGAGTTGGTTGCCATGCTGGAGGTTTGGAGTAAGGGCTGGATGTGTGAGTGAGGACAGGGGTGGGATGCTGTTAGGAGGGGGGAGTGGGGCTGCGTCTGTGGCTCGGTGCCTGGTTCTGATAAATCTACCAAGAGGGGGGGGATTATCGATGGGTGGCCTGATGTAAAGAGGGAGGGGATAGAGGACGAAAGGCAGGGGTGGGACACAGCTGTGTGCTCATTAGGGGAGCTGTTGAGTGAAGGGGGAGCTGAGTGATGAGAGAGTGGGGGAGTGGGGCTGATCTGCTGGGAGACAGGGGGAGGATTGAAAGGAGGGGAGATGGTTGATGAGCAACGGAGGGGATCAAACTGCCCCTGAAATGAGCTCAGCCGAGGTGATTGCGGGTCGGGGACTATGAGTGAGGGGGCGTTTTGCCCGTCCGGAGGATCCATTGGTGGTTGTTGTGGTGAAGTCGTCGGGCCTGGTGAGCAGCAGCGAGGGGAAACGCTGGGGGGCGGAGTCACAGCGCAGGGCATCAGCAGCGTGGAGGGGTTGTGAAATAGAGGTTTGAGGAGGCGGGTCATTTCCTGCAATTCCTGACTCACAGCTGTTACCTGGCGGGAGAGGACGCACATCTGGGGAAACAGATAAGAGGCTGAGTACCAATGATGCAGCTAGTTAAACATTTATTCAAATCATGGGGCAGGTAACAACGTAAAGCTATATGTTTAACCTTTTCTTTAACACTCAAGAAAAAAATAACATTTAGGATGTTTTATTATGGTTCCACTAACATCTGTTGATGTTACCTGGTTCCCAGCAACTTTCAGGTTTACTTTTAAATTAACATAATTATTTATTTTACACAAATTTATTCAAATCGAACTGATTTCTAAAAGCTTTTTGCTGCTAACTACAGTTTCTGTTTATAGAGCTAAAACATTACAGATGTACAAGCCTTTTACTGTGAAAATGTCAAAACAAAAGTCAAGAAATTCTCACCTACTAACTGAATCATACCAATCAAATCATAGTTGGATAGCTTTTTACCCCTTTCAAATCAAATTTCCATTTGGAGACAGAATTTTAAGATCATCTTTGGCTCAAACTTAGTTTGATGATCTAAAAATCATTTAAGTGATTAAAAAAAGTGGAGATATGTATTGGCTAGACTATGTTGATAATACAATAAATTGTGATATGTTGGAATACTCTAAGTATTCCAGAATTATGAACACTTCAACTTGTTGCATACATACAACATCCAGTTTTATTACCACATCTAACTGATCCACTGGAACGAAGAAGATGAAGCAGCCACCAACTAGCGGTCATACTTAAATTGTGTTACAAAAATGACTGTCATAATGATTAATGGGTTCCTTCAAATTCCAAAAAATGAAATAAAATAAAAATGATACACTGCTTTTGAATATCGATACAATATTATTGTGACATAAAATATCACAATAAATCAGCATATCAATATTTTCTTACGTCTCTTGAAAAAAGTGAGAGAAACAGACTTCTATCACATACTTATGCCCCCATGGAAACATGGGTCACGGATTTCTCATTACAAGTTCCTGGACATTTAAAACAACTTCATGATATTTTAATTTAAAAAGCGTCGTAACTCATTTCTGTTAAAATATATCAAGCAAGCATTGCCTTCAGGAGCAAATCAGGACAAAATTACCTCATGTTTCAGCTTTTCAATAGTCTTCATTGTGTCCCCTCCATCCTGGGCTCCTGAGTACAGGTAACATTTAAGAGTTAATACAGGAAGCTATGAAATGTAGACCAGTGATTTATCTGTTGTTATATGAGGTATTTTTTGTGCTAACTCTTACCTGGAGTTACAGAATCAGAGATGGGCAGAAAACTCTGTGTCGCACTGGGAGAAAAGTCAAACCTCGGAGCAGAGCTGGTGTGGTTGTCAGTCTCGATTCCATGCATAAACCTGGAGATGAACAACAAGATGTTACAAAGCTATCCAAAAAGGTCTGATGGGAGGTCTGTTAGGAAGTGGGCGTTTGTTATCATTTTCTTGATTTGAATTTGTACAGGAGCATTCATTGTGCAGTAACAGAGAAGATCCACGTGAGGGCAGCAGAGTATTAAAAATCATGAAATACTGCACTAGACTGGTTCCAACATTTACCTTATTACCACAAAAACTGGACATAGTCTCTTCAGCAAAAAAAAAGAAAACACAAATTAGATTTAGCACCAGATTTGAAAAAAGTAGTGGGTCAGCATTATTGCTGTAAAGATGCTGCAATGATAAACCGGTTCCACCGTGCTCTAATGAAGTTCTAATTAAGGCTCAGAATCAGAATCAGAATCAGCTTTAATGGCCAAGTATGACACATACAAGGAATTTGACTCCGGCAACTTTTCTCTCCAGTACAGAACTTAAATAAGTGAAATTAAAAAACGGAAAAAAAATAAATACAAATAAAAATAAAGGATAATATATACACCAAACCAGGGTTATTGTACAGTAAGTATATACAGTAAGTATATACAGCAGTGCAGAGTTTTAGTTTATTGTTCATGTGAGTGGACTCACACTCTGTCACTATTCAGAGTTCATCAGAGCGACAGCCTGGGGGAAGAAACTGTTCTTGTGTCGGGTGGTTTTGGCGTACTGCGCTCTGTAACGCCGGCCTGAGGGGAGGAGCCTAAACAGATTGTGGCCAGGGTGTGAGGGGTCGGTGGTGATTTTTCTGGCCCGCTTCCTGACCCTGGCCCGGAATAGGTCCTCAATGGAGGGAAGATCAGTACATATGATCCTCTCTGAGGACCTGACTGTTCTCTGCAGTCTGTCCCTGTCTTGCCTGGTGGAGGATCCGAACCAGACAGAGATGGATGAGGTCAGGACAGACTGGACTATTGCTGTGTAGAATATGGTCAGCAGTTCCTGAGGCAGGTTGAACTTTCTGAGCTGACGCAGAAAGTACAGCCTTTGCTGGGCCTTCTTCCTTATAGAGTCAATGTCGGAGGTCCACTTCAGGTCCCGTGTGATGGTGGATCCTAGGAACCTGAAAGACTCTACTGTGGGGACTGGCCTGTTGGTGATTATGAGAGGAGATGTTGCAGGGTGTCCCTTCCTGAAGTCGACTGTCATCTCCACAGTTTTGAGCGGGTTTAGCTCCAGGTGGTTCTGACTGCACCAGAGGACCAGCTGTTCCACCTCCCTTCTGTATGCAGACTCGTCGCCGTCACGGCGAGTCCAATGACGGTGGTGTCATCTGCAAACTTCAGGAGTTTCACAGAAGGGTCTCTTGACGTGCAATCAGTGGTGTAAAGAGAGAAAAGCAGTGGGGAGGAGAACACATCCCTGGGGGGCGCCGAATGCTGAGGGATCGGGTTGCTGGATATAAGTTACCCAAGTTTCACCTGCTACCTCCTGTCAGTCAGGAAACTGGTAATAACCAGATGGAGGGAGGCACGGTGAGCTGGGACAGTTTTTAGGTGTGAGGAGCTCTGGACGATGGTGTTAAATGCAGAGCTGAAGTCCACAAACGGGACCCGGCGTAGGTTACCTGCCAGTAGTCTAGGTGTTGAAGGATTGTAGTGTAGATCCATGTTGACTGCGTCATCCACTGACCTGTTTGCTCTATTGGCGAACTGCAGGGGATCTAGCAGGGGATCCGTGATGTCCTTTAGGTGGGTCAGCACCAGTCGCTCAAAGGATTTCATGATCACAGATGTCAGAGCAACTGCTCTGTAGTCATTTAATCCTGTGACAGGGGACTTCTTGGGAACCGGAATGATGGTGGAGCGTTTGAGGCAGGAGGGGACCTCACAGAGCTCCAGGGAGTTATTGAAGATCTGAGTGAAGATGGGAGCCAGCTGGTCAGCACAGACTTTCAGACAGGATGGAGACACTCCATCAGTACCTGATGCCTTCTTAATCCTCTGTCTCTGAAATAGTTGGCGCACATCCTGTTCTCACACAGGATGTTGGCGCACATCCTCAGCGCAGGCAGGGGGTCAGGTATGAGGTAGGTTTGGGGTGATGCTAGGCCTTTTGGGATGGAGATGGTGGGGGAGGTGGAAGGTGTGAAAGTCATTTCAAACCTGGAGAAAAAGTCATTGAGGTCCTCAGCCAGGCGGGGGCTCCTCACAGGGTGGGGGGATGGTCTCTTGTAGTTGGTGATGGTGTGAAGGGCCTTCCAAACTGCAGAAGAGTCGTTGGCAGAAAAACGCTCCTTCAGCTTAACACTGTAGTTCCTTTTTGCTGCCTTGATCTCCTTTGTCAGCTTGTTCCTGGCCTGCTTGTACAGGTCCCGATCCCCACTCCGGAAGGCCTCCTCCTTGTCCTGGCGTAGCTGTTTCAATTCTGCAGTGAACCATGGTTTGGTGTTGTTGAACGTGCAGAAGGTTTTGGTCTGCACACACATGTCGTCACAAAAGCTGATGTAAGATGTCACAGTGTCGGTCAGTTCGTCCGGGTCTGAGGCTGCTGCTTCAAAGACGCTCCAATCAGTGCAGTCAAAGCAGGCCTGTAACTGCATCTATGACTCATCTGTCCACCTTTTCACAGTTCCTACTACAGGCTTAGCAGATTTCAGCTTCTGCTTGTAAGATGGGATGAGGTGGATCAGGCAGTGGTCAGAAAGTCCCAGAGCAGCGCGGGGGACAGAGCAATATGCATTCTTCATTGTGGTGTAGCAGTGGTTTAAAGTGGTCATATCCCTAGTGGGACACGTCACGTGTTGTCTATATTTAGGCAGTTCAAGTTTGATATTTGCTCTATTAAAATCCCCGTGAATGATTAGCAGAGAGTCCTGAGAGTTTTCTTCCACGTCTGTGATCTGGTGTCGGCGAGGTGATGTAACCCTCTTTCCGTTACAACACGCCTCGGTCGAAATATATACGCTGACACAGCCACAAACGAGGCGGGGTCCGCGGTGGAATAAAATGGTTTACAGTTATGAAGAAAGACTCTTAGTGAGGCTGCATGTCTTCTCTTTAAGACAAGTGACATCTGTACACCACCTTCGTTACTGTAGAAACAACGTTCCTCCTCCCTTGACTACCAGACTTCCCGCATCGGTCCCGCTCGGAACAGCTGGAAGCGCGGCAGCTGTAGTGCGCTGTCCGGGATGTGTTCACTGGACCAGGTTTCAGTGAAGCAAAAGGCGGCAGAACAACAAAAGTCGGAGTTCTTGGGTAGGAGAAGGAGCAATTCATCCATTTTGTTAGGCAGAGAGCGGACGTTCCCCAGGTGTATGGATGGGAGAGCGGTGCGTAATCCCCGCTGTCGCAATTTAACGACCACACCAGCTCGTTTCCCTCGTCGGCGTCTCCGTCTAAATCCACAGAGCGCTGCTGCTCCTCCAGTCAGAATCTCCATAAAGTAGTCTGGTTGATTAAAAACCGGTGAAAAAAGTCCGGCACTGGATAGCCCTATTTGTAGGATTTCCTCTCAAGTACTAGGGAGCGAAGTACCGAGGCGTCCATCCGCGGCGCCATCTTAGATCTCAGCCGGAGACAATCAGTAAATATGATGACCAAATACTGACGACCAAAGATTGTAGCGCAACATCTGATACAGCTACAGATCTTAACAGAAATGCTTGAGCGTTACGACTGTTTAATGCAACATGAGGTGTACAATAGGATGCAGTTAGATGGATTGTGTAGAACTAAAATAACATTACAAATATGAGGATATTCGCAACACACAAAAATGCAAAAAATAAACAATTACTTATCGTAATGTGCCACAAAGATGGTCCCATTCTGCTTAAAAAGGTAGTTTTCTGTTCGCTGGGTCAGAGTTCGATTGCTTTCACACTTGATTTGCTCCGCATTCAGGTTCCTTTAAGACCACCTCTTCTGCTGGGTCTCAGTTCACTTGTTTAGTGTGCACTAGAGTTTTCTGGTTTGTATTCACATCAGCGCAAAAGGTCCGGATCAGCTGAGTAGTTTGAAACGAACTAAATGATCTGCAATTGGCCTATTGATTGCAATAAGTCATTGAAGGTTTGAGATTCTAATCTGTGGAGTGCAAAATAAAAACTAACTAACCAAGATCATAAGGATCAATGACATTAGTCACAATTACTATGCAAATATTAATCAGTGTAACTTGATGATACAATATCGTCAGGTGACTTTGACCCATTCAAACTGACAGTGTGGCTCGCTCCCTGTCTGATCATTGTCCGCGCATTTCTCCAATCTGTCACACCTGATCCTCATTCCCTGTATGTTTTTAAACCCATTCACCTTCAGCTCCAGCTAGCCCAGTCAGCCTACCACGTCCTTGCCTCCAGGTCTTAGAACCAGGGTTCTTGGCGAGGTTCAGAGGTTACCCGACTCTGTTTGTGGTTCTGCTCCATTCTTCGACCTCTGTCTCCAGAGCTCCAGAAGCGGGTCAAAGACGACCTGCTACTGTCCTTAGTGCTTCCAGAGAGGGTCGATTATGACTGGCCTCTGTCCAGATCCAACAAAGTTCCTTCGTTATAGCTGGCCATCTCCTTTAGCCTGGCTTTCGCTATCACCAGCCTGCTGGGGGACGACCACCCACCTGTCTGATTCCCGGTTCGTCCAGGGATGACCACCTGGCTCTCTGCCTGACCACCAGTCGGCCAATGAATGACCACCTGACTGCCTGCCTGATCATCTCGGGATGACCACCAAGCCCCCTCCCTGACCGTTGTTCTATCAAGAGATGACCACCCGGCCGGCCACCTTGCAGCCTTATCATCTGGTCCACCAAGGACCACCCAGCCGTCTGCCCGACCTCCAGGGGCGTACACTCTGTGACTCTTGCCCTCCTTCTGGGGGGCCTTCTCCATCCACCCTTGAAAGGGTACTTGTAATATTTGCTGCCACTATACCAACCCCCTCAAACCACAGAGCTCTTCCAACACTAATCACCCCTAGATTTAGAACTGTGCGTGGAGAAGCAGCTTTGAGTTTGTATGTTCCACTTACCTGGAATAAACTTCTAAAACACTGCTAAAATGGTGAAACAATGAGTTCCTATAAATTAAGACTAAAAACCCATCTGTTTAGAGCTGCCTTTGTTTGATTGAGCTGGTATGCTTTAATGTGTCAGATGATATGTGTCTCTAATGTTGTGTTTTATGCTTTTATTACTGCTATTATTTTATTTATCACCTTATGATCAAAAGCACTTTGAACTGACTCGGTGTTGAAAGTGTGTTAAACAAATAAAGTTTGGATTATGATGAAAATAACACCAAATCCAGATTGGAATCGAATGGAGACTGCTGAGAGACTCAAGGGAGAGAGAAATTGCTCTTCCTGCTACCCATAACAATTATTATTTTGACTCTATGGCAACTTTCAACTGAACTGCAATCAAATCCCTGTGAGAGGAACAAATTCTCCTTCACCTGCTCCCTACCAAGCGCACACACACATACATGCTACAAACGTATACCCCCCCCCCCCAATTCAAAATCTACGCTGACCCTTTGCTCTCCCTACTAAATCAGCAAGAAATTGGTGCAGCACGCTCTGGTTGCTGGCTTTTCACCCTGGTACACCCCAACCCATGTAAATCCTTCCATTCGGCATATGGTATACCAGTTATCACTGGCTGCAATGCCACATTTGGCCTATATCTGTCTGTGAAATTATGTTTGTCTACTCTTGATCTGGCTGTACTGAAATTAATTTCCTCTCATGGGACAGTAAAGGATTATTCACCCTTCCTTCCAGCCAGAGGAAATGGAGACACTCAATTCCAACTGTTGCTGAAACGCTAATGACGATACTCCTCTACAATGAGGCTGGAACTAATGGTGGACGTGCAGAAACCTCTCATCTTCCAACACATCGTATTCGCTTCAAGCTCTTGTCCGCTAGCAGAGGCCTGTGACTTTGAGTATTTTAAAGAGTTTCTTAGCTGCACTATAGGATTTTACTCTTCTCCGAATCTGTCTATGAGTAGCTATTGGGAAATATAAAGTAAGGCCAGGCAATTTGATTTGTATAGCACACTTTCAACAACAACATAATTGAAGGTACTTTACATAATTCGGTGGTAAAGAGAGCAAGCATATGAGAAAAGCCTGGAAATTAAAAACAGCAACTAAGACTAAAACGTGAAAATCATGAAAAATACATCATTAGAAAAAAAAAAAACCTAAGTAGGTATGTTGCACAGATGATAGCCATGCGGTGGTATCATGGTGGTGGGCTGTTCCTGCTTCCTGATGTGGTCTAGAGTGATGCCAGTGTGAAGTGCAAGATATAGCGAAGAAAAACCCCACTGAGACCTATTAAGTCTTTATAAATTTCAGCCATATAAAAACTAAGCTACGTTTTTATATCAGCATCCTTAAAATATTGCAGCATCTCAACCCACCTCTATTTTCTACCCCCCAAAACAAAGCTTCATGCACCTGTCTGAAAATGCATTAATACATCGAGAGCTTTTCTGAAATGTTGTACTGCTGTCAAAAGGCAGAAGGTTAGAGGTCGCGGTCAGTGACAGTGGATGATGGACTGTTGGAGAGGAGCAGCACACACCTGCATTACAATTTCTAGACTTCCATATATTTACAGAACTGAAGAGTGTGTCTGACTGACCTATTTTTACCATCTGTCTTCTGGGGTTTATTGGATTTATGAATAGGTTTTCAATTTGTGTATGGTTCATTCTTTGGTTTTTCAGTAAAAAAAACAAAAAAAAAACAAACAAAAAAAAACAATAAACCGCATAGTTTTTTTGGTTTTTCAGTTTTTGAAAGCCAAAAGTAAAAACGTCATATTCAAGAAATGCAAAAACCAAAGTGATGGATTTCTAGATTAGCTTTTTTAACCTATAATGAAAAATCCAGAATTTGTTTTAATTACTGAAGTTGCAGCACCAGAAGTACAGGTTTTAGGTCGGGAGCGTACACTGCAGCCACTTCGGATCTGTTTCTCAGTAAAATGACAATATGTAATCATGTTAAAGTTGTTAATTTATTAATCTTGTAGTAAATAATAATTAAATTACACAGCCTTTTTCCAAATATTTCAGGCAGCTGAAGGACTAAATACTATAAAACACCTTGAATTGCCTTGTGTTAAAAGTGTGCTATACAACTAAAATTGCCTTGCCTAAATAAGAGGCCTGTAAGTTATTTTGGTCCCATATTAAGAAGGGGGAACTGAATATTTCAGGCAGCTGAAATTTTCCGTTCCCCCATACAATTTTGGTAAAATAAAACCAAATATCTTCATATTTCCAAAACTAAGTGTCCATGTTGAAAAGTCTAAGCCCTGTTAAAGACAGATCTACAAATAATTTTGTTTTTATGTTTTGAAGAGTGGAACTGAATATTTCCGGCATCTTAAATATGCTGTATGATATTAGGAATGAATTACCTAAAACACAAAATGAATGGTTTAATATCTGCCCCATGGGGTATAAAAACATTATAACAGGAGTATGAAAGCCAGGCTGAATAATCCCCTTTTGCTGAAACCATGCGGTTTTTTTTCTTTTTAAAAGGGAGGAAATACGTTTTCTGAGGTCACAGTACCTAAATAATACATCTGCTACAGCAGATTATCTTAGACAATACAAGCAGACATCAGCTATCAAAAACAGAATATCAGAAATATATTTTGTGTCCATTATGTGTCATACTTTACAATTATTTGGTTATTCTGATTTTATTCTGAAAAACCAAAGATTGAACCATGCATGGATTTTTTACTTAGATGTTAGACAAAAATGAGACTTAAAACAATACATTTTTTGTATTTGTACCAATCATTTACATTTTTATGGTTTTTAATACAAGCTTGTTGTCTAACAGCTGAAAGCATGGTCAAGCAAATTTTAGATGACTGAGTCTTGTTGTGAAGAAAGTACAAACCCAGTTCAATGCTGGTGTGAAATTCAACATAGATGTACCAAAAGCTACTGATATCTAAAGCTCAGAGCCTACAATACAGTTTTAGGCAAGGTAATTGGCTCCCTACCGAGGGCTGAGGTCCGGCTGTAGACAGCTGAAGCTCACCACAGGGATCTGCAGGCTGGAGGGTCGAGAAGGTTCGGTCATCGGTCTGAAAGGTCTCGGAGGCAGCAGCGGGGAGCGCAGCGGTGAACGCAGTGGAGAGCGGAGACCTCGGCCCAACCTCCCCAGGGAAGACATCTTTGATTGAGGAGAGCGTTCCCCCTCAGATCCCGAGCCCTCTTCATCCTCCTTGATGGAGGAAAGTTTCTTCACAAGCCCTCCGTTGCTCTCACAGTCTCCCTGGATGGAAGAAATCACAAACTGAAGTGACATTTCTCTTTTCTGTTCTTTAACTGCTTCCCTTTTTCATAACAATCTATGTGCTAATATCTGCTATTAAACTGTATTTTTTTACTTGCAGTTATGATGTAAACCATTTATAAAACAAAAGTAATGACCAACTGTTGTGGAAGAATTCCGTCTGGTTCTTTTGTCAAGGATTTTGTAGTGGAATGAAAACTTGGTTATGATTTATGATATGTCTCTATTCCTGCAGAGTAGAACAAGTGTCAAGGATGACTTCTGCCACTGAGAACTCTACCCCACTAAGACTGCTTCACGTGTATGCATCTGTGACCAAGACTAGGTGAAAGAGTGCAAATACTTCAAGGGAGGACCTTCAACAGATGGTTTTTTTTGTTGTTGTGCTTATTCATCCTTATAAAAGTCTTTTTTGATTATAGGTGTGCAGGTCAGCTCATAAATGCTTGGTGTTTAAAACTCAAATTAAACACTCTTGGACCAGCAAAGTAATCTTCTCATAACTTTATTTAACAGAAATTATTGTTGATCGAATATTATAAGTCAGATTCCTGAATCAACAACGTATCATAGAAGTATCTGAACATGCTGTATTATTGTTTTGTCCTATCAGCCTCTTAGAACTGATGCGCTTCAGTTAATTGCATTGTCTGACCTCTGTTGTTCTGCCAGACAGTGTTTCTATGTTTAGCCACAACTCTTTCTTAGAGAAAACATTTGGCAGAGCAATGGTTTCCAATAACTAGTTGTACTCTTTGTTTTCCCTTTTTATTGAAAGTACTTTTGGATCAGTGTTTTTGTGTGCAGAGCCTCTTTTGGTCTCATTGCCTCAATATTTTTTTTTCCTAAAAAAATATTGATATTTTCGAAAATAGTCACTGCTAAGGGAATCTAAGTTTAGCCGTGTCTCATTTTCCCCATAGAAAGTAAGCTAATCCTTGCTCTGTGCTTGGTGTGTCTCTCTGCTAGAGTCATTGGCTGAAATGTTGCCACTATAACCTATGTTAACTGTTCTTTATTATAATAATTACACCTGGGTCAGAGCTTCTTTCTTTAGCTGAGACAATATCCTGGGCAGAATCTTTACCAGAACTGTAGCTTACTTTAGCTGCATTTAAAATCCCCTCATTGTTTTGTGAGCTATTTTTGGTTTTTTCACCATAGTAAGTGCATTTGTGATGGCAGTTATCATCTCTGTTTTCTGGAGTAATGCCAGTTAACGTAACATTTGCTGCCATAACTTCTGGGTACTCTTTGTTTTTCCTTTCTATGGAAGGTTCTCCTGACCCAGTGCTTCTATGTTTAGCCATGTTTCTTTACTGGACAGAGACACTGGCACAGCTTTTGCTGCACTCTATTCTTCCTTATATAACCTCTTACCAATTGACATTAAATGATCAACTAAACTGGACAGTATGTCATTTAATTTGAATATTTCAATGTTAGACTTGAACAGATGTGTAACCAAGCCATAAAGCGCAGGGAAACCTCAGCAGCTGCATGCACATCTGGGCATTTCAGCACTGCCCGCCACAAGACGACCCTGAATGATGAGTTTTCCTGCGTATCACCTCTCCATTTTGGGTTCTTTAACTTTGTTTAGGTTAACAGGTTTAAGGTAAAATTACATTTTTAATATTGTGTGAAGTTTAATGTTATGTCTTCAGTTTTCCCTCCCTCTAGCAAATTCCAATTCCCAACTATTACTCCTTTCTGTTAATATTATTACTTACAGAAATCTGCACACCAAATACATTCACATACTCGTCAACCACTTGCTAGTACCTCTTTTGATCCTCTTTCTAAATCAGAACTGCTCTGACTCTTTGTGACACTGATTAAAGAAAGTGTCACAAACGTTGGAACAATTTATAGTTTGTTGAGCATAAACATGAGAGTAAATGAACAACCCATAAAACAGAACAGCTTACATTTAAGGAGGAAAGGGTTAATTTGCAACTGAATGGATGCCTGATAAAAAGGTGGCTTTTATGTCTCTTAATGTCAATAAAATAAAACAGACATATAGTGTTATGTTCTTTTTATTCATCATTTTTCCGTAACAGTGCTGATCTCATATTTTGAAACCCGTTGTGTGTCTGATTATTATTGAAGTCATTTCACTTTTTAATCAAATGGGGGAGCTGCTGAGTCGCTAAACCTGAGAGTGAAAGGGAACAAACCGCATTCACAAAAGCCGCATTAGTGCTCATGTCCATTCAGCTTATAAAAAGCACTGCAAAGGAGCATCCTCATTCAAAATCAAGCAAGCATGGAAATCTTTGGAGTTCTAAAGATGGAAAAATGGGAAAGGTGGCTTTATATTTGTAAATTCCAACTAGTTTTAATTAATACCAGACCTGCAATCAGAATGTTACCTGCAGACATATTTTTGGGCTTGTAGTTTCTACACATTTTTTTCTCAAAGCTGATTAAAATACAGTTCTCATTCTTCCCTTCACTCTTTATTCATCATCCCCCGTCTGCACCACCCTCTCCCCTTCTTTACCCTCTGTTTGTTGTCTTCTCCATCCAGTTCTTGGCTCACAAGCCCGACTTGTATTTATAGATCACAGAGGTTTAATTTTAGCAGAGGTTTGCCTGTGGAGGAGGAAGGGGGGGGACGGAGAAGGGACTGTTTAGATTCAAGTGTTCATGAGTTTATGAGAGCAGCACATGTCACCTCCAAAGGCAGCGTGCCGAGACAATTCTGCATTTTTGCATGTGTAAATGCATTTGTTCTGAGAGAGTAATGATGCTTGTTGACATACAGATCATGTGCATTTTTAAGTACGGCCAACAGCAGTGTTGGACCCTGCGTCTTTGTGCAAGGACAAATGTGCTGGGCTTAGTTATGTAGGTTTATGAAACTGAGATGTGGGATTCCCTGCAGTGTGTCCACAGTCACATTGTGGCCGCTGCAGTAGCATGATGTTAATAATTTAATCTCATGGTGAAGCATGGTTTGAGGTATGGCTGAGGTTAAGTCTTCGAATCTAATGGATCTAGACGTGATGAAGACATGGCCATGACTGTGTGTGTTGGCACGTGAATGCAAATATCATCAAGATTCTTCCTCTTTCCCTCCCCTGCCACATCCCTTCATTCCTGATGCTCAATCGTCTTGTCTCCATCTGGTTGGTGCTCTATTTTTATCTAGTTAGGGATGACCCTGTCCCTCCCCCACCCATCTGACAGTGCTATTTTTAGTCCCTCACTGCGGTCGATTGAGGATGCACCACTGAATTTCCTGCACGTGCATATATGTTGCATGTAATGTGCTGGCTCCTATGTAGGTGATTCCATTTTTTTCCTCCCTGTTGGTTTAGTATATTTGTTAAAAATAAATTTTTCTAATTTCTTGCCAGATTTTTGAAATATCATAACTGTTTTTCACATATCTTATTTTCTCTATATCAAATGAAAGTCCAAATAAACACTTGTGGTTTTGTAATAATGTTCAAAATACATAGCTAAACAAAGATTTTTAATACATTGAAGCTTAATTTTGCAGAAATGATGCCAAGAGCCTGAATTAAATTAGAGGACTGATAGCACTTTCTGGCAGAGATGAAACTGAAGTTAGGAGGCCAGCTCAGCTGGCATAAAAATGCAAAATGAGTGGAAGGCGTATTAGCGCATAAAAGATTTGGTAAAAAAAAAAACAAGTCCTGTTACACACAATATATGAAATATGTCTTCATCAGTAGTATTGTAGCTTTTCTTGTATTGACCATCTTGGGATGAAAGTGCAATCCTTTGTACACAGTCTAGAGTTCCTCCCCCAAATAACAAAATGTTTGCTTTCTGGTCAGATTTGGTTATGAACTACACTTCAAAAACAAGTCAAGCTCATCAGTTCAGATTAAGCCAGACAGGAAATCAAACATAAGAGTGGTGTGAGCATCTTGTAATAAAACAAATTACAAACTAAAATACACATAGAAAATAAATCACAAACCTTTTGAATACACACTGTTGTCTTTCTCAATGCTTGCTATAGCATAAACTAGCAAAATTCGTGTGATCTTGCAATTCTCATTTAATTTTGTGATAGACGGTGTCCTCCAACTAACTTTTAAAAAAAAAAGCATTAGTGCATCTAAAGTCTCAAAGGTAAAATATGGACTGATTATTTTGGGGAAAGTGAGACCTGTGAGGCTCATTTCGAGGCTTTTAATCACAAAAAAGACCCAACTCTCCTACAAGACTGAAAAATCCGGCATGCTGAGGTGAATAAAACTTCATCAGTGTAGACAAAGCATTTGCATAGCACAACATATTATTAGGTAATAGTATTTTTAATTTATTGCTGCAACATTGTGTAAACCGTTTCTGTAAATTTTACTGCAGTGAAGACTATCTGCAGCATATACTGCATAGCTAAGCTACTGCAGTCATGCCACAGAATATTGTTAAAACAGCATCTGGAAATATCACACAGAAACGAAAAAAAGGAGTGCTGTCATGACTAAAATACTTTTTGATGGTGTAATGGGAATATTTATAAAATATGTGGAGTTAATATTTTGCTACAAATTATATTTGCAGGAAGGTTGGATGAATTCTGTAGTAGTATTATGGGATGAAAGTGTTTGAGTGTAATGATAGATGTATCCTGGGATTAATGTCTTAACAGCTACATTAGGAAAACTAAACTCTAAGAAATAAAATATGGACTCACTGTGTGGACAAAAGTTAAACCTAAATTCCACTACATGCGCTCCGCTCCACCACGCACGCTGCAACAAATCTGATCCCGTTGTAATGAAAAAGAACTATTCCACTACTGCCGCCGTGCGGCGCAGGGCGCCGGCCGCCGTTTCACACTCAAGCAAAAATAGGATTGAATTGAATTTTGCCGGACGCCGGAGCAAGTCCGCAGAAAATCTACACAAATAAAAAAGTACCAGGCAGGATGCTGAAAATGCAGATCATCCAGTTTTTCAAAATAAATCAGTAAAGACAGATTTCTTTTTTTTTTAAGATAAAAAATACGCTATAAATACAGCTTATCTGCTATAAATGTACTCACCCATTGTTTAAAAAAGTCCGTGGAGATATCTTGACAAAGAATAATAGCAAATAGAAGTAGATCAGCTGTTCTTTTCTGTTTGTTTTCCTTGGAATGAATGATTTTGGTCTGACTTTCGTGTACATAGCACTGCTCTTTATCGCGATATCTCGCAATTCCCGCGCATGCTTTGTTGAGCACCTCTGGGCGCATGCAGTGTAATTTAACGACGACAGAGAACCGCTGCGGCGTGCGTGGCGGGGTGGAGCGCATGTAGTGGAATTTAGGTGTTAGACTTGCAGAATCATTGCATAACTCTCGAAAATGTTCTTGTCACTAAGCTGTTTGGAGAAATAAAAACTTAAAACTTTGGGCATCAGAATAAAAAGTTGGTCAAGAGAAGAACAATCTTTATCTTAATTGTGTCAGAATGTTAGTGTTTCAAACTGGGCTCACCGCAGAGTGCTGGTTTGTTAAGTCTCCTAGCTACTGTACTCAGACATTTCTTATGACTTCCTCCTCCTCATTGGATGCTTACTTATGCAAATTATGTAAATCTTCACTTTATGAACTATATTTTGAGCAATAAAATGTTATGAGTAGGCCTATCAGAAACCTTACACAATCAATCTTTGACAACCTAAAGCTCAGCTTCCTCATTTTTTACGTTCACACTGTTTTACGTATTTCTCAGTTTCAAACATGAAAACATTATACCTATGTTGAGATGCAATAAGTCTAAACACAGTGCTCTCTGTTTTAATTAGATTTAAACTTTTATATACCACCAGGTTTCTTGTTTTTTACTCTTGTATTTATTCCAGTCATGTTTTAATCTGGCTGGAAGAATTTAGAATAAGAAGCTCCTGCTCAGCTGCTTCTATTGTTTTGCAGTTTTTTCCTTCTAATTAATCCCATCTCTTACACTCCACCTGCTTACCTCCTGGCTGAAAGCCTAAATTTGGGTACACATCACCAATCTGCAGATGCACCTGTGAAATTGTGTTTTGTGACATTAAAGGAAAAGTTCTGGGGTTTTTTTCAACCTGGACCTTATTTTTTGCAAATATTATGTCCATTTACTCACTCAGACAAGTTTGGAGCTACTTGGAGCTGTACAGCAGGAGTTTATATCAAGTCGCAATCAGCGTATATGCATATAATATGAGTCAATGGTGGTAGAAGTTCGCTGCCTCTAATAAGGCATTATTTGCCTTCATTTACCCATGTTTTGTTATGAATAGTTAGCAATATTCCCCTGTGAGTTCAGAACGTCTGGAGTTGCTAAGGTATTAGCATCTGGGTTTTTTACAGGGTTTTAATGTTAGTGATTCCAACTTACACTAACCTGGGATTTCAATTACGTCGAAGCCGCCAACATTAAAGCTGTAGTCTGTGTAGGTTGTGGAAAGGGAGGCTTTACGAGCTGAAGTTAGTCCAACTGGTAATTCGGTTTGTGGAATTTGCAGACGCGAAACCGCGAAACATGTTGATGCCCGCCCATTTATGTATCGGGCTCCCGCATGACAGATTGCCTCATCCAAATGTATTGGCCCAAGACAACCAACAGAGGGTGCCATAGGTTACAGGCAGTACAGCCAGCGGTATTCTTGCTCATGACCATAAAAAGATACCACAAATGAACCCCTACCGTACGTTCTCTATATTTGGTTTCCTTAATGCTTTAAAAAAAGGATTATCCACAGAGCTTGTTTTCATTTATGTGTAAAGTTTTTGCAAAAGAGAGGTGAAATGTTAAAAATGTTTCATATTCTTTCAAAAAATAGATCTTTTATTGGATGCCTCAAGTAAAAATGCTCTCAAGTTTCTGGAGTTAACTTGTTTTAAACACAATATTATATATTAAAAATAATATATTTAAGTGTTTATTTGTTTCTAAGATATTTGTCATTGTTTATTTCGAAGCATATACAACTTGGGTGTTTCATTTGAAATGTTATATAAAAATGTATTTATTTATTTATCTTTTAAAAAGTCTTAAACATTTTGACCAAAATGTTCCAAAAAGATGAAGCTAAAACTGCTTTTGAACCATTTTGAGTAGAGGCATGGCTGCTATCTTTTCGGAAAGAAAAAACCCCAAAATCTTCCAGACAGAATTGGTCTAAGTGCTATTGTCAGTTGATATTGTCGGTAATATGAGCCTGAAAAAGAGGGGCAGATATTACATTTTATATCCGCCTATTTCATTTCTAAACATCGAGGCTTTAAAAGTGGCTTTACATTGGATTGGTAGACTAAGGCCACGTCCACACTAAGCCGGATAATGCCTTAAACGTATAAGTATTTAGTCTACACCCCCCTATCGTCCACACTAAGGCGGCTTTGTTTGTGGTCTGTGGCCGGATAACTATTAGCCGGGTAAGAGAGCCTTCTAACTGTTATCTCAACGGCTAAATGAGCACGTCTGGACGCAACTTATCCGGTCCCCGGCTAAATCAGAGCAGCAACGTCAATCAAATGCTGCGTCCTAAATTGATGACAACAACGCGACAGCATATAATGACAACAGCAAAGATGGAGACAAGTCTCGCTATGGTACTTCTTCTTTTGCAAATTCAGACGTTTGCAAATTTAACCCTCACCTACTTGCGGATGAGAAGGCGACACAGGAGGCGATCCAGGAGGCGCCGACAGCGACATAGATTATACGCGTCAATCTGTGTTCTTTTTTTTGTTCCCCGCGCATGCCCAGTACATGCATAGGTAGGCATTGGATTGCGCAATCATGGGAACTTAAACGGACCGTAAACGGGGCGTAAATGCTCGTGTTGAGTGGATAACATTAGGCGTCTAACTCCTCGTATAACCTTATCCGGCTTAGTGTGGACATAGCCTAAAAGACACGATTAGATAAACGCATGAAGTGTTACCTTTACCCATAGTATTTTGCACATGTTCTTCTGTTTGGAGGTCAATGGTGCCTATCTCCAGCTGAGAACGGGCGAGAGGTAGGATAAACTCTGCACAAGTTGGCAGTCAATTGCAGCCATTGACTCCCATTATATTGATATATGTTGATGGCGACTCAATATAAACTCCTGCTGAACGGCTCCAAGTAGCTCCAAACTTATCTAGGTGAGTAAATGAGCGTAATATTTGCTAAAAATAAGGTCTAGGTTGAAAAACATGAACTTTTCATTTAAACAGTGTCATATGGAAACAAAATAAAAAAATAAAATAAAAATGATACACATTAAAACTGCTTCTCAAGCTTGGCAGTGGTATCAAAATAATAGCTGCAAATGTCTTAAATAACACATCTGGAGCATCATGCATTGTAATGTTTAACTTTTTCTATGGTTATTTATTTTAATGTTCAAATTTTCAAATTAGCTTTATGACATAGAGAGAGCTACAATTCAAGTGTTTTTTTATTTTTAATATAAACTATTTGTATTTACAGCTTATCAATACCCAAAATTCAGTTTCTTATAAAGTAAGATATAACACCAATGAGAAAGCTAAGTGTATGTCCATGTCACAGTAAATGTTGTTAAAGGTACATTAGGAAGAGACACTTTTTCTACCATAAACTTTCCTTCCACTCAACTTCCTATTGCTATGGCAGGATTCAAAACTCTGTAACCCCTTGAAAGATATCAGTCAGTGTGTTATGAAGCTATATTGCATATGCTTTTTTCATGGAAATAAATTAACTTCTCAATGATATTCTCTTTGACAATATACATGCATTTACATCCTGACTTGCTAAATTGGCTACCACAAATTATATAAACAAGATATAAAAAACAACAACTTTGTAATGTTGTTTGAGAAATATTGGTGTTTGTGTTGATATATTAATCTTTAGCCTAGGTATCATATGAATACTGTTCATCCTTTATGATGCTTCCCTGGAATGACTGCTCTAATTAACATGCTTACTCACAGTGAAAATTTGACCTAGCTGTTTCCAACAGAAGCTGGTCATTCATGTGTAGACTACAGCTGAGATCCAATGCTAAATTCCCAGAATCTGAATCCAGAGCTTGTGTCTTTCGTCTGTTGGCTGCCTCTGAAGTAGAAGCCGTGGATTCCTCTGCTCCCCCCACAAACCAGATGGCTAATCCTTCTCAACTACAAAAGCATTGCATAAACATTTGGAGGAAAAGGAGCTTGCAAGTTAGAAAGGTCCAAGGTACAGATGACATTATAATGGGTCATACAGGAGGCAAAAAGTAAATTCTGATTACACCTTTACAATTGACAAAAGGGGGATCCAGATCTTGGATCTAAAAGATGCTATGGGAAGACACTGACCTCTATAAGTCGGGAAAGGATTACGAATTAATTTCCAAGGCTTTGGGACTCTAATGAACCACAGCATGAGCCGCTAATTACAAATGGAGAAAGCGTAGAAGTGTTTTCCCAGAGACGCTGTCCAACCAAAAATGATCAAAAGAAGACATCAATAACTTATCTAGTAAGTCACAAAAGAACCCAGAACAACGCGTAAAGTTCTAAAGACCTCCTTTGACCTCTGAGTGAAGACATCTATGGTTTCGGTGTTGGGATTCAGTGGCTGAGTACTGAATCTATGGGGGCTGATGAAAGATGATTCCCCTCCCTAGCATGTTACAAGGCCAGATCATAGTTTTGTCCAGTCCAAGTGATTA
Organism: Apricaphanius iberus; assembly: GCA_028564705.1. Taxonomy (NCBI): domain Eukaryota; kingdom Metazoa; phylum Chordata; class Actinopteri; order Cyprinodontiformes; family Aphaniidae; genus Apricaphanius; species Apricaphanius iberus. Next base: position 446,548 of record JAPXFQ010002352.1, read on the forward strand.
CTACTTTTATAAAGATTTATCATTTAACTTCCTTGTCCCTCCTTGCAGATTCAGTTTTAAGATTTCTTCTCACAGTTCCATACTTTCAAGTCATCACTCGTCCTGGATCAGTCCTGGATTCTCCTTGGTCAGCCTCCATGTCACTCTCCCCTGGCAACACCACCATAACTCACCTTGCTCACTGTTCCATCCAGCCAGCCTCAGACCACTGTTCCCACTTACCTCCTCCAAACCAAGGACTTGTCGACCAGCAAGTAAGCCTGAAACTGAAGTTAATTTCAACTCATACAAGTCTCCACTTTGCATGCTGTTCAAAACCTACTCACTTACCTGTTTCCTATGCAGTTCCATACCACCAGTTGACCCGCTCACCTGTATTTTTCTCCAGTCTAGTTTACCCCAGTCAGTCTGGAATTCGCATTTTAACTCAATCTGTTAAGAAAACTAATTTGTTAAAACTGTCTGCTGCTGTCTTTTAGTTGCCATTTAAGAGTCCCAGAAAACAGACATGACACTGGGGCTACTTTGCTTTTTCAGGACCTGCATGACCTGCTGTAATTGATCCAACCATGACTTCTGATCTTAACCATAAAATCTCTGAATAAGAAAGTTCCACTGTCAGTTTGCTGATGACACAACGGTGGTGGGGCGGATTACAGCGGAAAATGAGGCAACCTGCAGAGATGAGGTCCAGAAGCTGAGAGAGTGGTGTGCATTAAATAATATAACACTCAACATTACTAAGACCAAATAACTCCTACTGGACCCCAAGAGAAATGGAGCTGCCTCTTCCCCTCCATACATCAACAGTGATTGTGTGGAGCGAGTTGACAAATTTCTCTGTGTCCATACCTCTGATGATTTCTCCTGATTGGTCAACACCAGACCGCTGGTCAAGAAGGTCCAACAGTGGGTACACTTCCTGAATGTGCTCAGGAGAGAAAAATTAAACACACAGCTGCTGACAACGCTTTACCGCACTACCGGCGATAGCCTGCTGACCGATGCTGTGACAGTATGGTACTCCAGCTGTACAGAGGCTGACAGAAAAAGACTGCAGAGGGTGGTGAGGATGGCTGAAAAGATAATTGGTTGCCCTCTGACCTCCCTGACCGACATTTATAACTATCGCTTGTTAAGCAGGGCCAGTAGCATCTCAAAGGACACCACACACCCTGGTTTTAATCTTATTAACCTGCTGCCCTCTGGTAGATGCTTCGGATCAATACATGACAGAACGAACTGATTTAGGGACAATTTCTATCTCAAATCTGTCACCACACTAAACTCCAATTTGCACAATCGCTAATGTGCAGGGGTTACTGCACTCCAATGCTCTTCTATGGTTGTTGCTTTTATATTTATAACCATATTTATTACTTTTTTTATCTTTTATAAGTGCATTATGAAGCTGCTTTTTAAATTATGTTGTACTGTGTATAATGACAAAGGGTTTCTATTCTATTCTATTCTATTCTATTCTATTCTGAGACCCCTAGCCACTATTGTGTTGTAAGACTCATTACCTGTTATCACCAATGCTTGATTGTACTGCAGTTGTGAGGATTAGGGCACAGTTACTTTTTCTACATAGAGCAAGATGGTTTTGGAAATAATTTCCCCCCCTAATAAATTAAATATTGACTTTATTTAGAATATTTTTGTCTGATATGAAACATTTGTGTAACAAAAAAGAAAAGGAAAAAAAAAAGAACTGGAGAAATATGTGAAGCTGCTAATAATTTTGCACAGTCCAGCATGTGATTTATGGACCAATCAACAATCAACAGACAAACATTAAGAGTAATTTGAATTACTATAATTTAGCTGATGGAAACTCTGAATTTGCTGATTAAAATGAAAGTGGGTTGTTAACGCTGATGACAGCAGCAGGTGGATAAGAGGTAGATGAAAAGTACTGAAATAGTAACTGGAATGCTGGTTGTTCGACGCATATTCAGACAGCTCTAATGATTATGTCTCAGCTTCTGATGAGACTACAAGAGAGAATGTTCAACAAGGAGACAGCCACTCAGCAGAAGTGGAAAAAGCAGAGGGGATTTTATACTCTAAGCATTGGTTTTCTCATGAAGTTTTAAGGGGAGCAAAATCTTTTTGGGAAACCAAAAAAATTCTCACATGAGGAATGAGTTCTGTGTTTCGTATGTTTACTTTTAGAGTGTCTTGCAAGTATATTCACATCCTGATTTTTCTCACCTGTGCTGCTGCTTATATAAACTCATGCTCTCAATTCACTTGGTGTGAGATTGTCTGCCTTTGACCCTTTTAACAGCCTAAAGCCTGCCGCAAAGGAGGGAAAATTGCTGAGGTAGTAGTCATTCTAGGCGGTCTCCGATTGCATGATTCAAGATGGCAGCCCCCATCCCTTACCTAAAAAACATGAATCAAATGGAGACCGAGAAGGATATGGAGGAGATGCTGATACTCATTTTGTTGATGAAGTGTGTTCGCATCATATAAACAGGTATAGTATGGCAAAATTTCCAAAAGTCTTTATCTTCTAAAATGTATTCTTCTCCGTGGGCTGCCATCTTGGAATCATGTGATTGGAGACCACGTTTTGATTGGTCGCTTGGATATTTGAGCTCAGCAGGCAGCTCATACAGAACACACAGCAAAATTTGCGCATTGCGAGGCGAGTAATATCAAACTTGTTTGATTTTCACCTCACCGCCTCATAAGGCAGAAAACTCACCAAAAAATAGGCACACACACTGATCTATCTGCTGACCAAAAGGCCTCGAATGAGTGTTAGCTCAGCAGCTTGCTCTCGTGTGCGGCAGGCTTTCCATGCCTGCAGTCCTGATTGGGTTTAACTTGTTTCTGCCCACTCACCATCACCTTTTCCTGCCCCTTGTTTGTTGTCTGAGAGTATTTGCTCCCGCTTACATTTACAATACAGACCAAAAGTTTGGACACACATTCTCATTCAGTGTGTTTTCTTTATTTGCATGACTATTACATTGTAGATTCTCATTGAAGGCATCAAAACTATGAATGAACACATATGGAATTACATAGTACTTTTCCAAAAATTGTGAAATAACCTGTTCTCCAAAGTCATCAGACCTGAACCCAATCGAGATGATTTGGGGTGACCTGAACAGCAGAGTGAAGGCAAAAGGGCCAACAAGTACTAAGCATCTCTTGGAACTCCTTCAAGACTGTTAGAAAACCATTTCGGGTGACTACCTCTTGAAGCTCAAGAGAATGCAAAGGAGTAATCAGAGCAAAGGGTGGCTACTTTGAGGAATGTAGAATATAACACATGTATTCAGTTATTTCACCCATTTTAAGTACATAAAGTAATTCCATACATTATGTGTTCATTCATAGTTTAGATGCCCTTAATTGAGAATCTACAATGTCATCATGAAAATAAAGAAAAAGCTTTGAATGAAAAGGTGTGTCCAAACTTTTGGTCTGTACTGTATATATATGAAAAATATAACATAATAATGAGCTCAGACTTTCATATGAATTCAGTTTTTGTGGTTCTGTGTGGTCTCATATGAAGAATAATATCAAATACAGGTAGAACTAACCAAAATATAGAAATAAACTTAACATTTGGATATCACCAGTTTGTGTCAAACATCTCACAAATCAAATGTCACAATTTATCATTTTCTCATAAGAAAACACTCAGCAGATTCTCTTGTTTATCACATCAAGAATTTTATACTATTATTGTGAAGATGTACACATCTACTTCAGCTAATGAATTAGCTCTAATTTCAGTCTGATAACATCACTTTAACAGAGTAATGCACATTTTTAACGCAGAGGTACCTCACTATGAAATGTACTGAAGCTATACAGTGAACCAACATGCATGAATCAACATAAATACGGCATATTTATACTCTGCACCGTGAACAGTGCGCTGACACCCGAAGCGGACGGTAAGGAAAATTCCCACAGACAACTTTTTAACTTATAATAATATTAGCCCAGTACGCCAATAATAATACACTCATGTAATTTAGGCACACACACATGCTGCTGCACAACAATCCGTAGTTTGGCTGGTCAGGAAGGAGGGCTGATGTTTTGCGGGCTGAATTATAAACAGGGTGGTGTTCTGTGTATGTGTTAATTGCGAATTAATTCTAGGAATTAATCAACAGCCCTAACTCTCAGCTGATGGCATGCCCGTAAACCATAGTGCTTGACATCTCCCAGAAAAAAAGAAACGAAATAAAACCATAAAACCACACCAAAATGTGTGTTGCTTTCCTGTCTGGTTACTACCGTTTGTTAGTACTGGTACCATTATGGCACTGGATATCGGTACCCATCCCTAATCATACGTTTTTATTTATTTATTTAATTTTGAGCACTTTGGTGTTCCATAATTATGTGCATGAAATAGAGGGTGGCTAGTAAACACAAGTCGATGCTAGCTCCCCATTGACTGAACATGCATTAAAACCATTTAAACCTTGTCCAGAATGCAACTCAGATACTTTTATTTTTTATTTGGGACTCGCGCCCCTCACCCTTATTAATGCCACCCTGGGCAACTGCCCATATGACCTATATATAAACAAAGCAGAAAACCAACATACAGATTTTACAGCTGTTTGACTTGTGGCTGTACCTCTGTGCTGTGACCCTCTCGCAGGTTGTATGTCAGATCGTGCTGGATCTCTGCGATGAACTTTTGGGCATAGTCGGGGTAGAGGCAGAGGACCTCGCGGAGCCCTTTGAGGCTGATGTACTGCAGGTCGCAGTACGTAAGGGCTTTCACACAGGCATTGGTCTTAATTACCTCCTCCTGGGTGAGGCAGTCAGAGCCAATCAGGTCACCCCGACCTTAAAAGAGTAAAGAAAGACGATTGAAAAAGATCTTGAAAAACATATTGAGAAAAATTACTTTCTAGTAAAGGTGCACCTTTACTATAGTAGTAACCTGGACTCTAACACGCAGGCATGAATTTGAAGCATAGAAAAAAAAAACAATTTAATTGTGTTTTTTAAAGAATGCATAAAAAATCATTATTAAGTATATGACAATATAAACGATGATTTTATCTTTTCACACTGTCCCATTAAAACTCCAAACTTGAATCCATTTTATGTGCATCTTATGTCATAGATCAAGACAAAGTAGTGAAAAGTGGAAGGACAATGATGTAGTGGCTCTCAAGTCTTTTTATTTATTTATTTTGAGGCAACAAAATGAGTTCACGATAGATCATTTCAAGACGCTTTCCCATATATATTTTGACATTTTTCCTCTTCAATCAAACTGAAATATGAGCGAAAAAATAAAAGTGCAATAAACGTTTTTCAGAAGTGTTCACACCCTTGATTCCATTTTAGTGTTCGGTTTTTTATGTTAGGAGTCTGTCATTCAGAAATTGTTGGCCACTCTGCAATTTATAAGAGTTTTGAGGCCCTCCCTTGCTCTTTCTTCTCTTGAAGATGTATGTTGGTGCTTACTGCAAGAGTGAAAACCAGAATCTTTCTTCAGCTTCCTTGCAAACAGGAATGTTAAGGTCTAAACTGAATGGTGATGTCAACTTCCTGTAATAGCTCAAATCTGTGAATACTTGAGACTTTCTCTTAAAGGCTCATACTGTATTGCCTGTTTTTATAGTTCAAAGACCAAGTTTACCTTTTTATGCCTTAATACACTAAGTGGAAACAGTTTCTGCACTACCACGGAAGCTAACATCCCCAGTCTTTGTTATCTCCCGCTATTTAGGGTACAGCCAATCAACACCAAGGCAAGATAATGGTCCTCTTAGATTGGCTGCTTTGCAAATGTCAGCCAGTAGAATGTAAAGTAGCACTAAATCTACATATTTCTGCTTCCCTGTGAGCCTAGTGTTCTTAACATAATGCTACTTCATAGTCTGTCAGAGAGATGGAGATCATTTCTCTCTGCCAATAGAAGACAACCCCACAGCATGATGCAGCGACAACCACGTGTTTTAGAAAGTTGTTCTGGTTTTCAACATATAATGCATGGCTTATGTGAAACTTTAGCGTCATCTTCCTTCCATGCAACAATGTCTTGATACCCTTCAATAATGGCCAGCTAATGGTTGTTCTGCTGGAATGTTCTTAATCTTCATGATCCTGCGTGTTCGCTCATTTTTTCTAACAAACCTGAGATTACATTGATATAAGATATTTACGTAATAGTTGACTTCTCAAGGTAGTTGATTGAGCTTAATTTAGAAGGTGAGTTAAGAAGGTGTGAATACAAATGCATGCAAAATTTCACATACTTTTAGACGTACAAAACTTTTAAAACCATCAACCATTCTACTTCTTTTTCAGTCTGCCATGTTGTGTTGGAAGGCAAGGCTGGTGAGTGTTACTTGGAGTTGTTGCCCGCGTTTTCTGCTTCCTCTCTTTACTCATCATTTCCACCTGTGGTGCAAACCCAAAGTGGCACTGACATAACAGCTTAGTGCACGCCTGTGGTTATGTGAGGTAGAACAACTACAAAGAAGAAAAAATAACACATGCATTTTCTAATTCCCTCTTTGCAGACATGAGTGCTCGTGTTTGTGTTTCTGGAAAAATGCAAGAGGAGGGGGGAGGAGGAAGAGCTCAATGCCGTAATAATATCCACATGCTGGTGCACGAGCAGCAAACTAATGAGCACAGCATCTATCCTCAGTGGGCAGTGTTGATTTTATTATTTACAGCAGTTAGGCCTTTCGTATGAAAAGCTGCGTTGCTAATTTTGCGTCTTTGCTTTGTATGAGGCTGAACAGTTTCCAGGACTGTTTGGGATTCTGTGGATGTTTCTCTATTCTGTTTTATCCGTGTTCTGTGGACTAGAAGAAGTGCCAGTGTTTGTGTATGGGGACATGAACCTGGTGAGACTCTTTTATCTGGAGGAGAAATATTGACACACGTCTGGCGCTTTAGCAAGCCAATAAACTTTTTATCAAGGAAGCAAGCATGTATATTTATTTCTTTTTTCTTTGATTGAGAGATTTTAGCATATGTTATTGTTATCTACTAGATTGCAGATTGTGCTTCATCTGCACGTTTCTTCACTTCTTGCTTTTTAGTCACGTTCCAAATTATCAAACAGCAATCCAAATCATGTTGGGGAAGTTCAATTTCTACATCGACTAGTTCAAATTTCAGTCCATACACTTCAAAATGAACTAGTTGAGTCTGTAGTTCCTAATTCACATTTTTTAAATTATGTTCACAGTTACAAAAGTGAACTAGTTGATAGTGATTTTTTTTGTCTCCAAAATGTGGCAAGCTATTACCCTCAGAATGCTTGCATTTTCGAATTGTTGCCACCCATTCAGTCCACACTCGTACCCTTTTACCCTATAAAGTATATTCTCAAAAATATGACAAAATGTTTTCTGTTTGACTGCTTAAGTAAAATGCAAATTCCTTAATAAAGGTTATAAAAGCTGGACTTTCCAATTTTCTTAAAAGTTGCAGGTCTCTATCAATATACTGCAATGCCAGGTTTTCCGGTTGTAAATGGGGGCTGAAGAAAAGAGTTATTGCTGCTATACCCCCTTATCTGGTTTTCAGTGGTTGGGGATTGGTACGCTGTCCTCATGTCTTTTATTTATTTATTTATTTTGTGTGATTTGCACATACCTTAAAAGGCTAGCCGTATGCTCTATTACAATACCCTGTTTCATGTTGAATTTGTAAATGTCTGGTGTAGTTCTTTGAACCCCGGCAGGCAAAGTTTAAACAAAAATGTTAAATGTTTCCCACCTGGATCATCCTGCATACTTCGAAACAAATTTGCTGATGTATATTAGTTAGGAAAGGGTCTCAATGTCATCTCTAAGGCTTTAGGACTCCAAGGAACACAATGAGCGCCCTTATCAGCAAATATAGAAAGCATGGAAAAGTGGGGACAAGCCTACTATAATTACTTGAGGAGCACATCTACGACTGATCTAGAAGGTCACAAAAGAACCCAGAACAACATCCTAAGTCCTGGAGACCTCACTTGCCTCAGCTAACGTCAGCGTTAATGATTTAACGATAAGAAAGAGAGACTATACAAAAATGGTCTCCATGGTAGAGATCCAAGGTCAAAACCAATGCAAACTAAAGAAGAATGCAAAGCCCCATCTCACATTTGAAAAAAGCGTCTCGAACCCCAAGACTTTTGAGAAGATATTCTGTGGACTGATGAGACTAAAGTGAAACTTTACAATCGACATTGAGCTAACAAAGAGCATCATACCAACTGTCAAACATGACGATGGTAGTTTCATTGTTTGGAGCTGCTTTGCTGCTTCATACTCTGGTCACCTTATCGTTATTCGTGGAACCATGAACTCTGCTTTCTTACAGAAAATCCTGTTGAAGAATGGAGGTGCCACGACTGCTTTTCAATCCAGGCTTTGACTAGGCTATTTTTGTGGTCTTTTTCTAAGCCTTTTACTGCAAGACTCCTGCAAAGAGGAGGGAAACAAAAACATCTCGGGAATGCAAACTCATTGCCCATTATCTCCAATGCTTGATGTTGGTTTTTGTAATGAAGGGTGGCAAATCTGGTCATTGAGTTGAGGTGGAACTTCCAGAGTTAGGGTGGATTGGATTTTTGTGTTAACTCAGGATTTTTTAGTATGGCAAAAAAAAAGCAATAACTGAAGAAATCTGGAAGCAGACCAATACTTTTCACAGTGCAGAATATTTTAATATGTTGGTTGGATTTGTAAACAGAAAAAAAAAATTTCAGCACCAACCCTAATACCAACAAGTTTAGAGTTAAACTGGTTACTGAAAGTGAGTGCCTTTATTTAAATCTCTCATCTCTAAGTTTGAAACTTTGTTTCGAGGCTTAAGGGCTTTGATAACGGTCTCGGTCAAACTCCATCTTCCATCTGATGGGGTGTGAATTGCTTGCCCAGAGGGGCAGTTTAATACCATCATTATTGTAGTTTTGTTAATACCTCAGCACTGTGCTTGATTAGGTTTTTATTCAGAAAGTGTTCTGGCTCTCTGTGAAACATTGGATGATCAGTTGCTTCAAAGGTGCTAATTGCCTTTATCTTCTCCAAGGTCTTTTTAGGTTGCAATAACCATGCAGAAACTTTAAGGCAGGATTTAAAGCACAAGCTTGAATGTATTGTATATTTTCTCTTTCACATTCTTCAAATTATGCATATATGCTAAAAATATAGTGAAGTTACATTCACCTAATTCTTTTAATTGGCGGTGTAGAGGTTTCTGAGGGACAATGGCTATTGATTCAAATTCATGGTGATTATTGACAGAAGGTCATAGTTTCTCTTTGGCAGAACAGTGTGGAAAGTTCAGGAAATGTAGTGTAAGATTGATCATAGGTTTATACAAGTTATGAAGGCCAGACAATTATGCAATTTAACATTTGTACCAAGTATTTGGATGTGACCCCACTGATTCCAAGTGAGGCATGTCACCTCTACAGATTAAAATAAATTGATTTAGTTGCTCAAGATCAACGGAGGAACCACCAAAAATACCCTGCCATGAAATAAAAAAAATGCTGCAAAAGCACCTTGCTTACACAACGGCATCAATCTGCAGATGGGAGCTAACTGAGAAAGAAGACAGGTTTTGTGTTCAAATGAGATTTTAAAAATTGTGTTGAAAGAAGAGATGCTGAGAACACTATCAACTGTCAAACATGATAGTGGTAGCCTCATGCTGTGGTTTGTGCGTTGCTCAAAGCAAATGAAATATGAAAAACTTAAGATAATCATCAACATCTTCAACTTGCTGTCAATTCTTAGACATTGGGTGCTAAGAATAATCCCAAACACATCTATAATGATTCTGGAGTGGATGTAGCTAATTAACATCTGGAATGACTTCACAATGCCTTAAATTTAATCCCATTAAAATAATTGTATTATGCCCACATGTCTTAACTTTGATAGGAAACCACCCGACTAGGATCATAGTACAGGTCAGGCTTGCTGATAGCTACATAAAGCATATGCTAAAGGTCCAACTTCCTAAAATGCATTGTCAAATGTTGGTGGACTTGTACGGATTGCATCAACATTTGCATCTCTGAACCAAATCTTGAGATCAAATGACTTTATTTAACAGATCAATATCACCCCTGACTATTCACAAATATTATGTGGAACATAGCTCAACATTTTTTGAGGAAAATTTGCCGCTTTCTTCTTTATTTTTTATTAGAACATATCTAACATATTCGAAAGAAAATGTAGCTTGAGAAGCTGAATGTGCTATGCTGATGGTCCATTTGGGAAGGACGTTCATTTTCCTAGCCACTGATTGGCCAAATCAATCAATAATTTAAATAGGCAGTTATAAGTTATTCAAGAGGGGATCTCAAATATTCAGTTCAGGATTTTAGCTATCCACAGGCTGTTGCGGTCCCCAACCCCAGTGCATATTGGGGGATCATTGTACTATATCCCTCTGGCCATTCAGGATCAGCTTGACCATCTACCATCTTTTTGTGTTTTGCAGAGTATAGAAGAGACAATCTCTGTCTGATAACTGGACTCAAATAACATCTTACACTCAGACCTCTCATAGTGCTGTTTACCCCCAGATATTCATTCCTATGGTTGATGCAGAATTCGTGACACGTTTTTACACCAAAATCCAAGTGGTGGTTTTTAAGTCACCTTGCTACCAGTATCTAGGAGGGCTTCTTTGGTTTGGACTCCTCAACAAAAAAGACCTTCAAGATTCAGGTGGGAAAATAACTCAATTTTGGTGGCTGGGAGCACTGAATGTGATGCACGTAAGTGATTTTGAAAGGGCAACAGATGAAGCAGAAGATAAAATTGTGGAGCCAACTTGGATTTAAACTTGACTGTTGGCTATGGTACTGCTGAATAATGTGGTGTCACAGAAAAATATTTTATTTACCCAGAATAGCCAGAACCGTGTTATCCTTCAGAACCTCCATAGAGCCCGAGCAGACAAAGTATATCGCCTGGAGAGCGTCGCCCTGGCGGATGAGGAACTCCCCTGGAGCACAGAAGGACGTCTTGATGATGAGGGAAAGGGAACGAAGACACCCCCTGCTGGCTGATTCAAACAGCGGCAGCTGCAGCAGCTCTTTATTCAGATGCATAGCTATGTCAGCTCTGAGCTCATCCGGGAAGTCCCTCAGCAGCTGGAGAGATATTCAGTAGAAAAAAAGTAACTCGGTGTGCTGCACCAAACTCTTTATGTATCTTTAAAAAACGTCTTCTCTTTTTGCTCCATTCTCTGACAATGACTGTGTGGGAAGGTGAAGGTAACTGGCAAAATTAAACCTTTCACCTTCCCACATAGTCACAACTGATACATGCATCTAACAAACACTTGTGTTTTGTCTCTGCAAATTTTGTAATGGTAAATGCTCCAGTGGATCCCCACTATAGAGTGAATATACAGTAATAGTTGTTTGTAGCCTTCCAGGTTTCTTCTGTTGTTGCTTTTTTTGGTTTCACTTCCGTGTCTCAGGTTATATTATAAACAAATGGTAATGACAGATCAAAATAACCTGAGTAAAACAAATTGCAGTTTTGAAGTATTTGCTGGAGTACTACCATACCTTCTAGTGTTGTGTTGAAAAAAAAAGAAAAACAGATTCTGAATCGATTCCCATGAAAATTAAGATAGACCTGAAAAGTCCAGACAGCCAGTTTAAGGGTTAGGCCTGAAAGGGTTAACATTAGCGATGCAACGATATAATTTTTTTTCAAACCGATACAATACCAAAACTTGGATCTGAGAATATGCCAAGTTGCCAATACCGTGTATCAATGCCGATACTTCTTCCACCAAAAGCATGCAGCGAATTGGAAGCCAGGTTTAATTTTCCTCTCTGCTGTACAACAAACGATGGTGAATAAGATAAAAAAAAATTATCGAAAAATAAACATTTTCTGTGAAATTATTACAGAGTTTCTAAATTTTAATCAGACAAATTGCATAAATTGGTATCATTCAATTCTGCTAACAGCTCAAAAAATGTTTTTAATAGCACTGACCCATATCAATATAGAATCGGAACAGATTGGATCAAATCGCGATTATCCTTTATAATTTTTGAGAATTGGAATTGAATCGATGTTTGAAATTTGAATTGGTACCCAACTCTAATACCTTCTAAATAAATAAATAAACTATAATATCTGTTTATAAATATGCAAAAGCTTTAAAAAAAGGATAATCTGGATATGAATTCATTGAACGACCTTGGATTTAAAACAAAACCCAGTCCTCTCTCTGAAGTTTTTTTTAGTTCACCAGAAGAGTACTTCAGATCTAATAAATCCTATTGGTTCATGCTAAGTCAATCAAAATGAAAATGTTTTACACTGAATGACACGTTTCAGAGAATTAAAGTGATGGTTTTACATTTTCCTGCCATTGATCTCTCCTACCTCGCTGACGTCGATGCCATTGTTGACAGACCAAGTCGTCTGGAAGCACTCCATCATGCGCTGCTCCAGGGCTTTTGGTAGCCGATGCACACGGATGAAGTCCTTCAGGTCCTTGGTGCGGGTGTGGTAGAGGGAACGGCGGGAGTACATCCTCTGAATGATGGCGGTCACATTACCAAACACCACAGCATGCATTAAGGCTACAGTGGAGAGAGGAGAAGAGATACACATGATTCCTTCTTTTGAATGGCAACGGAAGATTGATTTTTTTTTTTGTGATGAACAATGTTTGTGCAACGCAGACTTTTTACCATTCTTAACCATATGTTTAGAACATTTTATGTGTTTGGAAACCAATACTATGATGGTTGATATGGAGATTATGTAAAATCACAATGCAAATCAATTAGATAACCTTAGGAGTTGATCTTTTATCGTGGGCAGAAAGGTTTTTGGCAGTCACTGATGCTGAAGTTTGTCTCACTTAAAAGATGCGAGAGGTCTGTAATTTTCATCATTGGTACAATACAACTGTGATAGATAGAATGTGAAAAATAATCTTGGAAATCATACTGTATGATTTAAAATGATTTATTTGCATAATGATGCCAAAAATAAGTATTTATAATCTACAGACAAGCAAGAATTCCTCAGAGACTTGAACTTATCCGCTCGTTACCTTTATTAATGGCAACTGTTTGAACTTGTTATCTTTATAAAAGACACCTGTTTACAACTTCAGTCAGACTCCAGCCTCCACCACGGCCAAGACCAGAGAGCTGTCCAAGGACACCAAAGACAAGATTGTACACCTGCACAAGACTGGGATGAGCCAGTCTAAAATAGACAAGCAGCCTAGTGAGAAGAGATCAATTGTTGGAGCAATTATTAGAAAATGGAATAAATAGTCAACTCCATCGAGCTGGGGCTCCAAGCAAGGTCTCGTCTTGTGGTTACACAGGATCTTGAGAAGTGCAAAAAAAAAACAAGCCAGAACTACACAGGGGGAACTGGTCAATGATCTGAAGAGAGCTGGGACCACAGTAACAACGTTAAAGTAATAACTCTTAGTAATACACTACGTTGTCATGGATTAAAATCCTGCTTTACTCGGAAGGTCCCCCTGCCAAAGCACATGTATAGGCCCTTCTAAAGTTTAGACCATCTGGATGAGTGGGGCAATGTTATGTGGTCAGAGACCTCTTATATTTAAAGTCTAAGTAAGTATAATTAAAACTACAGACCCAATTGGTGGCTCTCAAATACTTTTTTGCCCCGCTGTACCTATCTCACCATTTCCTTTTCTCTACATGGTGGGAAAATAAGATTTCTGGACAAAAAGCTTTTCTTATTATTTATTCAATGGGGTGTCTTAATATGTAGGGCTTTTTACACATCTTTACCAGGGTTGTCAATAAATAAGCATGAAATATTTTACATTTAAGTTATTTTCATGGCATAATTTTCTATATAAAATAATGAATCATGATGAAGGTGTTGACATTAAGCCCACCTCCAATCAGCATCGTACAAATGGAGAAAATCTTCTCTGAGTCGGTGTTGGCAGAGACGTTGCCGAAGCCCACGCTAGTGAGACTGCTCAGAGCGAAGTACAATGATGTCACATAGGAGCTCCTGACAGACGGTCCACCGCTCAGTGTCATCCCCGAGCCATTCATCGTTCTCAGTCTTGTCCTGGTGCCGTTCCACAGGGCTCGACCAGCCAATCCCGTCCCATTCAACGCCTCCAATTCCGATATGTTTAAGTTGCTAGAGTTGGCTGCTGTCACAGCACCATGAGCGGAATCCGAGACTCCCAGCAGGGAGGCGAGTGGGGTCAGGAAGTATGGACTTCCTAAACGTTTGGCTAGTTCATGGAGCCAGCCTGGTGGGAGAACAACAACCGTTGGGAAGGGGTTGTTAGTTTAATTAGAACACATAGGTGACCTTTACTTAAAGGCCTTGCAGTGAAAACAATGTTTGAAGGGCAGAAATAACTTTGTCATGTTTGGCCATTCAGATAAACACTAACACCTCTCTAACATTTCAGTACAGGTCAGGTTGCATTTATTTACATACACAGTGGACACAGGTCACCTTTCCCTTCATGTATGAGATGCTGAAACAGTTTACAAAAAGAAGCACACAAAGCCCTAATGCCAGAATTTGATAATTCAGTACCGTTCCACTTAGTTTGGTTATTTGGAGAACATTCAAAACTGTGTCACCTCAAAGTGGGCAAAACAGCAGGGCAAGCGTTAGCAGTGCTGTCTTTTAGCACAAAGGTTTTATGGCTCAAAGCCTGTCCTGGACTCTTTGTTTAAGTTATCATGTTCTGCCTGAGCGTTCTCCCTGAGCATTCATTCTCTTTGGGTACTCCAGTTTCCTGCCACAATCTATAAACGTGACTGTTAGGTCATTGCTGTTAGCTCTATATTGCCCTTTGCTATGAGTGTCTCATGCATGGTTAATTTTTCCTGTGTGTCTTTGTGTTGCTCTGTGATGGACCGGCAACCTGTCTAAGGTGGAACCCACATCACGCTCAAGGACCAGTAAATGGATGGACGGATGTCACCTCAGATCATTTGCAGGATTAACAAATTCAGTTTATATACAGAATATAAAATCTCATTAATTCAAGCATCTAGACATATACTTTTTCTCTTAAATAGATTTAATCTTGATGTTGTAAAATCCCACCAGATAAAGAACTTGAGGTCTAAGAAAGCCCAGTTGATGGCAAAGAGTCACTGACTTTACAGCAATTCCTATTCCTGATCAGTAGGCCTATGTGGAGACAGATTAGGAGTGTGAGGAAGAACCACACTTTATGGCCTTGACCTGAATTGATGTGCCATAATTTCCTAAATTTTCTCTGGCTGAACAAGAAAAAAAAACTGAAGTTATTATCTTAGGACATAAAGAGGAATATTCAAGAGTCAGCACACAGCTTTAGCTATGCAGCTAGAAACTACTGAACAGAACTGAAATCTAGGGTCACATAAAGGCAATAACAAGGTCAGCCTTCTATCACCTGAAGAAGATTTCTACGATTAAAAGAGTAACATCGCAACAAAACTTTGAAAAACTCCATCCATGTGTTTATCTTTAGCTGATCCAGAATGCTGTTTCTTGCAGCCTCACTAGAACAAGGAAAGTAGAGCACATCATCCTACTTCTACAGTCCTTACACTGGCTTCCCATAGTTAGAAGAATAGACTTCATACATGTACTAGTTTCTAAATAATTCTATGGCTTAGCCCTAAAGTATGTTGAAGATCTATTGTCATCACACCAACCCCTACACCACTCAGGTCCTCCAACTCTAGTTTACGAATCATTCATATAATTAGAAGCAAACATGGAAAAGAAGCTTTTAGTTTGCTCCTCAAATCTGGAACAAATTTGCTGAAATACTAAGCTCCTTTAAATCAAAGTTAAAACCCACCTGTTTTGAGTCGCCTTTGAGTAAGCAGTTAATAATAGCTGAAATTTCATACTGTATTTTTAACTGTGATGTTTCCTACGTGTCTCTAAAGTTGTGTTTTATGCTTTTACTGTCTTTATTTCATCCCCTAATCACCCAAAGCACCTTGAATTCTCTTGTCGTTGAAAGTGTGCTATATAAATAAAGTTGCCTTGCCTTGAACTCAAATGTTACTTTTTTAGAACTTTGTGGCCAACTCCTTTTCCGAAACCTTTAAGAAACTTTCTGGTTCCTGTCCTAGAACTTACTGGATACTGTCAGGAAATCATTAAGGAACATTCAAAGATTTGCCATGTTCTTTGCCAAAACTTTTCTTTTTAGTAAAGTTTTGAAAAGTAACCTTTAACTACTGGGAAAGGACCTGGTATCTTACAAGTTTTAAGAAAGTAAGTGGAAAAATCTGGAATGTATCTCAGTTTCATTGAAGGTAGTGGAAAGTAATGATAAAGCAAACAGCAAGTCAAATCAATACTTAAAGAATTCACCACATTGTTGTGAATGTAGTGAATTCTGTAAGGATATAATGACTTTAACTACTGAAATAATAATAAAAAAATCCCAAAAAGTTCCGGTGAAGTTCCTGTTAAGTTTCAAAAATATGTAAGTTCTAGGAAAGGAACCACTTAGTTCCCCAAATTTTTTAGGAAAGTGCCTGCTAAGATCTTAAAAGTATTCGGTATGTTTCGGGAAGTACCTAGTTAGGCCTGGAGAATTAGTTTGAAATTAAGCAGTAAATTCTAGGAAAGTAAAAAAAAAAAATGAATGAATATACAGTAAGTTCTGGAAAGTAACCAGTAAAGTACCCTCCAAGTTACAGGATGTATTATGAATTTCTGCCTGGCACTTCATTGCCATATTCGTGGGTCAGATACATAGTAACCTAAATTATTACTTTTAACCAAAGCAACATTGTTCTGAATGTAGTTATTTATAGTGTTTAATTATATTTTCCATATTTCCTCATGCATTGGAGGAAATCTTTTCAATTCCGATCATCATGCCTTTAAATGAAGTATGTATCTTATCTTTAGACCATTTTATCTTGCAGTGTGCCGTGCTTTACAAAATTGCTCAACATCATCACCATATGAAAGCAGCTGAATTTGTAATTGGATTATGACATTTCTTAAAAGCCATTCAAGCACATACTCATTAACCCTGAGCAGAGGGCCACTGCTCTGCTTATCGGAAGCTGTTTTATCTTGCTCAATTAGACACCCTTTGATTAATGCCTGACCCTACGCACCATCTGCGCTTCAGCCCACCCCCAGTCTATGGTGATATTTGTTTCCATCAGAGACCTTTGCATTTTGTTTATTACTGGGCTCAGCCTCTTTTTCATAATTTTCTGATTTAAATCCCCAGCACACCAGCACACATACCTCACAGTACTGTTGTTGTTGTTTAGCACTGGCAAGCGTTGTGGGAGGGGGAACGGATCTCCAGAATTAGAAGTGTTTTCTCAGGAAGACAACAGGCAAACACAGAATGTCTGGATGCTCTGCTGCAAAACAATCGATGCGCTTTAAACTATGTAGCTTTGGTCTGTGTTCGGTGTTACAATAAGCTGTATTTGTTCTGCTGAGTTCTGTATTAACTTGACTCTGATTTTGTTGAAGGCTGAACAATTGAGTTTCCAAGTAGCACTGAGATCATCGGAAATATGTATTTAAGTATCTCAGACTTTGGTCGAAAAAGGCCAAGAGTCCAGCTAAGGTAATGACTAACAAATGATAGAATGATGAGGGCTTTCCTTATATTAGACAATCTGTAATGGAGGGATCTAAGTCTATCCATCCATCCATCGGTGCATCCATCAAAACTGAGAGACAAACCTATGTCCCATGAGGCGGGGTTGTTACTCTCAATCTCGCTGCGCCCGATGAAGTACCAGACACAGGCCATCCAGTGAGCCAGGAGGGCGAACGTGGACATTAGCAGCGTGAGGACCACAGCGCTGTACTGAGAGTACCGGTCCAGCTTCTGCAGGAGGCGAAGAAGCCGAAGCAGACGTACCGTCTTCAGCAGGTGAACTCCAAAGTTCTGGGAAAAGGATGAGGAAAGAAGTCCAGTAAAATCTAAAATGTAAATGTTGCTCGTTAGAAACTAATTAGTTACTCGATCCAGATGGAGGGCATTATTTTCAGTGATTCAGAAAGTCTGGAGTCAGAAATATTTAATAATTAGAATAACTTCCAGTGCTTAATGAACCTCCTAAGCATTCTGAAGTCCTTTAGAGGCCTGCAAGAGATGAAATAAGCATTTGATTAGAAATCAGAGATTGATCAAAAAACATTTGGTTTAAACAAGGACCCTTTTGAAGCTATCATAGTTTAAATTTCGCTGCAGCACCATGTTTGCTGGAATACCAATAGGTGGTCTGAAAATTGATACCGCTGACACCCCAGCTGAGGTTGAATTACAATAGACAGAGATGTTTTTTGAAAATTCGACCAACTGGAAATCCAGTTCTCCACGGGTTGCTGCTTCCATGTTTCATGAATTTCCATGACTACCTGAAAGCTGCTGTCGTCAAAAAAGTTTTTTCATAAAATAATTAAAGTACAAAGCTAGAATTGGATTCAGAATTCAAAGAAACACACACACACTGACACACACACATGCATGAAATTACATAAATGGTCACTCATTAGTATTGTTAATTTCTCAAACAAAACATTGCAGCTCTTTCATCTGAGCAAACTTTTCAATAACTGTATTTAATTCTCTTTAAATCTATCTTTTAAAGTCTTTTGTAGAGATTTAAAGATCTGGTGATGCTTCTCAGATTTCAGTCTGTATTTTCAGCATCTAGCAGCTGTTGCATCCGTTCAGCATAATCTGGCTAATCTGGTTCTCTTCAACTGTAATTTGTCCACTGCTTCCTCGTTTATCAACCTAATCACCAGTTAACTAATGAGGAGTTACACGATGATGTTTGAATTCTCGTTTTTTTCTGTCTTGAAGCAACTACTGTAAATTATATTTTCAAAGAGCTGCAGTTCAGGAAAATACAGTTGGCTACAGTCTAATTGTACACTCTCAATGTAATTTTGTTTCCATGGTTCTAGCCGAACATTTGTGTTCTCCTTTAAAGTCTACTTAAATCAATGCCTGTTGAGAGTCAAACAGCAGGAGAGGTGTATTTGAAAAAGGTATGACGTCTGTGCACTTAAATGCAGGAAAGTGCATAGGCGTGCTTCAGACTCACCACACTGATGTTGAAGGCGTAGAGAAGGTCAAAGGGCAAGGCTGCGATCAGATCCACAAACAGCCAGGAGGTGACGTAGTGGATGCAGATTGAGCGATCATCGTACACGACCTGACCCGACGTGCTAACGTAGGTTGTTCTGAAGTTGAGGACAATATCTGCAGCATAAACACAGCATATGACCAGCTGAGCAATGCATATCACTTTCATTTGTTTTTATTTCTAAAATGTTAGTAATCTGAGCAATATTGGAAAATAAATTAATTATCTTAAGATAACATACTCACTGAATAGACATGTTAAATTGTCGGACACTATGGATGACCAGTCAAATTAAATAGTGCAGGAAGTAGGTGACTGCCAGATAACTTGAAATACATTTACGCAAAGAGCAAACAAAATAATATATTTTTATGACTATGACACTCATTTAAAGAGCAGAAATAAAAGTACAAGACTGTCACTGAATTGCTATTGGTTCTTGCTTAGCTCTGCATCTTCTCTAACTTCCTCCAACAGCTTCATAAAAGCAGCAGAGGTTTTTCCAGCAAAAATGTCTTGTTTAATGGTCTCGTCACAGCTTCTTAATCAGATCGGAGTTTGGGATTTGCCTAAGCCAATTTAAAACCAAATGAGGTGGTGTGCTTTGGGTCTTAATCTTGCTGCATAACCCATGGGCACTGGAGTTTAAGATTATAGATATATGTCAAAAAAGTCTCCTTCAGGTTTTTTTGCTAGAGAGCAAGATTCACAGTTCCATAAATTACAGCAAGTAGCTCAAGAACTGATGCATAAAAACAGTCCTAGATCATCAAAGTACCACCAACATGTTTGACTGTTGGTATGATGCTGCACTTCTGAAATACTTTTACTCTGCACAAGATGCAGCGGGATCCAAACCTTTAAAAAAGTTTAACTTTCATGTCGTCATACCAAAGATTATTCAACCAAGAGTTGGGTATCATCCAGTCTCTTTGTTATTGTCAAGTATTTAACTCTGACTCAAACTGAGGCCCGTGAGGCTTGTTCTTAAACTGTTGCTGATGGTTTTTTGTGACCTCCTGGATGAGTTGTTGATGCCCTCTTAGAGTAACTTTGGTTGACAGTCCAGTTCTGTTAAGGTTCATCACTATGTTTTTTATATATGTTTTTTATATATATTTGAGGATAATGGTTCTCATTGGGGTCCACTTGAGTCTTCAAGCCTGAACATGCCATGCTAATTCTTTTCAAACTAATAGCTGGTAAAAATGTACTTTCTAATCTGTTCTTTGGATCATGGCTTGATGTTTTGAACGTCCTTTTCCCACTTCTTGCTGTTGGACAGCTTCTGATTAAGTCATTTCTTAACTCCATAGTTCTACCAGTAATCAGGCCTTGGTATGGCTTCTGAAATTATCAAAACGTGGGAGGGTTTAATTACTTAATGTGTATGGTATGTTTTTGGTGAGCATTATTGTTGAGTATTGAGTACTTCTCCTTCCCATGGAGAAGTTATCTTTCCATTCAGCTGGTCAGATGCTGCAAATTTCACTCCCAGGTTGGCCCAGATTACAAATGAAAAACACAGGGGCAAACTGTGCTCACCCAGACACAGAGTTTGTTATAGATGGGATGTGAGCTTGACCTGGTTTGTTAAATTGTATAAGGAAATAAATCCATCCGACAGTCAACAGTACATTTTGACAGCAGGGGCTATTTTGAAGGCCAAAGGTAATGGATAGCATATGCTACATCAACTGTACAGATCTTCAAATAATCTAGTTACATGCACAACTCAGGGTTTACTTTGATTGTGTAGCAAAACAAGATAAAATGTGGATAGATTACAATCCGTTTTAAATATCTAATCAAGGATAAAGTAATTTTTTCTCAGCTGAATGATTGAAACATTGAGTGTATGACTGAGTGTAGGATTACTTCTATGACTGACTTAATCTTTAATGTAGAAATGAAATCCATGTAAAACCACAGGTTAAAACAAGGGTTTGTAGAAATAAATGTCAAAAGTACCACAAAAAAATCTGAATAGAGGTGCTTTGATAGGATAATATCAGTAATTCTGCCAAAGTAAAATTAATGAATAAATACATTTTTGATTTGACCCATACCAGCCTTACCAATGATAAACAGTATCTCCACCAATATATCACTGACACTGGGAGGGTTTCTGGCTGCTGAGACACCGTCCTCTCGTATCTCCACAGCGGTGAAGCAGACATTGTAGGGAACAGTGACAGCTACGTAGAAGGTGGCCAGGAGGATGAGCCAATCCCAGCCGGCCTTAAATGCGCCATAGTGAAGGAGGATGAAGCGGGACTTTTGGACATCAGCCACCTTGTACTCTGGGATTGGGTTGGCATTGGCTCCAAGAACACTCTGAACGCAGAATCATGAATAATGGATATATGTGAAAGTTAAACATTGCCCTATAAAGTGTGAAAATCCAACAAACACGGTATGTCTCACATTGTTGATTTTCAGCTTGCTTTTGGTCTTGTCCTGTTTCTGGAGATGTCCAGAGAGGTGGTAGAGGACAGCACGACTGCGCCGGCGCTCCATGTTGCACCCTGGAGGCCGATTGACCTGACGAATCCCCAGGCCTGTGTCCTCATCTAAAAACATCCACACATAATGTTGTTGAACTTCTTTTGTCTGTCAAACACTAGACTGCGGTGGACCCTCGCCTACTTATGGGTCTATCCTCGACATTGACCCACAAATAGGCGGGGTACCACTGTTTATACTGGAGTAGGTCTTCCTTTTCATTCTGCATGCGTCAGATCTTGATATCCTAAGTACAGGTACAGTACAGTACAGATACCAAGCACTTGGACCCATTACCTCAAGAAAAACTAGTTTGTTGTGCCCAGGCAATGTTGTGTCATTATTTTACTAGTGCAAAATAATGGTTTTCAATTTGAGAAAATTAGATGAGTAACTCAATGTCTCAAGAAAAACATTTTGGATCATTTTGAAATAAGATTCTAAGGCTTGCCTACTTGGACTTCCATATATTTTTTTCTTAGAAAAATAAGGCAGTTTTAAGCAGCACCCCAAAGCTTCCATTGGTCTCAGTTTATGCATTTCCAGGCTTTAGCTTCACTTTCAATGTTCTATTTATCAGTCTTATAACTGCATTACAAAGGCAGGAACCAGCTCTGTGAAAATGCAACGCAATCTTCTTACACTCTTCTGCTGTGTTGCAAGGATTATTTACTATGATTTTCAAAGAGCTGAGCAGCTTCTTCCTGGAATGTGCAACTGTTGTCTGGGGGGGAGAAGGTCTAAGCAATCAGGAGTATTGATAAAAGTCTTCAGATTGGAATGCCAGGCCTTTCCTTGCAAGGATTGTGAACAAACCATAATAAATTAATCACATCCTGAAACTATCCCGTTAATTTCTGAAACATGAACTTCAAAATAGCATATGGGTAAAAAACTCGTAGATTTCCAAACTCCTGAGTTTGCTTGTGAAGATCAGTATTTGATGGTGTACACGTTCATTATTTAGGGCCCTTTGAGCATGCATTCCCTTCATTCAGTTTCATTTCCCAGAAAACAAAGCAAAGGCACAAATTAAACTTTAAGTTTCCTGTAAGTCATTCGCAGTAAAAAAACATTTGCAAAAAACCCCCACAAAAACATCTATGATTTTTTGTTTGCATTGTGTTTGCATTTTTACGTATTTAGTATATTACTCTGGCTGCCATCATGCACAAAAAATATTATTAATTTGGCATGTTTATTCAATAAATGGGACAGTAGTTTCTGAGCAGTTATTAGTAATAAAGGGGACCTGTTACATGACTCCAAGGCGTCATAAGCAATTCAAAAACAACCAAATGAACAATCCAATAGATATTTCCCTTTTCAAACCTAAACTTCAGAGGTTTATGCATTAAAACTTATCTCCTCTACACTGACCTACTGCTAAAAGAATCAAGTTATCTTTGCATTGACCCCTCTTACCAAATTATCTTTTTAACCCTCAGCTACAAGCCCTCTAGTGAATCATTTCATGTGAATAACAGTGATTTTGGATTTTGTTATCATTTTCTTGCTCACCGGTGTCAGAATCATTGCCACGGTCCAGGTCCTTATTTTCAGTGATGTCCTTATGCGAGACCAGGAAAAGAACAACCTCGCTCTTCTCATTCTTGATGGGAACTATGTCCAGGAGACACCAGAACTTGGAGCCTTTTATTAAAGAAAAAAATGCAGGGATAAATAATATATTTACAGTATATAAAAGATGATAAAGCGTGACAATGACTTCCCCCTCACCGCTCTTCTTGTACAGAACGATCTCAGTCTTGAACTCCCTGCGTTCGTCCAGAGCCTTTTGCATCTGTGAGGTGATTCGGTCGCTCGTCTCGCTGCCATACAAGAAGTGACACATGCAGCTCTTCTGCATCAGCTCGCCGCGAGCAAAGCCGGTCAGCTCGCAGAAACCATCGGAGCAGTAGACAATGGGGTAGACAGACTGAACCTGTGCGTTTCCAAGAACGAAGTTACTGTCTGGGAAAAAGAAGGAAAGACAAAGGTAACAAGTGGAAAGAAAAGGACAGGGACGTTTTGGAGGGTTGTGAAAAAGTATTCTTGCTCAACAGTTTTGGTCTGTTTTTGCTTTTTTTCCTGACACTTATCTGCTTTATATCGTCAAACATTTTGTAATCTCAGACAGAAGTAATCAAGGTAAAAACAATAAGGCAGTTTTAAAATTATTATGTTAATCATCACGGGAAAAAGATCTCCAAACCAACATGGCATGGAGTAAAAATACCGAGAAATTGCTTATTTGTGAAATCTATTTTATGGCAAAGCGGAGTTCAACTTCACCAGTCACAAACCTAATTACTAAAGGATGGTAGAATCAAGAAATTTCTTCTACATTACCTTTCTTACAACATGAAGTGGACTAAAAGATGATAAAAATTTTAACATGTATCAGTCTAAAAAGGTGTTTAAAGCTATAAAGTGTTGGGACTCCAGTAAACACATGGAGAAAACATGGAACAATGGTGAACTTTCCCAGGAGCGCCCATCTAAAATTACTCCAAGAGCACATGTATGAATCATCCAGGAAGTCACAGGAGAACCTAGACCATCTAAAGCTCTACAGCCTCACCTAATGTCAGAGTTCATCGTTAAACAATACGAAAGAGAGACTGGAGAAATATGATATCCATAGGCAAGGGCGTCAGTTTGTTTTTAAAATTGGTGGGGACGTAATTATTAACTTGAATGCGAATTGATGATTGGTGGGGACACTTATTAAATATTTAT
The DNA here is from genome assembly GCA_028564705.1 of Apricaphanius iberus. NCBI lineage: Eukaryota > Metazoa > Chordata > Actinopteri > Cyprinodontiformes > Aphaniidae > Apricaphanius > Apricaphanius iberus. The sequence goes on from JAPXFQ010002352.1 coordinate 470,924, forward strand.
ATAGCCTCTAAGTATTCATCTGTTTCATGTCTCATTACAATTTGTACTGCAGGGTATAGGCTATAAACGTGGTGAAAATTGTATCTTTAGTAAATCAATACAAGGTAAAAGCCATAGGTTTAACTGTTTTCCTTTTTAAACAGCACCAACATTATGCTGTTGGTTGGGAACACTGATTAAAATCCACACCATAGCACAAAGAACAATGTTGAATATCAGATATACTCGCACCAGAAGAATGCGCAACAATAAAACGCGCTGCTTTTGAAACCCCAACATCGTTCTGTGTGGATAAACTTTAAATTTAACTTACAGCTGACAGTCCTGCAATAGGGCAGCTACCTGTGGTTGATCCGCGTAAAGTTGTTTCAGGTGGCGAAAAAAACGAAATTGAATTTCACGGCTCCGCGGGACGAAGTTTATTTAATGTGAGCGGACATAACTGATGTTTTGTTTCAGAGTCTCAAAGAGGAAAATGTTCATATGTTGTTTTGATGTTGGGAGCAGGAGGGAATTTTTCGCACTGATGATGCAATGCTGTTGCTATCCATGCAGCGCTTCCAGCGATTCCAACTCATCCTCACTCCCAACTCGTCACATATGGACGCATGGTCAGGAGTCTGATCTTGAGTCCATATGTGACGAATTGGGAGTGAGGATGAGTTGGCGATTCAGGAATGAAAAATCTAGGTAAAGCCAGACTGGACACAGCGTTTGGTTTCTGCACAGTGATTTCTGAATATACATTTCAGCTGCAGTATAAAGAAAGACTAATAATTAACTGCATTATAATCTACTTTAAATAATGGATCATGTTATTTTTATTTTTTATTTTCAACTGTGATGGAAATGTTGTCCACTCCCTGGTTCTCCGTTGCTGCTTCTGCTCACTAGTGTTAACACGCAAACCTTCGTAGAATTAAAACAAAGTATTACGCAGTACGGTCTCTCTGCTGTTGCGCCGCTCGATGCATTTTTTCACCCCTGAAAGTTTCTGAGCAGCCAGGTGTCGTTTCCGAGTGTGAACATAATTATAGGCAGTTTGTGCGTCTTTTTTTCATCTGGATGAGAAAATTATTAAAACCAGACATGATAAATTTGGCAAGCACGGGAGACATAACAGGAGTAGATTAATGGTTGCCTCGAATCATTTAAGATGCAGAAAACAATGCGCGTTAGTGCGCTATAAAGAAAGCATTTAATTTGTGCTATTTAAAAATCCACCAAACAGCGAATCAGAAAAGGATGGACCTGCGTTATCAGCAAAAGAACTGTAGAACTGTAGTTGTTCCATCTTGAAACGGGTACCAGAAAGAAACTTTGCTGGGAGCAGAAGTGGTTGTTAGGGCAGTAAAAATTTCTGCATCAGGCTTGGTGGGGACAAGCCTGATGCAGAAATTAGAAAGGTTAAAATGACGCCTAAGTCCATAGGAGAGGTCCAAGATGAAAACCACGATGGTCGGTTTTAAATTGATCAAAAAAACAAAACCAAAAAAAACCTGATGATTTCAAAGACTTTTGGGAAAATATTCTGAGGACTGACAAGGCAAAGGTGGAGCTCCTTGAAAGGTCAACAGGTGTTACACTAACATCTTTTGAGAAAAAGAGCATCATATTGACAATCAAACATGGTGGTGGTAGTGTGATGGTCTGGGACTGCTTTGCTGCTTCTAGACCTAAATGATTAATATCAATTGTGCTGTGGTTCCCAACCTGGGGTCCCTAGAGATAGCAGTGGGCCAGTAGAATTTTGTCTGTGCTGAGGGTGTGAGGTTACCACAATTGCATCTGAAAAATATATATTTATAAAATCCAAAAGAAAGAATCTTTTTCCATACACAGCCTAAAGTGTAAAACAATAGGAAAAAAACAAAAATATACAACTGCTGTTTAATTTTTTCAAATAAAAGTTTTTTCATTGATCACTTACAGTACAATGTGTGTATGAGGATATAGTAGGGCAAATAATTATTTGGTATTTTCTGTTTGTGCAAGTTGTCTCATGTAGAAAGATGCCTCAGGCTCTGTAATTTTTATCATTCAGTAGGTAAATGTATCCGTGAGAGAAAAAAATTAAAAGAAAAATCCAAGAAATCCCATTATCAGATCTTTAAGGAATTTATTTGTATTATGGTTAAAAAATATGCATTTAGAAAGTACAAACAATAATTATTGCCCTCAGACCAATTACTTCTTCTTTAAGAAGCTATTCTATCCTTCACTTTACCTATATAATTGGCACAAGGTTTTAACTTATCTGCATAAAAGGCACCTGTCTACACCTTCAAACAGTCAGACTCCAACCTCCACCGTAGCCAAGGCCAGAGAGCTGCCCAAGGACACCAGGGTCAAGATTGTACACCTGCACAAGACTGGAATGAGCCAGTCTACAATAGGCAAGCAGCTTAGTGAGAGGAGATCAACTTTTAGAGCAAATAATAAAAAATCGGATAAATACAAGATCACTGAAGATCTCTCTTGAACTGGGGCTCAATGTAAGATCCCAAATCTCCTGAGGTACACATGATCTTGACCCAGAACTACAGAGGGAAACTGTTCAGTAACATAAAGAAGGTGAATATCATGAGGTCAGATGAGACCTCTTACAGTTCAATTGTAACTATGATGAAAATTACCAACCTCTGTCATTTATTAAATGAGACAACTTGAGCAATTGCTGGTTGTCAAATTCTAATCTTGCCCCTCTGTAGGAGTTGAGATCGGGGGTCCTTGCTTCTGCTAGATAGAGGCAAGGGGAACCATTGCTCTAGAAGAAAATCTTAAAGGAAAATGTATGGGCATAATTTTTTGATTTAAGATTGAATACAATTGGCTTATTTCAATGACCATTTGAACACCAGCAAATCCATCTCCGAATGGCTCAGATAAAATAAGGCTATTGACGTTAAAGGTTTTACAGAATTTGCAGCATGACTACTAGAAGAGTGGGTCAAAATTCATCCAGACTAATCTAAAAGGTGGAATAACCAAATATTTAGAGGCCAACCTTTCCACATAGAGCAATGTTGGTTTGTAAAGCATTTTTATCTTAATGAATAAATGAAATAATAATTTTAAGGAGATAAACTTAATTATCTGAAATCATCTGATGATATGTACTCCTTTTTCAGCACTGTATGTTTTTCAGAAAAAAAATGTCTGGTTTTCTTTTGGTTGTTGATAAACAAAGCCAGGTGGATGAACGTGAGGCAACTTATGAAGTGTCGCTTTATGAATGACTGAATGAATGAATTACCCTACATGCCAAGTCATTTTCACGGACTGTGATTTAGTAAGCCTAGAGGTCTCGACCCACGATTCTTCCAAGATGTCATGATAATTTAAAGAGGGCAACATTTATGCACAGCATCCTTTCCCCCTCTTTCGGTCTCATTCTGTATTTGGGTCTATGCTCTAGGAAGCAATTATTCACCCTTTGTGGAGGAGTCATTGAGGATAATTTCCCATGCCTGCTGATTTTCAATGAACTTCAAATCATTTCCATTTTCTTCAGTTTCTCTTTTTATATGTTTTATTGCATACCATATCTGCTTTCTCTCCTTGCCTCTATTCCCTCTGCAATACTTTATTTCAGAGAATTATTGCTATTAAAATCTTATATTGCTCAGGGCTACAAAACTAACCTGTAGTTATAAGGCAAAGGGGTTATAAAATGTAATTTGTGCATGTCAACAGCCTGCAGCTGTCATAACTTTAACAATGTTGTCGAGATTGCTAAAAAGAGTTATGCTACAAATAATTGTGGGAATTTAAGAACTGTGCTTTCAAATAATGTGTTGTGGTGAATAATGATCCATCCTATTATATCCCATTTAATCTTTTAGTTCTAGAAAGAATTTTACATCCAACCATTTATTCATACATTTATAAAGATATTTATTTTATAGTTCCATGCATTTATACCTCTTATTTCTACAACATTGTTGAACATCTAGAAAATCTAATTATTTCCATTTGTTGTGATTGTCATTGAGATTGAACTGAGAGGGTCATCCCACATATTCCCAAATCATTCTCCAAATCAATGGGTTCAGGCCCGGTGACTTTGGAGGCCAGGTTATTTCACAATTTTCTATATATATATATATATATATATACATATATATATTCAGAGAAATTGCTTTAAAACAGAGCAATAGACATTTAATTACTACACAAACTTACACACAATAAAAAAATGAAACTATCAAATCAGGTACGCAAACAGACGCAGCAAGTAATTATTGATTATAGGTTACGGCTGATTCTCTGAAAATGCAGTCCCATTACAATTTCCAGAGATCCATACGGAAATATGAATATGTTATGCAAATATGTGAATTAAAGAATTAAAGAATTAAAGAGAAGATTAAATATTTGTAAACAACCATAACGTTATCAAGCAGTGATAAAAGCTGCCGCTCTGACAACCGATTTGACAGCCTAAGGTATTAGAATAATCTTGACTAAGCCATAATGACATAATGAAATGTGGAGAGGTATAACCAGTGACACACACAGCCAAGGCATTCATTGAAGTGAGATAATTAAAGTCCCAACATAAATGAATTTGGAGGAACGGAGCTCTCACTTTGAAGAATGTGAGCAATAAAAAGACATGGAGAACAGGCAAGAAAATGATGGATTGAGAAAGATGGACAGAGCAGAAGATCAGCAGAGACGCCACTGCATGAAAATGAACTGCGGACAATTAAATTTCATGATTTGTTTATTAACAAAGAATGTCAGACGTAATCTAAACTTAGGTATGACAAACACCCTCTCAGCTGAAGGAGGCGCAACTCCAAGAAGGAAGTATTTCGCTGGAAAATTTGAATTTGTATGTTTCTATTAGACTAAAGATTTTATAATAGGGAACTCAATTTTTCAAATATTTTATGAATTCCCAATTTCAGATGAAAAAAAATGTATTGCTTTAATAGTAAAAGAAAAAGAAATACAATTTGGTTGCATGTTGTTTTTCATTCATAAGTATAGGATAGACAGCATTGGCCAGAATAACTTTCTAAAAGACATGACTTTGCAAATTTAGATTTTCGTGGATAAGTTTGACAAATAAACTAGAAATTATACAAATTCAAGAAGTGATGCAGCTGGAAAATTATCATATAAAAATGGCTCGGAATAAACCTTGGCTTCTTTTGTGATGATATACAATTTCAACCTTTTGCACGTTAAGTCACAGTTGGACAAAGATTCTCCCCCTGGGCTGGATTAACGATGAATAAACTCTGCTCCAAGTTCTGCATTTTCCACACTCTGCACCATGCATGCAGTCTGTATTAGTTAAGGCTAGAGAAGAAGGTAACCCACTTATTTCCCAAATAATTGCAAGATTTGTTAATCATGAGAATAAATAAAAAAATTAGATTGTTTAAATAAAAATGGTGTTGGAGTTTAGAGTGAGGGGATTATCTCAGACATGTTTTATGTTTCCACGACACTGACTAATAAAACGTGCTAGCGTTAAAGAGCTTGTGTCATCTACAGTGTCTTTTGGCTGTGGGTCACCTCAGGGGTCTATACTAGGAACCCTTCTTTTTTTCGTTTCATCTCCTTTGAAGATGTTACAGAAGATGACACAGTAACTGCTAATGGCCTTTCCTAGAACCCCATTTGAAGGGATCTGAACTGTCCCAAGGAAAATTCCCGTTATCGAGTAGCTAAAGTTTTATTTTCATGATTTTCTCTATAAATTTGTAAGACATTATTGGCTCCAAAATGGCTTAAATGTAAACAATCAAACTGTAATTTTGAATGCTACTCCACACAGGGTATATTTCCTGCATGAGAAATATATTGTTGAGCTTTATATCTTTTTGAGATCTTCTTTTACTCCTCTTGAATATATAGTGCAGAAATCCAAGAAATGGAGGAACTTGGTACAGGATGGAAAGTGTAGTTGCTGATTCTGATTCAGACGGCTTTACACCGACCACAGCGACAGCATTGTCATCTCCTTGAGCGTGTCATTTCCACCACGTGTGCTAAATAGACGGGGCAAAGGCTGTAATATTGTCTGATTGTTCAAGAGGCTGTGTGATGAAGCAGGGGGTCGAGGCTCACTGTGAATTTTGAAGCCGCCAGATACTTTAAAGAGTGTGACAGAGTATAATAGGATTGGATGAATCACTTTGCACAAAAAAGAAGTCTTGTGCTTTTTGAATGATTAACTGACGGAAAACAGGAACAGTTTATTGTTTAGAAAAAGTAGCCCAATCCTTGCTTGAATGATAGCCTTAATCATCGGTTTTCATTTTTCCATTCCTGAGAGGATACGTGTTAAATCAGATATTTTACAGTGGGCTTCTCTTGAGGGATTTTGGGTAGTAAATGTCTCACTTTTGAAAAAAATTTAAAAATCGATTCTGAATCAGTTTGAAAAAAAAATCGATTCAGACATCAAAAAAATACTGTTTAATACTGTTTGCCATTTTACAGCTAAAATCTGAGGCAAAAGTCCAGATAGGCATTTTACAGTTGCACCACTTTGCTACAAAATAACTCCAAAAACTTGTATATAATAACACATACGACTTCATTTCCATTGTTAACTAAACATAATTCAGTGATACAATTTTTTCACTTTTTTTATGAAGAAAGGGATTGAGCAGGTCTTTATAATTTTATAATCATTTTTAGTTAACATTGGAAATGAAGTAATATTTGGTATTATATACAGAGTTTTTGAGTGATGAGTGAAGTCGAGTGATTAGTCGATTTAAACGATCCAACTACCTCTTCAGCAGGTCAAACCTCTACTGAGTCTGGCTATTGAGCCATTGTTCACTTTGAGTGTAGAAAAAAATAAAACCAAAACTGCAATATCTTGATTGATTTATACAGTATTTGTGCATTACTCTTTCTGTTTTTACATGATTGATTGAACAGAGCTTCGTGAGATGCTCAAAGTATGGCGTGTTGTTTTAGAATCCAACTGCGGATATTTCTTTAAAAGTTCCATGTTTTTGAGTAATGTTGCTAACAGACAGACAAATAAAAATTCTCTGATGAAAAACATGACCTCTTTGGCGGAGGTACAAATGTTAAAAATGGATTTTGAAGACATTTTTCAGGAAACGTCTGCAGTCGCACCTGGAACCAATGATTAGTGATGAGCTGCATTGGCAGAGGCAAGAACTCTCTGACTGCTTCTCTAGTTTACCTCCTGCATAAATGTAAGAACGCCTTATAATACTGAATCAGATCTTTGCACCTGAATTTATTATTTCTTTTTCTTTGCAAAATATTTCTTCTAACTACACTATAATCTGTTTACACTTTCAGTGTTTCTGGCTTTTTGGCCATGAACATTTTTTGTACTTTCTTTCATTCAGCGTCTGCTCACTCCCCAGGCACAATGCAGCCCTGTCACATTCCTGCCAGATGTAATAATGATGATATGAACTGCAAACCCAGTAGCACTGAGCTCCTGAGCAGCTTAGGGAACCCCAATAAACCCTGTTACTTGTACTGTAGCTACGACAGCCCTGTACAAAACACTCACAGCTGACCTAAACTAACTCACAAGACATTTGCAAAACAACAGCTGATATTCATTTCAGTAATACAATTAATTACATACAGAGCGATATCAGTTACTGGCCGACGGATAACCAAAATTCACTTTCTCCAAAAATTATAATTACACAACATCAATAAAAACAAAGAAATGTTATGTTTAGACCCTCAACAATCAAGGGTTAGCTACAAAGGGTCATTGCTGGCTGTTAACAGTGTTGTATTCTAGCATATGAAAGGAAAATTAAGTGGCAGGAAAAGTGTGGGAGATGTACAAGGGATGGACCACAGTTGGAGACCCACCACACAGATCTGTGTCTAGGACTTGAGCTTCAGCTGTTAAGCCACACCTACAAGGAAGGGAAATATTCTCCACTATGCCAGGGAGGAATAATCTTTTGGTAAGTGGTTAAAGCTTTTTTTTTCAAAAGTAAGCTAATTTTGAATTTCATTTGAAAATCAAGCTTCCAGGGTTGTGGAGGAACAGTGGAAAGAGAGAATGTTAGTTGCTTGAGATCCAGAATGATATTTCCACAGTCAGTGATGATTTGGAGAACAATGCCATTTCTGTGTGTGTGTGTGTGTGTGTGTGTGTGTCATGTGTGAACACGGTATTACTATCTGCGTGGGGACCACAAATTGGAAGTTTACTATTCTCGTGGGGACCGACAGCCGAATCCTGGGTTCCACAACTTTGACGGCATTTTTGAGGCTCAAAATGTGGTTTTAGTGTCAGGGTTACAATTAGGTTATGGTTCGGGTAAGGCTCAGGGTTAGGCATTCATTTTTGATGGTTAGCGTTTGGGGCTACGGAAAGCATTATGTCAATGAGAAGTCCCCACAAAGAAAGTAAAACACACCCGTGTGTGTATGTGTGCGTGTGCACGTGTGTTTGTATTGTACTCAGGTGGAGCTTGATGAAAGGTGTGTATCCCCTTACATCTGGTCTAAAACTCAAAGTGACGTCACAGCAACAGTTAAGTGTGGTGGAAGTTGTCTGAGGGTCTGGGGCCGCTTTTCTGCCTTGGGACCCGGATCATTTGCTCTGATTAATAAAACCAATTAAGTCTGCTCTCTACCAGAAAATCCTGAAGGAATGTCCGACCATCAGTTTGTGACCTTCATTTCAAGCCCACTTGGTTATGCAACAGCACAGGACATGTAAATAGCCTTAAAGAGGTCCTACATGCTTAAAAAGCCTACACTGTGGCTGAACTACAAGTTTTCTGCATAGCAGAGAGGAAAACTCCTCAGCACAGATGTAAAAGACTCATTTTCGGTTATTAAACTGTTTGACGGCAGTTGTGTTGTTTCAGTTATTAAATGCATTAAATAAATCTACTATTTGTTGATATTGTAATTATTGCAGTGCACTTGCGTGTAATATTAGAGGCTTTTAGAAATATATTCCCTTAGAAAAGCAATTGTAAAAACAAGTCCTCTTGGTTCCAGTAAAGCTAACAAGAGATGGATTGTGTTAGCATTCATCCTCAGTGCTCTGTCTCTACTACACGACCCACATAGAGACATAAAACTATACATTCATCTTGTTGGATTGCCCTAGGTTGCATCATGCACATATTAAGACACTTCTCCTGTGATTTCTCTTTTTCCGTTATCACAAACATTCAAAGTGTATGGAAATTCTGCACATCAGATACCACAGGCTGTTTCAAAGAGATAGCACTGCTCGCTCAGCATGACAGAGTTTGGAACTGATACTGCAGTTCGGCTGCACTGGGACTGTTAACTTCTGAATTTCAAGTCCTAGATATCCAACATGTGTGTTGATTTTCTTGTGAACAGTTTCAGTTCTTGCTATTATTTCATCTGTTGAGAAGTTGCTGACAAAACTATTGAATACACTGTTTCCTAACCATAGCTCCAGCAGCATTGCGTGATTCTTTGAGCCTGATGTAGAAACCATCTTGGAGAGCTATACAGCAAACTTGATCACTATTGTTAGGAAGTTGAGCTATTTTTTTACAGCAACATCTCTAATATCGCAGCGTCAAGTGGTTGGAGGTGATAACCTTGATGTAGATTAATTTGTGTTAAAGCATGCTACCAAAATGAAGCACTAAGATCAACTTTTAGCTCATGGAAATGAGAAAGCAGCTTCTTAATTATCTTGCCATCTCCTTTCGCTGTTTCACGTCAGATTTCCCGTTCGTTACAGTTGAATTGACCCCTATTTTGGACTATATGACAGGGAAAACCTTAGTGTTTTGAAATAGCAGTTGTTCACCCCTCTGGGGAATTACAAGCAGACAGCTTCTATGTGAGTACTTTTAAAATCATCCATAAGGTGCTGGTTTGTTAGGTCTCCATACCACTGCTCTCTGATATTTCCCTGTAAAGCACCTTGAATTGTCCTGTGTTGAAAGTGTGCTATACAAATAAAATTGCCTTGCCTTGACATTCTCCACCTTACTGGATAAATTGCGGCATATAATGTATGCATGATTTTGCAAAAATAACATCTGACCTAAAGATTTTGATATCACTACTTTTGTCTCGGTTGCCTATTGGGTTTTGCTTTGATGCCCAAGTTCAACACTTCAAAATAAATGTCACTCTGCTTTTGTAAATTAAGCTTCTTTCTTGGCTTCCTTGTGCCATTTTCAATCCTTTTAAGCATATTTCTCAATTTAACACTTGAACAAACAAAAGGAAAAGTAGTAAAACAAGTTCTAAAAAGATGTGTTGTACTTGAATAACGTACTGTTAACAGAGTTAGCCATCTCCTAGGCATACGTGATTTTTAGCAGATAATATGGAAGCATAGATGTAATTTATTTAGCAGTATGTATACATTTACTTGTTTGGTTTATCCAGAAACACTTGAATGAGTTCCAAACGTTGTCATTATTTGTGAACAGATGGGATGTCTGGGACGTTTTTGTGAAATGATCATTTTAGATCGTTTATTTGTGTTTCTATCATATACTATAACAAGGGGTGCAACGATACCACTTTTTTTCAAACCAATACATAACCGATGCTTGGATCTGAGTATGTCCCAATACTTCTATCACACAAAAAAATGCAATGAATTGGAAGACAGGTTTTATTTTCTTCTCTGCTTTTAACAGCAAATAATGGTCAATTAGATACCAAATAAAATATTAATATAGATGACCACATAACAAAAATTTCAAGTGAAAAAGGTTTTTGGGTGTGAAATTATTGCAGAGTTTTAACATTTTAAGTATCAGTTTCATGGTATCGGTAAACTAAGCGATACAAGTACATTAGAACGGTATCAGACTGACACCAGTATCGGTGGATCCCTAACTATGATAATTTTGTCTGGATACCTTAGAGATTTTGATAAGGTACCTGCCTGATAACATGCTGCTTATAGAAATACTCATGTCCTTCTTTTTAGGTCAAGCAAAAGGCTGCTGCTGTCCTTTTCTGGGATTTCTTTTGTCATTTCTGAGTTTATGTCATGACCACAGCATGCAAACCTTATTTTTAACAGTCCTCAGTTTGTTTATCAATAATAACACTCACTTTCATGATCATTTTCTTATGCATTAGCCAGACTAATATAATATAACTTACCATAATAATAACTTTCTGACTTTTTCATAATGCATGCATATGTAGTGGAGATTTAACCTTTCAACCACCCACAATGTTACTCTGACACTTTGAATTACATAATTTGCATTTTTATTCCACCCGCATTTGCATCTACATCCCTTAAATCTATATGGTATCTGGATAGAGGTCCTGACTGAAGAGATAGGTGTGTACGCTAAAAAGAATGCTCTATAATCTCTTGTTTTATTCTAACAAATCTATGTCAGTGCAACAGATTTACTGAACTCAAACAGAATGAAATAAACACCCAAAAACAAGAAGAAGTTTTCCCTCCGCTGAGCGGGGAAAAATGATTACTGTTTACGAGAATGTCAAACGAATCATCACGAACAAACTTTAGGGATGGTGAAAGTCAAGAAGATGATAAACATTATAAAGAACTAATTTATGTAATCAGTAACATTACCTCTGATAAGTATGCATGAAAGGTAAGATCTTGCTGCCATGACGAAAGTGGACCCCAAATATTCAACTAATAACATCATCTGCGGTCATTGAGGGAAGGTTCTCCATCCATCTATGTTTAAACAGTTGGGGGAATAAGTAAAGCCCATGTTGCTTTGATAGCAGCCGTCGGTTCATCCGCATTGTTGGTTGTGGTGTCTCTCTTGTTCATTTTGATAATAGAATCAGCATCTGCATTTGGCTTATCGGCAGAATTGACCATGAAATGCTCTAACATGTCCTGGAAGATGGTTGCTGTGACTATGGATTGCAAATAACCCAGTGGACCAGAACCAGCAGCCCGACTCATCACTGGCTGTGGAAACTTCACACTGAACTTTGAACAGCTCAGATTCTGTTCCTCTCAACTCTTCCTCCAGACTATGGAATCTTGATTTCCAAATATAATGTAAACTTTAGTTTAATCTGAAGAGAGGAATTTGACACACTGAGATGCAGTCCAGTTCTTTTTCTTTTTAGCCCAGGTAGAATGCTCCTCATGTTCTCTTTGGTTCATGAATGGTTTGATCGAGGAATGCAGCATCTCTGGCCAATTTCATTTGTCCACAACTCAGTCCACTTCTTGTAAAGTTCCTCCTTATCTTCGGTTGCTGCACCATTTCCTACCACACCTTTTCCTTCAACTCAACTTTCTACAAATATGCTTGGATAAAGCACTCTATGAGCAACCAGCCTTAGCAATGACCCTTATTGCTTTACCTTCCTTATTAAGGGTGTCAGTAGCCATCTGATGGACATGTTAAGTCAGCAGTCTTCACATGATTTTGTAGGCCATAAAAAACAAAAACATCCACACATCATGATGCAGCAACGGGATGGTGATGCCAGGCTTGCAGGCTCCCTTTTTTTTTCTCAAGTTGTAAAGCTGGTCTCAGCAAAACACTTAGATTTTGGTTTAATCAGCCTACAGACATGTCTCCAGAAGTTAGGCCTTTGTCATGGACTTTTTAATGTTAATATAATAACTTCTTCCTCCATTGGTGGCCTTCGAGCCCATGTCAGTACAGGACTTGTTGCACCGGATAGTGACATACTTTTATTATAAGAACCCGAAAAGTAGGTATTAACAGTGATTAAAATGATTGTCCAAACAAGCTCTCATGTCTTCTTAAACTCATATCGGGGGGTGGGGGTTACTTTCAGCTACTTTTTGCACAGTAGCTGTATTGTCAAAGTAGAACTTCATCCCTTTAGGACTTTATCATTTAGGCAACCACAATGAAAATGTATTTACATGAACCCCTTAATGTAGAGCAAGACCTTTTTGATTAAAGACCTGAACTGGGAGAGCAGAGATGCAGGATGTCCAAATGATTCTGAGGAAGCAAGAATATAAGAATCCTTTTCCTCTGGCTCCTGGGAATGAAAATAAGTCTCACTTATCCACCTGCTGAAAGGAGACAGCAAGCACCTGCAGTCTCTCCTGAGGGACATTTTGATCCCTTAGGTTGTTACAGGGTTAGCCTGGATAACAGTTTCTGTCAGTAGGCCTTTGGCTGCGTTCAACTGTAATTAGGAGATTTAGGTCACATGTACATAAGCATGCATCAAGGATGAAAAGAGATGTGTTGAGATGGTCCATATCTGGATTTAATTTCATCCATCCGTCCGTCCGTCTCTGATCATTTTAATGTAATTCAAACAACTTATTTCAGATCAGTTTAAATTGAATCAACAAAAAAACGTATGTTTTTTTTTTTTCTAGAATCCTTTCTTGTATATTTTTAGCTATATTATTTCAGAGACTCACCTCTCAGTCATTAAAATGCCAACTTACAGTCTTAACTGAGAACTGTTGGTTCCTATTTCGGTCAATTCTAAATTTCTTTCTAGGGACTAAAGATTGCCGTTGATAATATGAAAAAAAAAAATGTGTGCGTTCCCTACTAGAGATTACAGGTTTGAATTCATAAACTGGATAACAGAAATTAAAATTCTTTTAGTGAAATCTTTCTGTAAAAATTTAGCTAAAATTGACTGAATAAAGGTTTCAAAATGACTAATAAAATAAAACTGTTCTCATCAATTATGAGTGAAGATAAAGATAAAAGTATAAACCTGTTAAAGGACCACTATGATGAAAATGAATAAATTAATAACTGTTTCAAGTATATATATATATATATATACAAAACCAGAATTTCATTTGGTTTATATCCCCATTTCAGAACATGTCTCTTACACTGATTCCTTGTGGAACACCCCCACGCTTGGTGATGCATGTTAACATGCGCCTTCGGGGACCTTGTTATATAAAATGCTTAAGCTAAAATAATAGCCATCTGATACTGATTGACGGGAGTCGCTTTACACTAAACGTGGGGTCAATGCTCAGAATGATGAGCTGGGATTTGCAGAGAGTGCAAATCAGGTGAATAATGTCTGAATAAGAGATGTTAGAGAGTGTCAGTGAATGATCCCGTTGTTACTCTGATGATTATTTGGTAAACTCATAACCAATGTTTAATATCTGCAGTGGCTTTTTAAAAGTATTCAAACAGCTGATGATTGTTAAAATTGTTTTGCAGGTAAAAATATAAAAGTTTGGTGCGTCTAGTAGACTGATTATCAAAAGGGGTCACGTGCTGAGTAAATAAATTGAATGTAAGTTTGTTGGTTTTAAAATAATACCGCAACATACCAAAACATAAATCTCTATCTAAACTGAGTGGGCAAGTAGGGCAGTGTTAATCAATGAAGATGCCAAGAGGCTTTAAGAGTTAAACAGTTAAGGTGGAAGACTTTGTTGACAACAGTGAGTGGTACACTCCACAGATATATGCTTTATGGGAGTGGAAAGAGAGAATTCATATGAGACACAACAAGCACGTAGAAGGAGGTCTCCTAGTCTGAACAGGCACACATAGTGATGGCAGCATCATGATGGGGGTTCTTTCATTTTAGGGAAGCTGGGAAGAGGTAATGGGATGATAGATGGAGGTAAATATTGTGCAGACTTGTAAGAAAATCTAAAAAAAAAAACAGTGAGTGAGGTGGAGAATCACACACCTTACAATCTTACCATATCTAAACTGGTTTAGATTAAAGCATTTTATGCCTTATAATGGTCCAAAGTCCAGTCAAAGTCTGGCCTTAATATATAACTGGAAATCTTTGGGAATTTTTGAATATTTAAGTTCACAGATGCTCTGTGTCAAACCTGACTGTTATATTTTTAAAGGAAAATGTAAATCCCTACAATCTTAAAGAAGGTTAAAACATCTAACCAGACTTCCAGCTGGATATGCAGCAAAAGCTGATTAAACACTGAGGAAACCCAGCTGAGTCAAAACTCAAAGTACATAACCGGATTTGATCATATGTTGCAAAACCAGGGAATCATTTAATCTTGAGAAAAAAAATACCATACAAATAGAAGTGGAAACATGGTGATGATGGAAGCCTGACAGTCAATTTCATTTCCCCAGGCTCCCTACCGGTCCCGCCCTGACAACTGATTGACTGACATGTTTGGATTTGGAATAAAAGGGACACACTGCTAAAGAGTGACTGACAGTTGTCACTTTCAAAAAATATTAGTGTATAGTAATACCTCAGAATAAAAAAATAAAATAAAATCTGAATTACTTAGGTTATATATAGTGCATTATTCAGTAGCTCAATGTAATCTCACCACAGATGCTGTCAGGAGACCACACATTTGCATAGAAAAGTGATTACCTGGTTTTTCTTCTGACTTTACATTTTTTGGGGGAGTGTAAAAACAGAGCAACCTTGTTCTCAATTTTAAAAGTAAAGGCTTTGACTGAGTCACCAGACTGCACAACTTAAACAGTCACATAACAGACCCCAAACGTGACTGAAAATGAGCCAAATCCCCCAAAAGATCCAGTTATTCTGATTTTGAAGCTCCTGTTCGGAAAATTCGGAACATTTTCCTTGTTTTTCAGCCTCATTTCAGTGACTTCGGTGTTATGTTGTATCGTATATGTTACATTTGCAGTGCACCGAATTATTGTGTCATAATACAACCACAAACATCAATGTTATCAATTGTAATAGTATAATATTAACCAATGCAAAGTAATGCATAATTATTGCAACAAGTATAAAAAAATAAAACATGATATTCAGCATTCAAAATTTGTCTAAATCTCTATTAGCTTTGCGGATATAGATAATGAAATATTTTTCATTCTTATTTGTAAAATCACTGAAGCTTAATTAGATTGGATGGAGAATCTTGGTGAACACAAATTTCTGAAATGGGTATAGACCCAGACTTTGACTGAACCATTCTGACAAATTAATAATGTTGTCGAATTTAAGCTGTTCCATGATAGCTCAGGTTGCTGTCCTCCTGGAATGGGAACCTCCACCTCATCCTCAAGTCTATTTTCTATCCATTTTCAGATCAACTCTGGTAGGCTTCCCTGTTCTTGATGAAGAAATGCATCCCCACATCATATTACTGCCATGAACATGTTTCACCATGTTTCATTTTTTTTCCCACAGTGTGCGTTTTCCTTGTTTTGTCCCATCTGGCCAGAGCACCTTAAAGACCCACTCCATAACTTAAACACCATAAAAACACGTGTTTTCGAAAACGTTTTGGTGACACATCACCATTTTTGATGTTTGTTTTCATAGTTTTCATTACATGACAGCGACCTCCTGTTAAAAACCGCACTATAAAACTTTTCACCTACAGACCGCTTACTTCGATATACTGACTGAGTTTCGCTTTACGGAAGCCATGGCAGGTCCACCAAAGCAACCAAAGAAGACGCTATCAGAAGAAGCGAGGAAAAAGAAACTGGGCTGCAACCATTTCACCTCTTCAGCAGGCTTGTTAATCTCTGATTCTGAGTTAGTTTGATGTTTTGTTGTTTTGTCTGGCGAGCTTGAAAAACTGTAAGTACACGTCCTGAGATATGCTCTATAGGCAAGGCAAGGCCATTTTATTTATATAGCACTCTTTCAACACAAGAGTGGGGAATCATGCGCTTCACATGATTCGTAAAGAAACCAAATACATGATAAAAATATGAAAATTAAAACAGATCATCACTAAAAGAAATGCATTTAGTAATTAAAGCATAAAATAAAATTTATGTGAGAGTATGACATTTATGACCAAATAAAAACACTAGAATCCATTAATAAAAAGAGCAAACTGCAAGGAGCAATGTAGGTATGGTATAAGAAACAAATGGATCCAAAAGAATGTAGATTAAAGACAGATAAAACAAAGAGATAGAGATAGCTAATCTATAGAGATTTGTTTTTATGACAGTGACATTATGCCGCAAGCATTGAGAGGGCGAAAGATGGCAAAGTTACAGTGCCTCTTTAAAGGAAAAGTTGCGTTTTTACAACCTGGACTTTATTTTTAGCATTTATTACATTCATTTACTCACCCAGACAAGGTTGGAGCCACTTGGAGTCATTCAGAAGAAATGTATATCCAGTTGTGATCAGCGTATATCCATATAATGGGAGTATATAGAGGTAGGACATTTACCTCCTGTAATTAAGCATTATCTGCCTCAAAACAGTCATTCATTTAACCAGTGTATTGTTATGAATCACTGACCCCTGTCAAAGTTAAGAACGACTCAGAAGTGCATCTTTGTTATCTTCCGGGGTGTTTTAAAGGTTAATAACCCAACTATACTAAGGTGCAATTTCAATTATGTCACTGCCATGCTCCATCCCATTTGTAGTCTGAGCAGGACTTTCACGCTGTGCTCTACAGCAGTCGACTCTGCAGAACGTGCTACTGCAGACATCCACATGGTTCGCATTTGCTTATTTCAACTTGCACTAATTGCCAATGATAATCTGGACTAAGTTCAGCTTCCACAGGGACCCTTTCCGCAACCTATACAGACTCCAGCTGCAATGGCGGGCGGCTGCGACGTAATTGAAATTGCCTGTTTGTGAATGTTGGAATCAGTTGCATTAAAAGCCCGTAAAACACGTAAAACGCCTCGTTCCGAACTCACAGGGTAATATCGATAACTATTCATAACAGAACATGGTTAAATGATGGAGTTTTGGGGCCGATAATGCCTTATAACAGGTGTTCTGACAAAACAGCATACCCATTAGAATTACATACTTTCGGAAAAAGCGCATGCATAGCACTAAAAAAATGTACTTTTCCCTTCGGTGTTTAAAATATGTTAAAAAAAATTTAATTATATATCCTACATTTAGTTTTAAGCATTTAAAAGTAAGTGTATTTGTTCTTCTGTGACCTTAGGGTTAGAACATAAAACTTTTGGGTTGGTTAAAATTTGCTAGAAATCTCAACTTACGTTATACTATTCTGACAAAGTATGCCGTTTTGTCGGAACACCAGCGGCAAAACTCCTGGCCCTATTGACTCTCATTATTTCCATATATGCTGATCGCGGCTGGATATAGACTTCTTCCGAAGGACTCCAAGTGGCTCCAAACTTGTAAGTGAATCAACATAATAAATGTTAAAAATAAAGGTGAAAAATAAAGATAAAAAACCCTTTCCCTTAAATTTTACCATTTTTTCTGTCTGCATTGCTTCTCTTTTGGCTTTCTTTGTGACGCTCTTGTATTAATACAGACTTGCCTTCACATAACTGCATTTACAGATAAGTGAGAACTAAAAGGAGTCACTTGGGTGGTTAAAAAAGGCTGCTGCACACTGAAAAAAATGAATGCACTCACGGGTCCCATCGAACCGAGTGGCGATGGTGTCCAAAAAGGTGTTCTGAGGCGCAATCAGACCGCGCATCACCGGCATCCGAGAGCGCGTCGAGCCGCGTCTCTCCCGGCGCTCCGAGCCATGGCTCTCCGCGGCGGTGGTGACGAAGCCCGGCAGAAACCTCGAGGAGTTTCCCGGCGCTCCTGCTAAGCCCTGCAGGAGGGCACCGAGCCGAGACAGCCGGGACTCCACGGTCCAAGCTTTGCCGCCGAGCACCGCGCGGGTGATCCCGGCTTACAGAGGCGGAGAGATGGAGCCGCTGGAGGCAGACAAGGGGGGTGAAAACGGAGGGGATGAAGGGATCGAGGGACCACGATGAGGATGGTCACATTTACGCACGGATGTGCTGCTTTAAAACTCCTCTCTCCTCCCCCTTTAGCGTTCTCCTCCTCTCCTCTTTTGCTGCTTAAACACTTTTTTTCACTCCAAACATTCGTCCTCCTCAGCATGTTGAATGAAAAGGCTTTCCCTTCTCATTTTACTCCTTCTGCCAGCGCACCCTCCCCTATTTATTCAGTCTTTCCTCAACTCTCATTCTTTAATGTCTTGATGAATGCTCCTTTAAAGTGGGCTGATGAAACTATCACATTTTCCCTTTTGGCTGGCAAATAATAACTGATAGTGTATTATATTATGAATGATAAAATATCTCTGTCTGGCGTGTTTCACACTAGAACTTGCTAAATGTGTCACGTCCAGAACAAATGTCCAACTCAGTAAGGATTGGAAAATTAAAAATATTAATGAAGATGTGTTTGATTTTATTATTTGCAATGATCCATGACTGAAAATTTGTTATGTATTAAAAATGTGAAACTCCATATTTGGAGTAATGTTTCCATTAATAATAAGAGCAGGAATCTCACTGAAGAGATTCCAGTTCTCTGTAGAACGGTGCCTCGGGTATCTTAATGTTAGATGCTTCCATTTCATGCCTGAGCTATTGTCTTATACCAGGATCACAGTTGGACCCATCGAAAGCCATACTATACTGCCGAACACTGAAAAGGAAACAAATAAGATTGAGGCTATGGACCGGCCAACAGTGTTCCTCAACCATCATCCTAGAGAAAACATGTGTAGTCCAAAAAGGAGACTATCTACACTAATGGATGGGATGATGGGTGAGAGGAGACAGATGATCTGATTGGGAATATGGACCATACCATGAGAAGAGCAGCTGAAAAAAGATAATGAGGATGCTTAACTGGATGGATGGATGGAAAATAGAGAAATTGTCTCATCTGACCACCTACAAGGCACAAGTTTAACTCCCAGGATAGGTCAGTACACCACATAGTTGTGATTGTGATGGTTGGGAAGAAATTGTCTTTTTTTTTCTTCCAAACAATCAGTCGTCATATAGATTGGGTCTAGTGCTTGTTATGGAGATAGTAAGTTTTCCAGATTTTTTTCTTTCTTTTCACTGTGCATGGTGCTGATGTAAATACAAGCCTCTGTGTTATGTTTGGTCTGATGTGATTCTTAGAAAGGACTGTATTGATGGATTGGTCCGGATAGCAGAAATCACCACAGGTAGTCGGGTAAGGACTTCAAATGATCTCAGGATGGATCTTCTTTATTAAACATGTACCACTCCAAGCTTAAGGCTCATATTAATTTGCCAATCATGGTATCTGCACAAAGAAAACAAATAAAGGAAACAAATATACAGTATTAACCATCAAGGAATGGAATAAATCGCTAATCAGTTATGTAAAGAATATTACAGAAATGATAAGAAATTGAATTAAATAATAATAATAGAAATAGAAACAAAGTTATTACAAATTAGAAACAAGGGACCAGAGGAAGTATAGAAATGAGGCCACAATAATGAGACTCCAAGAGACAGGTAATAGCCAGATATTGAGAAGGGGCTGGAACACAGCCACGGTGTTAGCACTTAGCATTAAGGCACCGATAACCACTAACAAATAAGCAAAACGTACGCAGTATGCACCGATACGGGCTACATTGAAACAGTAAGTAAACCGGAAGTAACGCTGACCCAAATATTACGTCTGAACTGTTACGAATATTTACTATTATACAGAAACGGATGTCTCTAGCAGCTATACTTAACACCGAGTGGATTAGCTTCCCTAAGGTATGCTAACAACATTCTACACTGCTAGCATCCATATATATATATATATATATATGTAACCAGAACCTCAAAAGATAACACCAACATATTAACACTAAACACGAAGAGTGAAACCTACGTTCATTGGACGCATGAAGGCACACACGGTAACATAATATGAGAGTTCGTAGCACTGATATAACGTCGACTGTAGCACCAACCGGCTTCCGTAGCAAACTGGCTTGAGGGTGGATTCATAATCACATGACGCGAATGCAGGCATGCGATTAGATGATGGCTGAAGACATCTGTTATGCACGTACCTCGTACAAACCCCCTCCAGGAATATTGTCTATAAAAGCAGTGTCCATTTCTGAACAGCCGCCCCCAACTTGCGGAGCCAAGTTGCTGTCCATGATATTAGTTGGGTGGATCAGAGGGAAGAGCTGGAAGTCTAATGAGCCGAGCGACGGGTCGTGTGTAGGTGCGGTCCTTGACTTGGACCTGTGCTGTCCGTATTCGGCCGTCCGCTCCGGGGATGATGTTGACGATATTGCCCACAGGCCACAGAGCTCGCGGAAGTTGATGGTCGATGATCATGACGACATCACCCGTATTCAAGTTGTCCTTCTCCAGTTGCCATTTGGACCGTGTTTGGAATGAAGGCAGGTAGTTGGTAGTGAACTTGGACCAGAACTGATCAGCGAGGGCCTGACACTGTCTCCATTTACGCCTGCTGAGGAGCTCTTTGTCACTGTAAACTACCTGAGGCAAAGATGGATCACGCCGCCCCATTAGCAACATGTTAGGAGTAATGGGATCTGGGTCAGCGATGTCGGATGAGGCGTAACCCAGAGGCTTGGAGTTAATGATGCCTTCCACTTCGATCAGGACTGTCATTAGGACGTCTTCACTGACTGTCTGGACTCCCAGAATACTGCGGAGGGCTGATTTAATAGATCGGATCTCACGCTCCCAAGACCCGCCGAAATGGGGGGAATTTGGAGGGTTGAATTTGAAATCGATCTGTTGACCGGCCAGTGCTACTTGGAGCTGTGGGGTGAGCGCTTTGAATGCCTCCTGAAGCTCTGAACTGCCACCTTTGAAATTAGTACCTTGATCTGAAATTATTTCGTGAGGTTTCCCACGGCGTGAGATGAAACGACGCAACGCCATCAAAAAGGCATCAGTGTCCATACTGGCGAGGAGGTCCAAGTGAATGGCATGCATGGTCAGGCATTTAAAAACTATACCCCATCGCTTTTCAGTCCGTCTCCCGATTTTGATGAGGTAGGGTCCAAAACAATCCATCCCAGTCGAATAGAAGGCTGGTTGACGGAGACGCAGACTCGATGATGGGAGATCCGCCATTCTGGGGACAACTGGACAGGCCCGCCACCTCTGACACTCGGGACATTTGTACTGATGCTTCTTTACAGCCGCTCTTCCTCGCAATATCCAGAACCGACGGCGCAACTCTGCGTACACCCTCTCTGGTCCCGGGTGTGCAAGTCGAGCGTCAAAGTCCTGGATGATGAGCTTAGTGATGGGGTGATGCGGGTCCAACACAATTGGATGTATGGACTCTTCCTCCAAAGTCTCACATCTACGAAGCCGCCCTCCTACACGAATTAACTGGGCATCCCTGTCATACTCTGGAGCCAATGTGAGGAGCCTGCTGTTCTGAGAAATCGTTTTACCTTGGGAAAGCAGATGAAAGTCCTCTTGGAAACAGTCTGTCTGTACAGCTCGGAAGAGAGCCATTTCCGCTTTCCGATAGTCCTCTGCAGTGGGGTCTGAAGTCGTGGCCGCCCCATGGAGGGCTCTGACAGAAGCATCCAGCAGCTCCTGATAGTTGCTGTAATCTCTAGCATCGGGCAACGGTGGGTTGAAGCTCACAGACAGGTGACCACAGAATTGTGATCTACGGAATTCGCTTTGTTCCTCGGGTGACGTGACTACTGGACACACAGGCCATGAAGACTCATCTTGCTGCAAGAATGGTGGACCATTATTCCAGCGGTGGCCTTGAATCAGCTGTGACAAAGTTAGACCCCTTGTAATGTCATCCGCAGGATTTTCTGATGAGGAAACATATCTCCATATACTCCCCTCTGTCTGCTCCTGAATATCGGCAACCCTGGTACCGACAAACACCTTAAAGCGGCAGGATTGAGATTGTAGCCAGTTCAGAACAGTGGTTGAGTCGGTCCAATAGATGACACTGGTGATGGGCAGCGTGAGTTCTTTCTTAAGGACAGCGGCTAGCTGGGCACCGGTGTGAGCAGCACAGAGCTCCAATCTTGGGATTGACTGCTGTCGTACCGGAGCAACTCGTGATCTGGCTGCAAGGAAAGACAGCTGAATATGACCCGTCTCATCCACTGTCCTAAGGTAGGCCACAGCCCCATACGCTCGCTCTGATGCATCTGTGAAGATGTGTATAGACTGAGTGACTGGCGTGATATCGGTGCCTAGTTGTACGTAGCATCTGGGAAGTGAGAGAGATGGGAGCTGATGAAGTTCACTCTCCCACACGTGCCACAACTGCAATACATCCCCAGGCAGGTTTGGATCATCCCAGTCTCTTTTCTTGCTCCATAACCGCTGCACCAGGATCTTTGCTCGTGTAGTGTATGGGATGAGTAGACCGAGGGGGTCGTATTGTCTGGCTAGGACCCGGTAGATGCTGCGCATAGTAGGCTCTGGATGTTCTGATTGGCGAAACCGGTAGCTGAGGGTGTCAGACATGCAGTGCCAGAGTAGTCCTAGAGTTCTCTCCTGAGGGTCAGCAGCATCATGTGACAGCCAGAGTTCACAGCTATCTGACCTGATTTCACCTGGCAGGTGGCTGATGATGTCTGGGTAATTGGAAGCCCACTGGCGCAATTCGAACCCACCTGCCTTGAGTAGTGGTTGCAACTTGTTGACAAGTTGCTTGGCCTCTGACATGGTAGTGAAACTTTGTAGGAGATTGTCCACATAGAAACAGCGCTCGATGCAGAGACGGGTGTCCTCCTCTGGACTACTGTGATCTTGGACGTGCTTCTGCAGGGCGAAAATGGCGCAGCACGGACTGCAAGTTGTCCCGAACGGAAGCACTTGCCACTCATAGACGTCTGGCTCCCTGCTTCGATCCATGTTTCGCCACAAAAAACGCAGATACTGTCTGTCCTCAGGGAGGAGACGCACCTGATGAAACATTCCCTTGATGTCACTGCTGACGGCGATGGGATACTGCCTGAAGCGGAGTAGTACACCAAGTAGGGATGAACCCAAAGTGGGACCAGGAAGGAGCTGTTCATTTAGGTTCCCACCTTGATAGGCAAATGAACAGTTAAACACGATTCGATCTTTGCCGTTATGATGGACCAGGTGATGTGGTATGAACCATGCACGATCACTAGCTTCCACATCAGCGGGGGAAAGTCGGTTCACATAGTTGGCATCAAACAGCTTCTTGATTTCTTGTTTATATGACTCAGCTCTAACCGGCTCCCGTGCCAGACGTTTCTCCGTACCCCGCAGATGACCGAGGACCGCCTCCTTTGGTGCGTGGAGCATGGGCTTGTTCTCCTTCCACAGAAGGGGCGTGGCATATCGATGAACACCATCCACTTCCACTCTGATGGTTTGGTCCTCCAATCTCTTGACAGCTGCTGTATCCTGCTTTGACCGCGTAACAAGCTTCTCGTTGCGGTATGGCAGTACATCCATCTGCCATAACTTGGATACATGCTGGAAGAGCTCTGTGGTTGGAGAGTGTGAGTTAGTGAACAGACACTGAATAGCAGAAGGTTGATTAATAAATGCTCTGGCGGGGCCTTGTAATGTCCATCCCAGGCGTGTTTTCAATGCAGCTGGCCCGCCGGGTCGACCTAAACGTACTGGTTCAACAGGAGTCAATAGATGTGGATAATCGGAACCAATGAGCAGCAGTGGTTGAACATTTGAGAATGACTGAAGAGGTAGACCCCTGAGGTGGCGATATGTCCTTTGTAGAGCTTCTACTGGATGAGAATGTGTGGATAGACCAAGTTCGGAAGATGAAAACGCATTCTTGATTCTATAGCGTTTCTGTGATTTACCTGCTGGTGACAAGGAGAAGGAAACTGACATCCCTGGCACACCTCTGATGTCCTGACGGATGGTTCTGAGTACAAGGTTCTCCTTCTGACCCTGCAGGCCGAGCTCCTGAACAGCCTGATGAAGGATGATGGTACGCTCAGACCCATCGTCAAGAATGGCGTAGGTTTCCACCTTATTTCCTCCATGATGAAGACACACTTTTACCATTTTAAGCAACACACAGCGACTCTGGCGTGCTGGATCCAAATAGTATGTCGCTGGCTGACTGGTAGGGGGGGTTGTGGCCTTCTCTGCCTTGTTGGAGCTGTTTACCTCATGTAACACTTCCAAGTGGATGCGGTTGCATTTCTGACACCGTGCCTTTAGGTAACACTGCGCGGCTTGATGATTTCTACCACATCTCCAGCAGCGTTTACCCTCTTTGATCCAATTCACCCGCTGCTCTGTAGATAGTTGCTTGAATGAAGAACACTGATTGAAGTAGTGTAGTTGACTATCACAGAAGGGGCAATACTTCTTTGGCTTTGCTGCTCCTTGAGGTGGAGGTTTCGATTTCTCTGCTTGCTGTGTGGGTGGGTCAACCAATAGTACTGTAGTAGAGCGGGTAGATTGGGCCTGTTTACGTTTAACATATTTCTGCTTGTCAGCTTGGCCACCACTTGAAGCTTGAGAATGGTGAACTTCATCTTCCTGCACCCGGACCTCGTATTCGAGCCATTCAGCAAAATCCAACAATGTTGGAATGGGTATTTGAAGGGGGTTAATGAACCTCTTAAACTGGGCACGAAGATCATGTGACAGCTTTGACAGTAAATGTGACACATGCGATCCACATTCTAGCTCAGTTCTACCTTCGTTCCCTAGTTGTCCCAGCATCCCCACCAGGGCTCTCACCTTCAAGGCGAACATGCGGAACCCTCTGCAGTCTCCACTCTTAACAGGCGGCTCTGCCAATACTTCTGTGATGCGCTGCAGGGCCAGTTTATGTGGCTGTCCATACAGTTCGGTGAGTGCAGCCATGGTTCTGGTATAAGGACGTTCGGAGTTGCTGTATGAGTCCGCAATTAGCAGCGCATCCTCTAGCTTTAGATGGTCCAGCAATATATGGTATTTAAACCGTTCGGTAGCATCAGCAGGTAGAAGATTGTCAAGCGCCAGCTTCAGTCGAGCGAACTGACGAGGGTCGTCCTCGCTGAACAATGGAATGTGGGGTTTTGGCCCACGGTAAGTCATCTCCTGATTGAGCGGCATGGGAGACTGACTCGAAGGATGTGATGCTGGAGATTGATTGTGAGGCCTCTGGCCTTCTGTCTTTTGGCTTGCTGGTTGATGAACATATGGCCGATTTGAGGTGGTCATCGGAATGTGAAGACGGGTGTAAGGCACTGCATACCCTGGGGTGGAGACAAGGGGGGCAGGAGTTTGAATGCTACTGTCAGGTTGAATGGTCATACCTCCTAGTTGTTCGCTGAGCTCTGTTGTCATATGTGGGAGGGACTTATATGAAGGCAGTGGCTTCTGTAGTGGCATCGCCCTGGATACACCAGTTGAAGAAGTGTGAGCCACAGACGGGGCTGGTGGCTGTGAATTGCATTGGTGTTGTTTTTGGCAAGCCCGTGGAATAGTACACACTACTTCTTGTAGTTCGTCTTCGTCCTCCATGGTGAGCTCATCAGATGACTGTCGTGGAGGGGCGGTGTACTGTAGAAGAGGTGGTGGTGTATGAAAGCTGCTTTCTTCAAAATGGAGCCGACCTGGAATTGGGGGTCTCCCAACCGGGGGGTCGTAGTGATGAGCTGCGGGAGGTTGAGGTGTGATGGCTCGGAGTACCTCCTGCATTTGTTGGAGTAGCAGCTGGTTGTCCGCTTGCATCTCTTGAAGGGCTGAGAGAACGCTGGCTGGATCCAAACTCTGATACTGAGCACTATGAGGGGTTTGGGCAGCAGGGGGTGCTCTTGCTACATCTTGGGCCGGCCATCAACAATGCTGGAGTGGACAGGTGGGGAGGCTGTAATTTGAGTAAGATGACGTGCAGGCAGAGTAACCAAGAAATCGTCTAGATGGCGAGGTTTATGTCTGACACGTCGTGGGCGGTCAACACCATCAGGACCTGACATCTTGCTGTAGAAATCACTGCATCCGGCTCGAAGGACCTTGTTATGTTTGGTCTGATGTGATTCTTAGAAAGGACTGTATTGATGGATTGGTCCGGATAGCAGAAATCACCACAGGTAGTCGGGTAAGGACTTCAAATGATCTCAGGATGGATCTTCTTTATTAAACAAACATGTACCTCTCCAAGTTAAGGTCATATTTAATTTGCCTATCATGGTATCTGCACAAAGAAAACAAATAAAGGAAACAAATATACAGTATTAACCATCAAGGAATGGAATAAATCGCTAATCAGTTATGTAAAGAATATTACAGAAATGATAAGAAATTGAATTAAATAATAATAATAGAAATAGAAACAAAGTTATTACAAATTACCTTGTGTACTACAGTGAAGTAATAGAAATGAGGCACATTAATGCAGACTCATCAACAAGTAATAGCCAGATATTGAGAGGGCTGGAACACAGCCACGGGTTAGCACTTAGCATTAAGGCACCGATAACCACTAACAAATAAGAAAAAACGTACGCAGTATGCACCGATACGGGCTACATTGAAACAGTAAGTAAACCGGAAGTAACGCTGACCCAAATATTACGTCTGAACTGTTACGAATATTTACTATTATACAGAAACGGATGTCTCTAGCAGCTATACTTAACACCGAGTGGATTAGCTTCCCTAAGGTATGCTAACAACATTCTACACTGCTAGCATCCATATATATATATATGTAACCAGAACCTCAAAAGATAACACCAACATATTAACACTAAACACGAAGAGTGAAACCCTAACGTATCATTGGACGCATGAAGCACACGGTAACATAATTGAGAGCTTAGTAGCACGGATATAACGTCGACTGTAGCACAACGGCTTCGTAGCCCAAACTGGCTTGAGGGTGGATTCATAATAACATGACGCGAATGCAGGCATGCGATTAGATGATGGCTGAAGACATCTGTTATGCACGTACCTCGTACAAACCCCCTCCAGGAATATTGTCTATAAAAGCAGTGTCCATTTCTGAACACTCTGTGTATCATCATATTTATACCTCCATTAAGACAGGACAGTCATGGATTATTGATCAACCTTAAAAGTTTTACGAATAATGAAAAAATGTATCATTTATATATATATATATATATATGTATAGTAAATATTCTTTGTTAAACTCGACTGTAAGAAAAACGTTGGTTATCTTATTTATTAATTTTTTGCTATTTCTGTGGTTTCTGTTCAAATCAAATCAAATTAATTGTTTTAAAGACACAGTCCAATTATTTTTTTCTTTACTTACAAATTAACATTAACAATAAAAACACTAATGGAAAGAACTAATTTCGCAAATTACTAAATTTTTAAAAGAGGAAATAAACCTGATAATTCTGCTTTGTGTTCATCTTGGCTGATGACATCAAAAGGACAACAAAAGTTTGGACGATCAGCTGCTATTTTGACCTAGAATTTGAAGCTTTCCAGTTGCATTTGTGAAGTGTGAATGAACAACAACACAGTAGTAGAAAAAGGAAAATATAAGACAAAGGGAAGCAGCCGATAAGTTTATTTTTGGACTGATGAAGATAAATTAGCTGCGATTCCATTACAAATATAAGCAAAAATTTGTCGGTATTGTCTAAATGTCGAAACAATTTCACAATTGCAGTGTTTCTATTGAAATATCAAACTCAGTTTTCACGTGATAAGTCATTAAGGAATATGGCTAGTGTGATTCGAATATATTAGTTATGTCTTTATCACGAACCAAATGCAAAAAAAATAATAAATAAAACTGTCTCTTTGTGAAGCCAATCATGCCATCCCATCTTTATCCTCCTACTTCTACTTCAGACATCCTCAACGTCTACGTCTTTTTCGCTCGTAGGTTGTTGATCACGTGAGTAGTGTGATGCAAAAAACATGTTTCCATTGCCGTTTTGTGAAATTTACGAATTTTGATACGCTTTTAAAACCATGTCATCATAGTGCAAAAGGTTTTATCTAAAAGACGAGTCTTTTTGAAATTGCCATGTTTTCATTAAGCACATTTCTTTTCGTAACTTCAATTTGCGCAATTTCACGGGTAATGGAAACTCAGCTATTCTAATTGTGCATATTCTGCTTTTACTCCGTCTAATTCACTCCCGCCAGCCTCTGTTTACTGCCTGTGTGCCACTCCAGGCTAAGAGTTAGAATGCTAACACAAAGGGACGTGTTACGCCACCTATCGTTGGACAGTCGAAAGTACTGCAATTAAAAATGTAATTTTCTAACTGACATTTAAATTGGGATTTGACTCTCAACAGGGGGCAAGCTCTTAGTCCGATTATCCCTTGATAATCGGACTAGCTCGGACTAGCTTGATTTAGATGTGCATGTAAACGTACTAAAATTTTGAAAGAATTTGCAGGTAATTTAGCAGTTCCGCAGGAAACACAAGAACTTCTAATTTTAATTGAACACAAGAACCAGATTTTTAATGCAACATGGCTCTGAAGGACTGCAAAGGATATTGTATAATAACGTTGGTAATTCCCGCTCCATAACAGAGTTCAAATAAACACATCTAAAAGAAAGATTTCATTGAACGCTTCATGAAGAGGGAAAAAGCAAGAATTACAGTAATGGACCAACTGAAAATGACACCTGAATGGTTGGTTTATTCCTTTTGTGATGCCATCAGAGGCCTGTTTTTGGGAGGGCAGATTTTTACAATAAAAAAGAAAAGGAAATTGAAACACAGATCATGACATGTTGCTCTATGAGTGATAAACTACTAACGCGAGTTTGATTTATTTTACAGAATAGTGTAGCTGTTATCTTTAAAACATTTAAGTGAACAGAGACAACAAGGGTCCAAATATGATGTTTCTTACCCCATCAAGTTAATATCGTGTAAAGAAAAAACTACATTTTCTTTTGGTTTCAGCTGGCAGCACAGAGAAAATTACCTCTTGCTGCACAGCTCTTCAGCTGGTTGATGAAAGTATCCTACATTTTTGTTAGAAAAATTTTGATCGTGATTTTTTTCCTGAAATCAGAAAAATGATACATGTTCTTGATAACAATATTATGACCGTAAAACAGAGGTATTTCTTTCATTCCATCTCATTGCTGATTTGGACTGACCTGTATTTCCATCCATATTAAAAGAAAAGACTCATGTGGGAATCCTTGGTTGACTCAGAATATATCTTATATAAATAACATCACTTTGTCATCACTTTTGGAGCATCAAGGCTCTAAAGTTTTCACACCTGCCAAACTGTAGCTGCCTAAGCATTCCCAAATGTCTCTAGGAGAGGAAAGCAGCCTAAGTTGACCTCTATTTTGATGACTTTCGGGGGGAAAATGTGACTTATATGTGCTGTCATTTCTTTATTTGCTTGTTACCTACTGAAATATGGACACATACAATGTGAAGTATTTTCGACCTAAAATTTTTTTCCCCACCTTTGTCACACTTAAGGTTTTACTTAAGGAGGCACATATTTTTTTTTTCCAATTCAAGTCATAGACGCACATAAAGTCAGTTCTGCAAATAAGTTGACTCAACATTACAGTGATGATCAGAACCAGAGTCTACAGATGCTAAATAAACCCTCCACACTTGCCACAGATTTTGAACTGCTATAAGAATGAAGGAAAAGCAGTTAGTTGCACACAAGATAACGTCGTTTTGCAGGGCAGAAGTGAGTTCCTTGTGAATCGCTGCAGCAACACAGGTCATGTATGAGGTGATGTGATGCACTGGTGAGGAAAATTGGCTGCTGGATGGTTATAATGTAAACAGATTTGTTTGACAGATTTTGACCACACTCTCATGTTATTTCGCTTCTCTTCATTTAATCTGCAGCCCATGAGTTGTACTGGCAAGGAGATAGCGCCATCTGCAGGAAAGAAAGTGCTTTTGTAAAAAAAAAAAAAAAGGTATAAATCTCCATACAGCAATGTATTTGTGTATTAATCCTGCTGTCACCATTAAACGTGATTTTGATCAACTAATCTAGTAATTCGGCAATTAAACATGTGAGCACTATTTATCAACTAGTGGCAGTTTAGTCCAACAAGCAGAAGCACAGGTTCAAAGTGTAGCCCAGATGTTCCAACGTTTTAAGCTTTTTAACACACAAATAGAGAACTAGACCAAACAAAATAGAATAGAATAGAATAGTAATAATTTAAATTTTTGACCTTCTATCCTAAGATGTGAGCTATCGCACCCAAATTTTGCTAACTATACTAGTGAACCTTAAATGTGTACAACTAGTGCATCTTAAAAATTTAACTAGTTCTTGAATTTAAAGAATTGAACTAGTCTTTGAGCAAGACTGAGCAGGTTGCGTAAAGGTGGCCTGTGGAAGCTGAACTTAATTCATCTAATCATTTTCTTTTTGCAATTTGCAGAGGTAGGTAGTCAGTAGTTACATTTACTCATTTACATTTATTTTAGTAACTTTCTGTAAAAAAAATAAATATTACAAGTACTTTTACACCAAGCTACTTTTATGTTTACTCGAGTAATATTTTTATTAAGTATCACTACTTTTACTTGAGTAAAATATCTGGATACTCCAACACACATAAGAAACTTTAGTGAATGAAAAAAGCATTTTCAACCAAAAATGTGAGACATAGACACAGAATTACAGTTTAAATCAGTACTTCTTAAACTTTTTACAGTGCTACCACCTGAGAAAATGTAGAGCTCTCCAAGTACCATGATCATGACCAACCTAAACATACAGTAGAGAAGGCTTACCCTTTTAAGTATAGACAATTAAAAAAGGAGGTTTATTTACTCTTAAAAATTATTATTTATTGATTATTTAGTGTTGCCAACCACAGCCACACTGTGTGTGAATTATGCATTTTTAATACATTTTAAATAAGAAAAAAATATTTAGAACTTTCCTTCAAGTACCACTTTGGAGAGCTTGAGTACCACTGGTGGTACACATACCACAGATGGGAATCATGGGTTTAAATTAAATACATAAGTTTCATTGTTCTAATCTTATTTTCTATCTGCTAAGCCTGGTGTACCCTTTGGAGTTAGTAAATATACCGTAAACCCCATACATCATCAATAAAAATACTTTATCCTGTTCAAAATATATGTACATTTCCTACCAAACATATTAGTTTCATAAGTTTTTTATTTAAAATTTATTAATTACATTCTTCTCATACTTGACTTTGTATTTTCCAAATATGTTATTTGTAGAATTTAGTCTTTGAAATACCACAATTTGAACATCGCAATATTTTTCAAACTGACATCATTTTTAAATATTACATCAAATAATATGATTAAATAGTTACCTAATACTTAACTATCTATTTAATAAAATAAATGTTTTACTCTCACTTGAGTAATTTCTTGGATGGCTACTTCTCACTTTTACTTAAGTAAGAAGTATTACTCTTACTTGAGTTCAATATTACGCTACTCTACCCACCTGGTAATTTTGAAACACTCAAAGCGAGCCATGTTGATGTTTGCAGTTGCAAGTTCTAAGTGACCCCATTAAACTCAGAGTGAAAGCCATGCTAAGACAACAAATGCAATGGTGCTGGACAGTGAATTCACTGAAATCGGCATTTGTTGTAAATTGGATTAGGTTGGAATAAACCCCTTTAACAACCCGGAAGACAACAGCAAAGCACCTTCAAGACGCTAAGAAATCACAGGGAAATAGTGCTAGCGATTCATAACAAAAGCATTAGTGAAATGAAGGAATTTTTTTGGCAGATAATAATAATAATAATAATAATAATAATAATAATAATAATAATAATGATATAATAATAATAAACCAGTAGAAGTTATCTGCACAGAGTCTGTATGTTCGCTTTCAGACTCAAAGGTCAAAAAGACGTAGTCCAGAAAATTACAGTTTTTCATGGCCGGTTTGAAAGGGTCTTAAATCAGAGAGGCCAACTTAGTGAGCCAGATCCCAGAGGGGGATCTCCTACCGGTAATTTTGTCCCTTCCACTGCTGGTTCCCGAGGCATTCAGTGGGTTCACACCCCCAGATTTTCTTGCCACCCCAGTAAGTCACTGCATTGCATTTCTCTACTGATACTTCTGGTATCCAGGTTTCAACATGAATGCCATGGAGTATGTAACATCACCTCCAATTGGAATAGGAACTCCCATCATACACCTTCTTGGTTACTTCAGCCCCTTTCAAACCCAGTCCACCCCTGTCACATATTGTTCTTTACATTACAGGGCTCCTGGTTTCTAAGGGTTATCTTCACAGTCATTGATCATTTTTATACAGCCTGCCACCTCATAACTTTACCCAAGTTACCATCTGCGGCTGAAACCGCAAAAATCAGGTTTGCCTGTGTTTAGGCTACACAGCTACACCCTGGGAAATACTTTTCCATAGTTGATTTCCCGAGTTTGGAAAGACTTTAGACTGTCCCTTGCAGCCCACATCCAATTAACTTCTGGTTTTCATCCCCAGAACAACGCCTCATGCTAGTGGCTTTACCAAGGGCAAGAAGATACCCTTCTCTGTGTCTGCATCTCCAAACCCGTTTTATGGAGCCTCAAGCTTCCCTGGGTAGAATACCCATATAATGCCCACATTTCTGCAGCTTCAAGCCTCTCACACTTTGAGGCCTCTTTAGAGTACCAACCTTTCCGTCCCAACTTAGTGCCAAAGTCCACCATCCCATCAGTTTATTCCTATCTCAAAGACTGTAAAAGACTCTGGGACCAGGGCAGGGCAGGCCTTCAAACCACCTCAGCGCCAAATCAATGCCCAACACATCATTGGCACCTCCCAAATCCTTCTTACCCCCCTGGTCAAAAAGTCTGGCTCTCCTACAAAGACTTTCTTTTAAAGATGGTTCTAATAAACTTTCCCACCGGTTCCTATCATCAGCCCCTCTGCAGTACGTCTCAAACTCCCCACTCATGTCTGAGTACACTCACTCAGTGTTTCATGTATCCCAGATTAACCCAGTCTCTTCCAACCGTTTGTGCCCTCAAGCCGTTTCTCCTCTACCCGCCTGGAATATTACTGCCGACCCAGTTTATATTATCCATTCTATCCTTGACATTCACTCTAGATTATGCGTTCAACATTACCTGGTGGATCGGCAAGGATATGGCCAAAAGAAGCAACATTCCTAGATTTCTTTTTCATATATTGTGAACCCTACAATTAATAAAGGGGGCTTTAAAAGAGGAGCAGTTACCTTTAGCAGAGGGTAAATTAAACACAGAAGTAGAATGGTAATCAGGATGTTCCTTAGACTACACTCTAAGTTCACAGATCTGCAACTTATCTTCTCTTGTGACCCTTCCCCTTATTCTCTGGATCTCTAGACCAGTTTGTCTTTCTCATTGCAGCTCGCAGCTCCAAGTTTCTGCTCCTCTCTTCAACTATTACCAAGCTGTCCTTGCCACTCCTCGGCAAGCCCTCTGCAAATCTGCCTGTCGGATCCTCATGATACTTACCTGCCTGTTCACCTTCGCCTGTCATCGAGCAGTGATCTGCTCCTGGTACCTAAAGGTGTTCCCACCTCTGCTGGTCACAGCCGTGCAAGTTTACTCACCTCTCCTTCCTACTCCTAAGAGCAAAATTTAATTCACGCTGCTTCAAGTTATTACACAGTTCCTCCACTTAGCTCTCTCCCTCTTTTCAGCGTCAGCCTCTTTTTGAGTCCCTGTGCTTTTTTTTTTTTTTTTCTGAGAATAATCTCCCAGGAGAGAATTAATTCTTAAGCTTTTACTAAATCTGTCACTGAGTATTGTGGTACTTCAGAGTACCGGAGTATTCTTGAAACATGAGAGTAAGAGGTTTCGTTTAGTAAGAATGTTGAATTTTTTTTTTCCTTTGCTTTCCACTTCACAGTTATACGCTACTTGGTTTTTATCTGTCACATAAAATCTCAATAAAGTATACAAAAGTTTGCTGTTGTCAATGTTGAAAAATGTGAAGGTGTATTAAAACTTTTAAACAGGACATAGGTTAAAAAACAACAAAAAAATACTTGCAATCAAAAACCCCAAACAAGAAAATTGCTAAAGTGGGGGAAAACTGGCATTAAGTAAAGTCTGCACTTGTAATATGTTCCCTTTTTTACTATTTTGAAAGTCTAAAAACCTTTCTGTAGTTTAAATATTTCACCAGAAGAGGTCAGTATATGATTATTTACTAATGCAGTGCCTCTTTGGTGTTTTTTTACCCTTATTTTCATGTTAATCTATAAACACAAAGCTCATGTGCCTATAACACTTCATTTCTTCCTAAGCTTTCTTTTAATTTACATCCATTCATCGTCAATACCCAACTGCCTCAACAATTGATTATAAATGTAAAAAATATTTCAATCTATTCACAACATTCTTTTGTTTTGATTTTACTTTCGATTGCCAAGATATACTCTATAGCTCTATTTTCAACAGTTTTGCCATAGCATTTAATTTTATTCTGGAAAAAAAAGACCAATTCTCAATTCAGTAAAATTATATATCAGCCTCTTACTTCGAAAGAAATAAAAAAAAAACTCGTTTTAAGAAGATTTTTATTAACATTTTAGCATTCCCGGAACATTTGGTCTTGAAAAAAATAAATAAAAAAATCTCAACTTATTTTTACCCATTAGTTTTGAAATTTTGTATACAATCCCATAAATTAAAATGCATAAACGACGTACTACTATGTTTTGATAAGCCGAGTCAAAACGTAAATCATCTGGACATGAGCGCGCGCTATTGGATCAGCATCTGGCGCGCGTCTTCGCCACACTCATCTCATATCGCCGCTCGCGCCCGCTGAGAATGCGTGCTACGGAGTGGTCTCGCGCTCCGCTGCATGTCCCGAGCTCCTTTCCTCCTCTCTGAAGCAGACAGATTATCTCCACAGACGCAGCAACAATGGGAGCACCGGACGCGCGTGGCGGCTCCCGCTCCATTTTATTATAATTTCCCACCGTCGCACTCGGCTTTATTCCGGACGAAAATGGCGACGGGGGCAGGCTGGCAGCCTCCGTTCAACACCTCGACGAGCAACAGCAAATACACCCCCTCTTCAACAGTGTCCAGCATGTTTTACGACGGGAGTTTAACGCTGGAATACACCCCAGACCTGCATCTAAAGATGAGCAAGAAGATCGCCCAGCTGACAAAGGTGTGTGGAGGTGAATGGATGACGTAGGGTGTAGTGGTGAAGTGATTTAGAGCAGGTGAGGATGTAGATGGAGTAGTGGAGGCTCTGGTGTGGGATGCAATGCTATTTGTAAACACGGTCCTCTACAATCATGCAGCTCTGCACACCTCAGCTGTAGTTTGGATAACAGATTTCACTGTTTGAGCATGTCAATAATTAATAAAATTAAGCTACTAATTACCGTCTATATTTTAATAAATCGAGTTGATCCAACATTAACTGGGATTAACCCCACGTTTGTGAACATTAAAATCACATTTACTCCAATCAATTTCCATAGCATCATTAAAACATGTTAATATTTATTGTGACTTCACTTGCAGCCTGTGTGTGGTTTACCACCCAAGCCATGAGGATCCGTCTGAATTATGTAATGTTCGGAGGGGGCTGCAGGGGTTCGGCTGCGCTGCTTCTTTGTTGTCTACACCTGACACCGTTGGAGGATGCAGGGCTACTACTGTACAGTAGTATGAGATCTAAGGTGGCAGCTCCATTTAGAGCTTCGGGGCTCCTGGTGTGATCATGGTTGTGCCAGGAGAGTCGAAAAGCAAGAGTAAAAGATGTGATTTTTACATAAGAATTATGGTCACATCAGAATCAGAATCAGAATCAGCTTTAATGGCCAAGTATGACACATACAAGGAATTTGACTCCGGCAACTTTTCTCTCCAGTACAGAACTTAAATAAGTGAAATTAAAAAACGGAAAAAAATAAATAAAATAAATAAAAATAAAAAGTAAAGGATAATATATACACCAAACCAGGGTTATTGTACAGTCAGTATATACAGTAAGTATATACAGCAGTGCAGAGTTTTAGTTTATTGTTCATGTGAGTGGACTCACACTCTGTGACTATTCAGAGTTCATCAGAGCGACAGCCTGGGGGAAGAAACTGTTCTTGTGTCGGGTGGTTTTGGCGTACAGCGCTCTGTAACGCCGGCCTGAGGGGAGGAGCCTAAACAGATTGTGGCCAGGGTGTGAGGGGTCAGTGGTGATTTTTCTGGCCCGCTTCCTGACCCTGGCCCGGAAAAGGTCCTCAATGGAGGGAAGATCAGAACCTATGATCCTCTCTGAGGACCTGACTGTTCTCTGCAGTCTGTCCCTGTCTTGCCTGGTGGCGGATCCGAACCAGACAGAGATGGATGAGGTCAGGACAGACTGGACTATTGCTGTGTAGAATATGGTCAGCAGTTCCTGAGGCAGGTTGAACTTTCTGAGCTGACGCAGAAAGTACAGCCTTTGCTGGGCCTTCTTCCTTATAGAGTCAATGTGGGAGGTCCACTTCAGGTCCCGTGTGATGGTGGATCCTAGGAACCTGAAAGACTCTACTGTGGGGACTGGCCTGTTGGTGATTATGAGAGGAGATGTTGCAGGGGGTCTCTTCCTGAAGTCGACTGTCATCTCCACAGTTTTGAGCGGGTTTAGCTCCAGGTGGTTCTGACTGCACCAGAGGACCAGCTGTTCCACCTCCCTTCTGTATGCAGACTCGTCGCCGTCACGGATGAGTCCAATGACGGTGGTGTCATCTGCAAACTTCAGGAGTTTCACAGAAGGGTCTCTTGACGTGCAATCAGTGGTGTAAAGGGAGAAAAGCAGTGGGGAGAGAACACATCCCTGGGGGGCGCCGATGCTGAGGGACCGGGTGCTGGATATGAAGTTACCCAGTTTCACCTGCTGCCTCCTGTCAGTCAGGAAACTGGTAATCCACTGACAGGTGGAGGGAGGCACGGTGAGCTGGGACAGTTTTTGGTGGAGGAGCTCTGGGACGATGGTGTTAAATGCAGAGCTGAAGTCCACAAACAGGACCCGAGCGTAGGTACCTGCAGAGTCTAGGTGGTGCAGGATGTAGTGGAGAGCCATGTTGACTGCATCATCCACTGACCTGTTTGCTCTATAGGCGAACTGCAGGGGGTCTAGCAGGGGATCCGTGATTTCCTTCAGGTGGGACAGCACCAGTCGCTCAAAGGATTTCATGACCACAGATGTCAGGGCAACTGGTCTGTAGTCATTTAATCCTGTGACAGGGGACTTCTTGGGAACCGGGATGATGGTGGAGCGTTTGAGGCAGGAGGGGACCTCACACAGCTCCAGGGAGTTATTGAAGATCTGAGTGAAGATGGGAGCCAGCTGGTCAGCACAGACTTTCAGACAGGACGGAGACACTCCATCAGGACCTGATGCCTTCTTAATCCTCTGTCTCTGAAATAGTTGGCGCACATCCTGTTCACAGATCGTCAGCGCAGGCAGGGGGTCAGGTATGGGGATGGTTTGGGGTGATGCTAGGCCTTTTGTGATGGAGATGGTGGGGGAGGTGGAAGGTGTGAAAGTTGTTTCAAACCTGGAGAAAAAGTCATTGAGGTCCTCAGCCAGGCGGGGGCTCCCCACAGGGTGGGGGGATGGTCTCCTGTAGTTGGTAATGGTCTGCAGGCCCTTCCAAACTGCAGAAGAGTCGTTGGCAGAAAAACGCTCCTTCAGTTTTTGGCTGTAGATTCTTTTTCCTGCCTTGATCTCCTTTGTCAGCTTGTTCCTGGCCTGCTTGTACAGGTCCCGATCCCCACTCCTGTAGGCCTCCTCCTTGTCCTGGCGTAGCCGTCTCAGTTCTGCAGTGAACCATGGTTTATTGTTGTTGAACGTGCAGAAGGTTTTGGTCTGCACACACATGTCCTCACAAAAGCTGATGTAAGATGTCACAGTGTCAGTCAGTTCGTCCAGGTCTGAGGCTGCTGCTTCAAAGACGCTCCAATCAGTGCAGTCAAAGCAGGCCTGTAACTGCATCTTTGACTCATCTGTCCATCTCTTCACAGTTCTTACTACAGGCTTAGCAGATTTCAGCTTCTGCTTGTAAGATGGGATGAGGTGGACCAGGCAGTGGTCAGAAAGTCCCAAAGCAGCACGGGGGACAGAGCGATATGCATTCTTTATTGTGGTGTAGCAGTGGTCCAAAGTGTTCATGTCCCTGGTGGGACACGTCACGTGTTGTCTATATTTAGGCAGTTCAAGTTTGAGATTTGCTCTATTAAAATCCCCGAGAATGATTAGCAGAGAGTCCGGGTGAGTTTTCTCCACGTCTGTGATCTGGTCGGCGAGGTGATGTAACGCCTCCGTTACACACGCCTGCGGTGGAATATATACAGCGACCAGCACAAACGAGGCGAACTCCCGCGGTGAATAAAATGGTCTACAGTTTATGAAGAAAGACTCTAGGTGAGGGCTGCATGTCTTCTTTAACACTGTGACATCTGTACACCAACCTTCGTTAATGTAGAAACACGTTCCTCCTCCCTTTGACTTCCCAGACAGATCCGCGCAGCGGTCCGCTCGGAACAGCTGGAAGCGCGGGAGCTGTAGTGCGCTGTCCGGGATGTGTTCACTGGACCAGGTTTCAGTGAAGCAAAAGGCGGCAGAACGACGAAAGTCTGAGTTCTTGGATAGGAGAAGGAGCAATTCATCCATTTTGTTAGGCAGAGAGCGAACGTTCCCCAGGTGTATGGATGGGAGAGCGGTGCGTAATCCCCGCTGTCGCAATTTAACGAGCACACCAGCTCTTTTCCCACGCCGGCGTCTCCGTCTAAATCCACAGAGCGCTGCTGCTCCTCCAGTCAGAATCTCCATAAAGTAGTCTGGTTGATTAAAAACCGGTGAAAAAAGTCCGGCACTGGATAGTCCTATTTGTAGGATTTCCTCTCTGCTCATTTTAATAGCAGAGGGAGTGCAGAAAACTACGCAAAAAAGTAAAATTGTATCAAGTACTAGGGAGCGAAGTACCGAGGCGTCCATCCGCGGCGCCATCTTAGATCATTAACACAGAACAGACATGGGCACTGATTAGTTCTGGATAGCGACACTAGAAGGAAAAGTTATACTTATACTGAAATCACTTCTAAT
Source organism: Apricaphanius iberus (assembly GCA_028564705.1). Classification (NCBI taxonomy): domain Eukaryota; kingdom Metazoa; phylum Chordata; class Actinopteri; order Cyprinodontiformes; family Aphaniidae; genus Apricaphanius; species Apricaphanius iberus. The sequence continues at coordinate 510,636 of JAPXFQ010002352.1, forward strand.
CTTACCTTGTTTTTGCCTCTTTCCAACACACACAATGCTGTGAAAAAATATTTTCCAAATTTCTTTGCAGAATTGTTTCAATTCAGTCACATTGTTTGGATTTTTGGGAAGGAAAAACCTGCTAATCTCAGGCCACAGCAGATGTAAGTTCAGACTTTGACTTGGCCTAGATGAAAACATTGTTGTATTGTTTGTTTTTTTGGCCTGTTCAGAGCAGCTTGCTTCTGCGCTTTGAATCATCATCCTGCTGAATAAGCCAAGTGCAGGAAAGCCTAAGCTCTGCTCTACAAAGCAGGTTTCATCTATTTTTTCAGTTACAGCGAGTTGTTCCAGGTCCTGAAGTAGCACATTATCCCCAGATCATCACACTCCCCCCACTGTGTTGACTAGATATTACGCTCTGTTTCTGAAAATCAATTTTACAGGTCTACAGAGCTTTAGATACTGTTTTGGGTTCTTTTGTAACTTCCTTGAGTCATTATTGCTGTTTCCTCTATGTGTGGATAGTGTTTCTACCTCTAGTTCACTTCAGTCCCGAAGCTTTATAAACAGCTGTATAACCCTTTCTAGTAAAGACTTTGTTTCATTTGTCATTAAAATGATAAAGATCAAAGCCTAACGTTTTGTGTTGTTTTGTTTTAAAGCCTCTCCAAACAAAAAGGAGGTGGAGAGGAATGATAAATGATTGTGCTTTCCCTCAGTGTGCTACTGCTAGCTCTGAATTTATATATATATATTTTTTTTATTATGGCCTCATTATGGTTTCCTTGATTTTGCACAGCTAATTAAACAAATCTTTATATTTTATAAATAGTTTGCAGTATTTGTTGCATTTTAAGCACAAAAAAACAAGAAATAAATGTGGAAAATATAGTCAAGACAAAAAAAATCATGGTTTAGGATATTTTACTAAATTATTCAAAAATATTCAACAGTGGAAACAAGCTGAAGCATAGAATACTGACTAAATAACTGAAAATACCTATATCCATCCATCCATTTTCTGAGCCGCTTAGTCCTCCATGGGTCACGGGGGGTCTGGTGCCTGTCTCCAGCTGTCAACAGGCGAGAGGCGGGGTACACCCTGGACAGGTCGCCAGTCCATCACAGTACCTTTCAAGCATTAAAATAAATTGAAAACATGAACAATCTAACTTTCTAACTTTAATTCTGTTTCAAAAACTGAAACAAAAGGCCGCTGACAACAATTTTATGTCCAAACGATTGTACTGATAAACCCCTATTATTGATCAGTATCCGTCATTTATATCAGTTATTCATTTTGAATATAGTCTCTGTGTGCAAGTTAGAATTTGAATGTGTAAAAAGGCCCTGATCAACTCTATCAGGTTTTGACAAGCGTTTACATGCAGTACACTTTTGATCGGACATATAGAGCAATCTTGATTTTCGATTTGATATTTGTCTAACCAAAACAACAATAATTAAAACATTTAATATAGCCCTCCTTATAAATGTTGCATACAGATTGTGCATCCCGCTCCTGTTGTATTGCTAAAATCACATCAGTTCGAAACTGCGTGCTAACGCTAACTGTGGTCAGTGTCAACAATTTGGTCATCCTTATCATCTTTCCTGTCCATTTTCCTTAAAAATTCTTCACCAGCTGTAAACTCTTGACATGGTGCGCTTGTTTCACCTACCAGCATGGGCCTCCTGCTTCTCGGGACAACAATTTTTTTTTTCTGAGACTTGATTGGCCAGTTAGCTTAGATAACATGGCGCCGCTTTGACTGGATTCGTTAGTTGGCATAACGATTAAAACACACGATTATCGGGATCGAGCTTTTTAGTATCGCGATTTCGATTATAATTCGATTAATTGCCCAGCCCTAGTTCAGAGCGTGCCTTTATTTTTTTTCTGGTCATGGTTTTATATCTACAAGCCTTCATTGTTATGTACACAATCGAATTATAAACTGAATCGCTTTTTTTTTTTTTTTTTAAGGCTGACGTATTGTACGTCTACACATGAGTTAACAGATGCGCAGTAATGACCCACATTTGGAATAAGGGTTTACATATATAACCCACCTGTCTCAATCGAAATGCCATTTTGATCCAAATGAGTGTGATCGGGTCAGAGTAATCTAAATGGCGTGTTTACATGACACATAGTTATTCTGATCAGGCTTTTAATCAGAGTACTTGTGCCCATGTAAAAGTAGCTGCTGATATCTATCCTTCATCTTTAGTACGTGTCCTTGAGCTTTCTTGTCCAATTCAGCCATTGCTCACCTTAGGAATTGTTATGAAGCTGCTTTGTTCCATTTTCCATCCATCCATGAAGGTTATTTCAAAAATGCTTCATGAAGCGATATTACCCAAAGATTATTATATTGCCCAGACTTTGTGCAAATAACAACATTGCTATCTTTCTGTAAAACAACAACATCTACTTATTTGAAATTTCCTCATACCTTATATAAGATATTGCAGTCCGAAGGCCCTTCTTGGTATCAGGATTTTTGTTCACAGTATGAGGTGTTTTGTACATACCAAAGGTGGGTCGTCCCTTTTATATTAGAGTTATCAGGCATGTGTCATAACAGAATTTCGTTTTAGACGACTGACTGTGCTGTAATATCAGACAAGACACGTTTCTCAGGTTGTTGTTCCATAGAGATGCTCAGAGAGTGTCCTTGGAGAATAGGAGAAGTGCACCAATTATAGAAGGAACAGACCTACAGTGTGTTGAGATGTGCACATTTTAAAAGTGCGGTTCAGCCTGTTTGCATGATCTGGTGCATTCAAAAAACCCATTGGACAAACAACTCAGATGTGGAGGCATCTCCCCCTGAGAAACGGGCTTTCATTAAGCTTTTAACGACTGAATATGGTGTTAATCATCTGAAAACAATGAGAGCGCAGTCACAGAGTCATATTAGAGCTACATGCTGCAGTTGTTCTTCTCCACAACATTTGTGGCCTTTTTCTCTAGCTGGATCAATAGCCATTGACTGTTTCCTCAGAAGCCTCCCTCCTTGGTGTGCTATTGTCATTTTCCTCATCATGCCTCATTCCTCCTGCACACAGCAGCTCAGGGTTTGACATCATGATCTTGATAAAAGGAACACTACTTTAAATGCAATGTATTATAGGAGCATTTAATGAGAATGTGCTATTAGCTGTTTTTTACTACTTTTAGGAAAGGTACAGTTCAATTGTAGTCTCATAATGTATTAAAATTACTCTGACAGATGAATTATTTCAATCCCAAATTGAGATTTCTAACAAAAAATATATATAAAAATTAATCTGATTTATTGTGTTTTTCACAGGGTTTAATGTGATATTTTTAGGAATGTTTTTATTTCACAGGATTAAATTTATTTAGAACCAGATTGAAGACAGAAGTTAGCCCATATGCTGTCAAATTGCCTGCCACAATATATATATATATATATATATATATATATATATATATATATATATATATATATGGTTAATCTTACCTGTGCTCCCTTGTAAATGCAAAAATATTTTCTGTCTAAAATACGACTGTACACAGAAATTACCGCTTTCACTAACAACCCCAATCACTTCTTCATCTGGTCTTTTCGGTCACTTCTCTGTGTCTAAACTGGACTCCAAGGAATAAAGAAAAAGTGGAAATCGAACCCTGAGTGAAAAGGCTGTTTGAAGCCGTACAATTACAAGAACCCATCACATTTTCAAGCACATTTTATAAATTAGGCCACTACCGGACACTGTGTACAGGCAGGAGGGGTTGTCATTGTTATCGTCCACTTGTCGTTATTGAGGTGAACTGCTCAATATACCGCAAAATTGATTTTAGGTCATATATATATAAATTAGGTCTGCACAATTAATCGGATTTTGATCGTAATCACGATTTTGGTGGCCACACTTAAATGAACCTGATCGTTAACGATATTTACATTCAAAATGCGAGCTTCCTCAACCAATAGTCTGCCAACCAACATGGGGCAAACGCATGGCTAAAGCCTTCATTAAGCTGCCCAAATATAAACCACACCTACGCCACTCAGCACTCATAATGGCTGCATCCGAATACGTCGACAACGTAGCAGGCGAAAAGCAGTACGCGAGGGATGTATTGGATCCGAATCTACAGTATGGATCTGACTAGTAGGCATAAAGTTCCTGGATGTGTATTACCGCCACAGTAAGCAGCCGGTGGACGCTACGCTATCCCACAACGCAGCGGAAGCTCCGAAATTGTAGAAGAGCGACCTAGCTAAAATTGGCTACAGACGAACTATCAACCACTGACACTGCCGCAATTTCGGCGTATAAATGTACATGTAGCAATGTTACTGATTACTGTGATTGTTGTTGACGGCTGATTAAACATTTAAGTTAACATACCAGACAAAATAACAGCTAGTGGATGGCAGGACCACAGGTGAACGTAACATAAACATCCGGGTCAACAGACACGCGAAATGGTGGAGCAATACGTCTGATTTCTTTTTTTTTTTTTCAAAAAAACTTTTTTACAGTACATCTGATTTCATACCTACTACTCGCTTGTTTGCTACGCACTATTTACTACATCAACGTGCGAGTAGTATTTACGACGTAGCATGTAGTACATACTAAGGATTTGGATGCAGGGAATGTCCTAGGCCTTTTCTGTTTAAGCTGTGATTGTTTTGATTAAGTTGCACTTTGAGATTGCGCTCTGAAATAACATACTTAGTTTGAACCTATAAAAGTCTTGGAGTTTGTTTTCAGGTTGGGTTTCTTTTTTGCATTATTTCATTTTTTGCAATAAAAATAGATATTTTGCAAGACTGGATGAATAATCGTGATTAATAGTCATGATTATTATTTTGGTCATAATCGTGCAGCCCTTATATATATACAGCACAGAGCCGTTGTGGTTAAGGCTTTGGGTTTTTTGGATCTAGGGGATTCTGTTCAGTTAAATTGGAGAATTTCTCTGTTGGGTGACTTAATCAGTGCTGCCATCTGTCTCCTGACGCCGTTTTTTCAACAAAAAAAAGTAAAATAAACCAAATGTCTGTGCCCTTAATTTAACAGAGTTTCATTGTGGTATTTGGTGCTTTTTTAAATTCACTGTCAGAATACTATTTGAGATGAAACTCAGCACCGCGGCTATGCAAAAGAGGAGCGGAGCGCAGGTGGGGGGGTGGGGTGTGTGTGTGTGCAGGAGGCAGAATTATAGAGAAACGAGCCATTTTAGTTTGAGGTCCAAAAGTAACTACAGCATGCAAGTTAAATTTAAGGACAATATAATACTGTATAACACCAATGGTAACATTTTAGCATATATATATATATATATGTCTATCCCAGAAGTTGAAAGCTGTAAAATAGCATGATATAGACCTTTTTAAGAGAAGGGAACTGGTACAAAATGTGCAATTTGGGTGAAATGAGCCCAGGTGCATGCACTGTAGGACAGTCCGGTTGCAGAGCAAGTCAGGTCTCTAATCTGCAGGGAATTTTTGCAACAAAGTTTGACAGAAAGTAGATAAAGGTTGTCAGAACTGTAACTAGATGTTTCGCTTGCTGTTTTTGGAAAAAAGGGGGTTTGAAAAGTCGTTAGGAATAGTAACAAAGTCGCTAAGTTGGAAACAAACAGGTGACATAATGCAGTGTAATGCACTGATTTCAAAACAGTGCCAGCACTGCGTTTGTTCGGAGTAACTGCAGTCAAATCCGAACCATTGAGCGCATAGACCCAACAGACAGCCCTGAAAATAATTAATCAACATACCCATCATAAGCTGCAGCAAAATTTTATATATAAATATCTTTTTTGCAGCTGTAGATAAGTTTTGGCTTCTTGCATTACAAAACAAGTGCTATTATAAATATGTCAGTCAGCACCACAGGCGAAAGAAAGCAACAATAATAATGATAATAATGCAGGCACCACCACTCTCCCAGCATTCCTTTTAACCATTTAATGAGAAAAAAGGGAAAAAAATGTATTTATGGGTACCAAATGTGTACTGAAATTATTGATAAACTGATTAGAACCACTTTGGGTTCTTATAATCTCTATCCTTCTTCATCCACAGCAGGATTCATTTTGAATGAGTTTTTTTTTCTGGAAAAAAAAAAATTTAAAGATGAGACGCTGAGGTATCGGCAACACAATCGGACACATTGAGTTGTATTCTCCAGGGGAAATGTTTGTGTGCAGATAAAAAGTTCCTCTTCCCTCAGTGTTTCTTATAGCCAGTTGGTCATGTTGGAACTCGCTCCTTATTCCAAATCCTCACTCTATCAATCTTATTATCCAGTTGTGTGTTTACTGAATTTATACAATTTTTATGAAACGGAAATAGAAATCTACCTAGAATCTTTAAACAAAAATAACCAAAGACATTTTATTTCAACCATCCAGTGAGGGACACAGTCAACTCTTCTTGTTGGTGAATCACACTCTTGGTTTGATCCACTAAAAGAGATCAGTAAACACAAACATGCAGGTTGACTATGTCTTCACCACTCCAACACCAAATATCTTTTCTTTCCTTTTGATATACATTCTGTCTTTGCTTAGAGCCTCAAATGACAAGTTTCCTGTTGAACCTCCACCAAAAAGGAGTAAAAAAGGTGCCTGATCTGTGTTATAAGTAAACATGCATATGTACCTCTGTGAAACAGAGTTAACAATAACTCACTTTTATTATCTTCAAAAACAAAGTAGTATGACCTTTATTCCAGCTGTCACTCTCAGTTTTCACCTACCAAGTAAGCTAATCGGTGCATCATGTGTCCCATTATGCCTCACAGATGACAATAAAGCTCTAAAATAAGATTTAGTTCCAGTGTGGTGGATATGTACGGTGGCCGGGAAGTGCAAATCAAAATTACATTATCCTGAAACACTTTTACATTTTTACCGAAACACTTTTACATTTTTACCGAAACAAAATTACATTAACCTGAAACAAAATTACATTAACCTGAAACACTTTACATTTTTACAGAAACAAAATTACATTTTTACCGAAACACTTTTACATTTGTACCGAAACAAAATTACATTTTTAACGAAACACTTTTACATTTTTACCGAAACAAAATTACATTTTTACTGGAAAAAAATTACATTTTTACCAAAACTCTTTTACATTTTTACCGAAACAAAATTAAATTTTTACCGAAACAATTTTACATTTTTACCGAAACAAAATTACATTTTTACCGAAACAAAGTTACATTAACCTGAAACACTTTTACATTATTACCGAAACAAAATTACATTAACCTGAAACACTTTTACATTTTTACCGACACACATTTACAAGTCTACCGAAACACTTTTACATAGGCATGACCCGGAAGTGATAATGCAGGGAACAGAATCAGTTGCCAAAGTTTTTTTTTTTTTCTTATCAGTTGCCAAAGTTAACGCAATCTTATCAGCTCAACCTGTGGAGATGTTTTGCCCATTTTGTGGTAGTTCGCCCATTAAAAAAACTACTTTTAGTGAGTTTTGTGGTTGGTCCCTTCATGTCCTAAAAGACATTGATGAGGAGATGGCGGGACCGAGTAATCAGAGGGCATGTGCTAAACCACGTGAATGATGCATTTTCTATAACAATGTGTTTGCATGTGGCTAAAGTTATGTACAGTATGCAGGACCACTCTACATAATGGTTAAACAATGTCCAGTGTCTCTGAGTTCAGCAAATAAGTCCATCCAGAACTGCGACCTACAGGACAGTATAGGTATTACTAAGAGGGTTTATTTATCCAACAAATGCAATACCTGCCCACAAATAAAAATACACCAGAGCACACTACTGAGATAGCCCATTTACCTAGATTTTCTGAAGATGGACCACCAGGACTCGATGCATTCATTTGCAGTTGATGTCCCATACATGTGGCTGGAGGCTCCAGAGAAGCGGTCACTGTGAGAATCGCGCAGGGTACTCTGAATTGCAGCAACGATACCGTTCTCTGTACCGCAATCAGTCCGCAGTCTCATTGGAATAACACCAAGCTTTCTCACAAATTCCAGATAATTGTGAGCGATGACCTTTGTATTGTTATTACTGGATCCACATTGGAGCCATAAAACCTTCCTGGAAAAGCCATCAATGCAACCTGAAATGGCAAGGCCAAACTGCTTCAGCTTATCATAGCCGTCCGCATGCCACATATAGTTCGGTCCCAAAGAGTGATATGTCCGTCTAACAAATCTTCTCCTAGACCTCCTCTCACAACCTCGAGGGTTAAGCTAACGCAGAAGATTCATTACATTGTCTCTCCTCACTCGAAGTTTGTACTTCTGCCTAAGCACCTGAGTCATTGCCCTGTAACCAAACAGCTGTCCTGGTCCACGAAGTTCCAGTCTGATGGCATGTCTGATGTGTACTTCAAATAAATAGTTTTTTCAGCGGTAGTTTTCACGGTCCGCAAAGACAGGCGGACACTGTGAAGCTGTTCTATCATGTCAACAATCACATTGTATGCGTTGTCTTTGTTGAAATACTTAACAAGCCAGTCCAAAAAATCGACATCTTCTCCCTCTGCATCAGCGAGAAAGTCCAAATTATTTCCACAATAACCACAAAATGTCCTTAAAACTTGAAAATAGATTCCGCAAAACGGGCAAAACATCTCCACAGGTTGAGATGATAACAAAATTGCGTGAACTTTGGCAACTGATTCCGTTCCCCGCATTATCACTTCCGGGTCATGTCTTTGTAAAAGTGTTTTGGTAAAGTTGTAAATGTGTTTTGGTAAAAAGGTAATTATGTTTCGGTAAAAATGTAAAAGTGTTTCAGGTTAATGTAATTTTGTTTCGGTAAAAATTTAAAAGCGTTTCGGTAAAAATGTAATTTTGTTTAGGTAAAAATTTAATTTTGTTTCCGTAAAAATGTAAAGGTGTTTCGGTAGAAATGTAATTAAGTTTCGGTAAAAATGTAAAATTGTTTCGGTAAAAATGTAAAATTGTTTCGGTAAATATGTAATTTTTTTACAGTAAAAGTGTAATTTTGTTTCGATAAAAATGTAAAAGTGTTTCAATTAAAATGTACTTTTGTTTTGGTAAAAATGTTTCAGTAAAAATGTAATTTTGTTTTGGTAAAAATGTAATTTTGTTTCAGTAAAAATGTAAAAGTGTTTCAGGATAATGTAATTTTGATTTGCAATTCCCGGCCACCGTAGATATGACACGTTTCGCACATCATTTGCATTTTCACACGTTATAAAATAGCTGCCATGTTCTCTTCTTTCTGTGGAGAATTTTTTCCAGAGCAGTAATCAAAATTAATCCCTGCAATCTAGTTATATTTATTTAGCATGTATAAACTCAACAGTCATATGTTGTTGCGGATGTCCCATTGTAAATTAATGGATGAGAGGATATGTCGCTTTCTGTGTGTCAAGCGCATTATCCAAGGAGGAAGTGGAAGTAGGGGAAATGTCTAGGACTAGTAGCTTGAGACCTATACAAAAACGCTAGGCCCAAATCATTATTTTAAAAACTGAAGTTCTAATAGTACTCAGACAGTTATTGGTCCACACCTGACCAGCATTCTTACCCTGATTTATCACTCCAGCTTCTTTTGTCAAATACGTCATCTGAATACTTTATATTTGGGATCGATGCACTGATTGTGCAAGTCTCACTTTTTTCCACATAATCACTGTCTTTTACTTATGATACAGTTATAAAAGCAGAATTATTAAGAGATTTCTGTCACTGAAAAACTGTAAACCCATCTTCAGGATGGGAGGGAAGATAATACACCTAGGTGACGGGTGCAGTTGGATATTCTCCCCTTAATTTTGCTCAGGCACGGAGTAACAGCAACATGGCAAAACTAATTATTGCCGATAAACATCCGGGAGTAATGTTTGGAGAACGCTGCTATTTATCTTTTTTCTCAATAAAGCAATACATAAACATCAACATATGTTTTGCACTGAATTTTTAAAGAAAGCGTTAGAGTTGCCTTGGTGATCTGGCTGTTAACTCCATGCTTAAGATGTCAGTCCTAGCTGCTAGGCACAAACTTTGTTGTCTCCTACCTCCGCTTCGGTGTGTTCATTCTCTTAAATCCTAGATTCCACTAGTTAAACAAACATACTTCCACCTGAGACCATTTATATTCAAGTTTAAAGACTTACATTATATTATTATTGTTTTGTTGTAGCCTCTATCAACATGAGGCAAAGATACTTTATGTTTCCAGGCTGTAGGATAAGGCTTCAGCTCAAATAAGTTTAGTCAACAGCGGAAGTTAGGATACCAGGGAATGTTTGACAGCTTTGCCAAATGATTATTTGTTTAACACAATTTATCTAACTGGATTTAATTGTACTTCAATTCGGAGATTGCAGAAGAATATTTATGCAAAGCCAGCTTTACCCCAAACAGTACTGCAAGGTGCTCCCATTCCTCTGAGATGGCAAAACAAAGTAGGAAGAGAGGCTAGAGAGAGGGAGGGGGGAGATAAAGAACAAAAAGAGGGTGAGATAAAAGGATGAAAGCATAGGGAGAATGAGGAGGCAGAGATGAAAGCAGCAGGCACACCAGCATCATTAAAATAATCATGTATAATTGAAGGAACATTTCCATGGCTGACTCAATGCTGGGAATCCAAGCTCAAAGTCATGGAGAGCAGAAAATCAGCCTTCCTCCATTCCTATACTGCCAGCTTTAATACTTGTAGCCAATCCATGAGGCACGACTGTAGAACATCCAAGCAGGAAATCGTAATGAGCAGATATCTGTTTGCTATTTATGTTGGAAATATATATTTAACGGTGTATAGACAGGGAAGATTCACTGGTTTCTGTCGACATTGAAGGTAAAGGGGTTTTGTCTCCTGGACAGACCTCTTGGTTTTGACTCAGATGCCCATATTGTATTTTTTTAAATATAATTTACACCTTATTTTCTTAGAAATATGTCATAATAACTAATAAAATTCTGATATCCAGTCTAATCGGTGCTTCTCTGCTAAAGGTCATAGAGTACATGTGTCAAAGTAAAGGCCCAGGGGCCTAATCCGGCTCGCTATAGCCATTTATGTGGCCCTCTAAACTCTAGAGGATCCTATAAATATAACCTTTAAGTTCTATCAGTTAGCACCTAAAAACGACTTCATCATACAAATCAGTGTTTATTTGAATTGTCCTAAATCACATCATCGTGAAAAGTTGTTCAGGATCATTCAATTTTTAGAAGTACTTTTCAAATTTAAAAATGTACTCATTGAGGGAGTTATTTATTAATATCTTAGTGGTTTGTTAAAAATAGTTTTATCAATACTTTCTGCCACAACCGGCCCTTTAAGGACATTCATAATATTTTTTGAGGCCCCAATTTCAAATGAGTTTGACACCTCTGTCATAGAGAGTGTTAGATCAATCGAAATAACTGGATAAAAGGACAAGTGAGGAGAATGTGGCTTAATTGCAATTCATGTTGTCCACAATAATATGCAGCTGAGATTGTGAGCCTGAAGTTGTTGCAAACCTAGGGGGCATTCCGTGAAGTGAGCTCAAGAAATCTAGGCTCAATTGAAATATCCTCGCTTGAATTCGCGTAACAGTTCACTCCAGGCTTATCCGGTTCCACTAACGAAGCTCAGGTGAATCCAATCCCCACTGATTCAAGCTAGGCTTAACAAGCCAGGCTCATATGCGTCAACGCTACAATCACGGCAGCCTCTGTCAATCAATGTTAGATAAGTAGATATAGAAGGAAGGAAAAAAGCCAGTCTGAGAAACATGTAAAAGGAAAAGTTTGGTATTTTACACTTAAAGCCCACTATTCAAAGTTTTTACAATGAAATAGAACAGTTTTGATACAAATATTAACAAATTCAGATGTCCCAATACATTTTCTTTGTTAACACCCCACCCCCACCCCGCTACTGTGCGGAATGGTATCACTCCGCGGGCGGAAACAGAAATGGTTTCGTTTGTAGTCTTTCTGCAGTCTTATACAGCGTGGGGTCGACTGTATAATAGGGAAAGGTACAAAGAAACAAAGAAAGCAAAGAAACCTAAATTTATCGGGACAGCAGCATCTGTCCAAATTGCTATCAAAACGGTTCTATTTCATCATAAAAAGTCTGAAGACAGGGCTTTGTTGGAGATACTATCAAGAATGTAGTCATTTGGCTATTCTTGGTCAAAGGACTGCTTATGGCAGTCAATAAGATTAATAATTTATGGAAAATTATTATTATTCAGGGCACCATCTTTATCAGAAACTATAAGCCAAATGTCATTATCAGTCTCATAATCTGAAGGAATTAATTATTTACCATCTATTGACCATAAACTTTGCTATATGTGTGTGCTGAATCATGAACCACAACAGTTATTTTCCAAAAATACAAGATTTATTAATAAAAAGAAAAATAAGAAAGACATTTTAGTTCCCCAAGCCCAAAAAAGGGATCGCTACTGATTAAAACAAATGAATAGTTAAACATAAAAGAACACAAAAAGATGGATATGTAATAAGATTAGAGAACATTGAATTCTTATATGATTCTGGAGGAATCTGGTCCTTTAAGAACCAAGGTTTGATCTGCACATGCTGGAATAAAGCTGATGTAGTTTCACTAATTGTAATTAGTTTAACTAATTTAGCACCTGTGGTTTACCTCTAAACATATAAGCAATGTAAGAAAACACAAAACATTATTTGGATTAAGAACTTTTATGTTTAAAAATGATCTGGTTAAAAGTAATTAACCTTTGAAGGATTACTTATTTCATGGATTGATCACAGCAGGAAAACAATCTAATTCCCATCTTTTCATCAAATAAGGCGAGTTCAAACACGGCTAATGAGATTAGTTTCTGTCCTTAAATAATCTATTTTTAAACCGAGTTCTGTTTGAACCATTAATAGCGATCTTAGTTTATGAAACACCGGCCTAAACAAACACGTGGGCTTGGTTAGCTTTAGCAGTCTGCAACGCACGTGGGGCGTTTAAAGTGGCTCAAATAGATTTATTAAACATTAGACAAAAAAGGAAAAACTCCTGTCGAACTGAGTAGCTCAAATTACAGTATTTAAATGACTCTTTGTCGGGAAAAGTCTTAAAAAAAACACTGATTAAAACTTCAGGCCGAGGCCTGCTTGACCCAAAGATAGCAAAAGTAACAAGTTAACAATACAAGAAGGGAACACCTTTAAAATTAGTTATCCTAACTAATTTGCCTCTGCCCAAACAGACCTTATGAATTTTTAAAGCTCTCCAAGCGTTCTCCTTTGTGGATGGGTAAGGGGGCTCGGACGACAAAGGGTTGCTAGGCTAGTTAGCAGGCTGGTAGCTCCTGGAGCTTCCGCTCGAGACATTGTTTCCCTCCTTTCTGGGTTCAGCTGTGTGGCGGCTGGCCCCGACACTCACAAACAGTACCTCTGGAGTCTCCGACTCTGCCACTCATATCAGTCATGTGTTCGGCAGCCCGATGCAGCCTCTGGCACAAAGGGATGCAGATTCCAGCTGGCTCAGGCTCTCAGCTGGTTCAAACTCTCACTGTCGGCCGCACTCAGCTCCGTCTCTGAAACACAGAGTGCAGACACTCACCTGGTGTCTGCAGTCTTTGGGTTCCTTGAAGCGAGTTTCTTCAGAAACTCGTGCCTTCCTCTGCTAGCCAAGGAATAAGGTTGGAGATTCTGTTTCTCTTCTGTTGCCCACCGCAGCAGCATACGGAACGGTCTGCAGAGTTCAGGCAGAACAACAGGGTTTGTTTTTCAGTCACCTGATCGGTCAGCCATCGATGTGGCTCGAATAAGTTCCTCCTCGAACTCAGACGTGTCTCCTTCGCCTGCGAATTAAGGTTCTTTGAGTCTTGCCTGTGTCAACAATGGCCAGAGGCTACTTGGCTAAGAGCGAGCAGCTGGGTGAGCACCACTATTTATAGATTTCCGTGCCCCCACTTCCTGTTGGGCTAGAGTGGATTAGCACCACCCAATGGTTGTGTGCTGCCCAATGGCTGTGTGCTACCCAACAGCTTTAAGTGTAAAATACAGAACTTTTCCTTAAATGCAGCCTATGAACATCCCAATTACATCACAACCAATAAGAGGAAGACCAGCTGCATATAAAAGCAAGTCAAGCTGCATTGTGTTGTAATGTAAAGTATATTAGGTGATGTTCCTTCCAGACGCTTTAGAGTGTGACAGATGAGCGCTAAGAAGCGCTTCTAACTGTAAACTTCTAAATTCATGTTAACGAATCATATTTCCTTGTTGGGTTGAAAAACTAAATAAGAACAGTTTTTAGTTCTTAAAAAGTAAAGTTACATTAATACGGCATTTAAACTTACATGTGTATTTTTTTACCTGTTGCAAAGTAGGCTACTCTAAGACTATTACACATTTAGACAGGACAGCATGAAGATTGTATTGCTCACTTATAGACAAAAGTGATCAATTCGTAATTATTAATAATGCTTGGTGTCAGGAGCGATATTGGTGGAACAAAATGTTTCTGGTAGGAAGTAAGTATTAAATACACTAATGTTTTTCAAAATAGTAGAAGTAAAATCATTGGATTAAATGAAGTATCATTATAACTACATTTTAAAAGAAAAAAAAAATACATTCCATTGCCTAATTTAACCCCAAAAAGAAACTGCAGCTGCTGCAACCGCTTTAATAACTTTATATTGGAGGATGGGATTGGTGACTGAGAGAACAGCAGCAGAATACCAGACCTGCAGTGTGACATCACCAGATTGTCAAATCATATTCATCAAGCTAAAATAAGCCTCACAGGTAGTCTTCCACATAGCAGACTTGTCCAAGAGCACATTTTGCCATGCTGAATGAGCGGGGTTTCATGGAACAAAATCTGTGAAAATTGAACCAGGATTTGTGGAATACCCCCCTAGTTTGTAGTCCGCAAAAAAAAAAAAAATGTCTCAAGAAGTATTTACTAAAGTTTGATAAGTACTTCCTAAAATCAAATGACACTGAACACATTTTCACAATGACGTGATTTAGGACTGCAAATAAACACTGATTTGAGTGATAAAGTAGTTTTTAGGTGCCCATAAATAGACCTTAAAGGTTCTATTTATATGGTCTAGAGTTTAGAGGGCTACATAAATGGTTATGGTGGGCCTTGAGTTTGACATGTGTGCCCTAGCCCTTTCTTAAAGGCTTGGATCACCACACCGGTCTACATCTTTGCAGGCGTTGTAACTCATGATTGAAGAGGAATGTCAATCACGCCAAATCTCACCCAACACTGAAACTTTGCTACTTTTGAGTTTTTGAAATATCACAGTGACCTCTGCCATAATTATGGACCTGCCTTCACCCAATTCCTTAGACTCTGCCTACTCCATGAAGGACGTGGATTGGATTAACTTGTTCCACGATGTTCATTTAAATGTTAAAAAAAAGGAAGAATATTCATCGTACATGTGGTAAATTATGCCTAAGGACAATTATATGCATTTATGTTCTACTTCAATGTAGGTTTAAAGGTTAAAAGATGGGATCCATCTGATTCCGGCAAATTTTTTACAATCATTAGAGACTCAAGATTTAGAGAATGTGACTTGCTGTAGAGTATGAATAGCACACTGGAATTAGAATCATAGGTTGAGTATAGATGTACTGCATAAAATCAGAAGGCTTTTACAAAGTTGCTACTCTAGTATCGATCCAAGATGTCAGAAAGTTATTAATCTTTAGTCACTATCACAAGGTAAAATATCCCTTTCTAATGCATTTTGTACAGTATGCATAAATGAAACATCTTTGCTTAACCTGTTACTGGAACAAATTTTGGACTGTCTCGTTCTGATAGCAGCAGGTCTGCATTTCAGTTGACCATGACCGAACATTAGCTGCTCTCCAGGGGCTTCAATTTACTGCAGCTTAAGCTTTTTAAAGCTTCTGCATATCATTTACCTCCAGCACTCATAAAACCTGCTTATATTCCTGAGAGGGAGTGTGAGCATGACTGACAAGATGTTATTCACTTAAGCCTGTGTGTGGAGAATGCAGCGGATGGAACAGGGGTATCCTGTATCCTTGTTGGAGCTTGTGCGTGGGAGAATGTATTCTCAGCAGCATCCTGTTTTAGCCATTTAAAGTTATGATCGTAACTTAATCGAGTCTTTTCAATCAGATTTATAGTGAAAAGTCAAAATTTTTACTACAAATGTTGAAGAGAAACTCAGTGGAAAATTTTGGGGTTTAGTTTACAGCATTAAGTCAATGCAAAGCTTTGTCTACTGGAAGATGTTTGCCTGCTTCACTGATGTTATTGGTATTGATTTTTGCACAGTTTATCTTCTTTTTTTCTCCTTCTGTATAACTATTGATTTCATATTGAAACTGTTAATAATAACTTTCTTTCCCATCTCCATGCTGTCATCTACTTGTGCCTCTAGGTAATTTATGCTCTCAACACCAAGAACGATGAACACGAGGAGGAAATCGAGTCTTTGAAAGAATCCCATGAGGATGAGGTACTTTTCCAGAGCATAGGAAAATGATTTTCTAAAAATGAATTACCATACTCGAAAAAGGCTTGTCAGTTTGAGCCACGTTTTGCATTAAAGATGTATGAAAAATGGCAGTGGCTGGATCAGCAATGCACCGATTCCTGATACCAACATCATCTGATACCTATGTCGACACTTTTAAATAATTTCAACTCAAAGTTGGCAAGTCTGTTATTCTGCAACTGATAACACCGTTTGATGTCATCAAGTACATGCCAAAGCAGGATTCTTTGGAAGTTGTAACAAACAAAAATATCTAAAAAACTCTAAACCAGATATTTTATATTTTGATATTTAGAGAGTGAGGAGAAGCAGCTGAAGAATTAAACACATAATATGTACATGTCTAAAAGTTGCGTCATTAAAAAAGTAAAAACTGATTCAGATAACTTCCATTACATTTACACTTACATTTTAAGGTCAGTATCAGCCAATAATATCAGAATACGGATAATATCGGACATCTTTACTTCAGATATTATCTTGGGACAAGATAAGGAGGAATTTTGTCATAAGAAAATAAGCGTGTTATATTATTTTGAAATGCTGAGATGCTGAAACTAGCCATCAAAAAACAAATCTGATATAATTTTATAGATGCGATAAGTAAATAAAGCACAAAAGAACTAGCTTGGAATATTGTCTTGAGAGAATGCAATGGCAAAATTAGTCCCAAGAAATTAAGCTTCAGTCCTTATCTTTAGATTGTGTGATCTTGAAAAAATGAGATAAACTGCTGTCACAGGATAACAATTTTGAGTAGGGCTGAACGATTAATTGCATATGCAATTAAATCGCGATTTGGTAAAATGCGATTTCCTAATCACAAAGGCTGCGATTTGACTTGATGTAAACATATCTGGTGAAGTCACGTGGTTTGCAAACAACGCAGGGAGAGAAGGAAAAGCTGCAATTTAACCAGTAATAAAATGACCAAAAGCTTAAGAGAATCCAACACTACACAATAGTTAGTACCAAAGAGGAACAGTACATCAGTTGTGAGAAATTATATCTGCTATGAAAACGTTGATGATGCGCAACGCCAGGTATTATGCAGAACCCGTCTTGGTATTGTTGCTGCCTCACGAGGTAGGCTACGGTACGAACCTTTATCAACACCTAAAAACATCACACCACCATATATGAGAGTTGCACGGCTAAACTGACCGCCACCAGTGTTTAAATTTCGAGTAAACAAACTTCGAGGCGACAGGAATCACTGACTGAGCTGTTTGAAAGAATTGCTCCTTACGAACATAAAAAAACGGTACACTGAAATAATTCGTGCTATAACGGGTTTCATAGCCAAAAGTATGCTTTGTTAAGCATGATGAATAAGCTAGGATTCAATCTCACACACAGATTTTAGCCACATTTTACCTGCGCTGTATAAAAAATGCCAACAGAAAGTTAAAGCCGCACCGAAAACAGCGGAGTATTTTGCAACAACTGACCTGAGATCAAACCGCTGTACGGAGCCATACCAGAGACTGAAAGTGCATTAGATCGATGGAGAATTAAAAATCAGAGCTTGTTCCTTCAAGCATCCTACTTCCTGGATAACAACACGGAGGAAAACATTGCAGCCGGAGGGAATTACTAGCTGGGATCAAAAGGAAGAAAACCTTGATAGCAGAACGACACCGATGACCATCGATTGTGATGATTAAAAGTAGATAAAGTTGTTAATATTTGCCTTTGTCTTAAAATAAGTAAATAATCTTATGGAATAGAAAAAAGTATGTATAAAAATCTGTTTATAATACACAATTTTTTTGATTGCATTAATTAAAAAATGCATGACAAAAGCCCCCAAAAAATAATTGCATAATAAATCGCAATCGCAATATTGAAGAAAAAAAATCGCAATTAGAGTATTTTCCTAAATCGTTCAGCCCTAATTTTGAGACTCTTTAAATAACTATGTATCTCTAGAAAACAAGCTTAACATATTGATATTTTGACGTAAGCTTTCATCTAATGAAAAGAAAATGTGCTTGTGATATGTTGAGATATTGAAACTATATTCACAAGAAAACCAATTTTAGATATTACTTTTAATAATGGAATGAATCACCAGAAAACAGGCTTGAAATTCTGATACTCATAAAAAAAATAACTTGTGATATTATCTTAAGATATTGGAACTGTAGTCTCAAGAAAAAAAGATTGAGGTGTTATTTTATTATGAGAAAACGAATCACAATGAAATGAGTTTGAGGTATTTTATCTCATGATTGTGTAATATATGTCACAAGAAAATATACTTTAGTCATTATGTTGAGATTTGATCCTGAAATAATGATTTGAAAAAAATTCACAGAAAAACAAGTTTGAGACAAGGTTGTTTTGGAATAAAGGGGCAATTATATTAATCATATGAGAAGTAGCTTGAGATGTAGCTAAGGTGACATAATGAGAACATAAACTTACATTTTTAGAACAAGGTCTAAATCTGTCTGGATTTATTAGCAGGTTTGCATGACAGAATTTCTTTCTTCCACAGAAAACACCCAGGTCTTTAAATCTACCGAAAAATACGGTGAAAATGTGTTATGGTCTTAAATCACCAAACCAGAACTGTTGGACCGTAATTCCAATAATTATTGTCATCAAACATCACAAATCATCAACAAAACATCACACCTAAATTTAAACACACTGGTGGCAGCATCATGCATTTTGGTTCTTTTTCTTCATATGGAAGTATTTTTTTCTTTCTGTGGAAACCATGAGCTGTTACAAATACCAGCCAGTTCGGATCCAGAACCTTCTGGTGTCAGGTGTTTTGTTCAGAGCATACTGAACATGCAGTTCAGCTATAGATGCTAATATTGCCTCAGGCACATCTTGTTCAAATATCACCTACTGCAGCACACAATAGCTGCTGTAACATCTTCCTTTTAGAGGGCTCTTCACTCGCTCTCTTATCATATAGAGAATCCAGGATCAACTCTACACCTATAAAACCTAATGTATGCAAGCATTTATGGTTATATTAAGCCTCTGTAAGACTTGCTTTTATACTTTATTTTAATTTTAATTGTTTTGTGTGTTTTTTTTCAATGACATGTATTTCGTATTACCCAGAGTTACATAAATATGAGTTAGTTTTTGAATTACTGCATATGAAATCAAAGCCAATTAGCTTCCCTACAGTTTATTCTGTAAAAAAAAAAAATATTTTTGCTGTTTCTCAGGTCCAACACATAGTGACAGAAACCAGAGACAAGATCATGCAGTTCAAGAGTAAAATGGCGGACGAGGCGGATCTCAGGCGGCGGCTGGCAAGTCTGGAAGAATCTGTCGAGCTCCACGACCACATGAAGCGACAGGTCATTGAGTGCCGCCGGCAACTTCTGCTTTGCATACATAAAGCTTCACACATGCGTTTGTTACCTGGGCTGATCTCTCTCTTTTTTTTTTTTCTTTCCTGGCAGGCCTTAGCAGAGTTTGAGATGTACAGGCAGAGAATGGAGGACTCGCAGCTCTGCACTGAGGCCCAGCACACCCAGAGGGTAGTTTCTATGAGCAGAGAGGTACGGCCTCCTTAAACAAAATTGTGAAGACACGAAGCGAAACTTGAAGTTGCAATGTGTGAAAAGGGATTTGTGTCATGCTCTCCATGCCTAAATATCATTAATACTAAAGCTGAGTAAACGTAAAACTGCAAAAAATTTACAAATTGTACAAAGATGTGGTGTTTTTGCTCTCATCGTTATGTACCACTTGTGTGGTTGAAATGTTTTACTTGCAGAAGGGAAAATATTATATATTTATTCACACCTCTGGTAAAGATGTGTAAACAAACTGAAGTGCAACTCCAAGTAACTCTTGGGATAAAAATAACCTTGAATTGCATTGATGTTAAAAAGAAAATATTGATTCGATACTCAAAGAGTGATTTATTTCAGGCATTTATTTCTCTTATTTTGATGGCTATGGCTTACAGTTAATAAAAAACCCATATACACTCATGAAATTATAATAGGACATAATCACTGTTTAAAAGATGGACTTTTAATAGACAAATGCTATGTTAAGGCCATATTATGGCATACACATTCATGGTTAATATGCTGTATAATTATAGTCAACCATAACTGATCAATTAATAAGGAAGGCTGCTGTTCAGACTGCTGTATTAAAAAATGTTGATGGAAAGTTATGCAGAGGAAAACCTGACATGGAAAGTGATGCACAGGTAAAAAGACAACTACAGAAGCCTTATGAATATGCTGATTTAATGTTCAGCAGTACTTGGCACCTGCCAATACTGCAAAAAAAAGTTTCATTACCTGTTTTAATGAGAATGCTATAGACCAGAAAATGGAACTGACCCAAACCCTAAAAAATGTAATGCATTATTGTTAGAAGGAACATGAGAGACATCAGAGCCAAGAATACATTTTTAAAATATAAATGCTTGAAACATGAATAATTAGTTTCACTTTTTTGAATGAATTTATTTAATTAAATGATTTTTTTTTGGAATGATGTTCTAATTTATTTAGATGAACTTGTACGGTAGGGGATCTGCGATGATGTAGGCATGTTTCTCATCTAAAGAGTCTGAGAATATTTTAGTTGAAAATCTGGTGGGCTTGAAATCAGTGAAAGATGGACAACATTGGGTATTTTAGCTGTGGTGTTAAAACATTTTTTTTTGTCAGACAGTTGGAGGTGGGGCTCGAACCAGCAACCCTCTAATTACAAGAAAAAAACTACTAACCCCTGAGCCATTGTGGCCCAATTTACCTGATATCACCCTACAGTATGTGGTTATTTTCACCATCAAATTGAAAATGACAGAATGTGGTTAATAAAAGACAAATACTTTGGGTTCTCTTGACATTTACTATTGTCAGAGGATATTAATTTCTCTGTAACCAAGTCTGAACCTGCATCAAACGTTTGTGCTATGCATTGTTAAATTGCAGTCGGAGGCTCCACATAATAAGTGTAGGGGCTGTAAATGGCCCCAGCTCTGCACTGTGGATATCTAGAGAGCCTAAGAATACTTTAAATGTTAACTAACAAACGGGATCTTTGGAGGAAAGTAAAAAAAAAAGCCATGGTGTACCACACTTGACATCCTTTAGTTTCAAAAGTCCTAATGAGCCCTTATGTAATGCTTAATGGATTATTCTAATTACCTAAGAGCCAAAAGTCAGTAGAAAAACATAAGTGCCCCAGGAAAACAAGCTTGGAAAATCATCCAGCAGCTTTGATCTCCCCTTTTGCTGTTGGATTCCTCTTCTTTTATGACCCCCTAAAAATAAATTGCCGCTTTGAGCAAACCTGCGTGATTTTCAGACTGTTTGTTTACACAATACTTCAGGCAGGAAGTGGAGGTTGAACCAGAGGAATTCACTCCGATACCTAAAGGAGATATTAGTCAAGTCAGACATGTAACAGTTATTGTACAAGAGTAGATCAGATTTAAAAAAAAGCAATAAATATCACATCATATCATATATCATATCAAACCACCATAAGAAACAATCTCATACTGTTTAGTTGGATGATAATAGGTATAAATGGACAATATAACTGTGTTCTGGTGAGGCTGAGTAGACTCAGCTCATCGTCGCTGTGTGTGATCGTGTTCATCTTGTATTTCATCCGAACTTCACCGACCGGAACCAGCCTGCTCATGTGACAAAACATTACATCACACGTTATATTTTTACATGTTTTTCTCATTCAGATCTTAACGGCCACAGGTAGGGTCACTGAGAAGCGAGAAGTGTTCAAGATGCAAATATGGTGTCTTGCCAAAGTCTTCACACCGCTCAAACCTTTCCACATTTCCACAACTTCAGTGTGTCTTATTGGGATTTAATGCATTGGGCAAAAAACAACATAGCATATAATTGTAAAGTGGGTGGAAATTATGCATATTTTATCTTTGCATGTGAAAAGGTGGTGGCATTTATTTACTTTCAGGCACGTGAGCTTTCAGTTGTAATTTCCAGAACAAAAAACATAAATCATCAGTAGCTCCTTGGGAATTGTATGCAGTTTCCTGAAAAAATTAACAGAGCATGATATATATGCAGCAACATTTGAACATTTGGAGAAAAAAAATAGATGTAGTAACTTTCAGATATAGTAAAAAACACTTTTTACAGTATTTTTTAGAAATATGAATGTAACATTATGTTGTTACATATTTCTAAAAATACAGTATTACATTTTTTTTATTACATACGTACTTTTGAAAACTACTGTATTAATATGGAGTAACTTTCAGAAATATGTATGAAACAAAACAGCATTTTCACTTCTATTTGCATGTCACTTGGATGTGTGTAAGTGTTAGTGAGACACTTGCACTCGTCTCGCACTCATGAGTTTCTGTAACCTGGGTTGAATAGTGGCAACAGCTGTAATGATACCTCTCTCCAGTTGAAGTTTGTTTCTCTGTTTGGTTTTCGCGTGACAGAGCTGATTAATTATCAGCTGATTAGAGTGTGGCAACACTGAACATTTTCACAACATCCCTTTCTTTTTATGGCATCCTTGTTTCCCAACTCTGTTTCTTCATTCCTTTCTTTCCTTGTTTCCCACTTATGGTCCATCATTCTTTCCTTCTTAACTTCCAATTGCTTACTTGTTTCCTGCTTTTTTACTTCCTTTCCATGCTTCCCCCATCCTTCCTTGTTCCCTGGTATCATGTCTTTCCTGTGTCCTTCCCTCCTTTCTATAGCTTCCTTGTTTCCCACCTTTGTTTGTTCATTCGCTCCTTTGTTCGTTCCTTTGTTTGTTCCTTCCTTTGTTCCTTCCTTTGTTCCTTCCTTCCTTCCTTCCTTCCTTACTTCGTTCCTTTCTTCGTTTGTTCCTTCCTTCCTTCCCTCCTACCTTCCTTCCTAACAGTACATCTCCTACATGTCAGCAGGAGCTGCAGCTAACAGTGGTGCTGTCGGCAGTCCCATCCTACCGGAGCTGAGGAGCTCTACAGCTCCTCCAAAGCTCTCTAGATTTAGACACTTTATCAACACAAAAATAAGTGCCGTATTGTAATCACAAAGGACTACTCTGATGCTCAGTGAGACGCATTCCAATTATTCAAGTTCCCATAATATTTGACTAGTCACTGTTTTTACTGCTGCTCATGCCAAACCTAATATTTTTTGCCTCAATTTGGGTTTTAGGGGCTCAGGAAAAACAGAATTCATGTTTTTATTTCCCAGAATTCTTAAAACCTTAAAATCATTTACTTCCATTTCTGTCTAGGGAAATCTCAGACTATTTCGACATTACTGGTTTTAAAACGTGAAAAAGTTCAAGCGATGTAAATGCTGAAGACATTACATGCACATAGAGGGATTTCACCTTCTTCTGTAAATGGATTCTTGTTGGTTGGTCAGTCAAAGTAAAAACAGAATAGATCATGTTTCGTGGTTTCAATAGGTGGAAGAGATGCGTCGCGATTTTGAGGAGAAGCTTCGGGTGTTCAGCCAGGCTCAGGCCCAGTTTGAGGCAGATAAACGGCGAGCGCTGGACGAGCTGAGGGCCACCCACCGACACGAGGTGGAGGAGCTCCGCCACAACCAGCAGAACCACAGCGCCACCTCTGCCGAGGACCAGGAGAAACTGGCCGAGCTGCATAGACAAGAGGTGGGCCACGAGTATGAGAAACAGGAAGCTAGGTGCCCAGTTAAGGCGAAGCTAGTGCGAACCTCAGAAGCTTAGTTAATTAGCTGGAATTATATAAAAACTGGAAGAAATGGCAGTTTTATTGGTGCTGTTGCTGGCTTATGAGCATAATTTAAACCAAAAGTGGTTGTAAAGTTACCACAGACTTTTGTTTTATGCATGTCATTCCATAATTTTCTTCCGCCACATGCTTACAAAGTATTAGGAAGACACAAAATACTAAACAGACCTAAAACATTCAGATTTTGTGGTTTATTTTCAAAAAAATCTTGGCTTGCATTTTGGCAGCCTGGGGTTACTGGCAAGCTGAAGTACAACAAACAGATTTGCTTTCGGTTTACCCCGCTCTCTGTGTAGGTGGAGGCCTTGATGGAGAGGGTGGAGGAGCTGTCCAAGGATAAGGTCCGTCTGGTGGAGGAGTACGAGGCCAAGCTGGCCAAGGCTCAGGAGTATTATGAGAGAGAGCTGGAGGCCATGAGGAGGACACACCAGCTGACCACTGAGAACCTGCTGGCCTGGAAGAGGACGGAGGTGAGAACCCAGCGCAACAGAAGACAAACAGATTACAGCCTCGTGGGGCGTAACGATATCTCCGCTCCCGTTAAGGTGGAGCTGCGAAAGGAGTTCCAGGCACAGGAGGCAGCGCTGCAGCGCTCACTGTCCAAGCTGAGAAGTGAGCTTCAAAAAGCTCAGGAGGAGGCCCGGGAGAACCGCGATAAAACCAACAGACTGCAGACGTCACTGGCCAACGCAGAGGGAACCATCAAGGTGAGATTTTTGTCACATCACAAACTTCATCGTATTGTATTGGTGATAGAGCAACACGAAAGGCCGCGTTATTGGGAAACAATCTCCTTCCAAAGAGTGCATCTATCAGAGAAACATCCATTAAAACTCCCAAGGAGCTGCAATAGCTTGAACTGAAGAATACGTTCACAGGAGAAGTATTCCACACATGCTCCACAAGTCTGGTCTTTATGAAATTGTGGCCAAAAAAAGGCAATTTTTAAAAGAAAGCGATAACAGGTCTGGTTTTAGTTTGATATGCAAGAAAAAGTGTTAAGAGGCGGCAAAATACTTAAGACTGCTGCAGCGGTTTATTCTCATTACTTCATGAAGTTTCCACAAAAAAACTCCAGTCTTTCTTCTTTTGCAAGTTTGATGCAAGCACCTGTTTCAGCCTTTGTTTGTTGGAAGACGTTAAAAGTGCCTAGATTTTATTTACCACAATATGATAGGTTAGCTCAATGCCTTTTTATGTATTAAAGCGGCCTTGTCAAATCCCAGACTTTAATCCAGGTTTGGCGAGACTTGAAAATTCCTATTTACAGATGCATCCGGGCTATTTTTGTAAAAAACAGACTAAACCCTCCGTCTCTCGATGTGAAAAAGCAGTAGAGAGGTTGAGAGATATCATAAATTCCCAGTTTTATTTTCAAAATTAAATTGTAGCTTTAACGTGTAGAAATGGTAAAGAATTCCAGATGTTTAAATACTTTTAAAGAAACTGTATGGATTTGTTTGCAATATAATGACTATAGATTTCTGTTTTGGGCTTACTGAGGCTTTGTTTCACAACAACACCCCAACAACTGACAAAAATTGCAAAAGAATCCTGCTTTATGTGGTGAAACTCTGGCGAAAGTGGGTTAAATTGAATGAAAAACTATTGCTGAGAACAAAGGCAAAAGTAAAAGCCTCAGGGTGGAATCTGTTTACGCGAGTTTTTGAGCAGAAGGAAAGGTAATGTAGTGTGCTCTGACAGAGCTGCAGGCTCTCTACACAGGAGGAAGGATAAGAGGCTTGAGCTGAAGCAACATGAATTTGTGTGCGTTGCAGAACCTGCACAAGCAGCTGGAAGAAGCCATCCAAGATGGAGAGATCTGGGTGATGCAGCTGAAGGATACTGAGTATGAACTAGAGAGCAGCAGGGAACGAGTGCAGCAGCAAGCATCGGAAATCCTCCACAAAGCCAGTAAGATGCTACTGAGGTCTGGTGTGCTCACGAAATTGGTCCAAAAACGACAAGATGATGTTTAAAAGCTGCAGACAAAGCACAAAAACCATTTGGTCCTTTTTTGAAAATTTGAGGGATATGGGAAGTTATGGGATTCGAATTTCAATTGTAGGGAAGAGTTGGACCATGTAAGGTTTAGAAAAGGTGGCTCCATCTCAAAGGCATAAAACCGGTGAGGAAACATGGTCTGCCTATATCAAAATAAAGCACATAAAGAATGTAATGTTCTTTTTAAAAATAAAAGCATGCAGTATGAGGTTGCAGTGAAATAAAACTGTATTCTGGCGTATCGGATGTTTCATAGATGCAGCTCTCATTCTGTGTTGATATCAGATGGAGGAAAGCTTTTGAGTATTCAACTATCTTCAGATTTTGTTTCATAGAGCATATTTAAAATATTTGCCGTTTTCTTTAAAATACGTTCTCTAAATACATTTAATATACTGTTGTAAGATTACTTTTAAGTCACAGGTGTAAAAGGCCCGGGGGCCAATGTGGCTCTCTAATGTGGCTCTCTCATGTGGCTCTCTAAACTCTAGAGAAAGATATGAATAGAGTTTTATTTAAGTTCTATTTAGTGTGTGCACCAAAATACTTTTTTATCTGTTAAACCCAAATAAGTATT
The DNA here is from genome assembly GCA_028564705.1 of Apricaphanius iberus. NCBI lineage: Eukaryota > Metazoa > Chordata > Actinopteri > Cyprinodontiformes > Aphaniidae > Apricaphanius > Apricaphanius iberus. Next base: position 537,440 of record JAPXFQ010002352.1, read on the forward strand.
TATTTTAATAGTCCTACATCACAACACTGGACATATGTTCACTGTTATTTGATTTGTAGAAGTACTTGCTGAATGCAGAGACTGATATTCACTAATATTTTAATGGTTTGTTAAAGGTAGTTTGATTAATACTTTCTACTTTTATTTTTTCCCTCAGGTTCCACTCCATCATGAATTAATTTAGTTTGAATAAACACTCTAAATACTCTTATGTCATATAAAGACGATCATTCTGTTCAGAAGAAACAGAAAAGGCTGCTATTGATAATTTCTAAAAGCTTTGAGCACAGAGCTAATCTGTATCCACATCGACCGAGAACAATACCTGATTTTATTAGCTGGGACATACAGACTAGAGGGGTGAATAAAGATGCTGCTAAAGCCATGGGGATTATTAGAATTACAAGAATTGCACTTTGAAAAATTACTTGTTACGTTTTAGATTGGGGATAATTTGAAATAAGTCTGTAGAACCTGCTTGATTGATTCTGGCATTGGTTGGGCTTTTTCCAGGTCAGATTGGTTCCTTGCAGGCCACCCAGATGGCTCACGAGGCGACCATCAGGAACCTGGACCTGGAGCAGAGTCGTCTCAGGGAGAAGATCAGTCGGCTGGAGGAGGAGAGGGAGGCCCTGCTCAATCAGAGCCAGGCCGCCAGCGACCAGCACAAACAGCAAGTGCTCAAACTGGAGCAGGTAAGGTCTGTCCTCATCTCTCGCAGAGAGAGATGAGGAGATCAAAATTTAATCATTTCTGTCTCTGTACAACAGTCTCTTCGGGAGGAGCATCAGGGCTATGAGAAGGAGCTCTCTAGGCTGAGAGCTCACTATGAGGAGGAGACGCTTCGCTTTAAGGAGGCACAGGTCAGGGCACTGGGGGAGATGGAGGAAAAGCACAGGGCCATGAGGGAGGAGGCCCAGCAGGAGAAAGAGGATGAGAAGAAACTCCTTGTTACGGTGAGTCTGCTGTTGGAATGCAGGCAGAAAAATGCACAAACTGTACACTTCAGGATTTTGGCAAGGGACAGATTACTGGCCTCTGATAAGCTTCCAAATATCCGGTCTTTCTGGAAGGAAGTTGTGGACTGAAAGCTTGTTCTCGGCTGCTTATGTAAGCTACCCAATAAAGATGGGGATGCAGCTGCTTTGGACAGATGAGACCAAAACTGAACAAACAAACTAAACACGGTGGTGGTGGTATAATCAGAGCTCCTCTGCACTGAATCAAACTCTAATTATATTTAAACCCAACAATCTACTAAATAGGGCAGGTTAACTAAATACAAATGCAATGTAAACTGTGCCAAATAAATAGCAACTCACCGCCAAATCAACTTTTATTTTGATGATAAACTGTAAAAACAATTGTGTATAGTAGTGCTGTCTACATGTCTGGTCATTTTTTTGGTATTTTAGTACATTTTAGTAAAAATATAGATTTCTACCAAAGTTTGGTGCTCTCTTCAGGTTAAAACTCTACACTACGCTCGAGGTACTTTGCTATTCGCTTTGCGTTGATAACTGACATCATTCATCTTGCCCTTGTGGAGTATAAAACAAACCCCGCGCCTCCCTTGGTCCTCCAGGAAGTGCCTCCTTTTGCTGCATTTTTTTAAGCCGGTAATGTAATTGGAGTAAGACTCTGGTAGGGTAGTGAGTTGCCCTTTGATTTTTCAAAACTGATTATGTTTCATGATAATTAATCGACAGGATTATAAAAGTCAGCTGCCTGGATGTTTTAGTGGACGGACTGGTGGGAACACAATCGTGGTATTTTACACAGCGGGTTTGAAAGCGAGTGCTTGAAATGATTGCCTTCAAACCAATGAGTAAAATTTGCGCTGCATAGCTGAAACCATAGACCTATATATAAAGCAGACCCCTGCATTGGCCGCCAAGAAGCAAGAATGCAGCCATCTTGGACCGGTGTAACTATCCGAAGACAAACCAAAAAAACAGCAGCTGTAGCTACAAGATGCCAGAGTACCCTTGGATGTATTCTTGTTCTAATCAATGGATTAAGGTTATGGCTCGAGGGATTATTTTTCAAATAGGACTGAACATTTTTATTATTTCATTATTGTAAATATATTATTAGTGTGTTTATTGTCCATCAGCAAAACCTTGCTTGCTAGCTAATGTTAGCAACAATTTGAGCCCCAGGTGTGTAGATTAACCGAGACTTTATCATATATCAAAAACACTTATTTAGATTACAACAGACAAAGGGACGCTACTGTAGAAATAAAACTAATATTACTGATGAAATATAATTCTCATACCCACCCATCTGACTGTAGAAAAGTTTGCAAACTAGCTTTCTGATAATTTCATCAGCTTTGGTTTATTAGCAACTAACATCATAAAGTAAAGTTCTAAGAAATCTGAAGGAAGAAGTAATGGAGAATATATAAATAAAATAAGAAGACAGAAAAATATTAATGAATGTAAATGTGTGTATTTTTATATGTATTTGTGCATATTGTATATATTAACAACTAAGACTTTCTGGTACTCTATCATTCACACACACACACACACACACACATATATATATATGATATGCACAAACACACAAACATGTATGTGTATGTATGTGTACAGTATATTATATTTAGCATTAAAAGAAGACTATCTGCTTCTCCACATACTATTGTTTTATCATTTTTATTTTATGATTATTGTATTTTGCATACATCTCAAAAGTATATCTGGATAGTTTATTACAGTTAATCCCACTATGAATATTAAATTACTCCAAGGTATGTCTCTTGTATCATAGCTTCATGTATCACGGTTGCAGAAACAAAAGCCGCATTAAAATCAGTTCAGTATTCAGTGAATTATGATAAATTAAACAGATTACATTGTAGAGCAGTGTGGAGCAGGGCACACCGGTCCAAGATGGCGGTCCCACCGCTCATCTGCGGCAATAGGCAGTAGCAGTCGATGCGACTTCTACTCTTTATATATGTCTATGACTGAAACGCTAGCTACCGCCATCATGTTTCCGCTTGTCCGTCCCTTAAAATTTCCAAAGTACAAGACAGACATTTTTGTTAAGTAATTTTGTTATTTATTGTAAAACATATTCGGTTTTGGATACTTGGGAATTGCTATCGATTTAGCAAAGTAGTGACTCGGCATTCCCCAACATAAATTTGAAAACCATACATCCTTTATCTTCCACTTCATAATTAAGGACATCTTTGTTTTGATCGTTCACAGGAAATCTCAAGGAGATACAGTGAAGTTAGTTTCGTAATCTGAGAAAAAAAAGTGACCTACTGTATGTGATTTAAAATAAGAGGAGCTGTGTTCCTTTTCCCCTCACAATGTCCTGAGCTGTTCCAGGAACCAGACATCCCCATCAACCGACGCCTAATTAGGTCAACATTAAGGCTTGAAAACCCCATCAGTCTCTGCCTCTGTTTCCTGCTGTGTCTTTCACTCTGTCATCAGATTTGTTGTCTCCCCCCTTATATTACTCCTCCTTTGTGTCTCAGAGTTTAAACTGGCTCTGTGAGAGGAATACAAATGTCCTCGCTGCTGGGGAAGCAGGAAGATCTACTGATCACATTATGTAGGTTAAATTGATTTAACCTGAACCATTTACCGTACTAGTGTCCTTCTTTTCTTTTTTTTTACTAGCACCAATTCTTTATAGCAGGAACATCAAGGAAGATTTTTTTCCTTGCCATTTAGTCTGATCTCTTATAAATAGGAAAGAGATTCTTGCAACTAGTTGCAGCAACTACTTTGCTGAGTAACAATTGGTTTATGCAGCTATGCATCCATTTTGTGGTTCTCACTGACTACATGCATTTTTACGACAAATTCTTTGACATATTTTATGATCGGATGGAGGCTCCCTAAGTTCATTCACAGCAAAGAGAATCAAAAAGTGTTTTTAACCTTTTTTATGATTAAAAACGTACATATGTGATGGATATTGAGACCTGTAGTTTGAGCCTTAGGTAGATTTTTTCAAAGCAAGCTAAGTGAAAGTTGATCTCTTTTTTTCTTCTATCTTCTAAGTGAGATAACTTGTAAAGGAAGTGATGATCATTCAGTGCAAGAAGCCAACGTTTTATTTATTCTCTCCACTATTTCATTTGATGTAAAAACTTTTTCAAGCATTAATTTGCTGAAATCAGAAGATTAAAATTTGCCTCATTAGCAAAAATATTTGAACTTTTTAAAAATATATTCTGTTATTTCAAAACCACAAATTTAAGTGTGACAATCACTAGGATTTAATTAGTCAGAACCAGGTAGCTGTTTGTATTGGTCCAATTCCAATTTGAAATCACAGACACACACATTCTCCCACCTGAGCTGTGGACCTCTGCTGCTACACCAAAGCTACCGTGGTATTGCTTCTCTGCTGAACTGAACAAACACTTCAGTGGTTTTTCAACCCTCTCCCTGTCTCTCACCACATTCCCCATACTTCATCTCATCTCTGAGCTTTTTTGTGGTATTAACTGTGTTGTATCCTCGTCTCTAAGTTATGGGCTGCTCCTCGAGGATTCCAGTTGCTTTACAATCCGGGGGATGTTAACAAGGGCAGTCAAATTTTCCATCCACGATGATGCAAGTAACTACAAAGAACATGTAGTTGAGGTGCAGCTTGCTAAAGGGCAAATATTTGCACATGCAAGCTCAAATATATACACATTAATATACATGAGCTTAAATCAAGAGCCTCTATTGTCACTCGTAGCAAAGATTTTTCCTCAGCTCCCATCTGGCTTGCATAAAATAAGCTCTTGCTTTATATCTTGTCCACATCACAGCAAGGAATATTCTAGTGGTTACACCTTGCACGTTTCAAAGGGTTAACAGTGTTTGTAAATTATTCACTGAATCAATATTTATCCAGCTGATGCTGCAGATTTTCTGAGATTTAAATTGTGCAATAAAATACCCAGAATGAGATGCCTGTTTTCTGGTCAGTTCTCAGCATTGAAAACTCAAAGTGCATGGAAGACAATAGTTTGCCAAATCTGGCAGTCATGTCATTTTTATGCATATGTCGTGTCAACTTCAATAAATAAATACAGAATTGACAGGAACACAACCTCTATTTTATAATAACAGGAGTGTGATAAGGGATTTACACATGCATTACCTGGACTCGTAAATATTTAATTACCAAAAATTCAGTTTAATTAATAGTGTCTGCAAGGAAAGGAGGGGGGGGGGGGTTCTGGGAAGCTACTGTTGCAGTGTTAAAAGAGCACAGAGATGCTTTGTGAATTATAAAGTAACTTACATGGTGGAGCTATCAGGAATAAATAAAAATGGGGAGAAGCAGAGAAGCGGAGACTGAAGGAGATTTCCACAAGGGAAATTCAGAGTGGCCCAGAAAAGGATTTGATGCTTCGGTTTGAAGGATTAAACTGAGTGGTCGGTTTGACGAGATGGCCTTTTAAAGTGTAAATGACAACTCACGTGTCTCCTGCGCATCCAATAACTCTCTGCCACACTGAACAGCTGCCAGGCCTCCATGCTACGCCACAAATGGGATTTACAGTATGGGTGGCTTCTTAAATCTGCTCGCTTCGTTTTTTTTTATTATTTTTTTTATTAGATTTTATTTTTAGTTTCTTGAAGGGTGAACGTGTCACCAAGCTTTCACCCACAGTGCATGCGGTGATAAATTGCATCAGGATGATGAATAAAGCCATCTTTCCATGGGCATATTTGAATCTCATTGCATCTTTTTTTCTTTCTCCTGTCTAGAAAATGAGTCAGGAGTTTGAGATTAAACGCCTGTCTTTAGAGGAGCAGAGAGATCGTCTCCAGCAACAGCTGGACAACTTGAAAGAGGAACTAACCGCCAAGCTCAATATGGCCAATCAGGAAGTAGGAAACTACCATTTGGACTTGGTACACTTCTGATATTTTTCACAGATGATGCATTAACTTCTATGATGAATTTCTCCTCAGGTGTCCCACCTACAGGAGCTGGTAAGGGAGGGGGAGCAGAACCTGAATTCAGCTCAGACGCAGATAAACTGTCTGAAGGAAACCCAGGAGAAGCTCCGGATAGAGCTGGATGCAACCAGAGGCCGAGTACGAGAAACCAGCAACCTGCTTACTGACCTACAGGTGAGGCTCAGTGTGACAGTTCTCTACACTTTTCTGTTTGTCATGTTTTATACTCAAGAGTTATGGAATACCAATGCATACGCACAACATAAAATATTATTTTTAGATCATTAGTAACAGGAAAAATAACATCTAAATGTTCATTTTAATATAAATGTGGTGTCCTCACCACAAGCATGTCAAATAATTAAAATGCCAATATTTGGACCTACAAATACAGAATAATCAACAATAATGAGTCAAAGTAAAAAATGCCCTCAGTGTCATACTTGTAAATCTGTAATTTGGAGTTCTTAGAGGGAAAAACCCACTGGAACAGTCCTATAAGTGGGATTTTCCACTAAGAAAATCTGAGAAATCTATCCTGACCCCTAATATCTCACATGGCTGCTCCTCCTCATAAGAAACATTAATGGCGGTTCTTTCATAAATACTGCTGCTTTTGCCTGGTTATTGAGAAAAATGATCCCTGATTGTTGTTGTTATTTTTACAAATAGGTTCCATAAAAATAAAAACTTTATGTTTATCGGTTGATGTAGTTATCAAAATGCTTCATTTGTTTGTTTTTGTTCCCTCAAAGCAGAATAAAAGTTTGATGAATGTCAAACTGTGTTTTATAGAATTGCTAGTATATTTAGTCAGATTCATATAGGTAGTATCTCCGTCTTTCAGGTTTCCAACACAGTGTCTGGAAAGGAAGGAATTAATTATAATATTTTCCAGATCTGGATTAGTATGGAAAACAACAATTGTGTGGAAAAATCTATTTATTTCCGGACTTTATTCCTCGTTCCATTGCCCAAATGTTAGACAAACTTACCAAGGCTTTCTTCCTTGTCTTTCCTTTCACTCCTTTCTTTGTTCATTGTATCCTTTTTTCTTTCCTTTTTTATTCTATTATCATTTCTTTCTTGTGTCCTACCACCTCCTTTCGTCTTTCGAATCTTCCCTCTCTCATCGTCCTTCATTATTTCCTCGCTTTCTTCTGTCATCCTATTCTTTCTTTTAATTTCCTTCCTTCCTTCCTGTACAACCTGAACATTTAGCTCTGGACAACAACCCGTGAGTACAGAATTGGCAGAAATAGAAGCAGACTCTTATAAAATTTTTATAGCATCTGTTATTTGTTTATACCTCATTCTTGCTTTAAAGCTCAAATAGATGCATAGTTACTAATAATAATCTGTTGGCAGACCTAGTAAAAAGTTTTAAAAAGAAGGGCTGCAAGCTGTTAGAAGAGATTGCAGTGTCAAAAATTACTTCTTAAATATTGTAATGACAATATAATTCATTATAAATCCCTATTTTCATCTCTGCTGTTGTTCTCATTGATGCCTTCGCCACACTCTGACCTTTAAAACAGCTATATCCTAGATGTCAGATACCATCAGTCTGATAGTCTAGCACCTGCCTTGATAAGGCCGAGGTGAAATGCATGAAGGAGTTAATTCTTACCGCATGTTAGAACATAAAACCCATGTCATATGTGTGTTTGTTGAATAAAAGGGACAACAGTGAATTTCTAAAATACAAAGTTTATTTACAAAAAAGGAAAAGAAACATTTAATCACTCAAACTAATAACCAACACATCCCTGATCAAATTAAATGAATAACTAAACATAAGAGCACATAAATGGATAAAAATGCATAAAAAGAGAAATCTTGAATTCTGATATGTTTCAGGATGAATCTGTATGCTTTAGCAACCAAGGTTTGATTTGCAAATGTTGGAATGAGAGTTGAATTAGTTTACCAATTGTTATTAGTTTAACTAATTAGCACCATTGATTTATGTGTAAACCAATAAAACAAATGTAAGGAAAATTAAAACATTCGTTGCCTCAAGAAATGTTTGTTTAAAATTAGCGCTGGGACTCGATTAAAATTTTTAATCTAATTTATTACAGGCTTTGTAATTAATACATTTAAATTATTCTCATTTTAATCGCACATAAATATTTGACCTGAGAAAAGTGAGAATTTTCTTCACATGGATTTTTAGTATGAATAATCACTAAATACATAAGTTTAAATCTTCAGAAAAAAATAAAAAAAAACATTATTTTGTCAGAACACTGATAAGATAATGAATCATGGAGAAAGCGGAAATGTCTCTCAGATAGAGACACCAATTGCAGAGCTGTGGAGGATGAACTCTCTCTCATGGAATGAGTTCTGAAATTCTCTGGAGGAGGAAATATATAGTGGAAATATAAGTATCCTCTGTAATGCACATACAGACGCTAGAAGCACTGCAGTGCAGCTGTGTGCGCCACATAACACGAGAGCGCACGCACGTGACAGAGTAGATAAGACCGTTCTGTCACCAAAACCTTCATGACAGGAAGAAATAGCTGCAGCATAAATTTTAACTGTATTGAAAGCTAAATTTCTGTCCATCAGCTGATGGAGGAACTACAGCACGCGGCTTAGCGGACATGAAACGGAATCTGCGCCTTTCTCTGCGCACCAGTGCTGGAAGGCTGCGGTGCATAAATAGGTGCGATTAAAATGCGTTAAAAAATGTTAACGCATTATTTTTGTGTAATTAATTAATCTTAATTAACGCGTTAAAGTCTTTGCCCTATTTAAAAGTTATCTGGATAAGAAGGGTCATTGACCCTTTAGAAAATTACTTCTACTTGGATTGATCACGGCAGTGAACAATCTAATTCCAGTATTTTGATGCATTAAAGGGTTTCAAACATGGCTAATAAGATTAGCTTCTGTTCTTTATTTTCTCTTAAACGATATCTATTTGAACACCTTCGATTGGTTTATGGATTGAATACAGACCTGGGCTGAACACGTTTCTAATCTTAGCTTTAGCTCCTGGTGGGGTGTATGAAATGACTCAAATACATGTATTAAACATTTAACAAAAAAAGGAAAACTCCTTTTCATTGAGTCGCTCAAATTGCAGGATTTAAAACGACTCTTTGTCGGGAAAGTCTTTTAAAAACACTGGTTAAAACTTCAGGCCAAGGCCTGGTTTACCCAAACAGATACAGATGAAATTTAAACAACAACAAATTAAAGGAAACGCCTTTAAAATTAGTTATCCTAACTAATTTGCCACTTCCACAAATTTGATGTAAAACATGTTGGGTTCTTATACAATGATCAAATAAGTTTGGAAAGTTTGCAGATGATCGAGGAAGTTTCTCGCCTCGCGGATGGGAGATAGAGGAGTTAAAAAGTGAAGAAATGGACGAGCTGAAAAACATTTGGAGAGCAGAATAGGAGGAAATGAGGAAACAAGTGCTGTGTTGAAGGCCAGCTGTGGGATAATGATGATGAAGCTTTTATGAGTTGAGTGGCCCTGTAGAAAGGAACTCTGTGAGCATATATGTAGCGGGAAACATGCTGTTTAGAGAGGATAGACTGTATATTTTAGAATGCAAATTCTGACCATAGATACCATCACCCGTTTTTACTCCATCATAATAATTTTCCTGCTGCTTGAATCAAAAAGTAAATGAGCGAGACGTGAACAGCTATGGAGAGAATGAGGAGATGAAATGAAAAGCAATAATTAGCTGAAATTGCACTGGTCTGCTTTTCTCTCTTAACAGTGCCTGCGTCTATATAAAGTAGGGATTTGGATTGGGGAGGGGGGAAAGCTAAGCCGAACACAGGATTTTTTACCTTTTATTCGTTTTTTAAGCTCATTGCATTTTAGACAAAAGGCACAAAACCAGCTGAGGCCAGATTTACTTTAAAATTAGAGCATCTTTTGTTTTGTCAGGACTAAAGCTTGTTGAATAAACTGAAAAGAACCCTAAAGAAGTCAGAAAGTTCTCAGTTTTTATCACCTTTACGTCTTCCTGTTAACCAAGGTATTGATGTAAAAATTGCATAAGCTATTATTAAATATAACCATATGCCTTACGGCATGTTGAAACATGCACAACATCCAGAAAACTGGTTGCGATACTGGTTTCCTAATGCTTTTCTTTCTTTACCATCATTACAAATTAAGCACCATTTTTGTGAACTTTTCCATCTACGTCCCAGGAATTATTCACAAACTGTGCATCAACTAAAATCCAAATGTTCAAAAATATGATTACAATTCTTTAATGTGCAAAATAGAGTTGGGAAATATTACTTTTAAATTCAATTTAGCTAATTTAAAAAAAATATATTCACAACAAATATGTTCTTAAAGCATTTTCCTAGGAAAACAGATTCAAATCATATCCATAGAATTCAGTTTAAGCCATATTCATTCAAATCAAATCAGTTTATTCCAATACAGTCCAATAACAGATTGAAACACGAGGCACTCAAATTCAGCTGCTGTGAGTTCCTGGAGGTTAAGCCATCAAGAATAAGACCCAGAAAAATAAAATAAAAAAAATAAAAAGCAATTGTCCAGGAGGACATTTAAGGGAGATAACTCAAAGTTAATGACAGAAGTATCTTCAGAAATGATTCTACCTCTTACGGAGACAAAATTAAAATAAATATGCAATGTAATATGTTACTGATGGTAGCCTTTGTTACTTTGGTCCCAGCTCTCTGCAGGTCATTCATTACATCCCTCGTGTGGTTCTGGGATTTTTGCTCACTGTTCTTGTGATCATTTTTACCCTACAGGGTGAGATTATGCTTGGAGCCCCAGATTGGGCTCCCACCGTTGATTTCCTCACACCAAGTTGCTTACATATTGTAGATTCATTCATTGGAGCCTGATGCCAGTCTACAATTTTGTTTCTGGTGTCCTTTGACAGCTCTTTGAGCTTGGCCATGGTGGAGTTTTGAGTGTGAGGATGTGGACACGTTTCTTTTATACTGATAACAAGTTCAAACAGGTGCCATTAATACAGTAAACGAGTTGAGAACAGAGGGGTCTCTTACAGAAGAAGTTAAAGGTCTTGGAGAGCCAGAAATCTTGCTTGTTTGCAGGCGACCAAATACTTATTTTCCCCTATAATTATATAAAAAAAAATCATTAAAAAATCAGGCCATGTAATTTCCTGGATTTTTCTTTTTAATTTTACCTCTCACGGGTGAGGTCTGACTAAATACTTTTTTGCCCCACTGTATATATACTTATTAACAAGGATGGCTTCTTCAATGACCCCATCCTGCTATATTTTCTCTAGAAACTAAAGAGTAGTGTTATTGTAGTAATAGCTCTATTAAAGTACTTTTACTGGAAAGAAAAAAAAAACAAGTCCACTGAATTACTGTCAGCAGTATCTCTGTAAAACACACTCTCTAAACCTCCTGTCAGTCTTTACATAATGCCTTTGAAATGAAAAAAAACAAAAAAATGACAGCTACAATTTTCAAGCCTCTCTACTATAATTCTCCCTTTTTTAATTTATTTTATTTTTTGTACCCAAAGTGAATTTTCCCCAAGTATAAAAACAAACATGGGAGACTTGTTAAAACCCTATTTGGATGCAGCAAAATGTTAAATGTCATCCTATCATAATTAGTGCTCCCAAGCAGTAGAGTTTGGATTTACCCACTCAAGCGACTCTTCTCCTTGCAGCTAAAAATAAGAGCATTTAAAGGTCTCATAATGAGCTCATCAGCACATAAGCCCTGAATCCTCTTCGGCTAGAAATGACTGACCTGATGAAGTTTGCCTCCAAACCAGCACATTAAAAATTCCCCAAAGCGCACTGCATTATGAATGGACATTTAGGTTGAAGGTGATGCTGCACTCTACCCTGCGGAAAACCACTACGTAAGAATGAGAGACAGATGTTTTAAAGTCTAGATTAAAAGTAGGCTTCTGCTTAGTTCAGAAAACAGTTAAACCGTTTGGTGAATTGCTTTCCTCCATTTGTGCTTGTAGGAGGAGATTGAGAGCCAGAAACAGCAGCATGATGCCAGAGTGATGGCCATCCGAACAGAAGAGAAACAGAAGATCGACAAGATGGCAGATGACTTGGAACAGAAATGGAGAGATGCTCTGCGGTAAGGAACGAATGAATCCAATCTCCTCTCCCTGTCAGCCTGTCGATCTCAGCTGTCTTGTTTTGATTTTTCTATTTGTTTTCAAATTAATCTCTGTCATCCCTCACTCTCCTGCTATGCTTACCCCTATTATCCGAGGGAGATGGCTTTTTGCTAAAGAACTTATTGATACTATTAAGATGGAATAAAAAAAACTCACAATTTCCTAAAAGGATAAAATGTGTGCAGATCTCCTTTTGCAAGCTGCAAAATAATAGTACAGATGCATCTCAATAGATTACAGTATTTGCTATAAACTTAATTTATTTCAGTAATTCAATTGTAAGCCTATAAATATATTTTTATTTCTATTTGAAAAAGATTATTTACTCTTTCCAAAAATTTGAAGTCATTCATGAGCAAATAGAGATTTTTGGTAAAGAAATGTTATGGGCTACACAATCCTGTGAAACACTGTTGACGTGAAAACTGTCCACCAAACAGTCCTTCAATCCCTCCTCCCAACAGAAAAGTAAAAAGGTTATAGCTAAATAAATGAGCTGTTTAGAGTGATGTAACCAAGCATAGTTATTTAAAGTTTAGTGGAAGAAAAAAATTGTGTTTTGGGGTTCCACCAGACATACTTTGTAATCATCTAAATTAGTGCGAATTATGTGACCCTGTGTTTAATGAATCTAAATGAAATATTTGCATACCCTTTTTCAGGGAGGAAGTGCGTCTGTTGAAGGAGGAGCTGAGTGAGGAGTATGAAGCTGACAAACAGGCAGCTCTTAATCAGCTTTCCCAACAAAAGGAGCTGGAGTTGATGGCATCAAGAGAGGGCTGGCAGAGGAAAGTGGAAGACCTGCTCGAACAGGTAAAACATTGAAAAGCCAAACTCACACTGATACCATTTATATGATTAATGAAATTTAATAAACTATGTGCCATTACTGCACTGCCATGATCCTTACTGTTCTGCAAGTGCTGCAGAAAATTAAAGAAAAATGTAAACTTATCTATATTTTCTTACTTTGCTACATTCATGCCTGTAAATTTCTAAAGACATTCTTAGAAAATGTACAAAAATAAACAACTCTAAACTTCTAAATCAACCTGTTGGAACTTAAACCTGACTAAATAAAAGAAACATATTTTGGGAAGTCCAAAATGTACTTTCAGGAAACCATAAGAGCAAAAGAATGAGCTAGTTAATTTGAAGAAATTTTATAAACAAAAACATCTCTTGCTATTTCATTTCCTGAGAAAGACCCTAATGGGAAAAACAAAACAAAAAAGAAACTCATCTCCCAAGCAAATGAGTGCATTTTAAATTAGAACCCTGGCTCAAAAGCCATTAGTTTGACTGACTGCAGAATCCTTGTAGACATGCAGGGAAATCTAGCACCCAGTGAGAACTTCAGCTGTACAAGAAATCACACATAATAGAAAAGGAGTCATTAAGTAAAATTATAAAAAAAACTTTTATTAAATTAAATTAAAAAACAAAACTGATGAAATGTTGCAAATTGCCTCCCAAAGGCGTCAACTTGTGTAGATAATATTTCTATTTTATGCAAAAGCTAAAATAGTGCAGTTACACTGAGAATATGGTTACATTTTGTGATTTTTTTTTTTCATGCATTTCTGTCAAGATATGAGTGTTTTATTGTAAATTGCAGTACCCCAAATCCATCTTTTACTGCATTTATGTAATCTCACAAAGAAAATGCAGTCCATCGTTTAATTTAGATACATTTATTTAAGATGGGAAAAGCCAGTCACTCTAAGATGATTCCCAGGATCTGCGGCTACATCATTGCAAGTTCTCCACCATACCTCACAGAGAAAATGGGGCTATTTTTCATCTAATCAGACTTGTAATTTTACTTTCAGACATATTTTTCTTTACTTCCATTTAAAAGCAATCGTGAAAGATTGGTCTCTTTGAGATGCAGGACTGAAAGGTTCAGGGGATTGTTTTTTCTTTTCCTCCAGCCATAAGTGTCCAACAGAGACACCCAACATGTTTACCAGTTGTTGTTTTGTTTTTTCCCACCTGTCTGTCTGTCTGTCTGTCTGTCTGTCTGTCTGTCTGTCTGTCTGAGAAAATGCTGTCCTCACTGTCTTTGATGGCAAAATAAAGGTTCTATTTACATCTCAGACTTAAAAAATTTACAACTTTAGATGAGTTGCTGTCTTTTGTCGCCGTTACCAGACTTATGCAAATGAACACATTACAATACGTATGTGGCTTGTTTTCCTGTCTTTCCCAAATTAGAAAGAGTTGCAAATGCAAATGGGGCTCTGTGCAGCATAACATTTATACCTAATTAAATTTAAAAAAACGATAAGATTTATCCCAAAGGGGAATTAAATGTTGTTGTCTGATCCACAAATCTGCAAAGAGTAATGGATGATGACGCTGTGGCCAGGAAGGATCTCCAGTAGCAGTCAGTTTTGCAGTGAATCTAAAGAGGCACCACATTGAAGACTGTCTTATACTGTCATGTCATGCTAACAGTTCAATTTTCTGGCAACAGAGCCAATTTTCCATAGTGACATGTACTGAATGAGACCATCAGTTAATAGCAGGCACTGCTAATCCACCACATTTGCTTTTGTCTGTCTCTTTCTGGCGTTATGGTTATTTCTTGTATGTACAAATATGATCCTTGCCCATTATGTTTAATAGATTGTAGTGATGGTTTCAGCTTCGATGAAGCCTTCTTTTCAACTCTTCTGTGATTTGGGGTCATACCGCAGATATTTTGTTAGCTTCTACAGTACGTAAGTAGTTAATCAGCTGCCCCTTGTTTTGTAAAAAAAAAAAAAAAACCTGTTGACACTGTTATTCAGCGTATAACCTGTCCACAAGTAAAAATGTAAGAGCAAAAATCCTTCCAGCTGAACAGCATCAAAAAACAAAGGAAATTATTTTCCATACATGATTTCTTCTTTTTTTTAGATTTTATGACATTGGGGCAGCAGAAACTTATTATAAGGAACATCTCGAGTAAGTGTTGAGGCTGCCGTAAAAATAAAAAAAACTAAATATGGACCAGCTGGGGAAGGGACGGCTTTCTTCATATTTTCTTTGTTTTTTGTCAGAGGAAAGCGATGACCTTTGACCGCTCTCCCACGTTGGGAGTGTCTGTGAGTGACGGCTTCACTTGATGTTAAGGTCTGTTGACAGCCTGAGGCAAAAATGGTCCGTCAGAGGAGGAAAACATGTAACCAATCTTACGTTCACAGGCTTCTCTTTCTGTTAGTGACTTCATGAACCCTCTTCACCAGTTTTATAATTTATATCCTGAAACCACAAAGCTGGCATTAAATTAGTTGTGAAAATGAGGGATTTAATTTCACGTTGCCTGTTTTTTGCAGGTTTTCTGTTCTTTGCTCACAGCGATTTATAAAAGTTTTTTTGAAATCTTTTTTTTTGTTCAAAGCAACATGTTTTTAGCCCTGTGAGCTCATGCATATGCATGTTGCACATTTTATAAATGCTAAAGAAAACCTGAAGTGTGTGTGTGTTTGAAACTGATAGTGTGTTTGTCCTCTCAGGTCCCTGCAGCTACTGTTTCCCTTTTTCAATAGAATCTGAAATTAGTGGAGGCAGGACTGTTTGAGGTGTTTGGGTCATTTCAGGGCAACAACTTTTTCCCTCTTAGACTTACATCACAGTTCCTGGTAAGCACGCTGCCTCTGGGTAATTCAGAGCTCCACTGAGTCATAACGGAGACTTCAAAGAGGCACGCCTGGATTTCGCCAGAAATCTGCTGGGCCTCTGATAAACAATTTCAGCTTGTGCACCTTTCAGTTAGAGAGCGTTCAGACACTTAAGGATGTATTCACATAGGTTTTATTTTTTACAGAAAGTCACAAAATAGGTTTCTTTCTGTTAGATTCCGGAAAATGTCAGTATATTTTGGAAAAATCCCATCTTGGGACATAGATAATTTGGAAAACACATTTTCCTTCACATTTCTTCCTCTCAATGTATATTTTTGGCACAATTTTTTTTTTTTTTTTTTTTCTGAAAAAATGTTTGTATGAAGATTTTGTATGATTTATTCGTTAAGATTTGCATAGCCTACTTCGCTCATGGTTAATGTTGCTTTTTGCATTGTGTATTTGCTATAAAATGTGCTAAATAATTTAGTTGTTATTTCATAAACATTATATTTATTCTGTGCTCCCTTCCTAATGCTCTCCTGGGAGGGGAGCAGCACCTGCCACATCTGTTAATGCCTAACTAGCAGAAAGACTTGCTGAGAAAAAGGAGCAACACTTTTGTCATCTCCAACAACCAACAGTCCTGCTGTCAGACAGATGGTTGTGTAAAAAAAATAAATAAAATAATAGAAGACGAGTAGTTTCTGACGGTCTCAGACCATACTGTCTAATCTAATTTATTCGCTGTTCTGGTGCTCAGTTCGACCTTAAGGAAATTGTCTTCTCCACATCTACACTACCTAATAATTGTGTTGCTGCCTCTGGGATGACCCCCGCTCATGTTGTCCAGAATCCCTCAAAGGATTGTCCACCTCACTCCTAGATTACATGACACATCCTTTGAATTCTGCCGCCAGTTCTTGATCCTTTTGACATTTTGTGTGGAAACAAAAAAAATTGTTACAAAATGGTATCAACTTTTCAATCAAACATTGGGGGATGGCCTAAAGAAATTTTCTCTGAATATCTACAATATATCAACCATATGACATATTTGTTTGTTGGGGTAAGGGTCCAATGGGATTTTCTTTTGGGGAGTGATGCTTTTCTGATTTAGATGGACCAGTGAATGTTTCATCCAAATGACCACATTTCATAACTGTAGCAAATAGGATAGATTAAGAGACGTTCCATGTAAGAAGGACCTTAACATGTATTGACAGACAGTAACTATGCTCTTATTGACCATAATGTTCAGTAATTATGCTCTTACTGAGCATAATTACTAAACATTTTTGGGATCCTGATAAATTAGTTCTTACTGGATCTGCCATCCAGTAAGGACATTTCAAAGTGACCTGGAGAAAAGCTTTTTTTGTGGGATAAACATCAAATCTAAAAAAAAATGGGTCTTGCCATATTTGATTTTACGCCATGAGCCAAAGTCATTGAGATTAATTAGGCGCCATAGTTTTTTTAAAGAAGGAAAGTAGAAAAGAAAAAGGAAAATATAAGTCAAAAAAGGGGTCTATGACATTGCCTTAAATAATACAGGTCGAGTTCCCTAACTGTTTGGGTTGATCTTTTTCCTGTTTTGTTGGTCTTATCTAAAAAAAATGTTTTTAAACTATTACCATAAATAGAGAAAAAGTCTTCTTTGAAAATACTTACTATATGCAGGTGACTTCAACGAGTGGGTCTGCCCCAGTCTGCTTTTGAGTAAAAAGTTGCTGGATGTCCTACTTACCGTGTTAAAACGAAAGCAGAGAAAACTTGGCTAGTTAAAGGAAAATACTTTGTGTTGTACCTTAGAGTTTCCATGAGAGATATGAATTTCAATCTCAAACAAAACAAATTACAGATGGTTTTACATTTACGTTAAGCCAATTTGCTGGAGGGCTATATATTCCCTTCTTGAACGGCAGACGGGGGCCAGAAAAAATTATTCCAAGTCACACACTTTAGACACCCCTACGGTAATTTTTATCTCTTGTGTTTTTTTGTGTGTGCCTATTTGGTCATTTCTGAGTTTTCATTTGGAGGTCATTGCTATAAATGGAGAATTAAATATCTAGTTGTGTGGCTGGTGCCTTTTTTTATCTCTACTTATTTGATCAACTTGTTCCTTTTACTCTAATAAAGAGGCATCCATTCCATGTTTGGAACATTCAAAAAACTGTGGAATGTCATTCTGGTGGATTCATGACACTAAAAATGTAATTAAAAAAAGAAGGAGCTTCAATTTATTTGCATATTAGAAGACCAACAAACTCAGTCCAGCTTGCAAGAGCAACATTGAATTTAAAAAATAATTCATTAAGCAACATCTCTACTAATTGTTTCTGCCACATTAGTGATAAAAGCAATGACTGTTGAGTCATTGGACAGACTCCCGCCTTTAAACCAGAGAAGCTGAAAATAATCATCCGTGTCAAAGGCCACATGCATAAATAGCTTACATTTAGAGTGGATCTGTGTGACTGTGGGTTTATTTTGTGTCTTCAAAAGACCTTTGTGAGCTTTCTTTCTGTGTTTCTATCAGACACTCGCTGTGACTGTCATTCTTTTTCCAATTTAATTGTTTTCTGTTAATATCCTGAAAATATCCACCCTGGCTTTCTCTGCCATTTGATCCAACTCACAACCCCATCAGTTGAAAAAAATGACTCCTCTTTCCTTGGTTTACAAAAATTATTACCATAGAGAGTTGGCATTAGTATAATAATGGGGCGACTGGAGTTGGGAGTTCGTCTTCACTCATTGCCTACTGGTGGTGCCAGTGTTCGGCAGCCTCGCCTCTCTCATTGCACCCCAGTGCAGCTGTGGCTACAACTTACTTTACCATCACCAGTGTGTGAATGTGTGCAAGAATGGGTGAATGTATGAATGTTGTGTAAAGCGCTTTGGGGTCCGTAGGGACTGAGTAAAACACTATACCAATTACAGGCCATTTACCATTTAGTATGGACCACTGCAAACCAACTATGGTCTAGTAACTGAACTGCCTTTCCTCCCCAACATTTTGGAGAGAGGGGTTTTTACTCAGCTGCAGAAGAGACTTGAAATTTAGCAGGAGTTTCAGTCAGGTAGTAGATCACGCCACAGCACAGAGACAGCCATTTTAAGAGTTTTGTACAAATTTTGTTTAACATTAGACTCTGGGACTACTAGCTCAGTGCTGGTGCCAGAGGCAATTTTTAGTCTTTTCTTAGCTGGTTATTTCAAAAACAGATTTCTTATCTACTGAGTCGATCACCCCAGTCAATGCTCCGTATAACCTCGTTTAAAGCGTTGCGATGCAGCTGTATATGCCCACATGGGGAGACAAAAACAGGAAGTGCACGAAAAGAAATATTTAGCAATGCAGGAGTTCATCGTGCTCTTCCGACCTGTTTTTTTGTAATGCAATTTGTAGTTTTATAATGACCGCTGAGAACACGGCAAGTTTCTAGCTTGAGAAAGCATCATAGACCCACCGGGGTAAACTATCCAATCAGCACACAGCTCATTTAATATTCCTGTTTTGGCTGAGTAGGAGGAGAAAACCAGTCTTTCTGTTGTAGGCCGTTATTATAGGGTTTTTCTGTTGATTTAGAGGCTTTTTGCTCTAAAGCAACTTCGCTCCTTTTTGGGATTTCCCAGGAACTGAAATTGTGAGCATTGCATATTAATACAAATACTAATTAACAGCATGATAATTTTCATCATCTCGTTTACATCTTGGATGCTGTAAAGCTACAGATCTGATTGGATACCCTAGTCATATTTGCATGGGGTGTACCAGCTACTTCTCTGGGCTCTGTTTGCTTGTCAGTCAGCAATGAGATTCTTCGACTCGATTAGGAAATCTGCTCACATATTGCGTTGCTTTGACAGTTGTTGACAGTCACACACAAAGCCGCAGTCTTGCTTTCATGCTTCTGTTCATGCATGGATCAAACAAGAAGTCTATTAGAGAGATGTCGTTGCTTTTACAGAGCCGGGTTTGAAATTTCTTCTGCTTATCTACAAGCACATAAAAGGCTTTCAGCTGTGAAAAACATTCCATCCATCCATTACCTTTAACCGTCTGTCCTATGCAGGGTAGCGTGGGAGCTGGTGCCTATCAGCAATCATTGGTTGAGAGGTGGGGTACACCCTGGACAGGTTACCATTCCATCACAGGGCAACGTAGGAAAAACAACCATGCATGCACAATAAGGCAACAGTATTACCTACTGTGCCACTATTTAGTAAGGAATGGTATTCATTTTAAATCCAAATGTAAATACTGTTCATGTCTGCTCAAATATTGATTAAAAACCAAGAGAGAGAAATAAATGCTTGAATCTTGTCTTGTAATTGTCCCCTCGACTGATCTAAACCATGTAGACAAATCGTACAATGCTTTTTGAGGCTGGATATGAATATTGCATCATCTGTGCTCAATGCAGGTTTTACCATAGTGATCTAAACTGTATTGACCTAGTTATGGCTCTGCAAAACTGCAGGCTCAGTGACTCCATTAAGGCGAAAATAACCTCATGGCTCCTCAGATATGAGCTCTTAGCTTCTATTTGTTGAATCAGGCTCATACTGTTTTCACATGATTTATGTTTCGAGAAAGTGTCTATCTGCATTATTGATTTCTTTCAGTAATTATTTGTTTCGGGAGTTAATTAGCCATGCTTTCATATTAGCAGTAACATGTTGTGCATCAATGACTTAACTACAACGCTTTGGTTTTACGACAATCCATGCTTAACTCGGAACCCTGACTTGTTTTTCTGCTTTTTATTTAAGAGACCGTTTCCATGCAGAATTTATAACATGAGTCACACTGATAGCCTTATATATGGTTCCTGTCTGAAGTTTAAATCCAGTCATCAACGACATGAATGAATCACATTGGGTTGGGGCTTTAATGTACCCTTGGTAGCATTTTTACTTTGGGATAGCTGTACATTACAAATTAGAGCTACACTGAAAGGAAGAAATAGATATGTGTTTGAAATATAACAAAGGTTATATTAATTGTCTAATATATATATATATATATATATATATATATGTGTGTGTGTGTGTGTGTGTGTGTAAAAAAGACTAACAGCAAGTTTTCTATCCAGTCAGAAAAAGTTTGTACTACAGTTTACTTTCAGGTTTGGATGAGTATGCTTTATTCCTTTTCCCATTGTATAGTCTTTCTTTCTTTCTTTCTTTCTTTCTTTCTTTCTTTCTTTCTTTCTTTCTTTCTTTTTCATTTTCATTTTTCAAGTTAGTGAAACCACAATCAAGCCTTTTCTATCTGTCACTAGTTGAGCTGTGCATTTTAGTATGAAAGTATGAGTTATTCAGGGAACATGAAAGTCTTCAAGTGTTGTAGATATGGCTGGATGTGCCATGCTTATCTATAATGACATCTTTTTCATTAAGTTATTTTAATTACTGGAGTATCACCCCAGGCTGTAGCTTGTGTGTGTAGGTGTTTGTGCTCTTGAGTGTGTTTAATTATAAACCAGAGGCTCGGAGGTTGCTGAACATATTTGCTTATCGTCTATTGTCCAGCTGCTTTCCTGTGAATCTGAAGAACTCCCTGTAACGGGCGGTTAGGTGAGCACGTCAGCTGGCTGTCTTCGTTAAATCTTTAGCCAGGGAAGAAGCTCACAAACCTCATCCCCAGCCATGGACTTCTCATCCTCTCATTTTAAATCCATTCTACCTTACAGCCTCTGTACTTTCACACCAATAAATCCTGCTGGGGATTTAACATCCAGAGCTAGAGGGAGAACTGTGGCTGAAGGACCAGAGCCGACTCTCTGTGAGACTTCTGCCAATCACAGCCGCTTCCATATCCTCAAAACAAGCTGTTTCTGCACAAAAAAGACACTTGGCTTGTTTGTTAACTGCTGCTATCACTGCTCCACTGACTGGCTGTTTGATCATTGAGAATAACAGTGAATTCCAACTTATAGCTCTCATCTATGTGTCTGTCAACATCAGTGTCAAGAATCTGGACTATCTCCAAAGAGGATTTTCCAAGTGAAGGAGGGAGGGTGTTGATCTAATAAAATGAAAGGTGTCTTGCATTTTCTAAAAATCCATACCTTTTCTGCACCAAGTTCAGAGTAAGCATTTTTGCGTCATGTAATAAAGGTGGAACCTGCTTTCCTCTCAGTATGTGTTAATTGTATTTCATGGATTAAAAATGTCCTGTGTTTGTTTTTTGTGCAGATATCTCTCTTGAAACAGTCCCTGGAGCTCCAGCTGTCACAATCTCAGTCTGCTCTCCAGCAGCTGCAGTCTCAATTTAACCAGGAGAGGGAGTTGCTGAGCCAACAGCTTAAAGGTACAATGCATTTATCTAAGGGTACAGTGTACATTTTAGGACATCCTCGGACTCAGGTGTCAATCTCAGAAAAACATCTGTCATCTTCAGAGAAAACTGCCTCAGCATCAGAAAAACATCCATCATCTTCAGACAAAACTGCCTCAGCATCAGAAAAACATCTCTCATCTAGGACACCCTCAGACTCAGGAGTCATGCTCAGAAAAACATCCGTCATCTTCAGACAAAACTGCCTCAGCATCAGAAAAACCGCCATCATCTTCAGACAAAACTCCCTCTGCGTCAGAAAAACATCCATGATGTTCAGACAAAACTGCCTCAGCATCAGAAAAACATCTCTCATCTTCAGACAAAACTGCCTCAGCATCAGAAAAACATCTCTCATCTAGGACACCCTCAGAATCAGGAGTCATACTCAGAAAAACATCCGTCATCTTCAGACAAAACTGCCTCAGCATCAGAAAAACATTTGTCATCTTCAGACAAACTCCTGCGTCAGCTTCAGATAAAACTGCTTCAAACGAAACAACCTCAGGAAAACAGGTTTCAGGATAAATTGTGTCAGAAAAAATGTAGTCAGGTCTCAGGGAAAACTGTGTCAGAAAAAATGTAGTCATATGTTTCAGCTTCTGATAACTTTTTTATCAGAAGCTTTTTTTTTTTACTGACCGAGATGCTGAGGCAGTTTTGTCTGAAGATGACGGCTGTTTTTCTGATACTGAGGCAGTTTTGTCTGAATTAGTCCCTGACCTTGTTACTATGAATAGTCAGACCTTAGGTGCTTTTGAATGTTTTCACACAAGTTCTTAATCCCCGTGGTATTAGTGGTGTTGTCCCATCACAATATCTAAGTGACAAATTAAGATTTTTTTTTAATTGACAAAACTCCACCTTTTAGGTCTTCTGCTTTGTTTTCCTCCAACCCTGTTCTCCGGTGTAACCAGAGCAGTTTGAGCCTATTTCTCTAACTTAACTTTTTGATGTTGTCCTTCATCAAAAAAACTCTCACCATGTCCAATTGACTTTTTAACACTTGTCTTATTTAAAACCATCCTGGATTATATTGGTCAATTTATCTTTAAATTAATACATTGTTCCCTTATCACAGTTGTGTTCCAGATTATCTTCTGCAAGGCACTGTGCAGCCTTTAATTAAGAAACCTAGCCTGCACCCAAATGTATTATCTAACTACAGACCAATTTCAAAGCTCAGTTTTTTGATTTTTCTTTGTTTTGTTCTATCTGAACTTTTGATGTGGATATGGGCCCTTTCAGTTCTGGAATTGTGGCGTACCCCAAGGTTCTATTCTTGGTCCAGCTCTTTTTGTTTTATTTATGATCCCCCTCTGATCCATTTTTCAAAATTATAATCTACTTTAATTGTTTTTCAGATGATCTTCAAATCTATCTGCCTTTAAAAACTGTGTGTTGATGTTCTTAGGACACGTGGCAGTTCTCTGGGCCCTCTGTCTTCCAAGTATAAGACCATTGCTTAAATTCTTGGGGTTCATATTAATGACTCTTTGAAGTTATTCATGCAAGTCAGTTGAGTGTTTTAATAAGTTTTTTTCACCTTTGGCAGCTAGCTAAAGTTAAGTCTTATCTCCCTGCTAATGTCTTTGTACAACTTATCCATTTGTGCGTCTACTGCAGATGGAACTATTGTAATTCTTTATATGTTTGCTTGGATCAGTCCTCTGTAGACCAATTGGTCCAAAATGTAGAAATAGCGCATCACTCCAGGTTTGAAGTCTCTTCCCTGGATTCCTGTGTCCTACAAGATCCATTTCAAAAATTAATTGTTTGCTCTTAATTGCCTTATGTCATTGCATTTGTCTGAATTATTGCTGACTCACATTCCTACCAGAATTCTGAGATCTAGTAGACAGAATATTTCACTGATTCCAAAAACAGAATTTAAGTCTTGTGGTGAAAGAGCTTTTTCTATGGCAGGTCATAAACTGCACAAAAGTCTTGCAACGTTAGACCTGCTAAAACGTTGAATCATTTTAAAATGCGACTGAAGACTTATTTTTAGAAGTTAGCCTTTATCCAAGACTGAGCTAAGCATTTATTCTGTTTTAACTGTATTTTTTATTACTTTTTAATTACCTAATGCATTTGTAGCATTGTATATATTTACTATTTGATAATGCTTTACTTTTTGAAGCACTACAGCAGTTGTTGTAGTCATTGTATTATACAAATAAATTGGACATTGACCTTAATCTTAAACAGAACTACTTAAGTATTTATTTTTCTTCTTTAATAAAGGTTAATAGTTTTTCTGTCAAAGTATTCCTCACACCTGAGCTGTAGATTTCTTCAGCTACTCCAGTGCTAATATAAGCTTATTGGATTCTTTGTTGATTAATGCTCTACTTGCCTGTTTTGTCTTAAAAATTAGGTCAACTCCTGAAGACAACTGATTGGAGTAGAGGGTTGAATACAAATATAATTAAGCACTGCTTTATCTTAATCTGTCACATAAAATCAGAATATTGAAGTTTATGCATACAAAGTGGTGAAATGTAGAATGTCAAAATCCAACAAAAATTGTATCAGCCACTTTCTGTTCTCTTTGTCCATCCAGCAGCCTTTTGGGAACTGAAACTTGTCACGTTTTTTTTTCCTTTTTCCAGAGATGCAGCGAGAACATCAGAGGAGAGAGCATCGGTTACAAGAGGCTCACTGCTGTGCCCTCAGCACCATGGAGGAAGCCAGACAGCACCAGATCAGAGTACGGCACAGGCAAACACTTTGAGATATCCTTTAGGCTGAATTCATTATAAATGAGCTCATGCAGCCCTTCATTACAGCGGCTGCACCTCTTCTATCTGTAATCAGCAAAAGTCAGGCATAGTTAAACCCCTTTTTAAGAAGGTAAAAAAAGATTAGCTGGCATTGAGCTTGATCTGTTGCCTCGAGAGGCCTCCAGTGAATGGCATTACCCAGAAATAATTTCCTTATGAGAGGAAATTAAAACCTCTCTCTCTTTGGAGGGTGTAATTGCAATTTATTTTTCCCAGTTTGGTCCTAAAGCATTGTGATTATGTTTATTCGTAGCGCAGCTATGAGCAACAGGTTCAGTACGAAATGCTGTGAAAACAACTGTGATGCTTATTAAGGAAGGACGTTCCCCATGATTTAGTGTTTTCTAACTGAATAAAGATAAAAATTCTCATTTTGCGTTTAGAGCTGCCACACACTGTAATTATTGGCAAATGAAGATGCATTTTTTACAGAATCAGCAGTCGGAAAAATATTGGCACCCAACACAGAGAACTATTTTTCTAAAAACGAATAGGAAGGACAAAAGAAAGAGAACAGGCTTTTTACTTAATGAGTCAAAATAGCTACAACTGTGACTATAATGTTGTGCATTTCTGAAGTTAGAGAACTGTTTAAAAGGTTTAAAATTAGGAATCCACCGATACTGGTATGTGGTATTGGGGCTGATGCTGTTCTTATGTACTGTTTCGGTATCGGCTAAAATTAACCGATACCATGAACTAATACTTAAAATGTGTAAATTCTGCAATCATTTCATGGAATATGTTTATTTTAATTTTGCTATGATTTTCATCAAAATAATTTTTTTATGCATCATTTAATGTAACAAGCAGAAACTAAAATAAAACCTGTCTTACAATTCATTGCATTTTTTTGTTTTTGTTTGGTGGAAGTATCTATATTGGTACTCAAATTTTAATATCGGTATCACATAGGTTTGTAAAAAGGGATATTGTTGCACTCCTATTTAAAATAACTTCAAATGTGACAAACCAAAGTTTGGTTTACCAGCATGAATTCGCCATGCATAACTCTAAGAAGTTTAAAAAAAGATCTTCTAAGCTCACTGTTGGAGAACCACACTAAAGAGTGGTGTCCTGGGGTCTCCATAGCAACCATTAGACTATTTACATGCCAGCAGTCCAGAGGTATGCCTGTTCTGTCCCACTATCTCAGACACAAACAGATGGGTCACATGAGATTAAGTTTCGCCTAATTTTTTTATGAAGCATCTAATGTAGAATTGAGTACAGTGTAGGATCTGTGATGCTCTGGGCCGGTTTGGCTTCTAAGGACCCTAGAAACACTGTAAGAGTTCATATACTTGGAGATTTTAGATCAAATCTGTCAGTAAGCTGAAAACTAGTAGGGTTTTTATGGGGAATAATGATCTGGAAATATGGCTGAATCAACAAAGAAAGTGTTAACAAGACAAAATAATTACTCCATTGCTTTCTTGGTCCGTAAATACTCTTGACAGCATATTGGGTCGAATTAAAGAGAAGTGCATTAAGAACAGAAAACGGAAATTTTTGCTGGTAATGATAAAAAATATAAAACGAACAGCTGGTAAGGATCCGACAGATGTGCTTTTATGCTTTAGTTCACCCCTTTGGATATTGTGGAAAAACAAATGCTCATTTATACAAATAAGGCTGTGAAATGTATCTCATTTGAGCCATGAAAGGGGTTTCCTTCTCACTTTATTGCAAATTGTAAATACTTGTAATCATTTACTTTGGTGTAAGATGTTTTCCAGAAAGAGATATCATGTAAATGGAGCTACAGTACATCAAGTGTGTCAGCATTACAAAGAGGAATCTGCTTTGATTTCTTACCCCTGTCTATCCTTGCTGTTTCTCCTCTCTCATCTTGCTCGCTCTGCCCTCTTCCAGGCCCTGGAGGAGCGTCTGAAGCAGGAGCAGAGGGAGGAGGTTCACGCTCTGAAGGAGGCCCACAGGAGGACCTTGGAAATCCTGAGGCAGCAGTCAGAGCAGGAGCTGCAGACTCTGAGATTTGAACTGGAGGACGAGGGGAAAGCAAAGCTGGGTAAATGATAAAAGAGAATTTTTCCTCTTAAAGCTTGACTTTTTACTTTGATATGTTTTTTTATTTATTGCAATGACGACAGTAACATTTATATTCAGGACTGTTTTAATCTACTGAAATGTTTCCACCTTGACTCAAGTTGTTTCTGTATGTGTTCGGTTTATATCTCCTGTGATCTCTTTGAAGCTTTCACCTACTCTGTGCTAAGATATTATCAAAGAATCCACCTTATTTCCCATCTGCTCAACTAAAGCTGAAGGAGAGCACAGCCAGTCATGAAGTGGCACAATGCTTTTGGAAACTTGCACACTTAACCGGTGAATGTTGGTCTTTATTGAGTCCAAACTCTTGAAACTAGCTTTACTGCAATATTTGACCAATGCATCTAATTATTTTCTTCCAAGTGTGTCATTTTATGAATCAGTAAACAACCTGAGCAAGATCGCTAAAACCGTTTAGGTTGTGTTGTGTGGCATTGCAGAAATCAGAACTCTTTGGCAGATTTTTTTAGCTTTTATGAGATAGCAGTCATTGTTTAACAGGATTCTACTCATATTTTAAAACAAAGAACTAGCTTAATAATCTTGTTTTTGTAAGAATTTTTGCTGCTGGCATAACAAAACTCTCTCCCTGTCCATGTTGAATCTAAAGGGAATTTACAAATCTTCCTTAAATTAATAGCTGAAAGCTGTACTCTCTGTAGCCTTCCTGTTATCTGCTGAAAGTCTCTCTATCTATCTATCTCTCTCTCTCTCTCTCTCACTCTCACTCTCACTCTCTCACTCACTCACAACAAAGCCTGAACCTGTCTAAACACGAAGAGAAGGTGGGGTTGTCTTGGATCATGAAGTCCTGTCAAATATATTTCAATCAACTGTTACACTCTTTACGGAGCTCTGATTTGAATAGTGTATGTGTGCTGGGTGTGAAGTATCATGGAAAAAGTAGTTTTTTCTTAAACAAAAAGAAGCTGAGGGCCTTTCAGAAGTTGTTGATATTCAACACAGCATATTGATTAATGTGGAGGACAGTTTGCATTAAACACTAGCATCAGTCAAACCTTCTCCGATCGTTCTATTTTAAAATATTATATTGGATTTAGTAATGGAATTTTATCTTCGCTAGCATTTTTCTGTTATAGTGTTTGCTCCCTGCAAGACTATTGAACATCACTCTGATAGCATGATAGTGAAACGTCCAGCAGTTGAACATCTATACAGGATCAGTGTAAATGCAGCTGGACTGATGTCTATAAAGCATGCTGCTACTTTGCTATCAAAACATTATGCATAGAAAGTTCAGTTTTTCCAACACAATCTACTGTCCTACAAGCACATACACTAAGGATATAACCAATTATTTGAATATTAATTAAATACTAATATTTATCAACATAATTGTAGACTTTTTAAATGTTTAGCACAGAAGTAAATTGGTTTGTCTTGTAAATTTGTTGTTTATGTCTTATTTTCTTTAGTTTAAGTTTATCAGTAGGGAGTAGAGATTAATTTATTTGTTTTAGATGTTTTTAATCTTCAGTCTTTGGTTAGGTTTTCCCTGGTGAATGTTTAAATGA
Organism: Apricaphanius iberus; assembly: GCA_028564705.1. Taxonomy (NCBI): domain Eukaryota; kingdom Metazoa; phylum Chordata; class Actinopteri; order Cyprinodontiformes; family Aphaniidae; genus Apricaphanius; species Apricaphanius iberus. The sequence continues at coordinate 565,896 of JAPXFQ010002352.1, forward strand.
ACACTAGGATCTTTTAAAGCATCTGTTTTTGGATCATTTAATCCCTAACTTTATATTTCTTGGTTTGGGCTGGCAGCGTCTCTTCGAGCAGAACTGAACCACCTCCACGCTACGGCCATCGAGCATCTGAAGCAGATCCACCACAAAGAAAACAGTGCCGCTAAAAGGGAAGTGGAGAAGGCAATGGAGCACAGTCACCAGCAGGTAACTGTGATGTGTAAACCTTTCTGTTCTGACCTTTGTAAACGGTATTTTACCTCACGTTAAAGTGATTCACCTGCTCATTTTCAGGAACAAGAACTCCTGGTTCGCATTTCTGACCTTCAAGGGGAGTTGTGCTCCCGTAGCAACCGCATCACTGAGCTGGACCATGAAATCCACTCTCTTAACGAGACTATCGATACTCTGACCAGGGAGCTGGAGCTGAAGGGCAAAGAAGTGCTGCGGGTTCGTAGTGAGGCCAACCATCAGATAAGGTAGAAACTCCTGCAGTTGAATGTTTCCATCAGCCTTCAATTGCTTGGTGTGATATGTGTATAAATGCATCATACTACCTGAGGAGTGACTTAGCAATAACTTACCCAGTTAGCAAAGGTCTTAATTACAGCAGGAAAAGAATTCAATGAATCCTGGGTTTCTTCTGACCTTTTTATGAAGTGAATACAAGCTTTGCCAACAGGGAAACAAATCGATCCTTGTAACTCAAATTCATCATCAATTCATCCTGGTTGCACAACAAGGCACACAGTGGATTGAAAAACCCAAACTTAAAATCCTTAAAATTAAAGGTTTTGGTGTAAAAAAACACCAAAATAATATCAGAATTTTTTCCCCAAAATGTCACATATATTCTTTATTTTGCAGCTGGTAAATGGTAAATTGACTGAACTTATATAGCGCTTTTCTTACTGACCACTCAACAAGCAAACTTTTACCTATAGGTATGTTGAGGCAGTAAATGATATAATCCTAGTTCTCAGTATTGCTGTGTACCCACCTGCCTTAGATTAAGAAGGATCTGCTTCCCTATAAATAAACTTCAGATGTTCTAGTATTTTTTTTAAGCTGAAGGATGCAGATGAATAAACCCATAGCAAAGTTTGCACATGGTTATATTTGATCATAGGTCTTGTGCAAAAGTATCAGTCAGGAGAAGGGTTACAAAAAGGCTCTACATATCTATAAATTAGGGGGGAAAAAACAGAAAGAAGCTGGTTGTGGAGGATACCAAGGCTGCAACAGAACCTTCATGTATTCCTGAATGCATCCTTTTCTTCCAATAATACCTCCAGGTCTGTCTTAAAGCTCCTAAAATCTCCCTGGAGAGTGTTTCCAGTTTTTCACCATATACACTCAATAATACTAGAAAAAGCTTTACTATACAGCTGAAGATTTTTCCTGAAATGATTAGCTGTGCAAAGTTGCAAGCCCACTTTATAACCCCACATAAATTAAATCGAGTATGAGAAGCAGGACACGAATATAAATAAACAGTCATTACCCTTTCTTAAGCACTAAATGGTGTTTGTTTATGATATACTCATTTAATTATCTTTATTAGCTTATGTTCTGCTGAAGGAGGTTAACAGTTACAGCTGCTCGAGAAGCACAAACCTCACAGATTCACTGAAAAAAAATAGCTATTTAAAGAGGTTTCAGACACTAATGGTCATCCAGTAGCCAAGCAATGCTCAACTGTCTGTGTTATTAACCTGCCTTCAGTAATTCAGCCTTTTCCACCATATGTGACTGCACTTTTTTTTTTAATTAAATTGAAGACATGCAAATTAATACCCTGACACAGCAGCCATGGTTACTGCTTTTTTAAGCTCTGAAGGACTAAATTCACTCCAGCTCTACTTTACAGTACCTTCCAGCTAAAATTCTTTAAGCAGCTGCACATCTGTTGTTTCCCAGCAAAATTAAATACAACGCTGTAATTGCTCTCTAGCTGGAATTAAGTGAAATTAGATTGACTAAAATATTATAATGGTGCATAAACCCCTGTTATGTAGTGTAAACATGCATTATTATGTGACCCTTGGGGCTAACGCTGAATTATATCTGTCTCGGCCACAGAGCTCATGAACAGGACCTCTTAAAGCGGCACGAGAGGGATCTGGATGAGCTGAAAGCGGTACGTCACAGAGAAACACAGATTATGCTGGCTGACTTCAACAAGGCCCAGGAGGTGCTCAAAGACAAGATTTCTGCACTGCAAGTCCTGTAAGTCACAATAACTGTCTTTTACCATGTTAGTTACCTGTCTGCTCAGAACTAATTCTTTTTATTTTGCAGCAAGGTTTATTATCTATAACATGATAGTAGATCCCGGCATTTTCTTTGTTTTTTGTCTCTGTTTGTGCGCAGGTTGGAGGGTACGGAGGAGAAGTTAAGAAACAGAGAAAGCCGACCAGAAGATCTGCATCTCATAGCAGAACTCAGAGAGATGGTCTCTGAAAGAGAAGCCCTAGTCAAAAAACTGGTCGTGAGTAGGGTGTTTATCAATTTCCAGTTCTAAATAAATACTGAAAAAAATGTTAGAATTTGTAAAAGACAAATCCACAGCTGTCAAATATTCTTTTCGTTTTGCTCAAACATTATGAAAAATGAATCAGCCACAGCTAAATCTTGGTAGAAAAAAAACATTTTTGATGATCTATGTTGTCTGAGCAATTTCCCTGCTTTTTAGGTCTCTGTACCCACTTTGATTTGGATTCAATTGGATCTGTGGGACTATTAAACTCAGCTTTCTGAAGGTTTTTTGAAAATAAATATGTAGAATGTTAAATGTTAGAATTAAAACATGTATTGAGTCAAATTGAGTTTTAAAAAACATATAAAAAAGTATCAACATATAAAAAGTCCGGATCCAGGTACCAATTAGTTCTCTCAGTGGTCATGTAGTTTTTCCAGCCTTTTTAAAGAGTTTAGACTAATGGTTATAATCGTTGGGATGCATTGTCACTTTAACCTGTTGTTCTAGGATGACAAGAAGTTTTACCAGCTGGAGTTGGTGAACAGAGAGACGGGCTTCAACAAGGTCTTCAATTCCAGTGCCAACGTTGGCGTCATCAACCCTCTTATCAAGGTGAGTGGCCTCTTCACCTTCCCCCGTAGGAAATAAAAGTATTGATAACACCAGTGAATAGGGTCTTTATTTTCTCCCCTAAGCAGCATTTTGCAGGTTAGCTACTGTTACATGTAGAAACATGGAGCGTGAAACACAACTTCAGGCTTTCATGGAACATGTCGGAGTTAGCATTTTCCAGGTTTTGATACCTTATTTTCTGGACTATAAACCGCTATTTTTTTCTCATGTTTTGAACTATACGGCCTCTAATCCAGTTCAGTTTATTTATGATTTTTTTACAGCTAATGGCCACTAGAGGGCCTCCTCAATCTATGGATTGTACAAGTTACGTCCTTTACCCTAAGGGATACAGTGCCTTTAAGAGGCCGGAGAGAGGAGGAAGTTTGCACGAACAATGAAAGCAAACGTAGAACAGACCGATATTAACAGAGAGCGAGACAGTTTGCTAAACAAGCTTTTCATGCACAAATTCTCATTATGGAAAAAAAACGAAGAAATAGACATGATGCCGCTTTTAACTTGAAGTCAGTCAATCTGGCTTTTTAAGAAGGAAATAGAGCATCTGAGGCTTCACATACCCTTGAAAGCAATGATGTTCAAACATTGGGGACGCTAGCGTGAAAAACTCTCTCAATGCAATAAGACGAAAAAAGCTTTCAGAGGTCATAAAGGCAAGCGGCCCAAATTCAAAGTCTTTCTTAAAGATTGTCTGAACACACGGAGAGAGGATGGCCAAGGTGTTTCCAGCATGTTGAAACGTGAATAAAATCGATGCCTCACCAAACACCAATCACTTTCCCGACAATCCCCTCTGCTCAAAGCCTTACATTTAGTAATTAAATGTTTAACAGCTGCATCTTTTAATCGGATGTGGCTTGTTAATGTATACATTTGCCTTTTTTCCGTGAAAAAGGCTGTTACTTCTTATAATCAGGTGCACTTTATAGTCCGGAAAATACGGTAGTTGAGGAACATTTTAAATTAGGTATGAGAAGATTTATGCGTTAACAGACTTTTTACCTAGATCTATGAATAGAAATTGCTCAAAAAAGTAGAATATATTTATACAAATTATAAATAACAGATTTACAGAGAGTGAGCACACGTACAGGCTGTGATTCATTTTGATATGTTTCTCCTTGTTTGAAGAAGCACGTCTTGTTATTTTTAGTACCAGATAGAATATGGTAAAAAAAAAAATAGTTTGTGTGCTTTGCTTAATTTCCTCAACATGGATTTCGAGCTCAGCATTATGTTATTAGACCATTTATCACACCGTGACGTAAAACACCAAAACCATGATTAATTATCTCAATTTATCTTATAAAATATGAATCTGTTGTAGGTAAAAAAAAAAAAAAAAAAAGGTACGCTGAACAAGGTAGACCTAGGCCACTGCAGATTTTATTTTCTCACTCTTTTACCCACTAAGCAATGAGACGTCAGAGTGACGTCTTTTTTATTTCCTTTTTGGACGTCCAATTTTGGGTTCATTGAAGGGGTTGTTTTGTTACGCCAGGTGACGTCTTTTTTGGGCGTCTACTGCACGTCTAATGTTCACGTCCATTGGACGTTTGTACAAAGGCTTTTTATAGTCCAAATGTGGTTATTTTAGACGTCTTTTCAACATCAAATTGAGACAAATTTTAGACATTGTTTTGTATCACTGCTATAACTTTTAAGAGACTGGAGGACAGTTTGAAGAAGTAAACATATGATTTGAAATATGACTTCTGTCATCTCTCACTCTGTACATCCACTAGGGGGCAGAGTTTTATGCACCCTCAGTATAAATCAAACTAGTTTGACAGTCACTCGATGCAGACAACTAACTCCCGTCAACTACCATCAAGACAGTGCGGGGACAAACGCAACCAAACACTGACAACAACATAACTCAAAATATAACTAAAGATCATGACTACATTTGGAACATAAATTATAATGTGAAATGGAGGAATTCTACAATTAACATGAACACATTACCCATAAGTCTTTGCGGACTACAACAACTAAACTAAACTTAAACAAATAACAAATCAGCATGTACTCAAACAAATAAGTAGTCAAAGAAACAAAATTATCATTAAATATGAACAATTATAATATCTTGATATAGGAATTAATACCTCCTGACATATGAATAAAAAGTGTCAACACCATTTTCCTGTACCTGTGTGAAGACGTCTCCATGACTTTGAAAACATTCACATAGTTCACGGTTAAAATGTTAAACTACATATTGACGTCCAAATGGGGTCATGACTAGACGTCCAAATAGTGGACCTAATTTGCACGTCATTTAGTAGTCCAGAATTGGTCTTGGACCGACCGACGCAATATAGACATGATCTGTACGTTCATAGGATGTCTAATGTATAGAGGGTATTGTTTTCTCGTTTTTTGTTTTTTTCATATGTCCTTTTTGGCAGTGTGGTACTTAGAATTAATTTCTGCTTACCGTGTAGAAGCCCAACAGCTTTACTTTTGCAAGTGGAGTATTACAGCTTTGCTGCAATACTCCAGCTTTGCAGTAATACTCCACTTGATACATAACTTTTTTTAGAAATGATCTCTGGCGTTTCTCCAGATATGAAGGCCATTAAGGCGGAAAATAAAGGGGATAAAAGAAAGAAGATGAGGAAAGATAGGACAAAAAGTTAAGAAGGAAAAGGTGAATTAAAAATATAAGAGAGGAAGGGGAATAAAGAAAGCACAATACATTATTCAAGTCTTCTTCTACACCTCCAGGACAGCAGAAAGAGGGACAAAACAATAATATAAAACAAACCAAACAAACCATTTGAACTGAGAATGACACAAACACAATCCATAAATAGATATATAAATACAACAACTGTGTCAATGAAAAGCTCATACTACCGATTATTTAAAGATGTATTTGTGGTTATGTCAGCTTAAAAGTGCATCTGTAAACACCAGAATTCCAACACCGTTGATTGATTTCGATACATGTCTGCTTGTACAGCAACAGGTTGGGAGGGGAAACACTGCTTTACTCTCCATACATTCAGAAACCTCTAAGTCCTTTTTTTCATCTTATTGAAAAGATGTTAAACTTTTGAAAAAGTATGACAGATTGGTTTTGTGGTTTTTAAAAAAACAACTCATGATTAGGGATGGATGCCGATATCCGGTGCCATTGACATAAATGGTAGTAATCAGACGCACATTTTGGTGCTTTGTTTTGGTTCTTTTTTTCCAGAGATGGCAAGCACATTGGATTCTGGGCATGCCATCAGCCAAGAGCAATTCCCTGTATCACCAGAATAGGCTAACATGGCTATTTTTTTGCAAAAAAACTGCAAAAATTTAGGACTGTCAAATTTATGCATTAATGTGGGTTGATATATTCCTAGAATTAACAATTTTTTTTTAAAACGCAGTTAACGCATACACAGAGCACCGCCCTGTTCATAATTCAGCCCGCAACACATCAGCTCTCCTTCCTAACCAGCCAAACTGGGGATTGTTGTGTAGCAGCGTGTGTGTGTGTGACTAAATGTCATATGAGTATATTATTATTGCCGTAATGGGCTGTTATTATTATAAGATCATAAGTTGTCTGTGGTAATTTTCCTTACTGTCCGCTTGGAATGTCAGCTCGCTGTGCGTGGTACAGAGTATAGATGCTCCATTTTTATGTTGATTTATGCATGTTGGCTCACTGCTTCAGTACTGCTACAGTGCGTTACCGCTGCGATAAAAATGTGCATTACTTCGTTAAAGTGATGTTTTCGGAATTAAATTAGTGCTAACTGATTAGCTGTGTACATCTTCACAATAATAGGGGGCCTAAGTCTCCTCCCCTTCCGGTTGGCCCATGGGTCCCCTGGTCGAAAAAGATTATGAATGAAAGTCAATGGACAAAAAGTAAAAGGTATTTACTGGTTCGTTTTGTCTTACTTCCTGAATCACATATGTTGTACCTCAGTTTAAATGATAACTAATGATGTGCATTCCGACTATGCTTCTCAAGTGATTTGGGAATTATTTGATTGCAAAAATTCACAATTAAAAGGTCTACAAATCAGAGGTCGCATATAGGACGTCATGCTGCTAACGCGAACTAGCACTAGCTATAGCATGTAAAACACTCACGAGACCTTGTAGAGCTTTTCCCGCCTGCTGGCTCTCACTCCACCGACTGTTGCTCCCCCAGCATAGCTGCTAATCACCACATGATCAGATTTATAGAGGTTTTCTCCGCGTTTAATGCTCATTCCTTCGTCCCGTTCGTAACATAGACCGGTGTATCCAAATGTTAAGTTTATACCTATCTTTTGATAAGTTCTACCTGTATTTGTTATTATTTTTCATACGAGACCACACATACATTGTGAATGTGATTGCAGAGTTTAAAATTAAGATTCAGCTGATTTCTCCTATATTAAATTTTTTTAAAGAGAAATGGCATCTAGATTTGTCCTTCATTTACACTGAAAATTGTAGTTTATTTTGGTCATATTTAGGAATGGTGATTAATCCAAAGCTACCCTTCAATTAGATCAACATTTTTAATAATTTCACAGTCCTTCTAAAAATAAAAAAAACGAGAGGATTTTTAGATGAACTTTGTATGTTTTCCATTCTTTTACGCACCGTTTAAGCAGCGGCAGAATTTCAAAAACACTGGTTTGGCACTGGTATCAGATAAAACCTAAACGATAGCCATCCCTACTCATGACATGCAATAATAACTATAACCAGTTTGCTATAACACATTTAAGGGGAGGAACATAGAGAAGCAATGTTTAATGTAGCTTATTAAACCAATTTGCATGTATTTCTTTATCTTTTACTATTTAAAAGACTTTGAATATCTGAAGAAGTTAAAGGGTTTGTTGGATTTTTTTGTCCCTTTTGCTTCTTATACAGCTGAAAAGTCTCTTTAGTTTGTTTCAAATGGTGTCATTTTTATTTTAAAAAATGCATTTGTGGGCTGAGCAACATTGTTGAGTATGTAGGTTGCATATGTTAGACGTTTGCCAGGTCTTTCCTACCAATGCCAAGGAGGTTATTCTGCTATTGGCTCTTAAATTGAGCGAATCTATCAGAAATGAGACACCATCCCACAGTAGTGTTTGACCAAGCCAGTGACCAGTGTAAAAAATAGGTGCTTGGCTTCCTCTAAACACTTCCCAGGCTAATGCTGGCTTCTTCCAACTTCAGTCATTCGGTACAGAAAATGATGCCAAACAAGTCAATAGCAGAATAAGCTCTTACTGGCAGAGTTTCATAGTTTTAACCCACAAGCCCTGCATCTCAGCCCACAGATGCATTTTTCTAACAAACGTGGCACTATTTGAAAGAAAATAAACAGGTTTTCCACTGGCTTTTGCCAAGAAACTTCAAAAAAGGAAAATAAATTCAACGCAGATTTCCTTGCTTTGTGTGCTCAGCTTTTTTAGTAGTCCCCCAAGGAACACTTCGATCATCCAGAACCAAACGCTGTCACGATGCATCTTAGCATAATTACACACCATTGATCTCCACCACATAAGGGGAGCTAGAACAATAGTTAATCTGCATTGATTATGCGTCTGTATTATATCGAAATTGATCTGCACAAAATAGTGGACAGCCTGAAGATTAGTCTCCTATACTGATAGAAAAGTGAAATATTTGTTTCTATTTTTTATGCTTCTGATCCTTCTTGTTTTCTCCACTTTGAAGCACAAATTGATCTTGTTTCGCTTCAAATATCGCAGCCTTTGTGAAGCACGCAGACATTCTTACATCAAGTTTGTGACGAGGTCTGATATCTGCTTACAGAGCTGCTCATCATCCTTTCATGTGTTTGCACACAGCTGTCACAGCCAATGCCACTCAGAAGCAATAATGCTCGATTTCAAGTCACAGCATCAGCTCATCATCGTCTCATTTTCTATCCTCCTCACTCTGTGGGCTGTGGGTGTTAAATAACGCATGCTTTCTCCTTTTTCTCGACTACGCCCCCAGCTGAATGTGGAGAATTAGAGAATCCCTGATTTTGGCGGCTTGATGAAGCTTTGAGAAAGCTACAGAGGCACCACAAAAAGAAATCCAATAAAATTGATGCTTATAAAAAATATTCAAACCATACTCTTCCTTGTATGTTGTCATGTATTACTCACCTTGCTTCAGTATATTTTCATAAAATATATGACATATTAAGATTTGATTCAGAATTCATTAGATAAAATCCAAGCTTTTCATATGGACATATGAACAAAACCTTAAAATCTTAAAAAAGCTCATTTAACATTTTTGTTCGGATTTTATTTCATGGTTAATTGATGCAGCAAATAGGTCTTTCTTAAAAGCCATAACCAACCCTCCTCCTCTTACTGTACTAACTTAAAACAGCCTACTATGATAAAAACGACAGTTAATTCATCCTTTTATGTTGGTTCTTACAATCCGCCAGCTAAATGTTCAGCTCATCACAGATGGCAGGAGGTAAAAATCTTGTGCTGCCTCTTTTAATTACTCAGAGTTAATGAGATAGAGAGGAACTGGCTTAATTTTATGAGACGTGAAGCTGAAACCGTGCAGATGTTGGAGGGGTTTGCATCACCTTAGAGGAATCCAGCATCAGCAGTTAAGTGGCTGTCCTGCTGGAGAGCTGAGGATCCTCTAGAATACCGTCTTTACTTTTAGTGTTCTACTTCAACTAGCTATGTAGCTGGAGCCCTAATCGTCACAGTCAGATAGATATTATACATCACCTCCACCAATTGTAAAAAGATTAACAATATAACTAACTCTGAGCTGAAGGTGACCAAAGTCTGGATTATTGTGAACCTGAAAGAATGTTAAGACAGCAACATTTGTATTATTATTGGTTTATTGGGTTCATGATTTGTCTGAGAAAGGGTGGAATGAATCCATCCATCCATTCAAGCATGCAACAATCCAACCATCCATCCATCCGTCCATCAATCCACCCGATTATACATCCAAGCATCCATGCATCCATCCATCTGTCCGTCCGTACCTCCATTGGTGCATCCGTCCAGGCATATGTCCAGCTTGAGACCTAATGTTTGAGACAGTGGAAATGTTTGATGAAAATTCAGATTTATTTATTTTTCTTTTAAATGATGAGAACCTCTAATGATCGGAGTTCTGTCAGTGTGCACCCACAGCAATTATACCTCCAACATTCCCACAACATCAACATTCTCGTGATATTTAAACCATTAGAGACTGTGTGAATTTATTAGTCAGTTGTGTTTTTTGAGAGGTGGACAATATTTTTTTTCTGTGTTTATTTAACTCTGCTTTTTTCCAGTTTAGGATATAGACAATATTCATTCACAGTTCTGTGCTGTTCTATTGTTCACTGGGCCACACATCTGACTAGTCCTCTTGTTCTTCTGTATAAAAATGGGGCAGAATAAGATCGCAATTTTGCACAAGGCTCCCATTTCAGACAAATCTTTTTATCACCCTTGAATACCAGATAATCTTTGTAAAACAGGAGTCGTAACTGATAGAAGCATTGAGGAACAGAGCTGTGAGTTTGCCTGAGGCTTTCAAAAGCATTAGAGGAACATATGAATATCCCACCTATGCCCATTTATCGAAAAAATTGAACCTCCTCAGAGTGGAGGTTTTGTTTAAATCAGAAACGTTTGGACATTAAGTCCTTTTAAACCATCCTTTAATCCAAAATCAGCTAGAGAGAGCCAGCATTCATTTCTTGCCTTTCTGTGTGTCTATAGTCAAAAGCAGGCAGCCAATCAGATCAGCGCCTCACCAGCTTTCCTAGCCATTCAGCTCTCCGATTCGTCAGCCCTCCCACCATGAGCCACGAAGGCCAGGAGGAGGGGGGACGGGAGGCGGAGGAGGTAGGACCAGGAGGCCGCTTTGCGCTTCCTCACTCCCCCCTCCAGAGGTCCCTCCCGAGACATAAGAAAGCCCTGCCACTGTTCAGCCCTCTTCCTCCTCCTTCTTCTTCTTCTTCTTCTTCTTCTTTACCTCAGCATCCTTCTCTCCCCCATCACCCCCACCATACCATGCCAAGCCTTGCTCCTCCTCATCATCCTCCTCAGGATCCTCTCGTGCAGCATCACGGCCTGCAGAGCTGTGGGAGGTGAGAAACCATGTGAGTTCCCGCCGCCGCTGCAACAGTTCGCTTTGATTTCACTGCAAACAGATAATTTGTTCACGTCTGCTCACCCACGCCTGCTTTTCTTAAATCACTTGTTAGTTTTATTCTTTCTTCCTTAAAGTCCACAAACTCTCCCTCAACCCTGATGTACACAGGTTATGGGTTTATTGTATTGAATGTAGTTTCTTTCACATTTTAAACCAACTTTATTGAGATGTTATGGGATTAAACCAACACAAAGTGAAGCAGTGAAGTGAAAGTAGAGTCATCCATCCATATTTCCATCTGCTTATCAAAATCTATTCAGCCATCTAACCTATCATCTGTTGGTAAGTCCAACATCCAAACATTCTTTACTCATCCTTCAATCCTTCCAAATGTTAATTTATCCATGTATTGATGATTTATTTTTGTTCATCCTGTTGTCTCTCCATTCATCCATCTATCAATCCATCCTCCATCCAACCATCTGTTGATTTGTCCGCCATCATTCTCTGCATCCACCCAATCTATTTCTTTCATGATTTATTTGTTCATCCCTTCACATCCAAATATCTGTATGCCATCCATCCATCCATGATTCATTTGTCCATCAATTCCTTTATTTTTCCATCCATACATCTGCTTGTCATCCATCTGCCCACGCATTCCTCATACCATCATCCAGCCATGTGCTTGCATTCACCCATCCAGCCACCAGTCCATCATTTTATGACCTTGTCAGTCTGTGACATAAAATCCCTCGTTTTCAATAAGAAAAAGTGAAAAATGTCCAAAAGGCACGATGATTTGAATGAATGATTTTAAAATACTGACCACTATTTGTGGAGGTTTAAGAGCTGAAAGATGTTCCACACCAGTTGCATCATTCAGGCAACAACTTTCAGCTTTCAGTATCATTATTTAGGACGGTTAGAAATTTTTAAAACAAGGTTTTTGCTAAAATGCAGGCATTTATGATCACATCTAGTGTTAGAGAGTGTGGCGAAACTAAATATGAGCCAGGTGGGATTTAAATTGGAGTTTTAATTTTGGCCTGGAGCCATCACCGAGGCTCGGCTATGACTGACTCTTTTCCCACAACGCTGCTGTCTTTGCAGCCAGACTTCATTAGATCAGGGTCAATACACAAAAATAATGAATGCACAATCCCCTTTTTTTGATCCTCTGTGTCAGACATTTTTCCTCCCCCCCCAAAAAACACACACATTTCCCTGTCACGGACCGTTTTACCTCCCATCCTCACTGTCATCTCCATCTGCTGCTGATTGCAAATAAATAAAACAGAAGGTAGGTGGGAAACTCAAAACTTTGCAAGTTCAAATCAGTCTCAGTGGGGCCTGATAGGGAGAAAACTGCAGTGCGGCAGGTTAGGAGTGGAAAACTTGAAAGTAAGAAGGAGACAGGAAAAAGAGCAGCAGCTGCCGCCTCTGTCTTCAGCGGACACAAAGCAAAACAGATAAAGGAAAACTGCTTGCTGCAGCTGATTAGAAATCGCTGGAAGGTTTGCTGTCAAGGCGAATAAACTCCAGCTAATTCAAGGAGTTGGTGTGAAACCTTGGGATTTCTTTTTGGGCCATTTCTTATCCATCTCAAGCCCTCCCTGGATCCCTCATCATTATACTCTCACTGGTCCTGCCTGCAATTACAACACTGTTACTATCTGCCGTCTGTCTTTTCCTCCTCTTCTTTATAAGACCTTATGTTTCTTTATTTTCCGCAGCCTTCCTGAAGCCGGCGCTCCCACACCATCAGACCTGAGAGGGAAAGAGGCAGAAAAAGGCAAAGAATATGTTCCAAAAGAGGAAGACTTGTACTCCCTGTACTTCTCTTTCTGACTGGCAAAAAAAATACCCCAGTTCTGTCAAAAAATAAAAACGAAGTAATGGGACAGAGAGCTGAAGTATGACGGTGAATCAAGCGATGCGATTTGAGTCATTTGATGGCTTGAGATATCAGACATCCATTTTTTATCGCAGTATTTCTTGCTCCGTGTGTCTTCTATTTTAGGGCTTCTATACATGGGGAGGCTGAAGAGTGACTGAACCAGTGCTTCATTATTATTAATGTGACACAAAGCATTATTTTAAAAATAATAAGTTGTTCCAGTTACGGTTAAATACTTATGTATTTACTGGTGGTGTCCCGGACTAAGGATTTACACATTCAAATGAGAACTGTCAAATGTTTCTATAGTCGATCAATGGTGGAATTATATATATATGTGCAGGCTGCACAGGAGACGGTTATACTGCAAAGATTTATGGGTAATGTGTTTGTGTTAATTGTGGAAGTTCTCCGTTTTACATTATATTAGATACCAAATGTAGTTGTGTTTCCTTAGTTACCCTTTGAGTTACGAGGTTGTCAGTGTTTGGTGGTGTTTGTCTATGCACCATCTTAGAGACGGCGGTGCATGGGAGTTATATGTCTGCCTTGACTTCTCTGTTATCACCTAACTTTGCCTCTTCATGGTGTAGTTGTACAGATCTCTGCCTCCTTGTGATTGTGCAGTGCAAATGAGAGAAATGTTACTCCCTTAGAAGTCCAATTTGATTAAAAGTGCTTTACATGCCTCCAATGATACAGGATTTTAACCCCAAATAGAGTTGCCTTTGGGCATCTGGCTTTTTTTATTGCTTTTAGAGTAATGGCTTCTTCATCTCTGAGTGGCCTTTCAACCCGTGTCGGTATAGGACTTGTTTCACTGTGGATAATGACTCTTTGTCTTTACCGGTTTCAGTCAGCATACTTTAGTTGTGTTGATCAATTTTCTCATTAATCTCCAGGACACAGAAGACGTCTCTTTCCTAAACAGGAAGTGTGAAATTTAAAAGATTAAAGCATAACACCTAAAATAAAGTTTTAGCTTTTATTCTCAAATGCATTTAGAAAAAAAATGTATATAAGACAATAAATGGCTAAACTTTGTTCGTCACTGAACTCCTGTTTAGTTGTATCACCAGTGTTTCTGCGTTTGGTTTACAGCCATGTCTCATGGAATCAACAAACTTATGACATCTTTGAAAAGGCTGCATTCCTCATTGCATGGCTTTTCTTCAAAACCAGCATGTTTGATATAACCCAACAGCTTTCCTGTTGGGTTGATGTCCTGGAATTCATCCGACCGCTCCATGCCGTTGATCTAGTTAGTCGTGGAAAGTCGTGGCTAGTTAGTTTAAAGAAAAATGCTGTTCTCTTACTGGTGAATTTGGAGTCATTGTCCTTCTGAATCTGATGGGTTAAAAAGGCTTTACGCAATAACGTGCGATAGATTACCATACCATTGATGCCTGTGCCACTATGCTTACCTCTGTACTGTGGCTTGAATTCAGTGTTTGGAGGTTATCCAACAAACAATTTGCAGGTCATTGTCCCAAAAAGAAAAATCTTGCCTTCGTCAGCCCTCCAAAGGCTAGTTGTTTTTTGTCTGTTTTTTTTGCTCTGATTTGAACATTTTTAGTGTGTCATCTTCTCAACTATGGAACTTTGTGGGCTGCACTTAGGCATTTTCTTGGAGGTAACTGTAGAGCTTCTATTCTCACCCTTGAGATGGTCATTGTTTTTGTTTTTCTTTACTATTTCGTCCACTGAAATGGTAGGTTTTCATTTTTCTAGCTTATGTTTCCAATTTACAGCATTTCACATTATTTTTCTGACAATTTTCCCTTTTTTACAGTTCGTCTACAACTACGTATTTTACTCAACATGTGCAGCATTTGTTGCCTTGATCCTTAAAACCATTTTAAGGATTTTTTAATGAACTTACTAACTGAAAAAAACACTGCTCCATTATTGATTCAATCACAGAATCAGTCGCTTTCATTTTACAACTGATGAGTCTGTTACTTCTATTACTCTACTACGCCCACTTGTGAATTATGTCTTATGTTGAAATCTGATTTCTAGCAAAATCAGATTTTTCAAACTAAACTAATAGGTATGTACAACCTTAAATCTGTCTGTGTTTATGCTCATATTTATATTCGTATTTTGTATCATTAATGTTGGTTCTGGTTGCGTCTTTTTGGCCTCTACAGAAAAATTATGACACCAGCAAGAACAACAAATTAAAGTCTAACTTTAGCTCACTGTCCCAGTGCTTCGACTGTGTACATACAGTACGTGTTTGAAGTTCATTTTCAAACGTCCGAGCTAACCGAGGGGCGCTTGGTTTACAGTTTCTGCTGCCACAACAGTCTCAGGAGGAGAAACCCACAAACAAGCTGAACCAAGCACCCCTCGTCTTTTTATTATTCCACTATTTATAATGTATGAAACTACTGTTTTTCCTGTGGTCTGTTTGTTGCACCCCAGGACCAGAGATATGAAGAGGATGAGTTCTACCGATTTCACAGTTGATTTTTTTTAATTGTTTTTTTGTATTATTTAATGCCAAGGAAGGTTTATTCCAAGTTTAATTATGAGCTCCACATTGGTGTTGGCGCCTGAACTCCTCTGCTGCATGTCTCTGGCTGTGGAGGACAGACCACGGAGCATGTGAAAACAGAAACACCTCAAGCTGCTCTCATTCACTTGAAAAATCATATCAGTGTACTGATCCTTTTTTTTGTAACTCAGAGGTTTACATGGTTATTGTGCTGAAATTAATTTAGAAATATGTACAATTTTCCAAGCTGCATGCTCATTTTCCACCCAAAAGAGGCTCTGTTGAACTTTTTAGTTTAGTCCGTTGAGCACTCGTCTTCCTTTACAGAACAAGCAGACTCTGCAGGCATTCAGGAGGTGTTGGAATCCCCCCCCCCCCCAACAACATAGAAAAGTCAGAAAATAACACTACGTGATCATGTTATTAAATGATTGAGCACCCTCTAAATTTATTTGGCACCTCTTCTCTTAAACATTTGTACAAAAATCCGAAAGATTTGACAGCACTTAGATTTTTTGATTATTTTCTTACTTAAAGATGAAATTATGACTCAGATTTTCAATTAAAATCTTTCTTTTAAAGAGATGCTCTAACATGGTTCTCAGGCCCAAAGCATCACTTTTCCTCTAACGTACTTAACTGTGAGCACAAATTGCTTCTTACAAAGACTCGTTGGCCTCAAAAGGACAAGGATAGTAGCCATTTTCTCCCAACTTATCGTATCATATATAAGATTTTTTTTAATGGCAAGTGCTATTGTCTTTCCCCTTCTGAAGTGTGGCCTCTGTGCCGCATCTAATTTGGACCTCAGAGAAACAAAAACAAAAAGATTTCTCCTTACTAAATATCTGCAGCTCATCGATTTTCAAGTTCAAGTTTTTACACATCGTCCCTAGAGGTGTCAATAACAGTAGAGGGCGCTGTTTGTGTTTCAGAGCCCATTTGGTTTAAAGTTTAAAAATATGCCTTAAATCTAAGGATTGTCATTCAGTTCTAGAGTTCAACACTTCCTGAAACAGTTTAAACATCATGAAGGATCCAGAAATATGTTCTGTATGTCATGAATGAAGCATCTAGTCTCTGAAGTTGTGTTGAATGTGTTAAACTTTATATGTAAATACTTCTATGTACAAATGAACGAATAAAGGAGGATCTTTATGGGGTTGAGGTCGAGATACACTGAACCACGACTGGTTCATTGCTCCATGCACACTGTGAAATTTAGATTAATTTAATGACTATATAAAATATGGGCATTTTTCCTTAGAAATGTGCACTATACAGTGCAGAAGTCTTTAATTTTTTAGCTGAATATATTATCTCACAACAGTTTTTGTTTATAATTTTCCTTCTTAAGCTATTATAACAATGGTAAAAACAAAGGCCATTGCAATGTTTGTAATGCATTTTCAAAACTGTTATATTTCAAGTATAAGCAAGCTTTATTTTATTTTTTTACATTGTTATTTATTGTTTAAAACTTTGACAGAAATTAAATTAGTATAATCGTCATATTTAATTGAACTGAAAGTAGTCTAAAGTAAACATAAAACTCATAACTGCATATCTGTCATGCCCTTTTTGAAGCCAACACATTACAATTATAACGATATTTATATTTATATCACTTCTGTTGTATGGTATGGAACAATAAAACACTGATTGTGAGAAAAGAAAATGGTTTGGAGCTTTTCTTTCAGTTGTCGTTTTCAGCTTTCACTCCTTTGTTCTTCCGGTATCTGAAGAAATATATTTAAACCCATTTAATTTATAGATATGTGAACGGGCTTGATAAAAGGAAAAAAAATATTCCAAATAAGCCATAATGATAATTTTTATATAAATAAAGACTCTACGTTTTTGCTTCAGATTCCACGTTTCAATACAGCCTTCAAATAAAAGGAGAAATTGGGAATTATTTTTGTTTTTCTGAAGGAACACAAAACAAGACCTTATCAGTTCTGCTGGGGGCTTTTTATCTTTTAAAAAAGGAACATCCACCAATTGAGGGGTTTTTTTACCACTAGGTGGCGCCAGTCACCTTTCTATTTAACATTGTTCCCCTCAAAGACGAGTTTTGGCATAGCATTTAAAGAGAGATGCATTTTTAACCGATTTGCTTTTTTTTGCACCGTTTTTTTTTTCAGCTTCTCTAAAATATCAGTTCCTCCCCTCTGTTCCTTTCATTTATAACTCTCTCTTCTATACCCATTTATCCTTGTGGCGTCATGTGGAGGGGCTGGTGCCTATCTCAAGCAGTCATTGGACAGGAGTCTGGGTACTGTACACCCAGTCAGGGTTTTTTGACTCTCGGAGGAAGCTGGAGTACCTGGAGAGAAAGCATCCATGCATTGCTGGAACATGGACACCCCAGGTAGAAAGAACCCAAGGTGAGTTTAACCCGTGGACCCTCTTGCTGCAAAGCAACGGTGCTATCCACTTTTGATGGCCGTAGATGTAGGTTAATTTTCCTGGACACTCCCTGATTAGGTGTTCCAGGCACGACCCAGAGGAAGATCCAGGACACGCTGGAGGGACACACTCAGCTGGTCTGGGAGCACCTTGAGAGTCCCCGTAGTGAAGCTGGCCCAAGTAGCTGGGGAGAGAAAAGTCTGGGTGTATCTGCTTAGGCTGCTGCCATTGTGACCCGACCCCATATAGATAAATGAGGGATGGAAGTTATTGTTGCATCTGGTAAAATTACGCCTGTTTTTAAATCATTGTCCTCCTGAAATGCCCACTGACTGACATTTGTATTTAAAATGCCCTGACACTTTACTCCCAGGTTCTTTTCGAAGACAAACAGGCCCACAGCATCACAGATCTACCACCATATTGAACAATACGCCTGGTGTAAGAGGCAGCAGGTATATTTATCTCAATAGTTAAAGTTTAGTAATGCAAGTTCATCCATTGTAGATAAGATCGACGAAAGTACTTAAACGTTGCAGGGTAAAAATCATGTTAATGCAATTTTTTTTTTACAAAGTCGTAGCTGAACAATCAAGTTTCCATCGTATAAAACCCACCATCCAGTCCTGAGCTTCAAGCTCTGGATTGACTATAAAACTGAACAAACACAAATCTCAGGTTTTTGTAAATATGTAAATTGTGTTTATTTGGTGTTTGACAAATTGAAAACCAGAAAAACATAAATAAATAAAAAAAAAAAGATATATATAGTATTAATTCTTCATATTAAATACAGAAGTCATGTCTGCACTAAAACTTGGCCAGCAAATAATTTAAATCCTCTTGGCTAATGTTGTGACATAATGAATTTTTTTTCTGCTCTGGGCTTAAAAACTGCAAATTACATCACATCTTGTTGCTTCACTGTTTACCAGTTATTTTACACAATTTTTTACAAAAATGTCAAGCATTTTCTGTTTTCCATGCAATTTCACAACAAAGCATGAGGAGAAATCAAATTTCAGTCCTGTTGATAAAACGTGTTACATGCATAATGTGATATTTGTGCGTTAGTTGCAGACTGATTTATTTATCTAATAGGTAAATGAAAACATAAAGCTTTCTAGAGCATAAACACGGCTTGGTTGAACACATTATAACCAATAAACATCCTCTACTTTAGCTATGTGCCACTGGGTGGCGCCAAAGTAAACTTTATAATTATTATTATTATTATTAATTATTATTTTAAAGACTCCATACCGTCTTTATTCTAGAAACGACTTCTACAAGGATGTTTTAGGCTTTCAGAGAGCACTTATGGATGTTAACATTATACATCTCTGCAACAGATCTCATCAAACAATGGGATAAATGAGTGAAGGAAAAATATGACTTTCATAGCATGTTTCATCACTTTTATTTTATGATTTATCTATTTTTCGTCAATTAGTTTTCATCAAGCTTTAAGAAACCTTGAGCAAGCTGCTCCATTTTTCTTTTTCATTATTATTTTGAGAATCTTTAGCCTTGCTCTGTTTTAGCCATGTTTAAGATCATCTTCAATTTTAACCTGGCTTTGTGTAAACTTTACTTCAAAAAAATAAAAAAAGTGTTGTCTCTGTTCCTTATATAAGCTAAGCTGCAGAAAAATAAGTGTATGTCCTGTTAAAAACAACTTATGTTGCTACTTTTTAATCTTCAAACAAAGATTTCTTTCATTTTATATCAGAGTATCAGCTGTCAATTGTCCACCAGATAGCGTTGCTGTTCATTTGTTTAAAGTATGCATCAACATTTATCACATAGTTGGGCTTTTATGTCTTTTCTGTCAAGTTTTTAACGTATTTTATACAATTATTTTTTATGTTCCTTTTTTTTCATCAAAATCCCCCTTTTAATAATGTTATTTCTGTGGATATTTTGAAGCAAATTACCTCTTTTAAGTGAAAAAAACAACTGTTTTACAGCAGGTTCTAGGAATCTGACAATTTTTTTTTGTCCTAAGTATCTCAACTGTGAGGATTTACTTACTTTTTCAACTGACAGTATGAAGACATGCCTCATGTATCAAAAGTAATCTATTGTGGGAAACCACATTGGTTTCTGTAGAGTTGTTTTTAGCAGAAGTAGCTGTGAAGTTCATTTCTTTGTCAAAGCAGACGTAATGGGAAATGTTCATGCATGCGATGGTACCGAAAGGAAACAAACATGAGAGAAGTGTTGATGTTCTCCACTTGATGTGCTTATTGCTGCCCTAGCAGAATGATGTGGTGCATACAGATGCATCTGATAAAAGATAAACTGTTGGGGATTGGTTTAATAAAAGAAGATACAATTATGTATTTTAAAAAATTTGATTTATATCAGAAAAAAACATCCTCCTTCAGCACTTGAGCTCAGCTAGATTTTGCAGATGTCCCTTCCGCCTTCAGCTGCTCAGCAGGACAATGATGTAAATGAGGAGCAGGCAGATCAGGATGAGTGTGAAGTTGACAAAAAGCTCCTGCAGGTTCCTCTTGGCCTGGGGGTTCACCTCGATCTGAGATGCTCGACGGATGGCCGACTTGGTCATGTGCTGGACGCGCTCCATGAGGGCGGCGGCAGAGGGCTGGACTGGTGGGGTTTCAGGGATCAGGAGCTTGAGGCGGTTCAGTCCGGCCGCTGATGCCTGCTGATGCTGGATTGAGCTGGAAACGGGAGACCCTCTTGTCTTCTCTTTTCGGCAACTCTTCACTAGGTTTCATAAGAAAGAAGAAAAAAAAAAGGTAACATTCTGGTTTTCGGAGTCACACTCACTTTTCACTCATGCTTTTCATTGACAAGTAAGCAGCCTCTCTAGTGCGATGTTGAGGTTGAGATATGTGACCCCTCTGTCCTTCGGCACAGGGTGCGACGATAACAGAGCTGCAAATGGGCGTCAGCTGAGGCCTGATGAAGTGTTAATCTCTGCTCTGCCTGGAGAAATGTCAAGACCACAGAGTGCTGGAGCCATTGTTGCAAGCTGGTATGTAAAGGGACAAAGTGCTTGGTGATAGAGAGCCTACAAGGCCAAATTGTGCTTTACGGTGGTTTTTGTCATTTGAAATAGGGCTTTCCTGGGATCAAAGGTACAAGGTTACTGTGGTTCCTTTTTTTTTTTCTTTCTAATTACGTGTCCTGTCTAGCAGTTTGCCACTCAGAATTGGTGTCTGAGTACCATGTACAAGCCCAACAGATTTACTTTCCCAAGCAGAGTATTACTGTAACACTCCACTTGATGTATATGTATTAAAAAATCTTTATTAGAGATTACTGAAGGTTCAATTTCCTGAAGTCATGGACACGAAACCGAGAAAAGAAGGAAGAAAGGAAGGTGAAGAAAAGAAACCGCACCAGCAGAGGCGCGAACTGACGACACAAGACAGGGAGGTAAACAAAGAACACAAGAAAACATCCCAGTCCTCCGCCTCTGCCGGATGGCGGAGAAGCGGTAAAACAAAACAAACAAAAACAACGAACTGAACAAAACCACACCAATAGTTCAGATCCAGTAATACAAATTAAGAATTACACATTCACTACACACAAGCATGGATTAATAAACACAATACTAATGTTTCTGTTAAGCTCCCGGTAAAAGCTAACTAATGACAATAACCTCAGCTCAAGATATGTCCGTACACACCAATGTCCCCACACCTATGTGTGTGTGTGAGCATGCAGGTCTGAATAAGGTTTCCCCATGCAGGTGATTGATAGCTGGTGTAAGGAACCGTCAATCCGTCATACAGGAATCGACACAGACATGAAGGAGGCAGGAGACGCATGCATCCAGAGTCCCGCAGAGCGTAGAAGCCGCAGGCGGACCAGCGCAGAGCCGATCACCCACCAAGAGAGGAACAGATGGAAGCCCCAGGGGAACACCAAGCAGCCGCAATGCTGGGGCCCCGAGAGATCGTAGGGATGAGCGCCCAGCCAGCACCTGGACATCCAGATCTACCAGATCCCGCCCCATGCAGAGCGCCAAGATCTGGGGCCCAGCCAATACCGGACAGCCCCCCCAGATGAACCGACCAGGCAGTAGAACTCGTGGAACTGGCAGGAGCTTGGGCGCCGGGCACGGTCCCCACCGATCCACCGGACGGCACCAACCTACTTACAACCCCGGCACCCCCATAAGAGGTGCCCCAGTCAATCCAAGGAGGATGTCGGCCCGAAACAGCGGCCCCCCGACACACCAGCCCACCCAGGACCAGCAAGGCATGCACCAGGACCGAGCCGGGCCGCAACCGGGACCCCCGGCCCCAGGCATCGAGAGTCATCATCGACCAGCGGGTAGGACCATCCATCACCGACGGGGAGTGACGGAGGGGAACAAGATGCACCAGGCCAGAGGGCAGCCAAACACCCAACCTGACAAGTAGACATAGTCAGACAGAGACACTCATCCCCCCTTACACCCCAACCCCGCCCCCCCAACCCGCCGTCCCAAGCGCACCCCGTTCGGGAGAACGCCTGTGCTAGATGGTAAAAGCCTCCCTGCTGAACTCCTGCAAGGGTTTAAAGTAGGGATGCACCAATAATGGGTATTGGGCCAACACTGCTCTTATGCAGTTAAAGTTAACTGATACCATGAGCCGATACTTCAATATGAAAACTCTGCACAAAAAAAAATTAACAGAAAATGTTTTGCTTTTTACTTGTAAATTAATTTTTCTGGTCATTTTTATTATTTTTTATTATCTAATTTTTGTAATTTTTGTAACAAGCAGAGAAGAAAGTAAAAATGGCATTCATTGCATTTCTTTTGTGTGGTAGAAGTATCGGTATTGGTATTCTGTATCGGCAAGTACTCAAATCCAAGTATCGGTATTGTATCAGTTTTTAAAAAGTGCTAAAGATTTGCCTCTTTGTTAAATGCTGCTGCAGTTGGACACAAGAGGTGATAAAACCTCCACCTCCACAAGATTTCATCACTTCTATTACATGCTTTCACTTTTCCTCCTTCCTTCCATAATCTGCCTTTAACTCACTTGACTTAGCATCTTATCATCTCAGGTAAAGTTCAAGAGCAGGAGGTCTTCTATAGGAGGACACTAACAGGAATTTACTTTTGAGCCCCTGATAAATGACAATAAACACTAGCTCCGTAAACTGGAACCTGTTTTATAGCAGAAAGAGACTCTCGCTTCAGGTCAACACGTTTTGGTTTCCACTAGATTCTGTTAGAGATTACCCCGGTCTTGGAGGAGGAATTTACTTCAGCACGCAGAACATTAATGCTGCCATTTATGGGATTTTCATTCTGTCCTGGAGGAAAACTTGAATATTTAACTCTCATTTCAAAAAACCTCTCTCTCTCTCTTTGGATATTTTTTTGGGATATAAAATATGTTGAGCAGTACCTGGCTAAGATTGCACACTCAAAAGATTTTGAGCCTTTCATCTCAAAACTGTAGCAGCATTTTTAGATCCTTATTTTGTTTCCTTTCTTTTCAAAACCTGCAGAAAGATAGCTGTAATAACTCAGAAAGAAAGTAGTTTACACTCAGCTACCTTAAACCTACAGTGTTTTCAAAAGTATTATCTCCCCTTAGCTTGTTTGCATATTTTTCTAAGGTTATAGCCACCAACTTTAATGTATGCTATTTTGGGTTAATGTGGCATGTCAACACAAAATATTGCATAATTGGGAAAAAAAGATTGAAAAGAATACATGATTTTTAATTTTTTTATAAATAGAAATCTAAAAAGTGTGGCATACATTTATATTTTTGAGCCCTTCCAGGCTCAGTTTTTTTTTTAATAGTCACAGACTGTTTTTGCCAATTCTTTGTTTAACAGCTCAAGGTCAGTCAGATTGGTTGGAAAACATCTGTGAACATCAATTTTCAAGTCTTTCCATGAGGTCAGGTCTGGACTTATACTAAGCCATTCTAAGTATTGATCCAAACTGAGTAGCACTGCTTGTTGAAGGTTGTGTTCGGAAACCTTCCTCCCAGTCCTGAAGCTTTTGAAGAATCTAACAGGTTTTCCTTCAGTATAATCATTCCATTCGCTCACCAACTCTGACCCACTTCTTTCTTGTTGCAGATAAGCATCCCCATAGCATAATACTGCCACCACTCTTTGTTACTATTAATTTTACATCATTAAGTCACTTTAAAAGGACCCTCTTGAGTATTTAAACTTTTTGTAGGTATTTTTAGTCCTGGCGCTATCTAGTGACTTCTAATCTAGCAGCATTCGGCTTTCTACTACCCAAACATAAATCCCAAAAGTCATGTAACAAGAATAATTTTTTTATTATTCACCACTTTTCTTACTCTGCCCTAAACTGTTTCCTTGTCATCACTTGGTTCTTTGGTCTTTTATTTTGCGCCTCTCGTGTTTCAGATGATCAAACCAGCACAGCTGCTCTGTCTGCAGGCGTTGCTTCGTCCGTTATTAACAAATAGTAAAAAGCAACGCAGGTGGAGAAATCGCAGCAACTGCAGCAGTCAGGCGGCTCACGGAGGATGGCCAACGTGAGAGGCTGCCCTCGACTCTTCCTTCAACAGTAAGTGAGGTTGAGCGACGTTAAATCGTCCTGATGCTCTGAGAAGCAGTCAGCAGTCTACTTAGAAAAACAGAGACCGAAGCTGTTGCTGTCTGAGAACAGCGGGATTTGGGCTGACCCCGCCATTTTTCTTTGACCTGAACTTTCTAATTATAACTGATTCTAGCCACAAGCCAGGGGACAGGAAGGACATCAGAATACCCAATAAAGGCTAATTTTCTGTTTACTGGTGCAGTTCACCAGATTATTTTTTTATTTATAGTCCTGGTATTTTAAAGAGTACTAATGATTTTCCTCGAGCCTTTTGGGGGGGCGGGAACAGGTCCACAGCATCACAGATCCTCTATCCTTATTGTTAGTGGACATAAGGGCTTCATATTCAGCTTCAGCTTCAGGCCAGACCCACTTGGACTGTCTCATCGGACTAAAACTCAGTTTTTGTTCATGTCCCAGTAGCTTAAAGCAAACTTAATCTGTTTACTTTGTGACTGTAAAAATATGTTTTTTCTGATACGTTCATCAGGTTCATTTTATGCCAAATGAAATGGGATGTGAACCTTTAAGTAAAGGTCCACTTTTGTCTCTTCAACTTCTCTTCAGACATTTTTCAAATTGTCTGAAAGTTTTTTGGTAGTATTTTTCGTATTTAAAAAAAAAAAAAAAAAATTATTATGACCTCCGACCTTTACCGTAGTTGCATTGTAGTTCACCGGGCTGCTACATGAAATACTTCAAGGCAACAGCTGAGTGTGACAAAAGTCTAAAAGGATGGATATATACCTTTTGTTATATCAGTGTTATATCAGGGTTATCTGATCTTATTTTTATATTTGCCCTTTAAATAAACCAAAAAAATAAAAAGCAGCTGTAAGTTAAATAAATTGGTTTACTTGGTCACAAGTAATTTAATTAACTTTATCCAAGCGACTTTATTAAGTTTTCCATGTAAAAAAGTAAATAAATTAAGTCTGATTCATTTAATTCAATTACTTGTGTTCTATTGACTTAATTTATTTACGTTTAAGGTGCATTTTCTTTTTCATTTTTGAAAGAACAGTCCCCCCCTCCATGTGGCTACTATCTCTGCCTAGGGCTACATACTTTTATTGCGACAAACAACGCCATATCTCTTCTGATTAGATACTCTGCAAAGTTTCACAGAAATGTTTCCATGCCGCTCTGATCTGAAGCACCCTGAAGACTCCCGAATGCCAGTCATTCCTCTGGTGTGACTTTTATCTGCGCGGGTGTGAGCACATGCAGCTGTTGTGTTGAACAGACACAGGTACAAACGCATCCAAAAGAGATTTCTGCGCTTCACCTACATAACGTTCAGTGTGTTCTGTCTGTTGTGATCAACCTGACTGACTGCTTGGAGGTATGTAGGTTAGACAGATCCGCGCACGTTTTGATGCCGACCTAATATTCAATCTGGGGCACCAGCTGTCGAGCTAATTCTGCACACCAAAAATTTAAATATTGATCAAAACTGATGATAGAAAATGACAGGAAATGTGTTCAATGTGGAGCATAAATTAGAGTATAAAGAGCTGTTCTTTATTTTTAGCACCCTAGAATATTTTTGAATTAGATCACCATTGTAATATCAAAGATGATCTCACCAATTTGAATATTAATAAATCATGAATTTACTATGATTGACTACATTATTTTTTAGTTCAGTTTGATCAGTCACACCCAGGTCTAATTATATACCTGTTGAATCTGACAACATGAGGCATGCCAAAAAAATCTGAAAAAGTAACATGCCAAGTCCTGATCTAAAGAAATTCAACAACTGATTATCAGTTTTGAAAAGGGTTACTCCACTGGACCTCAGTGAGAACCATTTTCCACAAATGGAGAAAGCATGGAGCAGTGTTGAAGCTACTCAGCAGTGGCTGATCTGCCAGATTTGCTCCAAGAGGGCATCGATGATTCATCCAGGAGGTTGAAAACATCTACAGCTTCACAGGCTTCAAATGTGAAAATGACACTGGACAAAAACGGCATCTATGTGAGAGTTCCAAGGCCAAAAACAACCTCTGAACAAAAAGCCACAAACGTCTAACATTGTGGTAATCCGCAAGACTCCTAGGACGCAAACTAACCTTTCTGAGCTCCTGTGCCTTATAACATCCTGTGAGAAATTAACAAAGATTTCCAGGATAAGAACTTCACCACAATCACCATAATGTCTGAGTTATGGTCCAACATGTCCAACTATCTGTCTCTGTGGTTATGTAGAAGAACGATCAGCCAAAGCAAACCAGCAAGTGCATCTTTGAATGGCTCACTTTAAAATGGTTTTGTTGGTGGCCTAGTCAAAGTACAGACTTAATTTGCCATAGTATAATATTAAAAAGAGATTTATTTTGCTTCAGAAACGCTCCAGTGTGACTCAGTTGAAGCAACTTCGTAAAGAAGAGTCAGCCGAAAGGCTCTATTATTTTTTCACATAGAGTCGGGTTGGTTTGGATACTTTTTATCCCCATAATTAAATAAATAATCTATTTAGATTATATTTGAGTGATATTACAACGTGCTTCCAGATCTGAAACATGAAGTGTAACAAAAAGTAATCTGGAGGAGAGGCTGAACAATTTTCCACAGCTCAATAAAAATGTTCTCAGCTTCTATGTTTGGCTGAAAAAACTAAATGTAATCCTGCAATAAAAGCTAAAATTGGTTTAACTCTACTATTTATTATTCATTTGTTTTAGTGTTTGTGGAGGTCCATCTGTGATCTGCTCCAACCTCTGGGGTCATTTGGGGATAATACGATAGGGAGGCTCTAGCTCCTCACAGGACACAACTAATCAAAGCAAAACGCTCTTTCTCCAGTTCCACTATGAAAAGTCATATTTATCCAATAGAATAATGCAGAGTTAAAAAGCAAAATCTAATATAATTTCCTTTCCTTATGAATTCAGTGATTAGATTCAGCTGATTTGGCTCTTTATTGCTCCAAAATAAAATGATGTGCTCAGTTTGGGAATCCAGGGAGAGAGTGTTTATCCCTCTGGGAGGTTCAGTCCAGTTTCCACCTCCCTGCTGCTCCTCACTGCACAGTTCTGTCTATTGTATCTGAACAATGACTTTTTTACAAGAGGAAGTAATTCCTAGTGTCCTCGTCGGCAATCTGAACATTAAACATCGCTTCATTTTATCACCAGAGTAGGATAAATAAAGTCTATAACTACTGTTATTAATATGATTTCTCCTTTTCCAACTCTTCCATCCTTGAATCCTAGGGAAATTTTTAACTTTCACCAATTCAGAAAGCCAAAGTTTGTAGAGGATGCTGAGTCTTACCTTGCAGATGAGAGCGGAGCCTTTTAGAGCCAGGGACAGTAATGTCAGATACGCAGTGCTCTCCAAGGCTGAAAACACTGTGAGAAAGAGACAGGAGGAGCAAAGAGGAACGCAGAGAGGGAGGCAGGACATCCCAGAGAGGCTTTTAGGAGAGGCAGGATACCAAATTTGTATTTGCTGAACAGAACATGTTGGACTCAGGCAGCACTGCTCAGTTAGATTGTTACTTTTAGCTCATTTGGGAGAGAGCAAAAGGGACTTCATGACTTAGAACTAAATATTGTGAATAATGTTCACAAATATACACTTTAAAGCAATATTGACTGATTCTCTCATTATATATAGGGGACAGTAACTTAAACATATGCTTGAATCCAAACAGTTACGACGCATATCTGCACTAATTAGTGAAGACCAAGGAAGATAGCGGACGGGTCGGGGAGAAACCTGTAGAGGTTACATTCAGAATGCAGAGCTCCAACATTGTAGATCATTCATCTTCACAGTTAAAGTGTTAGCAGGTTAGAGCTGATGGGAAGGTGGATGGAGCTAAATGGATGGTGGTTCCGTGGACACCTTTCAGCAACACAATTACGGTCCAGCCAAAGTAAGAAGATACATTTAATGAAGTATTAGGAGGTTTAGGTGCTTTGCAAAAAAGACTGAACAAAAATGTATAATCGTAGATGTGCAAAGCCTCTAGAGACGTAACTCAAGACTTAAAAGTCTCATTCACTGAGAAACCATTTCATATTTTATTTAAAAATGATTGGTCACTCGGTTGCACATGCATGCCACATGTGAAGATTTTCTCCAATCCCAATTGTGTGCATTAGCCACAGAAAATAAATAGATGATAATACATTACCCATTGATCCACAGTCACCCCTTTATCTATATTTACATTGAGAAAAACATGTATCTTTTTATTTTTCTTCCATCTCACAAATATCCTAGACTTTGTGTTTTTCTACACCTCTAATGTAAACCAGAAAGAAAACTTAAAGGATCTATAAATGAAACAACAGCCAGCAGACAGAACATTTGACTTGGAATACCAATTTTTTTTTTCTTTTGGACTAATTGAAATAATTAGGTTGCGTTTCACTGCTAAAACTGACATGTTTTCGTCTAAATTAGAAAAAAAATCTTCCTTTGATTTTGATTTTTTGATTTGATTCATTAAAAAAAATTACTTCACAAAAATATTTTTATTTGACACATAAAACTTTAAACTACTTCAAGGTATTAATTTCTTTCAAAAAGATCAACCAAACCTTGAAGTTTCTCCTTATCTTCTATGTGACTTTCTTCTTGAAATTTCTTGAAAATCTTTTTTTTGAAATAGTGAAGGATTTTTTGCCTTCAAAAAGTTAATACGATGTGTGCATCATAGGTCTTATTGTCATCCTTTCATCTGAATTTCATCCTCATGTTCTGCTTGTCATAAATGGGTCACCATGTTTGGATTCCTCCCCTTTTGTTTAATAAGTCGGCACCATGTGAGCTGGGCTACGCTGACGTATCGCAGAGATCTCTGACAATCTGGCCCAAAGTCAGATTTCACCGCCCTATTGTCTTCATCCTCCTGGCACCCCTGGAGATATGCATGGTACCTCTGAACAGCTGATGGCACTTCTAAATATACAGTTTGACAATGACAGCACGAATAAACAGTCTGGAGAGTGATCCTTTGGGATACGGGTATTGTTGAGGCAGCAAGGACAGAATCCCCTCGCTTTAAGATTCACTGTCAGCTTAACATGCCGACCTTTTCGCAGATGTCTCTCATTTAGATCCACACTCTCGGGTTCTGATTATATGCATGTGTTTCGCTGTGTGTAGAGTCCTGGACATTGTCGGTTTCCAAAGGGGAAAGAAAAATTGAAGACGGGTTTCAAAAAAGTTCCGGAAAAAGTAAAAATAACCCCGATGATTTGTCCCAGGAAACATCCCAGCTGCCTTTTATGGAGTATCTGCACATAAACAGGCTGTCTGTCACATACAGGACAGGCATATTGTTGCCTATAATTGCCCACTTCTTCTCAATGGATACCCTTCACACAGATGCACTGATGGGGAAAAGTATTTATACCCCCTTACAGATTTCTTCTGCTTTTGCTTTTTGTTGCTCATTTTAGTTTTAAAAAAAAGTTGTCCAAGCTGAGATGGTTTTATGTGAAAAAGGAATAAATCAATCAAGCAAGTAACTGTCTTACAACATCCAGTAGGCTAAAAGATTTAAAAAACTCTTTGCACCATTTGAACCCCCCATTATTCCCAGGGGTTGGGTACCAAAACTCACCACAAATGGCTAAAATCCACAAATATTTGGGAACTCCTCTAAAGCTTATTTTAATCATTCATACAGGAAATACACATTGATATGCATTGATACACACAGTTGAAACTGTTTTAGCACTATCTCAGAAGCTTATATCTACAGTCTTCCTTATTTCCACTCTTGGGTGTACAGCGAACCAATGCCAAATAAAATAAAAGGGGCTCCTGAATTGGGTGCTTTGCAAATGGCAACCAATAACGTGTAAATTAGCATTGCTGCATTTCTTTAGAATATTTTTGGTATGGTCAAAGGAAAAAACTGTGAATACTTAGATTTCCGAAGAATAATTTGGAGTCATATTTCACAGAAAATTCAGCGAATAGTCGGGGGTACACCGAATATTAACTTAACCAGTTGAACCTCATTAGGCAGACAGTCCCGCCCCCCTTTGTGTCTCTCCTTGATGGACAGAGAAAGCTCTTTGAATCATCTTGAGAGCTGATCCACAGATGGGAACGTGCTGACAGACAATTTGGATCTTCGGGGTCACGCTGACAGATTGTAACAAAGTACAAAACAAAGAGGTGTGTATTAAGTGTGTTATACCATACCATACCATACCACTTTATTTATAGAGTTCATTTACACATGGTAACGAAGCCGACCTTAGTGCTGTACAGTAAGGCTAAACTAAAACAAGCTAAGAAGAGTAAAATACGCAATAAAATCAAATTTATCATACAGAGTAGAAATCCAGACAAAAACACTGACACAAACTGACTACTCGAGATTAAAATCTAAAGAGTAAAAATATGTTTTTAAAGGGGACTTAAAAATAGGAAGGGAGGGGCCAGTCTGACAGTGAAGGGTGAAGCAGCTGCGACAGGTACAGAGGAGCCAGAGCATGGAGGGATTTAAAAACCAATAATAATAATTTAAATTAAATCCTATGTGAGAATTTTCCAGGCAATAACTCTGATTAAACTGACTTGAAGTGGGACAAGAAAAGTATTTGACAGCCTCTGATTGTGCAAATCGACCCACTGAAAAAGATGAGCGAGGTCTGTAATTTTCATCATAAGTACACTCGTTAGAGAGAAAAATCCAGGAAATCACATTGTAGGATTTTTCAAGAATTTTGTTCTATAATTGTTTGAATATTTGGTCAAAAATATTTTATTGGTTAATCTTGGTTGGCAATGACAGAGGTCAAATGTTTCCTGTAAGTCTTCACCAGATTACACACACTGTAGCAGATATTTTGGCCCATTCTTCCATACAGATCTTCTCTTTTTTTATTTCAACGGCCTCCGCAGATTATTTCTTGATTTGAGGTCTGGAGAATGGGTAGGCCAGTCAAGAACCTTGAATTGCTTTTTATGTAACTGTTCCTGGTAGCTTGGGCGTTGTGTTTGGGATCATTTTCTTGCTAGAGGATCCAAACACATTTCATCTTCAATGCTGTCAGTGATGTGAAGAAGATTTTCCCAAAATGTCATGATGCACGATTCATTCTTTCCTTAATACAGATCAGTCTTCTCGTCCCCTTTGCAGAAAAGTAGCCCCAGTGTTTCCATCCTAATTTTTTATAGTGGATATGGTGTTCTTCGGATGCAACTCAGCATTCTTTCTCCTCCAAACACAACAAGTGCCGTTTATACCAAAGAGTTCTATTTTGGTCTCATCTGACCACATGACATTCTCCCAATCCTCCTCTGGATCATTCAGATGGTCTCTGGAAAACTTTAGACGGACCTGGACATGTACTGGCTTAACCTTGAGCGCTGAAGGATTTTGATACATGATGATGAAGTGTGTTACTAATAGTAACCCTTGTTACTGTGGCCCCAGCTTCCGTCAGGTCAATGACCAGTACTCCCGGTGTAGTTCTGGGCTGTTTTCTCACCATTCTCAAGATCATGTTTACCACACAAGTTGAGATCGTGCATTGAGCCGCAGGCTGAGGGAGCTTGTCAGTCCTCTATTTCCTAATAATTGTTCCAACAATTGATATAATTTCACCAAGCTGCTTTCCTATTGTAGATTGGCTCGTCTCAGTCTTGTGCAGGTGTACAATCTTGTCCCTGGTGTCTTTAGACAGCTCTCTTGTCTTAACTATGGCGTTGACAGGTGCCTTTAAACAAATAATAAGTTCAAACAGGTGCCAATAAAACGGGTAAGGAGTGGAGCATAGAAGAGGTTCTTAAATAAGTAACAGTCTGTGAGGGCCAGAATTTGTGATTGTTTGTAGATTCAAAATACTTATTTTCTGCACCAGTATATTAATACTTTTTTTTTTTAATCATACAATTTATTTTCCAGGATTGTTTTTTTCCTCTTACAGTTGAAGTGTTACTATGATAATATATATATATATATATATAAAACTCTATCATCTTTTAGGTTAGGCAACTTGCACAATCAGAGGCTGGCAAATACGTTTTTGCCCCACTATATGATACGCCCCTTTTGTTAAGATACAGTCTGTATATGAACACAGGCTCTCTTTATTATATTACAGAAAAATAAATATGTAAGTATGCTCTACACAAAAATACACAAATGCGGAACCAAAACTAGGTGGGGGTTTACTGTATATGAGTCTAAATAAGGTTACAAAGTCGGTTCTAAGACTCTAAAATCTAACAATAGTGAAAGCTCTAAAGGTCTCGCTTTCTTCCATTAAGGTCTGTGTTTATGATTCAACAACAGGATACTGGGCAAAGATATTTTGGAAAGACTATTTCCTTTTTGTCCCGTGTAAAACTAACCTAGCTTTTCATAAAGAAAACATTAGCGCTATGGTCAAATATAGTGGTGGTAGTGTGATGAAATGGGGCTGCTGTAATGGTTTTGGATGTGGACAAGTTGCGGTAATTAATGGCATAAAATGAAGAAGGAAAATGAGTGAGCTTGCACCTTCAGATAAAGTTCACTCATTCTGCAGCAGGACAGCAATCCAAACCAAAGATATCTGCCTTCACTCCACCAATATGCACTACGCTGTGTTGATCTATTATAAAATCCCACCAAAATTGAAATCTGCCGTTGTACCATGATTTAATGTGAAGAGGTTATGTGAGTATAAAACTGTTTTGAATGCGTTGTATAAGTTATAGATAAATCCATTCAAAGTTAAGATAAGTTAAGATCTTAATCATTTTTGTTTACAAGTTAAAGCCAAGCATTTTAGTAGTAATTAACCATTATACCATCTAGATGGACCACAATAGCAGACATCAAAAAAGTAGAAAACTGCGCTATATAAAGTAATACACATTTTAAATAGATGTCACATTTTCCGGTTTAAAGTGGGATTTGTTTGAGTCACTAGCTCAGATCTGAGACAACGTTGGGCTCATATGGTTTGCTTCTTTTTGTTTAGTGTGTCCACAATGGAAAGAGAGGGGGCTTGGATGTGGCCAGTGATTAGAATGATGGGCCCATAGGGAAGATTTACTGGAGGAACGTCCTGCAGCCCAGGAGGAGCGGAGGTGTTAACAAAATAAAACAAACAGCAGTAAAAGCAGCAGTAAAAGGTTGAAAACTAAAAATAACTGCCACTCCTGTGGTGCTGTGTCAGATCTGTTCTATGTGATAATAAACACAAACCAACAGTCTAAACGTATCTCTGCTAGTCTTTTTAAATCATCTTCTTCTTCCTGTTCCTTGTGACCTTGGGAAGACATTTATTTTTATAGCTAAAAGTAATTACACAACGTCTTCCAGGAGGAAAATAGTTTTCTTTCTCCTTGCTGTGTTTTTTCTTTCTTTTCTTTTTTTTTTCCCTCAGTCCCAGGATCGGTTCTGCTCTGCAGCCTTACATGGTGAAATACCACACAGCTCAGAGCCAGGCTGGAAAGAGAGAAGAAAAAGGCAGAAAACTGCTGTTGGCTTGAGAAGACAGATGACGCTGATAACGGACTAGTCAAAGACGGTTTGATCAGTGGTGATTAACGTGGCGAAATGCAGCTCATATAATGAAAACTAGGGATTTCCTGACTCTGCTGTTCTGAATCATGAAAGTTGAAATGTTCTGCTCATTTTCTCTTATGTTTCATCAGCCAGAATCAGAATCTTTGACTGAAAACGCTGCAGGGGGGACTTCTGTAACGGCGCCCGTGGAAATTAAAGCTTGACAAAGGGATAGAATAAACTGCAAGGAACATTTACAGGAGCAGAGAGCTGGTTTGAACAGGTTGATTGAGAATAAAAATGGAGGATTATCTTGGAGCCACACTTGCTGACAAGGAAGGTAAGAGAAAATAGACAGTCTCCTGCACACAACTCCTGAAGTCCCAGCAACTTTTCATTTTCCCACAGTTTAGTTAATACAAAATTATCCAGTATTTAAAAAGAACACGATATCTTTGGAAGAGTAAGAAAGGCCCACAGCATCACAGATCTGCCTTACTCAAAAGTGGGCATGACGTGTCTTTCCAGAAGTTCATTCTTTGTTGTTCAACAAACCAATCACACGCTTCCAGGTAGTATCCTGGATGAGTCGTTGATCCACTCTCGGAGTAAATTTAGAAGGCTGCCCTCAGTATTCACTGTGTTCTCCATTTTGGGATAACAGTTATCACTGAGGTTCACTGGAGCCCTAAAGCTTTGGAAATGGCTTTAGGTCTTTTTTAAGAATCCAACAACCAATTTGTCTCTGGGACAGCTGTTCAGGTTCTCCTTAAAGAGTAACTAAACCCCCCCCCCCACACAATTTTTTTTTTTTTGCTTATAAACTGCATAAATGCCTCTTTGCCAATACAATCTTTCAGTTGTATGGCATTTTTGACATTTTCGTGTGAACTTGTTAAATTCTACTTTCTTAGTGCTGCCGCTCTTGGTTATTGTATGGCCCTGCATTTGAATTCTGTGACACGCTCCATGACAAATTTTGTGAATTGGCGCTATATAAATAAACTGAATTGAACTGAAAACTGATAGTGAATCAAATAGATTTTATGTAACACTTTGGCTTTACCAATGTAGAGGCACTCTATAAATAGAGTATAAATGAAATTAAATGGCACGTGTCCCCCTAATAAAGATTTTTTGGTGAATTTAAATCTGCTTATCTTTCAGATGGCAGTGTCCAAAAATAAATATGGGGTAATTCACATAGATTTGAATATTCTTCAAGTATTGTTACAGAACTGCAGCCATCCTCTAGAGCAAATAGAGCTATCAGCAATGGGCTCGTAAAGTAAAGCACTTGGTAGAGATATGTTTCTGAATAAAGCCCGACATCATAACCTATTTATTCTACCCAATCACGTTTCATTTTGGATAGACTGATCTGACTGTGCTTTAAGTGGGACTCAAATAGGCTAGGTCATGGGTTCCAAGTGGGTTTGTCAACAATTTCCAATGTGGTCTCAGGCCGAATAGCGCTGATAGTGTTTGAGAAAAATAAAATAAAGTCAGGTTCGCGTGATCTAAAAATTCCCAACATCTGAGAGACGCTTTCATTCCACAGGCGAATGTGTTTAAGAAGGATCTTTGCTGACATCTTTGTGCGCATGCGCGAGTCGTTGCAGAAAGATAAAATTTACGGCAGCTACTGTATAGAGACGCAATGAACATTTCCAAGACAGTTACAAGATAAAATCCCCGATATATAACCACTTTAACATCTGAAAACCGGGAGAGCTTTAGAGAGGAACTTAAAATCGCAATTGATGGCCAAATAGAAGTTATTATAAGTCCCTTTTAGATATGTTAAAGACGTTTTTTGTCTGTGTCCTGGCCATAATTCACTGGGGAGATATTTTTTTCACTATTCCTAAAGCTTTCCTTTCAATAATAAAAAGTTTAGTTTTATTTATTTTTTAGATTATGTGGATTCAAGGGGAGTTGGGAAGATCTTTGCGAAACAGAAAGCTGTGTTTGTGCTAAAAGCGGAGGTCAGACGAGCAGAAACAGCGTGATTCACATCAACTGCCGGGAATTGCAAAGGAGAATTGCATAATAATCAACGTGACTGTAAAGCTGGGTAAGTCCTCATTGATCATTGTCCTTTATTTATGGAAATATAGTCGCTGTTGTACAATTTAAATTGTCCTGTGACAAATTTAGTAATTCTCTGGTGTCTGATCTCTGGCGAAAAACTGAATATTACCGCTTACACAGTACTTTTTTTTATCCAGTCTTGGAGAAAAAACATGGCGTCATGTTGCAGCTGATTTAGAAGCAGGTGTTTGGATAGGATTTACAGCTGCTGCTACAGCGTGAATAATCAGGTGCTGATAGCGGTTTGCGACATCTGTATCAGAACGCGAAAACAATATAACGTAGAGGATTTTAAAATACACAAACCTCATGTTTTTTTAAATAAACATTCTCTAAATAACAAATACGTGATCACAATTTAAAATAAATGATGCATATTTTTCAGAAAAGTGTATGTCTCCTTGTCCATGCCCTTTAGTCAATGGTTAGGCTACTAATTAATTCCTAGTTACTTTTGAGTATTATAATTATCACCTACTGACCTGTCTTGGTATGGCTGTAGTATCCGTAGTCTCAGTATGATATTCAATCAATACCTTTGCATGTAAGTGACTAGTTAAAAGCAGGGATGTATTCCTGAACAGGCCTAGCAGGCCTAGGGTCCCAAGAGCTCTGGTGCTCTACACATATGTGCTTCTGTAATATAGGCTTGTATTGGGTTTGTTCATATCATGTCTGAATAATGTCCATTTATAGCCACGAAAGTCATCAGAATCTTATAATGAAATGGACTATTTATCAAAATGTTCTCCCAGGGTAGCACACCCATGGATCTCGCTTAACATTACGTTGATCAGGGTATATCTTGATTTAGTCGCCTCCCAGGGAATAAAAGTTCAGGCTCAGGATTTTTTTTTAATAAGACCCCTCTGGTTTTACATGTGTGTTGTGCAACAATAGGTAGGTTTTTTGGCAGTGGGGAAATTATGAGTAAATACGCAGGGAAACTATTAAGATGATTACTTTAATGTAAAAATTTGTACATACAGGCACCATCCTGTGATCAGGGAAAAGAACTGCCATATAGTTCACTCAGTTTATAATTAACTATCTGGTAAGGCTAAGATAATTAAACAAAAGAAGAAATGAGTTACTGATGTTAATTGAAATGCAAGTTACTATATATGTATGTGAGATAATAAATGACTTTCCAAAATACAAGTTTATTAGCAAAAAAAACAAGTCAAAACACTTTAATCAAAAAATTAATCAGGCTACTAACAAATAACTAAATTACTAAGTAAAATAATAATGGATAATAAAATCCATCCACCAAAGTGAAGGTGGGTGGCGTTATTCATTTTTAATATTTTTAAAAAGAAACTGTTGGTCATAAACCTTTGAAAACAATGTTCATACCACAGGCCAAACAGCCTGTTTGTACCCAAACAATTGAAGGATCCTTACAAATGTAGCAAAACAGTGAAATAGACAATCTGGGTCCTTTGTAACATGTATTCTTGGGCCCTCTTTCAAACCCACTTTTAGCCCACCTGGAGCCTACATGGGACAACACATGTGAGGCCACCATGGAAACTGCTGACAAACCCACTTGGAACCCACAACTTCAGCCCATTTTAAATGGGCCCCACATGGAGTTACTGGCTGGTTAATTCAGCAACATTATTCTGAGGTATCACTACTCTTGAGTAAAACTTCTGGATATTCTTCTCAACACACGTCAGTGAATGAAGAAAAAAAACATATTTTAACCAAAAACAGGTTATGTTAAGGTGAGACTTCTTGTTTACATACTTTGTTCTAATCTTATTTTATATCTGCTGAGCCTGTTGATAGTGAATATACAGTAAACACTATATATACTCATTGAAAGTACTGTATCATGTTCCAACAAACAGGATTTAATACATTACCCACTGTAATGATTAGTTTCATCAGTTTTTTATTTAAAAATAGCTTAATTGCAAATTTGTTGTCCTTAAATTATTTTGTGAATATGGTATTTATTTGTATTAATTGAGTCTTTAAAATGTTAAACAAAATGATATAAGTTTGATATCATGTTAAAATATTACATCAAATGTTATGATGAATTAATCACTACTTTTTACTTTTACTTGAGTACAAATAAATTGAAGTAGTTTTACTCTTACTTGAGTGTGTCAGCAAAAGACCTTATTGGTTAGTCATGTAGTGATTATGCAGGTCACCACAATATAATTTCATATATTTTTAAGTAGGTCTATTTGGATTACAGTAATATAGCTTTAAAAAAGGTATTCGATGAATAATGTATACACACAACTCATGCTATTGAAGTCTTAGGAATCATGCTTTCTGAAAACTCCCAAATAGGTTTTACTTCACAGTCCTCCCCAGTCTGCAGGTATACCTGTTGTTTGGCATCTTTTTCAATCACTTTATTCTTCCACTCAATTATTCATTTGTATGATTTGAAACATTCCTATGATTTTATAATTTAAAAAAAAGTTGCATTAGTTCCTAGTAAATTTCATTTTGTCATGACTTTCAAAAGATAAACTGAATCATTTGTCAACATTTTTGACCTTATATGTTCAACCTAAGGTCAAAGATTTCAGTGGGCTTACAAACCAAACTGATCACTGTTGAAATCACACATCTACAGCTGATGCTTGACTAAATCAAAACACTGCAACCATCATGTCTCTTTGAAATATAACTAAGAAGCCAATAGTTGTGGTACAGAGATAAAAAAAAGGACTTTAAATAGTTTTACTGATGCACGACAAAATATAAAAGTAACCACTGCATTCTACAGTCATAACATCATTCCAGCACACCCCCATCTGTTTTTTTTTTTCTGAACCGTGCAACAACCCTGCAAAAAGCAACTGCTGTGGGATGTCCAAAATAACAAAGCCCCTGCACCTGATCGGTGTGATCCCGTCGCTAAAATAATCTGCCAAATCCAGGCCCTCCAAAGGGCGGCATTCCCCAGTGATGCTGGTTTATAATCAGTCAGATTCACAATGCCCCAGGCCTCTGGTGTCCCTAAAAATAATACTAAGCTCGTTCTTAGACATACTTGTCATTCATCTAAAAATAGCAACCCAGGTTGACGTTAAGTATTCATACTAACCTGAAATAGTGAGAATAGATTGCTTGCTTTGCTGCTTTACAGTATTCCTCATTATTCCTTTGCTCCATTTATCATCAGCACATGTAATGTTTACAAAAAGTTGTTTATTTTGTATTCCAGTCAAACTTTCTGATTAGTTTAGGACAGATCACTGTGGTCTAAGGCAGTGGTTTTCACACTTCACTGCATGTTTTAGATGTGTCCTTACTTCAGCTCACCTGATTTAAATTGATGACTAATTAACAGGCTTTTGCTTAACTGCAATTACCTGAACCCTGAGGACCAGGATTTGGGAAACAATGGTTTAAAGATGATAAAGCAAAAATGTGAAAAGGTAACTAGGCATGTATTTATGTAAATATACAGGCCATATGAAGAATTTAGGAAAAAGAATATTTTGAAATACATTATACTCAGTGGCCAGTTTAATACGTACATATTGCTTTTATCATTTGGACCCTGTTTTCTTTTAACTGTATTAATTCTTCATTGCATAAATTCAACAAGAAAGCGGAAAAATGTCTTGAAAATGTTGCCCCATATTAACCTGATTGGATGGGTCAGTGCAGAGTCAGTATTTGAACCAAAAATTGAGTCATGGTTAAATAAAGAACAATTAAACAGAGCCTGATCTGAAAACATTTCAGTGTGACAAAAAAGCTCAAACAGAAGGCATCTATAATCTTTATTCTGCAACACAAAAATCTTTGAACTTTGACAGAATGGGGATAAATATAGAAGAAAAAGTCGCACTCTATGCTCCAATATTGCGTTCCCCACCGATCGTTCAGCAAATAAATCAAAGTATTGCTAAACAGAGTACTCAGGCAGTAAATTTGTAACTTTGTTCCAGCTGTGAATTCAGGGAGGCTTACAGAAGCATGCTACACACAGCACAGGAGACTAAACATGTAACTAAATGCTCTTATCGGTGGCCTTCAGTGGAGCACAGTGTTCATTCTTTCCACTGATACAGTATTGTCATCACATCAGGTCTATAAAAAGACTCCCTATTCTAAACAGCAGCTTTAGAAAACCACAAGCCACACTGAAGTAAAATGGGTTGCTAAAAAAACATATATATATTTTATTTATTTAATGCCACAGACTCAAATGTTTAAAATGGTAGATAACAGTCAGCCATAACATTTCAATAAATAGTTAAGGCACTGACTTTGCTGGACTTCAGACCTGTTAACATCAAGCATCAGATCCTTTAAATTATTCATATAATCAATAGTTTATAATTTATACATCTTAATGCTTCCCCTCTGATGTATTGATATCTGAATACAACTCTTAAATCTGGATCACCTAACAGTTGAAACAACTGCTGAACCACTTTTGCAGTGTCCACATTGTCTTGAGACCCTCAGTTCCCCAGTGAAACTCTCAAGCTATTCTCTTGAGGATTCTAAGGCTTTCCCAGACCAGAAGTAATTTATAAAGTCTGACTAGCGAGTTAAGGGTCTTCTCCCATTAGGAAGTTCCCAGAAAACCTCCAAAATCAGGCCTCCAGATCAGATGCTCAAACGGCTATTGCTAACTCCTTTCAACAATGAGTTTAGACCTCAATCCAGAACAAACAGAGCTTCTCGGCCTGTCTATAAGACTATAAGGCAGAGGAAGCCCATTTCAGCCACTTCTGTCCAGGATCTTGCCAATTCGGTCATGATCCAATTCTCGTGACCGGATGTGAGGAATAAAAAAGTAGAC
This sequence comes from Apricaphanius iberus, assembly GCA_028564705.1. Lineage (NCBI taxonomy): Eukaryota > Metazoa > Chordata > Actinopteri > Cyprinodontiformes > Aphaniidae > Apricaphanius > Apricaphanius iberus. The sequence continues at coordinate 606,858 of JAPXFQ010002352.1, forward strand.
CAATAAAACAATACAATTCTGATTCAGCTATTTCTTCAGTATGAAAGACAAAAATATAGTATCAGATGAGGTCTCAAAATGTTCTATTTCCAGCTCCATTAAACCATCATTCAACAACAGGATACAGAGATACATGAACTCCTCATCTTGAGTTAGAGACCAACCAATAGAAAAGCGACCCATGTTCTAATCTAACACTATAGCCCTAGACCTTTATTAGATATTTGAAAAACATGGTGTTGCGATATTATTGATGAGTTTTGCCTTCTACTCACTCACCATTCTGTTTTTTCCCCAGTGTCAAAATGTCCAAACAACTCTCCCTGTGCTTTCTCTATCAGTGAGATCTTTATCACTTGTGGGCAGTGAAAGTTCACCCGAGTGGCCAGACATGTTATTGGAAAGCAGAATCTTTATTGCATGGCAGTTGAATTACTATAGGCAACCGATTCTCATCCACAAAAGAGGAAAGGTCCAGACTGCAACAGACCATCAGGTCTTCAGAGAGGATCTCTATGTTGGACCTTCCCTCCATTCAGGTCTTGTACTGGTCTAGGGTCAGAAAAAAGGTACCTATCTCTGCAGACCACACACATTCTGGAAACAAACAGTTGAGACTTTTAACTAGCGCTGTAACAAGTAACCACAGACATTGCTTCTTATAGCCAGAGTGCTAAGCTGCTCTGCTGTGAAACAAAACGGGAACTATCACAACCTGCCTATCTTGTTTCTTTTTCTTCATATAAAACAATGGCTGTAAATATTGTCCCTTTTCTCTTTTATTTCATTCCCTCTAAAGTTTACATGTTCATAATTTTAAAGTCTATATTCTGTGAGCACTTGAAAAAACAATCCTTATTTTGCACACAATCTTGGCCTATAAATTTGGTTCTGATTTTGATGAAGGCTGGAACCTTACGTTTCCCAATACATTAGTGGCCAAACCATCACTAGCTGAGCAGATTGCTGGTTTACCAGTTCTCTTTTCTTTGGTCTATTATTTGCACTCCCTGACCCCTGCATCATGACAATACACATTGGGAGAGTGCAAATATCTGTTTCCAATACCCAATTGTCATTGTAGGGGTTTCTGGGAGCTGGTGCCTGTCTCCAGTGACCATTGAGCAAGATCTGGGTAAAACTTGGATGGGCCTTCAGTTTATTATGAGATATGAAAGACAAGAAAAGATATGAAGATAGTTTATGGAGGTAATTTTTCAAGTCTCTAACTGTCACATTCTGGAAACCGTTACACAAAACCATTTATAAGCATCTTTTATACTCTTCAGTCACAGCAAAGTGAAAAAGTACTTTTTTTATAACTTCATATTCATTGTCTTAATGTTCTGGATGTACATTTAAATGATACCATCAATTATATCATGTGGGCTAATTTAATACTTAACTGAACAGCTGGTGCCTTGGAAGGCTCTGGTTTGCGGTCTCTTTGTTAACGAAAGACCTTTCTGCTCATCTCACCCAATGCAAGACTGAGGGTAATGTGGTTTGATGTAAGACAGATCAAATATCTAATTTATTGTGATTATTCCAAGCTGTGGGACTTGATTAACAGTTTTTGAGGTGCTCTGATTGGCTATTACTAGCAAGACAAAGGAGCCTGATTGGATGATAAAGGGTTGGTGGGGTGTTTTTGACTTATGTTTGGATGAGTTGGACTGGAGTAGTGGAAATATATCTGATCTATTTATAAAGGCCCATTTAACAGAAATGGGTCATCTGTGGCCATCACAGGAACACAGTGGACGTGTTAACGATGAGTAAACTCATCACAGATTAGGTTTGTGTTGGTTCATATCCATAACGACCTGCTTGTCCTTTTTACATAATTCCACAAAAAAAAAGTTTTACATTTCTATCTACACATTGGACATAATATCTCAAAAACTCTCCTGGACACTTTTCAACGTCTATGGATCAAGAAGTTTAAAATGAGGCTGGTTGTTTATGTACTACGTAGCCCTGATTCTAAAGTAGAGCGGTACACTATTATACAAGTTTTTTATGTGACAACTCAATATAGTGCCTTCACAGGTCAGTTTATTTATGGAAATTAATCTCTAAATCCAGCTGTTCTATAAAGGTCTCAGAGGTTCTGTAGAGATCATTAGGGAAAAACCAGCATCATGAAGACCAATAAACACAGTAGACAGGTCAGTGAAGAAGTTGAGGAGTAGTATTTTGCATAGTTAAGTTAAAAAACAAGCTTTGAATGTCTCAGAGTTCTGTTCAATCAATGATCTGAACATGGCTCCATTACATACATACCAAAATATTGTAGTCCACCTAAACTAACATTTTGGGCTGAGGGAACATCTCTGCCAAAGCTACCACTTCAACTTTAGGACAAATTACATAGTCCTAAAAGGGAAAAAAATGCCATTTGAAGTCACGGAAAACAAAAGAGGGATGTACTCTCTAGTCTGCTGTGGCTGTGTGTTCCCAAATGAGAGGGGAGTGGCCTAAGGGTCATAGCCGACTGGAAGAGTAAGTGCTCTATGACCATTTATGTTTTAAGCTAGCTTGTTTTAAAAAAATCGGCATAGCAGTTTTAAATGAAAATGCCATCAAGCCATGTTGGCAGAAAACTATTTAGGTGGCATAGCAAACATGTGGATGAGACGGTTTGATTAGAACGCACTGCCTCATTTTAAGGTCTAATAATTTTATGATTGCCTCCTAAAATATGCTTGCTATAAGTAACAATTTTTATTTTTATAAGTAAAACCAGAGGAAATGTGCAGTAAAAGAAACAAACCTTGACAGCACACCTATATGACAAGACAGGAAATAACCTTAGCGTTTGAAAGCTTTGCTCATCTAGAAGCAATGAGGACAATGCAGAAGATGGCTTCGATCTCTGCTGTCTCTGTGTTTCTCCTCTGCTCACCTTTTCACCGTCACCTCCTAATATTGGATTTTAGTTAATTTAATGGGAACTTAACAGATGAGCATAAATGGTGTATTTTGCTCTTTATTTCTCTAAATTTATATTTTCATCCCCAGGATTATTTTACTGATGCATTCAGATTTTTTTTTTATATACATTTAAACATATTTCTATAGCTGTTCAGGTTTTCTAGTTGATTTTAGTAAACCTAAAAGAAATTAAAAGATTATAAATGTGTTATTATTTGTGTTACACAAACCTGACATTTTAACAGTGTTGTTTAATCTTTTTACGTCTGTCTATGCCGTTTTGTATAGAATTAATCCTTTTTGGGGGGTGTTTGCATCTTGTCTTTCAGACTTGATTAATTTTGATGTGATTGAAACCTGTTGTCTTTTTACCTCCGCCAAAAAAGTTGTCTCTTGCCTTTGCGGAGGTCTGCACTCTCAGAGTTCTTTTTTAGTCTTTAAATTTTTCTTTCTGATTTTTGATTGTCTGTAATTTTTCTGCCACAGCATCTCAACTGGATTTAAGTCCAGACATTTGACTCGACCTCTCGTAAATATTTCTTTTTTTGAGCCATTCAGAGGTGAACTTACCAGAGTGCTTCAGCTAATTTTTTCTGGTATAAAATAAGGAGGTCATAGCACTGTCCTTCAGGATTATGCTAGACTGCTTATTATTTAATTAATTACTGTGTGAGGACCGTTCTGTCAAATATGTTAATAAACTATTAGATTAAGCCACCCACATGACACTAAACTCCAACCCCTCAAGTGATGCTCCTCCTCCCCCTCAAATCATAAACCCTACCCCATAAATCATGATCCCTCCCCCGTGTACAACCGTGCATGCACAAGAAGGGCAATTTGAGCTGAGGACCTTCTTTCAGCAACAGTGCTACCAGTTGTTCCACTGTGCAGTCCACAGCGTGGTCGTAGTATGCTAAAACACACAAAAAATACCTACTTTGTATTTTTGTTTGAACGTTTCACAAGTAATTTAAAAATTAGCTAGGAATATTCTAATTCTAAATACAAAGTATAGCAAGCTGAACCAGACGTTTTACTTTGCTACAACAAAGTCTGTGATTAGATTTCAGAAAAGTGATGAAAAAAAGCTGGGGGAAAAAAAGTGTGGAATAAAGAATTTGGCAGCCACTGATTGGGCATGTTATCCCACTTGCAAATGCATCAGAGTTAGAGCGCTACTGGCTGCTTTCACAAACTTTATTCACACTGAAAGTGTTCTTCATGTGTTTTTCATGAACCAACAGAAATCTCCCTAATGAAGGTTAAGATTTTTTGCTACACACGGTCGCCACTTTAGTGCAACACCTAATACCTAACTGTATGGTCTGGGTTATTGTTTTGTACATTTTTACGAGACACACTGGTGACATGACAGCGCCACCCAGTGGAAAACTGCATGAACTGATTTGGTATATAAAAAAATAGTCAAAGTCAGGCATTTTTCTGTTATTGTTAAGGTATCTTAAATGAAAAAAAAAAGTGTTATTAAAGTTTTTAGAGATAGAAAAGATTGAAACTCAAAGGTTATCTCCACACACTGTGTAGAGCTTCACCATAATTCCCTGGCAGAACCATCACCATTCCCACAAAATGCTCCGAAGTAACTTTGCTGGCAACAAAGTTCCTCCCCCTCATCCTCCTCCACCTCCTCCAACAAATCAACACTGATGTGTTACTAATAGTTAGATTAGTAACCTCTTATGATTTAATTATGTTTTCATAAACACTTTGCATTCAGCAAATTAGGAATGACAACAATATTTAGAGTGGAAGAGAACTATGTGAACTGACTAATTTACAGTTAATTAGATCCGCCTCTTGTGCCTTTCAGTCATGCTGATTATTTTTTTATGTAGCTATTTTGCATATTCAAAAAGAAATGCTGTCAAAATAGCAATGATTCTCTCTTCTTAGAATATTTTGTAAGAACTATTTTTTTAACTTTACTGTATTGTTAAGACGAGAGAAGTGGAAGTGTTTCTCAATCTACGGTTCATTGTTATTTATGAGCACTATATTCTTGATTAGTTTTTTTATGGATACAATTAAATGAAGTAAGTTTGTACTCTGTTACCCAGGAGTAGAGCAAAGCACTTGCCATCAGTAAGGCACCAACACTTCTGTGTAACATGTTTGCCGCCTTACTTTGTTTTGTTGTTGCTTCTTTTCACAAAGATATTTTAAATAAATTAAGAGAAAATTGTATCCAAACTAACAAGCTATCCATTCACCTTGTTGATTCATGAATTAACTGTCATTATTTTTTTTAGAAGATTTAGGATAATTGTACTTGCCAAACACAGGACTGATTAATGTTTGACCTGCGGAATCAATAAATCACTCAAAGGTCTCCTTCACTGAAAATAATGAAAAAGTTTTTGTTTGGATCAATACAGTCAGTCCTTCTTAGTTCTATAAGCATGTGTTACGACCACAAAAGTGTTGTATTTAAAAAAAAAATAATATTCAGAACTATGGGTTTCTAGTTGGATACAAATAACTGTATTTTATTTGGAAGAGTATCCCAAGGGTTTTCATTTTAATGTGATTCTCCTTTTTCAAAGCAAATCCTGTAATGCTTGCTTCAGGCCAGCAGGGGGCAGGGTCGAATAACAGGTTTAGCTTTGCGAGATGTGAGTTCCTCATTACTGCAGAAAGCTCGAACCTGACACGCTGTCTCCTCGTTTCTCTCCTGTTTTGCAGGAGTTAATCTGTTCTTCACGGTACCGTTGCCACGGTACCCGTTACAGATTTTGGTGGCCCGTACGTGGAACAGCGACAGATGCGCAGGCTACAAGCACGACCACTGCCAGCAGTTTGACAAGTCCCGGGAGCTGAGACCTCTTTCGGCCCTGAAGTTAGAGGAAGAGTGGATGTCCATGCACGACTTCCACCAGACCCAGTGCCTGTGAGATTATGACTGTACTACACACGTGAGACCAGACCAGAGTGACGGGTGAAAGTGCTATCTGGAATAGTGAACATTGGTGAGGAAGAGGGAGAAGAAGTCATGGCGGATGGTGAGAGAAAAGGCTTGGTGTGGAGCATCAAGAAGAGTCTACTTATGCTGACGGCAGATGAACTTCTCCAATTAGCTCAGTGTTGGTCCTGTTCCGGGGAAGGATACATCTAAGCTTCAGGTTGGCGAGGAAGAGGATTGCTTTGAGTACATTCTAGCTTTTCTAAACAGTGACACTCTGGTGGAATCTGAGGATTCAGGTATGGCGGTATTGTTAGAGTTTAATGACATTGTGAATAATGTGATCCAGACTCGGAACGCACAACCTAAAACAGGTGTAGAGAACATGACAGAAAGTCAGCCAAAGATAACTGCTAATAACAAGCCAACTGATAACTCAACAGCTAGTGGCCTTAATACGAACATAACTCACACAGCTATGGTTAGCATAGCTACACCTTCGCCAATCACTAATCCCCAACTCACACATGTAGATGTCACAAGCATGCAGAACAATGACACAGAGTTACGGGGAATGCTTTCTAGCTATGCTGAGCTTAGCAACAAAGTCTTACAATACATAAACAACCCTACATCACCACCTTCACCTACATTTACACCAGTACAATCTACACTACAATATAATAATACTCACACACCTGAACAACACTTTCAGGGAAGACATGACCGACCTGTCCCCTTACGAGACCTTTCACTGCTTCGTCGTGAGCTCAAGATCCAAGGTGGACAGATCGGTGACCAGAGCTCAGATTTAAGTTATAATAACATATGTAGACAAATTGATGAGGGTGTTAAAGAACGATTCAGTGAGACCGAAATACTGAGGGGCGTTCTCAGGGTCATTAAACCAGGAAACTTCAAAGACATGCTAATACACAAGGATGATTTGACCATAGACGAAATAAAAGACTTTCTACAATCCCATTGAGGTGGGCGGAGCAACACAGAGCTTTTTCAAGAACTTATGTGCACAAAGCAAACTGATGGTGAAACCCCACAGCAGTTTTTGTACCGTGTAATAGGTCTCAAGCAAAAGATCCTGTTTGCTTCAAAGTACGCTGACACAGAAGTGAAATACAACGCAAACACAGTTCAGGACATCTTCCTTCACACTGTATATCAGGGCCTCAGCCATAAACATGATGACATACGTCGAGAACTCAAACCATTTCTCTCAGATAGCAGTGTGTCTGACGAGACGATCCTAAAACAGATGATGAAGATCACAAACACTGAGAATGAGAGACAGAGATGGTTAGGGTCAGTTGTGAAGCAGAAACCGGTAAGCGTGCATAGCACAGAGGTCGAAGTCACAGCAGTACAAGACAGTAGCACAAAAAAAGATGCTCCTGATAAACAGCCAAAGACGGATGCACTCCAACAGTTGACTGAGAAAGTAGAGGAGTTGATGAAAAAAGTTGAATTGCTACAACGGCCACAGCAGATTCAAAATCCAGAACCTTGCCATCATTACCAAGCCAAAGTGGATCAAAAGAAAACCAGATCATACAGCTGTGCTAATTGCCTCGAACAGAGTCGCCCAGGCTGTACACATTGTTTTCACTGTGGAGAAGATGGCCACAAAGCAGTGGGCTGTTTAAAGAAGCCCAAGCGTTCGGAAAACTGGAGCCGGTCCCTGCCACGGGACAAGCAGTGACCGGGCTTTATGGTCAGTCCCACAGTATTGAGCGTGATGTATGGGGCTCTGAGAGACATACAGAGACAAGATTAGTTAGTCAGAGACCAGAGGAAAACCATGAACAAGACAATTCCCAGTTTCCCCTTTCCCTACCCACCCAAACAAGTAAACATTTGGCCAAGTTTATAGGAGCCAAAGCTCTTGCGAGATGTGACATGAATGGCATGACAGTCAATGCCTTACTAGACACGGGAGCTCAGGTGAGCATGATCGATAAAAGCTGGAAAGAAAAGTATTTGCCTGACGTACCCGTCAGACCACTCAGTGAAATATTTGATGAAAAAGAAGAACTCGAAGTACATGCTGTGAATGGAGAAATCCTCCCTTTTGACGGTTGGGTCCCCATCGCCGTTAGCTTCAGTGGTAATGGGGCTCTTAGTCAGTCTATGATGGTGCCTTTCCTCATCTGTAGCATTCCTCTCTCACAGCCACTTCTTGGATTTAATGTACTAGAGGAGGTGATCCAGGATCGGACAGCAGAACTTATACCAGCCCTCACCAAACTCCTTTCTGAAGCAATATTGATCCCTGCTGATAAAGTAGAGCTTCTGGTGAATTTCATTAAGACTGACAAACCTCCCATGCAGCAGAAAATCTTAAGGACCGGTAATTATGACACTGTAGTCCCAGCCGGACAGGTCGTGTGGGTTAAGTGTCAAATCCAAGCTGCCATAGACCAGTCAGACCCTCTTCTCTTGTTTGAACCTGATGGAAACTATGCTTACCTCACAGATCTTGAGATTGAGGAGGGCCTACTAGAGATACAGACTACAAAGAGACCTTATGTTATTGTACCCGTGAAAAACAGCACTAAACATTCTATCACCATACCAAGGAAGACAGCCCTTGGTAGTATCCAGACTGTGACTAGGGTGATTGAGGCCGATCCACTAGAGAGTTCTAGGTCTATGGTAGTAGAGGTTAACGCAACAACAGCACCACCTACAAAAACTACTTCAGCCATGTGGCAGCCTCCTGTGGATCTCAGCCACCTCAGTGACGAGGAACAAGTGAAAGTCAAGAAAATGCTGTGGGAAGAATCAGCTGTTTTTACACGAGACAGTCATGACATTGGATGTATTCCTAGCTTACAGATGTCGATTACCCTCAAAGACGAGATCCCGGTGCAGCGAGCCTACTCTTCAGTCCCAAAACCATTGTTCAAAGAGGTGAAGGAGTATGTACAAGATCTACTCATGAAAGGCTGGATTGTCAAATCAAAGTCCTCTTATGCTGCACCAGTGGTCTGCTTACGAAAGAAAGATGGTACACTCCACCTCTGTATAGATTATCGTCTGTTGAATCATAAAACCATCCCAGATCGACATCCTTTACCTAGGATACGGGACCTGATGGACAACCTCGGTGGTTATTCCTGGTTCAGTATCCTCGACCAAGGAAAGGCATATCATCAGGGTTTTATCACCAAAGACTCACAGCACCTCACTGCTTTCATCACTCCCTGGGGGCTGTATGAATGGATTCGTATCCCATTTGGTCTTTCTAATGCCCCCGCAGCCTTTCAGCGGAGTATGGAAGAAATCCTGGGTCCCCTGAGAGATGAATGTTGCCTCCCGTATCTTGATGATGTGCTTTGCTATGCGAAAACCTTTGATGAGCACGTAGAAGGGGTCCGCAAAGTACTCCAAGCTCTTCAGACACATGGGGTGAAACTGAGACCGGAAAAATGTGAACTATTTCGACAGGAAGTAAGATATGTGGGTCGACTGGTGTCAGCCCAAGGAGTGAGGATCGATCCCAAGGACCTGGATGCAGTGCGGTCGTTAGCCAGCAGGACGCCACAGACAGTTGGAGATGTGAGAAAACTCACTGGATTCCTGGGCTATTACCGTTCCTACATTCAGGACTTTTCAAGAATAGCAAAGCCCATTTATGAGCTACTACAAGTCAAGCCAGGACAAGCAGCTTCAGGGCAAAGTAGAAGCAAAGGTCCACAACTACCATCTAGAACACCTGTACAGTGGTCCACCGAACATCAGCAAGCCCTTGACCAACTCGTGTCTCTCCTTGTTAGCCCTCCCATATTAGCATACCCTGACTTCGACTTACCTTTCGTATTACATACCGATGCATCAGACCAGGGGCTAGGGGCGATTCTTTATCAACACCAGGATGGCAGGTTGAGAGTTGTCGGGTACGGGTCTAGGACTTTAACTGCAGCCGAGCAAAACTACCATCTACATAGTGGAAAACTAGTGTTCTTCGCTCTGAAGTGGGCCGTGTGTAAAAAGTTTAGAGATTACTTATTTTATGCACCCCACTATATACAGACAACAATCCGCTGACCTACGTTATGACTACGGCAAAGTTAAATGCGGTAGGTCATCGGTGGGTTGGGGAACTTTCCGATTTCAGATTCGATATAAAATACAGACCAGGAAAGTCTAACATCGATGCTGATACGTTGTCGCGTCTCCCGTTAGATATTGAGGGTTATGCTGAGTCCTGTACCAAGGAGTGTACCGAAGAGGTGATACGTGCGGTATGGGATGGAAGTAAAGTAGCCAAACAGAAAGATGTAGCCTGGGTGGCGGCTCTTAACATCTCCTCCCAAGCTGACTCGTCCCTCTCCTTTGATCACTTAAATGCAATTAGCCGTGATGAACTTTGGCAAGCACAGCGTGCAGATGAAGCCATCGGTGAAGTGATCAAGTTAAAAGAAGCTGGTAAGCCTTTAACTGACGAGATACGGAAAGCTGTTAATGGATCAACCAGAAGACTTTTCCATGAATGGGGAAAGCTAGTCTTGGAGAATGGTCTCCTGTACAGGTGTGCTAATGACAGGAAACAGTTTGTGCTCCCTGTCAAGTACAAAGATCTTGTCCTGAAGAAGCTCCATAACGAAATGGCTCATGTTGGCACAGAAAGGGTTCTCAACCTTGCCAGAGAGAGGTTCTATTGGCCTTTTATGGCCAGAGAGATTGAAAACCATATCACCAAGAGATGTCCATGTATAAAATCAAAGAAGCCGGTGACCCATGTTCGCGCCCCGATGGGTAGTATCACATCAAGCTCACCACTAGAGTTGGTGTGTATCGATTATTTACACCTGGAGACCAGCCGTGGTGGCTATGAATATATTCTTGTGGTCGTCGATCACTTTACAAGATTCGCTCAAGCTTATCCAACAAAGAACAAGAGTGGGAAGACGGCAGCTGAGCGCATCTTTAATGATTTTGTCCTCCGCTTCGGATATCCATCAAAGCTGCACCACGACCAAGGCCGTGAATTTGAGAATGACCTGTTTCGTACACTCCAGCAGCTATCAGGTATTCGTCCTTCGAAGACAACACCATACCATCCCCAGGGAAACCCTGTGGAGCGGTTTAATAGGACGTTACTCCAAATGTTAAGGACATTGTCAGAGAAAGAAAAGGAACGATGGAAAGACCAAATCCCACAGGTTGTACATGCGTACAACTGTACTCGGCACGAGTCAACGGGCTTCTCACCTTTTTTCCTTCTTTATGGCCGTCATCCTCACCTTCGCATTGATTTACTATTCGGGTTGGTTGAAGACACCGGGCCTGATTCGCCGAAGGGATATGTGAAGAAATGGGCAAAACAGATGTCTGAAGCCTATCGAATCGCCAATGAAAATAGTGAACAGGCCAGTGCCAAGGGCAAAGTGCTTTACGACAGGAAAGCTAGAGGAGTGGTGCTACGGCCTGGCGATAGAGTCTTGGTCAGGAACCTCAGTGAGCGTGGTGGACCAGGAAAACTGCGGTCGTACTGGGAGAAGTCCATCTACGTTATTAAAGAACAGTTTGCTGATAACCCAGTGTACGTGGTGTACCCTGAGTCTGGGGACAGGAAGAAGACAAGGACACTACACCGTAATCTGCTACTGTTGGTGAACGACCTTCCAGTTGAAGCTCCTCCACGCCATGATACCCCTACAAAGAGGACTCTGGGAAGTAAACACCAGACCCAGTCTCCCAGTGTCCCAGAAAGTGCGGTTCTTCAGGATGGAACAGATTTGGACTCCGAGTCGGATGATGACTCAGGGGGACAACATTATTGGTTAAGGGTACCAGCAGAAAGGATGCAGGATGCTGCAGCCCCACAACAACGACCTGCCATCACTCAGGTTCGCCCAACTTCCGTACCTCCCCAGGTAGGAGAAAGAGCTAGGATAATCTACTTACCTGAAGCAGACCTGATAAAGGATAGAGCCACAGAGATGGAAGAACCTAGAGAGGATGAATGCCAGTCTGCTGTTGCTGGACTTGAGGAACAAGATGGCTGTGACGAGGTCCCAGAGCCTATTCAGCAGAAACGGCCTACAACCAATATGGTGTCAGACGATCATAGAGAGGTTAGGAGGTCAAGCCGGAATCGACAACCTAGACAGATTTTTACATACGATAACTTTGGTCAGCCCACACTCACAACTCAAGCCACAGTTAGTATGGCGAACACACACTTACAATCGCTTGCTGATTCTGTACCTAATACCATCCAATCCCTGCACTCACTTACCTCCTATCCAACAGCAACATATCCCCTTAATGCCTACCCTACCCTTTGCCCACTATTTACATACATGCCTTACAACACAACATTTACACCGTACACATTAACAGTCCCTGTCGCCTGTTAGAAAGTTAAGAGTCTTAGTTAAGAAAAGTTGAGCACAAAATGGTGGGACCCATTTCTTTTTGCCGGGGAGTGTGTGACGACCACAAAAGTGTTGTATTTAAAAAAAATAATAATATTCAGAACTATGGGTTTCTAGTTGGATACAAATAACTGTATTTTATTTGGAAGAGTATCCCAAGGGTTTTCATTTTAATGTGATTCTCCTTTTTCAAAGCAAATCCTGTAATGCTTGCTTCAGGCCAGCAGGGGGTCGAATAACAGGTTTAGCTGTGCGAGACGTGAGTTCCTCATTACTGCAGAAAGCTCGAACCTGACACGCTGTCTCCTCGTTTCTCTCCTGTTTTACAGGAGTTAATCTGTTCTTCACGGTACCGTTGCCACGGTACCCGTTACACATGCTGCATGTGAATGTGAAAATTTTCTCTAAACTCTATTCCCTGCATCAGTTCGAGAAAGAGTCTAAAAAAGCAAATCGTTCTAATGTCATTTCAAATTCAAACAACATTATTGTTTTGGCCAGATAGCTGAGGCTCTGAGAAAGTAACAGTAAGCAACTCTACAACATGGTAGAACATGTTCGGTATTTGTAGAAATAGCAGATCAAAACTTTTTTTTTTTTTCCTGCGGAAGATGAGCTGAAGAAGAAATGGTTGGAATTTTTTTTTGAAACACCATCGGGAAAATGCAAGGCTCTGTTAGAGATTTTGTGCAGAGTTACTTCATAGCAACAGACCTGACAAAACTTGCTCTGCCTTAACGCTGGATTGAAAACCAGGATCTGTACCAAAAGATTGAACACCAGCACCCAGGCTACTGTAAGTAAAAAATAAATTGTTTACCCAATGTTTCCCTTTTTAAGTTTTGTGTTACAACATACCATGACAGTGAAATGTACTACCTCGGCTTAGACGCTAATATCTGTGACCACATCCACCCAGAAATGTAGCTTGATTGCCTATCCTCAAACGTAGCCTAAGCTTAAAACAACAATCTCCTGGTAGCTAAATCTCCCAGCCTACAGCACTCTGTATAAGTCTAGCCACTGTTGAATTAAATAATTATCATAAGTAATTCAATGCATGTTCAAGCAGAGACAAAATGGAGCCAATTTCCAGTTTAACATTTATTTTGAACAGATTAACAAATTGCAGTTTACAGAGAAAGTTGCCCTAGTTTCTCTGTGGTCCAGACTTAAAGAAATCTGAACAATTAACTGATCTTCATTTCACAGCTTTATAGACAACCGGGCCTCTAGGCGTTTTAATCTCTCCAATCTTCTCCAATCAGATCATTTCCAAACAGTCTCTTAGCCATGATTTGCTGTCAGAGAATTATGCAGTCCGAAGATGGGTGTCTCTGTTCTGGGTCAAAGGTTCATTATAAAGATTTATGGTTAAATGGCTATCTGCTTCTCTAAAACTTTTCTCCCAGTTTCTTATCTAAACATCCTGCTTTTACAGCTTTGCAATTTAAACTCACCCCAGAGTTTTATGACTTAAAAGCTTTCCTGCATAAACAATAGTGTCAGATCCTTAACCATGCAAACTTTATAAACAGTCTTTTACCTTCTGAATGATAAAAGTTTAAACTTATTCAGAATTACCACAATTCCCTCTTTTCAATCCATTTTTAAAAATGGATTGATTAAAGATCAAAACCTGTAAAGCTTTTTGAGAATGCAAAAAATCAAATCCAAGAAATTTTATCAGTTTAAAAACATGAAGTATTCCAGACTAAAATTCAAAAGACAAACTATTAAAGTACCTTTTTTAACCTTAACTCCCATTAAAAAATGTAAATCTGTTAATCATAGATTCACCCTCTTTTGGCATTAACCAAAAAATTTATTTTAACAATTCCCACAAACTAAATTCAAAAACCCACAATGTATAAGAATGTCTTACATGTGAAGAGATAATTAAATCTGACTTGATACATGTTAATACTGTGGAAGAAGCTCAGAAAATCCATGAACATAGACATTATTACTATATTATATTCTGAAAGAAATCAAACTTAAAGTGTTAAGAAACCTGTGAAATAGAAGGTATTAAGAACCCTTTTAGGCAGTGTTACGACTCTTCACTTGTGAATAAAATAGTTAATCAATAGTTAAACAACCTGTAAAATGCAAAAAAATTATTAATAAATGTTCAGTCTTTATTTGTATTCTGATCCTCTTTCTTCACTCATTTTATCCCCCTCAATGGCTCCTGGCAGCTGGAGAGCGATATACAGAGCTGATCAGTGTGGAGGGCTCCTATTTTTTAGTGTTCCAGTTTTTACTCCCAAATTTGCAAATAACCACTCTCTGAAATGCCAATTACTTCATTAATTGAGCATTTCCCCCAATATACACAAATGCACAGACAGGCCCCGCTTCCTATAGCTTAGCCCACCGTTGTGGGCTAGTCAAAACCTGCTGTGCAGCTGATTGGTGAGTTGTGATCTTCTTCTGTAGATCCCTCTTTTTAATTTTAAAGATGAAATCAAAAATTAAAACTACACCAAGTCAGAATCGACTCATGAGTAACTGTTCTCAGTCATTTTCGTTTAATTGTAACATGCATAATTATCCCAAATAAATTTGGCCGTTTTACATCCTAAGTAACCAGAAAAATTTAACAAAATCCAAATTCGTTTAAGTCTTAACAAGACAATCGTCTGCAGGAGTCTGTAATCACTTTCTATCCAAAATCAACTTTTAGCTTGCAACACATCGAACATGCAGTTAGCCACCACCGCTAACTTAGCACAACAGCCTAGCTCCACGTGCTACCGTTAGCTTTCTTTGTGAAACGAAAGCTAAAACAGTACAAAACGTACGGCGAAAACACTCCAAAAAATCACAACACACACTTTAGAAGATGACTTACCGCAATACCAGGACTTAATCCGCACAATTTATACCACTGTACCAAACTTTAATTCGGCACGAACAAAACATTCTCCTGTTCGTCCACGCGGACTGAAACATATTTTTCCAATTTCAGCCGTCCCGCACAGCAAACACCGATTCAACTACGTCCGTTACAGCCCAAAACCATTAACAAAAAACACAACATTATAAGCGGTGGCTTTTAGACCTAATTAATTATTTTATCGCGGAGGTTTCAGACCAGTCTGTTACAAGTTTCGTAGTCCGCTTTGAGAAATTTCCTGGCGCCGGCTTCCAGAAAACCCCTCAAAAGACTCGAACAGATGGCAGAAAACCGCCTATAACCACTAATTTATTTATCAAAACATATAGGCACAGCTATCGTATGTTAGCCGTGCTATCAAGTAAACAACTCAGACAGTATTAGCTCCTAGCTTAGGGCGGCCGCTCTGATGGCCTGTCGTAAATGTTCACAACTAATTCTTATAGATATTTAATTTCAGTTATCCATCATATGCAGTTATATATTTATTTATCTATGTTAATTTATTTATTATACTCGAGTTCATTATTTATACTATAACATTTTAACCCAAAACGCAACATCACCAGCACTTCTCGCCAAGCGCCTGCGTAAAAAACATCTCACACACACACAGTAATACACTCTTGTACAAGCAGAATTTAAAACACTAACCTCGTCGGAGCTCACCAAAAAACCAATGCCGGACCATTAACACAATTCCGTTCGTGGTGCTCAGCCACGCGTCTGGAATTATACGCAGCCCCTCTCCCAGGTAATCCGATAGACTTAACAGAGGGCGACCCAGGCTCTTCTGTAATCTTTATTCGATTGCCACCTGGGTACAAGCAGAATTCAAAACACTAACCTCGTCGGAGCTCACCAAAAAACCAATGCCGGACCATTTCACTACTCAATTCGCGGTGCCCACGCGCGCGCTTGAGGAAGCGCAAGCCTCTCCAAAGTAATCCGTTCCAGATTCAACCGAGTGCGTCCCAGGCACCCGTAAAATCTATTTTCGTTTGCCAGCTTTGAAGATTCTCTCCGACAGCGTCCTGTCCGGAGTTGAGAAGGCCAATTCTCGGGCCCCGATCCGCACTTGTGGCTCCGATTTGAGTCGTTGAAGGGACCGCACCATCCGGTCCATCTGCTCCATTGTCCTGCAGAGTAACAAACTCCATCACCCAGCATGCACCGGTGTTTCTCTGCGGAGCGCAAAGCAGGTCGCAGTCCTGCTCAGAAGAGAGACACATACAATGGAGCCGCTTCAACCACGGGCTTGCAACAGTCAATCTGCTCAAAACAAAAACAAAAAACATATTTAACTTGCATGACAACATTACCCAATGTTAGATTAACCAATCAATAGAATTAAAAAACTACGCAACTCTGCGCAAATTGTCAATAGAGCAAATACATGTCCGTTTATTAACTTAAAAAATAACTGGATTTTGGTCCAAAACCCTGCACACGTCGAGGTCACCATTTGTTGAATTAAATAATTATCATAAGTAATTCAATGCATGTTCAAGCAGAGACAAAATGGAGCCAATTTCCAGTTTAACATTTATTTTGAACAGATTAACAAATTGCAGTTTACAGAGAAAGTTGCCCTAGTTTCTCTGTGGTCCAGACTTAAAGAAATCTGAACAATTAACTGATCTTCATTTCACAGCTTTATAGACAACCGGGCCTCTAGGCGTTTCTAATCTCTCCAATCTTACTCCAATCAGATCATTTCCAAACAGTCTCTTAGCCATGATTTGCTGTCAGAGAATTATGCAGTCCGAAGATGGGTGTCTCTGTTCTGGGTCAAAGGTTCATTATAAAGATTTATGGTTAAATGGCTATCTGCTTCTCTAAAACTTTTCTCCCAGTTTCTTATCTAAACATCCTGCTTTTACAGCTTTGCAATTTAAACTCACCCCAGAGTTTTATGACTTAAAAGCTTTCCTGCATAAACAATAGTGTCAGATCCTTAACCATGCAAACTTTATAAACAGTCTTTTACCTTCTGAATGATAAAAGTTTAAACCTTATTCAGAATTACCACACCACTCATCAGTGGACGGTGGTGGCGCTATCCAAACAGACTGCAGATCAGATGACCTGCTGAATTTAAGCAAATTACTAAGCAGAGAAAAGAAAGAAATAATGTTTACGTGTGGCGTATGGTGTAGAGTAGGTTGCCCAGTGTTAGCCAGTTATGAGCCCGTTCGCGGTGTGATCTGGTCTTGTTTGGGAATGCACCCCAAACTGGGTTGTAAACTCCAACTAAGGCTAAATATCGCCATTGTTTTGGTTTCACATTAGACTTTTCTAAATTTTAGTAAACGGAGATAGTGAAAGTGTCAGGGCTGCCAACTTTTGGAGAACAGTAGAAGTGAGATTTTCTTTTTTGTTTGGCGGGGGGTAGGGCTTTTGTTGCATCAAGCACCACCACCACAGGAAGGAGCTACTCCTCACTCCTCACTGGCCTGGCAGGGTCCGATCGGCCTTTCACCACACGTCATCTGCCTGTGGTACGGGTGTCCTCTCCGTCAGTGTCGTCCAGCTCAATCTGTGCTCCCGTAGTCCTCCTCACAACGCTCTCCCAACCGCGTCACTTTTTAAGGGGATTACATGTAGCGTGACGTTATTTCTTCAGCGTGAGAAAATGGATGTGTGGCGTAAGAGATGTGAAGACGGGAAAAATCCGTGAGTCTCATGGTCATTGCGTGTGAGTTGGCAGCCCTTAAGAGTTGTGTTGCAGTTAGCGAAGTAGAGGACAGAAAATTGCATGTCATCAATTTTAACGATCAAGCCCCCGAATTGTGATGATTATCCCCACCCACTCCCGCACTGAACTGTAATACACTGAAAATAGTGAAAGGGATTTTTCTTCCCACAAACAAACAGACAAGGACGGCATTCTTTTATACCAGAGAATGCATAAAAATGTATAAAAACATCAGTAAATGAGACCTTTAAATAGAACCTTATGTGTCTGACAACTTGAAGTTGGAAAAAAGATACTCTGACCTAAAGAAATTCAAAACCACATTAGAAGCAAATTTGCCTTAATTGTGGCCAAAAATCACCCACACCCCAACCCAAAAAATGTATTTTTTGAAAAAATGTATGTCCTGTTCCTATATTGTTCAACCAACTCAGTATTTCAGAAAATGAACATTATACTTTGTTGGCCAGAAAGTCCTGAAAGAGAATGTCCTTTTGTTTGCTGCAGAAAAATTGTCCAAAGGACATGAGGAAATATCCCTCTGAATGACTCAAACAAAAACAAAAAAACAACCTTAGTTACATTAATGGTGGATTTTATAAATGCAAAGCAGTACAACAACAATATGGTTAGGAAAACATTCCTACTTTTGAGAAAATAGCTAAACTAGGGTAAATATTGGACCTCTTTGTCCTGCTGCCTTAATATGACAATTGTTGTGAAATTGCACTATTTAAAAAGAACTGTAGAAATAGAAATATCCTTGATTGTCCCTCAGTGGGGAAATAAATAAATGTAACACATTTGAATCAAAGATGTCGTCTGTAATCTGATAAATATGTCACATGACGAGGTGGAAAAATGGTTGAGCTGTAGTTTTTTTTTAGGGGTGTCAGAGTAAATTGGGCTAAATGTATAACATATTTTGTTAGAGTTTCATCTGTAAAAAGCTTGATAATCAAGCATAACTTCCATCCAACTTGACATTAAAGAATAATTTTGTGTTGCTCTGTCATTTAAGCTCTTGAGAAAACATGCAAAAAGGTTCAAAGGGGATGAATACAATTCAACGTTCTGAACTTTCACTTATCAATGTCAAAGGAAAAACAAGCCTCATAAATTACAGCTGCTGGCCTGGTTTAAGCGGCAAAACCACAATCATATCAGCTCCAGGCATTGCTTGCAAGACTGCGAACATGTCCCTTTGTGTTGATGGCGTGACCTTGCAAACTGAGGCAGAAAACAGCCTTTCCAGTTTGCAAGCACTCGGGTGCTGTGAGATATGTCTGTAAAGTCACTGCATTCAACTAACTGTAGCATCAAATGTAAATATTTTACTCATATGTATGCTACAAATTCTTAACAGATATTTTTAATTTTATTTTACACTTCTGGCAACATTAACGAAAGTTAGTAATGAAAGAAAGCTTCATAAGTTAACCTTTTTGCCACGAGAGCATGGACTTAACTCCAAGTTAAGTCATTTTAAGGCCTAAAGATTTTATTGCAATGCATCCTTACATTATGCTTGCTATAAGTAACAGTTGTTATCCACTCCTCTTTAAAAAAATAACAGAGGAAATGTGCAGAAAGAAAAAAAAAACCCTGAGAGCATATTTGCATGCCAAGACAGGAAATAACCCCAATGCTGGAAAGTTTTGCTCTTCTCAAAGCGACGAGGGTGATCAAGAAGATGGCTTCAGTCTGTGTGTTTCTCCTCTGCTGCTTCGCCGCCGCCGCCGCCTCCCAAGGTATTAAATATTGCATTTCAGTCTGTTTTCTTAATGGGAATTTAAAAGAGTAGATCAAATGAGTATGAATAGTGTATTTTGTTTTTTTTTGTTTCTCCTACCCATGTTTTTTACCTTCAGATATTTGTTCTGATGCATCTCGTAAACAACAGATTTTCCATGTGTAGCACACATTTATACAGGTGTTAATGTTTTCCCTTTTGAGTTTAGTAAACCACTTAAAATGTGAAATAATTAAACTGTTAATTTAACAAAATAAATAACTGAATTGCTTAGACACCATTTTAAATAAAAAAATTAAATAAAAACCCTGATTTATATCTCTCAGTAGATTAAATCTAATCCAGTGGTTAAAAAATGCTTCCAGTGTGCAAAGCCGAATAACAAATTTTCTGTTTGTTGATGTGGTCTTCAGGTTAATTAGTGCACCGCCGATAGGTGTTAGGATCAAAAAAGTCCTCAATATTTATTTCTCATAATTTGATTCCATGCTGTCTCAATCCTAATGGTTTTATGCATATATTTAAGTTTTCATAATAAATGTAATTCATAATTTAGCAACAGATTCATCTTTTTTCAGTCTTAACACCCCTGGTAAATTTTCTGATTTTTGTAGAGTGAATAAATTAGAGTATGAACAATAATTTCAAATTTGTCATGGCTTTATTGCGATGCATCTTATGCAATATTGTACTGAGAAACTGGATCATACATTTGGAACCTTTCGATTTTATTTTCAGGCCCATGTCAAAAGTTACCGATCTGTGCAACAGTCCGGAGGAAAGTTCCTGTTGAAATCTAATTAAGATTCAAAGCTTTACCGTCATTTGCCCAGAAAGGAATCATGTTTCCCTGTACATGAACTTGGAACTTCTTTCCACACAATCAAAGCCAAAAACTTTAGTCTAAAATCCGGGTCTAAAAAAGATTAATAAAATAAAATGAATGCAAAAATACAAATTTTAAAAAAAGTAAACTGTACAGAAATATAAAGCATGCAGAATATCAACTATGTACAGATTTGTGCAGCTAATATGCTCCATTAGCCAGTATGTTGCAACAGTAAGTCATGAAGTAGGGATTAAGAGATAAAAACAGCCACTTACCTTATACTTACCTCTAGACAGCTGATGCTGTATTTGGTATTCACCACAATTTGGCTTTCACTTTACCAGAGTTTTTCTTCAAGCACACAGGTTCTATATATCTTGCACCTCTCAGCCTGTGGCTTTAGCTGCCTTTAATCACATTCAGTAATCATAGCTTGCCTGTTGTGATCACTCTGAGTGCATTTCTAAGCCAGACTGTTGCAGTGTGATGCTGCCATCACCATTTACAAGTTTTAAGGAGATTTTAAATCTCCTCCGCTGCATGTTTTCCTTGGAGAAAACGAGTTCTTTGATAATTGTTACGTGTCGTGAATAAAGTTTCCATCTTCTGAGGATCTTGATTTTATTTGTGGGTTACGACCAGCATGTTGTAACAGGGCGCAGCTATAATGTTTCTCTGGGATACACACTGAAAAATACTGAAAGAAGGCTGAGTACAAATATATTCTGCCTTTCTCAAATTAATACTAACTGAGTCAATAATTGGAAACGGACAGGTTGACTTAAAGTCAGACAATGAGAACAGGTGCTTCTGTGTGGTTTTTATTCAGTGTAACTATATGATTTTGTCTACTTCATAGCTCGGTTTTAATTTGTACTGGCCTTAGAGGAAGAAAAAAAAAAGATTGTCAATAAAATAATTGAAACTGTCTAAATAACTAAATTGACTTGAAAAAGAAATTTAAAAAAATGTTTCCACAGTCATTCTATGTTCAATAATGTTTTTCATTGTCAGAACAATATGTTCTTCTTTGGGATTGGTAGACTGTGAGGTGATTGTCGCCTGTCCTGTATAAGGTTTCCATCTTCTAAGAATCCTGCTCTTAATTTGTTTCTTTTTTTTATTTCTAATCCTAAGGTTGTGACCAGTATATTGCAACGGGCAAAAGCATAAATGTTCCTCTGGGACACACACTGACAAATACTGATAGAAGTCTGAAGTGGACGTATAAAGGACAAGTAATATTTTCTAAAAAGGCAAAAACATTTGTTAGGGGTAAAAATGACGACATTACCGCAGATGGATCCCTCAAATTGACAAATGTGAAGAAGGACCAAGCAGGGCTTTACACCCCTGAGGTTTATGATAAAGATGGAAAATCAGTGACTGTGAAGAGCACACATTTATGTGTACTTGGTAGGTATAAAATGTATTTTAGTTGTTCATGTGTCTCACTGTATAACGCCTATAACATCTCTATCTTTTTCTTTATCGCTGTTTTGAAGTAATTCTCAAAGATTACTGCAAGTTCAGAGCAGCTTATAAAACTGATTTCACAGTTTTCTTGAAGCAGATCATCTTAACCGAGCAGAACTTCAGCACCTTGATGGTTTCTTTGCCGTAATTTTCATGATTCCTCAGTAACTTATTTTTCTTTGATCTAATGAAACCTCCTCAGATCCTGTGAAGAAGCCAAAAGTAAAGCTAAACTGTACAGAAGCAACAGTGAGGTTTGAATGTGTCTCTGATTCGGTAAGGACTTTATTTTTATCTGATAACAACAAGAAACTGTAAGTTTCTGTGGAATGTTGAATGCCTCCTGAAAATCTAAACGAAGTCAAAAAAGCTCTCCAAGTACTTTTCTTGAACTTTCCAATCAGTCTTTAATTTTGTAATTACTGTAGGATTTCAAGTTTGAATGGCTTTGGAACAGCGCCACAATGAGTGAAAAAGAACAGTTCTTTGAAATGCTTACTCTATTTACTCATGTGGTCTGGTGCTAATATTTGTCTGATGAAAGGGGAAAACTCTCTCATTTCATGTCTTTTAGGTGGAAGCAAATAGAAATAAATTAGAAGAAAAATATGATTATTTTGACTCTACCTTGTCTTATAAACGATTACAATTATTTTACTGCAAACATTAATATTTTCCTGGTTGCTTAAGAATCTTTAAAAATATATTTAAAAATGTTGTCATTGTTCTTTCTATTAGCAACCTGATGGTGTACAGTACAGATGGTTCCAGAATGGGGAGCCGATCGGCAATGAAACAAAAATGTCTCTAAAAAGGAACACTGCAGAAACTAAAAAAGTGTATTTTTACTGTGAAGTTAACAACAGAGTCAGTTCTAAAGAAAGTGACCCATTAAGTCACACCTGCAGTAGTACTGGTAAGTACATATGCCCATTACCAAATCATATAATCCCTGCTTCATAGATGAGAAAATTATAAAAGGTTTTAGGACATATTCAATTTTTTTAAGTAAATTGGAATTGGATCTCTATCAAACCCTAATTCTTTATTTGACCTGTAAAAACTGTTTGCTTGTTTGATTCACAAATTTAATACCGTGACAAGAACATTGGAGGTTTTAGAAGTGTCTAGACAGGTGCAGAACACCAGAATCTCAATTGATTGATCTAATTGAACCCACTCAGACCCTGTGAAGAAGCCTCAAATAAATGCAACATGTAACGAATCAGAGGTCATCTTTACCTGCTTTGCAACTCAGGTGAGAGAATTTTTTAAAACTTTTTTTAAAAGCAAATTTGGGACTTTTAAGGTAACATTACATACTTTTGAGGGTTCCTTCCAAGCAGGCCTTCAAGTCAAATGAATTCTCTTTGAAATGATTAGAATTAAAAAAAAAAAAAATCCAACCCCATTTATTATCAATAATATCATATATACATATATATATATATATATATATATATATATATATATATAAATATATGCTAAAGTTATTTGAAGATGTTCTTGTCATATAACCAAACGTTACTCTATCTTTCCTCAGGCTGTTCTCTTGGTAATTTTTTAACCACATTTTAATTCCCTTTCCTGCAGCAAACCGATGATGTACAATACAAATGGCTCCTGAATGGAACAGTGATCAGCAATGAAACAAAAAGCTTTGTAATGAGAAAAATTGCAGAAGCTGAAGACAAGAGTTTCTCCTGTGTAGTTTACAACGACGGCAGTTCTGAGAAAAGTGGCTCTTTTATTCATACATGCGTTGATTCCAGTAAGCATATATAGCAGTGATTATTGCCAGTTATTTCTGTATATAAAAAGGAATATTCATAGTGAGGTATCATGCGTTATGTTAGAATTAGACACATGTTTCTAATGTTATGTCATGTTTTAATTTTTAAGCTTTTCTAGGTCTCCCAAAGAAGATAATGGGAATAAGCATCTGGATTTTCATTGGTGTAGGAGGAGGTACAGTATGTTTGTATGTGTAATACAATTAAATGAGCCCATGCAAAAAGTAAGCCTATATAAATCACACAATTTTTCATATTTCCACCTCTGATTGTTTTTGTTTTATTCTTTTTTAGGTGTTTTAGTGGCGATCATCACTGTCATTGTGTGTTGTGTCAGATGTAAAAGGAAAAGAAAGAATGGTAACGTTTGTTTTTCCTCTTTCTTTGTTATCTAAAGTTAGCACTATTTAAACTGATAGCAAGCTTATTAGTAGTATTTTAAACTCCTTAAACTTTTTGGAAGTTCAGTTACATTAAGACATGTTAAATAAAGGAGAAATGTTTGTAATTTAAAAAACTGTCAAAAATATAAAAATGTACTTCATATTTGCCTCAATTAATAGTTATTCTACTTGTTTAGTCTTCTTTTCTGTTAGTTCAAGTCATACCCTGTCTTTATGGAAATGCTGTCTTCCTAAAATAACCTACTAAACAGCATTACTAGGATCAGCATTTTTATTTTCTCACTATGAGTCACTCAGCAACCCATCAGGTGTCAGCAATTATAGTTGAATAAGTTTTGTTTGTTTCTAAATATTCTTCTGCTTTGAATGCTGATTAATGCTTATTGGTGTTTTATGAACAGATGAAGAGGGGCTTTAATACCGAGCAGCACACTCATCATCACCATCGTATTGCTCTCCCTGATCATCGTCCTCTTTATCAGTAAAGCCATCAGCACCAGCTGGCAGAACCTCTGAAACAGCACTATATATTTATATATAAGTACAGTTGAAAACAGAAATTTGTCTACACTGTCCTGTTTTAGGTCATTTTGTATATACTCACTAAATGCCACATTAATTTTTACTGCTGACATATTTCAAGTTTGTTAGTGTTTTTACTGCAGATTTATACATTTACATAGACCTCTGTAATATTTTGTGGATTTTTTTTTTATTAAATCAACTTTATAAAGCACATTTCATACAAACATTGGAACATAAAGTGCTTTATATATTAAAATGACCCCACATAAACTGCATTACCATCCCTCCTCCACACATTTAAAAGCAAGTTCCCACTTATATGTCCCTCCCCCAACCCAATTTCCATGCGTGCACACACTTTCAAACTGAATGATATGGGACAAACATTTCCTTCCACACGTTTCTTGTATAGTTTGCTTTAATTTCTGCCCATTCCTCCTTACAGAACTGATATGATTGGATCAGGTTTGTAGACTACCTTTACAGATCTTCCCACAAGTTTTGTGATGGACTATCCAAAACAGTGGCTTTGTTGTGATGGCTCCAAATGTTATTTCAATATTTCCTCATAATGCACTTTGAATGCATTAACAAACCTTGTTTTTGGTTTTGAAGCAAATCTTTCTTACTTGCTGAGTGACCTTTTATCGCATATTGGTACAAGTATTTAACAAGCATTTGCACCTGTTTTTTTTTTTGTTTTGTTTTTTTTATTCTGGAGCTGATGCTTACATTTTGCAACCAAATATGTTCTTGATGTTTTATGACTGGACATTCCCATGGTGTTTATACTTCCATATAACTGAACAGATGAATGTGGCAATTTGTGTTATCTGGAAATTGTACCCAGACTTGTGAGATTCCACTTTTCTCTTCCCTAAATATAGCCGTATTTTATTTTTTCATGATGTCACATTGGGAGTTTATGTGTTTAATGTGTTGCTTTAAAATAATCCATGTGTGCGTCCATATTAACCCTATTATTGGGAATCAACCAATCAAACTTACAAAGCCATGGCATGATCATCTTGGCTAAGTGAATATAAACATATTGATTAAAAGAGAGTAATGAAAATTGTGACTATTATTCTGGCATTTAGGAAAGTGAATAAAGGGGGATGTATTTTTTATAGTTTATGTAAACAGATGTGTTTGAACTACAGTATGTATATTTATAAATATATCAATAAATAAAAGCTTTTTTTCCAAAGATTATGCATGTCTGTATTAGAGTAAGAACCCAATTATTAAACATTTTAGTCTGGAAAGACAAAACTCCATATGAATGAAAAATATTACTAATAAATATATGACTATTACAGCTTTTGTTAAAAAAAAAATCCATTCAGCTGCAACTCTAGGTTCTACTCACTGAATATATGATCTGCAGCAATATCAATTTTTCAAGTTTAAAATTACATAAGACTTCATTAAGTTAAAAAAGGTGTAATGCATCAAACATTTATTACCTCCAACTGGTACTTACCAGCAAGGAGTTTATGCTTCTGCGTAGTTTGGTTTTCTGTTCCTTAGTAACAGACTCAACATTTCATCAATGGACTTTGATGATTTTTTTTAGGAAATGTCTGCAATGAGACCAGGAACAACTGATTAGAATTTTGGGGTGATCTGAACTGCCTTGTCGGAGGTCTGCGACAGTTATCACAGCTGTTTAAAGATCTTTTAAATACTTGTTTGGACTTTTGCTGCTTTTTAACCTTTTTTCATTTCATCTTCAGTTACAGTTTTAATTTTGATGAAAGTGATTTTTTGTCTGCATACAACCAACAACTTAGTAAAGAATTCATTTTAAATTAGATTTCTTGTTTCTTTGTTGCCAGAAGCCTGTCACAAAACTTCCTAAGATAACAATCTGACAGTTAATCGAATCTTGATCAAACAAAATGCAAAATGTTCACCTGGAAAAAGAGGATTTTTGCGACTTCTTTGCGCAGTTTAGAAATCTTTGACATTGACTGTTGTTCAGGAGTATTTTAAGGAGGGCCGTGCAGAGACCTTGAGAAGAGCAGGTGCTCAGAGTTCAAAAAGAGGCATATATAGCAAGGTTTTAAACCACTTACAGCAACATAACTTAATGTATCATCCTGAACAGCAACAACCTAATATCCATCAATAGAATAATAGAGTATCACAACATAATATATCAACGTCATCAGTAGGGGACCATGCAAAGCCAAAGTACCCTGTTTATTTTATCTGAAGGGATGCAATATTGCTGTTGAGACACTGCTGCTGGGATGTGTTGATAAAAGAAAACCCATTAAAAAAGACCATAGGATAGCTGGTAGCTGATTAAACAAGTTTTAATTAAATTCAGTTCACTATTATTTCTATAGCGCCAATTCACAACAAATGTCATCTCAAGGCACTTTACAACAAAAGTTATTTCAATACAATTATACAAACATTCCAATAAGTTAAAAAAATTTTATTATAAGGGAATCCCAGTAAATTGCGTTGAGTCATTGACCTGAGTTTGTGCCCAGATCATGCAGACTCCAACCACAGCAATTGGAGTGGAGAGGAAAAACTCCCCTTTAACATTAAGAAACCTCAGACAGAACCTGGCTCAGTACAAGCGGTCATCTGCCATGACCATCTGGGGGTCTGAGAAGACAGAAGAGACAGCATGGAGGATGCTTGGTCACTTTGAGCATCATCTGGACCGATGTTCCTTATTCAGCAGGGGACTTTATAGTTGAGCAGGGTACCAGACCATGTTGAGCTTCAATGGGGAGAAAAATACTGACAGAAAACTGGGATAAAAATCCCAATAAAAGCAGAAAAAATATATCTGGAGAGTGGTAGAAGAGAAAAGTAGAAAAGAGAAGAAAAGTGGTCAGTCTGTCCTCCAACAGTCTAAGCCTATAGCAACATAACAAAAAAATAGCTCAGGATAACCTAAGCCACTCTATCACTCTTTTGTTGACTTCCTGATAATAAGGAATTATGCTGCATTCAGTATGCAGGCTTCTTCAGCGTCAAGCAACGCTCATAAAGCGGCCAGTTCGACGCATATACACACAAGATACATTTTTAAGCTGAAGCTCGCAAAGCTCGTAGACGGGACTTTCTCTACTGGATGTTTTAAACACTCACGGATCGTGGTTGGCCAGGCAGAGTCGACGTCAGGCAACGCCGCTAGAGTGAGTCGCTCTGATTGGTCTCTGTGCTGCGTCAACAGCGTTAGGACCATCAAAAGTTCAAATTGCTGAACTTCTGCGATGCTAGAGTTATGAGCTTTGAAGCTTGAAACGCAGGAAAAGCTTGAAAAGTTGACAGAGCCAAAGCTCATAGATCGTGATGCTCCTCCAATGGCCTCCAGCATAGACTTAACATATAATCTTGACGTTGCTGATGCTGACAAAGCCTGCGGTCTGAATGCAGCATTACAGCAGTCCAGCCTTGAAGTAACAAATGCATGGAATAGTTTCTGTGCATCACTCCTGGACAGGATGTTTCTAATTTTAGCAATATTCCAGAGGTGAAAGAAAGAAATCTTAAAAACCTGTTTAATATGGGATTTAAATGTCATGTCTTTGTCAAAATTACATTGAGGTTCTTTACATTATTACCACGGCCAAATTAATGCCATCTAGATGAAGTGACTGATTTAGCAGTTTCCTTTTTAAAGGTTCTGATCCAAAGACAAAAAATTCTGTCTTGTCTGAATTTAAAAGTAGAAAATTCAGAGTCATCCAGGTTTTTATGTCTTCCAGACATGCTTGTAATCTACCTAACTGATTGGTTTTATCAGGTTTTATGGATAAATATAATTTTGTATCATCTGTATAACTCTGGAAATTAATTCCATGGATTTATCATTGACATGAACAAACTGGAATCTCTTGGACAGATTTGATTTAAACCAGCCTAGTGGTGTTCCCTTGATCCCTACAACATGTTCAAGCCTTTTTAAGAGAATTTTATGATCGACTGTGTCAAACGTAGCACTGAGATCTAACAAGACCCGAACAGTCACAAATCCATTATCTGAGGCCATTAGAATATCATTAGTAACTTTCACCAGTGCTGTTGCAGTGCTATGATGAGCTATAAAACCTGAATGAAATTCTTCAAACAGGTTGTTGCTGTTTAGATGCTCACATACTTGATTAGCAACTATTTTTCAAGAATTTTGGATAAGAAACAAAGGTTATATATAGGTCTGTAGTTAGCTATATGTATCACATTATGGAATAATTAATATTGAAGCTGTGTCTCACTAAATAAAAACTCATATCTGACTGGTTAACCTCCACGGGGCACCTTTAAAGGAATATTCTACCCCTAAGTAAAAATGTGTCTGTTACCATATTCCTCAGAGTTAGATAAGTGATGAAAACGCATTTTCTAACCATCCCCGTAATTACCCTGATCTGGCATCCGTCCGTTTGCTTTAGCTTAGCATAAACCAATGTAAGTGAATGGGAAATACTAGCAGGCATATTTTTACTAGGGTTGGAATCGTTTGGCTTTGGTCCAACATTCCATTCCGTGTTGATTTGTCATACAGAAAGGATTACAATCAGTCTTTTTATATGATGTGTTAAAACACATTGGTAGACTGTGATGCGACTGCAGTCCATAAAGAATCTAAGACAGTTTTTTTTTTGTGCTATTTTTAATGCACAGTACATTGCAACAAGCCATACTTCCTTTTGAAACTTCTTATTTAAATATTCTCTCTTCTGTAAAATATTTTTGAGTGAGTTTTTCAACACAATTTTTGCATATTTGTTGTTTGCGCATCTGCTGTTCTTTGTTACATCCGAATTTCCCCTCCTGGGACTATGACAGGATTACTCTTTTCTATTCAGTCTATAAAGAATCTAAGAATCCTGCTCTTCTTTTGTTTATTTTTCTTTCTAATGCAAAGGCTGTGTCTGTATTTTGTAATGAGTCAAGTTTTTAATGTTCCTCTGGGATACAAACTGATAGATACCGATAGAAGTATGAAATGGAAGTTCAAGGAAAATGCATTATTTTATAAAAGAGCAACAACAGCTGTTGCTGGTAATAATGACGACATTACTGCAGATGAATACATCAAAATGGCAAATGTGAAGACGGACCAAGCAGGGCTTTACACCCCTGAGGTTAATGTTAGGGATGGGAAATCACTGTGAAGAGCACACATTTATGTGTACTTGGTAGGTATAAAATGTATTTTAGTTACTCATGTGTCTCACTGTGTAACTCCTTTAACATCTCTATTGATATCTGAAAGCTTCTGCTTGATCTTTTTCTTTATAGCTGTATTGAAGATGCTAAATTATCAAAGATTACTGTAAGTTCAGAGCAGCTTATAAAACTGATTTCACAGTTTTCTTGAAGCAGAACATCTTAAAAATGAGCCGAACTTCAGCACCTTGCTGGTTTCTTTGCCTTAATCTTCATGATTCCTCAGTAACTTATTTTTCTTTGATCTAATGAAACCTCCTCAGATCCTGTGAAGAAGCCAAAAGTAAAGCCAAACTGTACGGAAGCAACAGTGAGGTTTGAATGTGTCTCTGATTCGGTAAGGACTTTATTTTTATCTGATACCAACAAGACACTGTAAGTTTCTGTGGAATGTTGAATGCCTCCTGAAAATCTAAACGAACTCTAAAAAGCTCACCAAGATTCTGAGATGTCCTAATACATTCTATATTTTCTCTATCCATACATTCCTTTTTGGAGTTAAACAAAAAATATGTACGTTAGCTATTCCTGAAAAGTTACACTCTTATTATTTTTCAGTTTTTCTTGAACGTTCCAATCAGTCTTAAATTTTTTAATTCCTGTAGCAACCTAAGAATGCAAAGTATGAATGGCTTTGGAACAGTGCCACAATGAATGAAAAAGAACAGTTCTTTGAAATGCTTACTCTATTTACTCAAATTATCTGGTACTATTATTTGTCTGATGAAAGGGGAAAACCCTTTAACAGTACGGCAAATATACAATTTTTAGCCATTTTTCTCATTTCATGTCTTTTAGGTAGAAGCAAATAGAAATAAATTAGTACAATTAAATGAGCCCATGACAAAAGTAAATTTATATAAATCACACAATTTGTTACATCTCCACCTCTGATTGTTTGTGTTTTATTCTCTTTTTTAGGTATTGTTTTAGTGGTGATCATCACTGTCATTTTGTGTTGTGTCAGATGTAAAAGGAAAAGAAAGATGTCTCAGAACAGTAACATTTGTATTTCTTCTTTCTTTGTTATCTAAAGATAGCACTTTTTAAACTGATAGCAAGCTTATTAGGAGTATCTTAAACTAATTTGATGACTTGTACGGCACCATCATCCACTGCTCTCTATAAATACCTAAAATACTAACTCTGGAGTAACCCAAGGCATGCTGTTAGGCCCTTTTTTATTGTACAGTCACATTGTAAAAATACTAACTTTGTAGTTTTGTTTAAACTTTTAACAACAAATTTAAAACTGTTAAAATTTCACCCAAAACATATTTTTGTTTCCTCTCAATATTTACTTGTGTGTTATGAAGAAACGTGAATGTTTAATATGACTGATTTTAATCAAGAAGGATTTTAGGTAATTATATTTTGAAGAATATTAATTTTACTTTGCTACAAAAAAAGACAGGGGTTAAATTTTAGAAGAGTAAAAACATAAAGCTTATAGGTTTTTGGAAGTTCAGTTACATTAAGACATGTTAAAAGAAGGAGAAATGTTTGTAATTTAAAAAACTGTCACAAATACAAAAATTAACCGCATATTTGCCTCAATAAATAATTATTCTACTTGTTTAGTCTTCTTTTCTGTTAGTTACTGTCATACCCTGTCTTTATGGAAATGTGGTCATCCTAAAATCCTACCTACAACTTCCTACAACTTTAAAAAAAAATCATGTTTTAAATTTTAGAAGAGTGAAAATTTTAAGCTTATAATATCATAATATATTGGGTTTTTGGAAGTTCAGTTACAGTAAAATGTAAAAAAAAATAAAATTTAATGAGGTTTTAAAAACTGTCACAAAAATGAAACGTAAGTCCATATTTGCCTCAATTAATAGTTATTTGATTTGTTTATTATGCTATTCTGTTAGTTACAGTCATACGCTTTCTGTTTGGAAAGGGTGTCCTCCGAAAATAACCTACGAAAAAGCATGACTAGCATCACCATTTTTATTTTCTCACAATGAGTCACTCAAATTAATCAATTATACCTGATTAAAGTTGATTAAAATATTAATATTAATTGATTAGGAAGTAGAAAATAAAAACTATGCTCTACCTCATATAAGTGTTATTTGTTTCTAAAAATTATTCTGCTTTGAATGCTGATTAATGCTTATTGGTATTTTATGAATAGATGAAGAGGAGCTTCAATACCAAGCAGCATACCCATCATCACCATTGTATTGCTCTCCGTGATCATCGTTCTCTTCATCAGTAAATCCATTGTTACCAGCAACAGCACCAGCTGGCAGAACCTCTGAAGCAGCAATATAGATTTATATATAAGTACAGTAGAAAACAGTTTGTTATTGTTTTTACTGCAAATTCAGACATTTACATAGACCTTTGTGATATTTTGTGGAATAATTTTGTTTAACTCAAATCAACTTTATATAAAACTTTTCATACAAACATTGCAACTCAAAGTGCTTTATATATTAAAATGACCCCACATAAACCGCATTACCATCCCTCCTCCACACATTTAAAAGCAAGTTCCCACTTATATGTCCCTCCCCCAACCCAATTTCCATGCGTGCACACACTTTCAAACTGAATGATATGGGACAAACATTTCCTTCCACAAGTTTCTTGTATAGTTTGCTTTAATTTCTGCCCATTCCTTCTTACATAACTGATATGAGTGGATCAGGTTTGTAGACCGACTTCACAGATCTTCCCACAAGTTTAGTGATGGACTATACAAAACATTGACTTTGCTGTTCTTAAGACAGCCACCTATTTCCCTCTATACTTTGGGTTTGTCTTTATTTTAAGGCTCTTTTGTCTCCAAACTTTAACTTACTTGGTGATGGCTCCAAATGTTATTTCAAATTCCTAATAATTCACTTTCTTTTTAACACCATGTGTTTTGTGGAGTGCACCAGTCCCTCCTTAAGCAACACACAAATAGTTTAAATTTTAGTTGGATTAAATCTTTTAGTTAAATCTTGATTTCCAAATGAAATGCAAAACGTTCATCTGAAAAGAGGATTTTTGTGTCTTCTTTGCACAGTTTAGAAATCTCCGACACTGACTCTGGAATATTTTAAGGAATGCATGTCTTGGATATATCTACCGTTAAAACTCTTACCCATGCACCAGTCAAAAACCTTGAGAATTTGCCAAAATAGGCTTTGCTTCTCAATCTTCCCTAAACTTCATTTTTCCCTGTTGTTTTTGCACTTTTTTCCTCGCATTTAGCTTCCCATCAATAGACTTGTGTATAGCTCTCTGAAAACCAAGCTTTTAGTCAACATTCATGATTTTCAGGTCATAACGCAACATTTATTTATTTTTTGACTGGAATATTTTTAATGCATTAAAGGTAATATTGTAAAATCCTGACAAGGTGTATTTTCTATCTTCTTTAGCCTAAGGCAACAATCAGCAAACTGTAGGTATATAAACAACTGAAATATTTCTCTGTGTGAAAATACTGTGTAGGAAAATACTATGAAATAAACAGACTTTAAGATGAGACTGTTCTGAGTCTATGCCTGTTTGTTTCTTATCTGCCTTACCGTTGTGTGTGGGCGTTCTTACAGTTACCTTGTGTCGCAATAAGTACCACTATGAAACCGAAAATACATATCTTTTTTCCCCTAAATTCTGTCAGAAACTTCCAACTAATTGTATCAAACCTTTATAATAACCATGAGTAGAAATGAAGATAAGCATTTTGAAAGCAACATGAAGTCAGCTGTGTTACAAACTGTCCCTCCATATCGCCACTGTAGTGAGCTTGAAAAATTCAGATATGATATTTCCTTTACTTTAACTTCTCTCCTTCAGGTCTTGCTGATCTATTGTTCTATATTCAATAAATGTGATTTGTAGAGCTAGAGCATCAGTCCTTAAATAATAATCATGGCTAAGGTTGCTGGGTAAAGTTGGGTACATTTATTTGTAATTGTTTCTAGAGAACAGTGATTTGAGGGTTAATGTTATAAGCTAACCACTATTTGTTCCCTGTCTGCGTATTATTGGCTATTTAACATCCACATGTCGGTTCATAAAAAACAGAATCGAAAGTTTCTCCAGAAGAGGGAGGACTTTCCCAGAATTATCAGAACTTTGGAGTGGATTCTTAACCCAAACCTATTTTGACTGTTATTTTAAAATAATTAGACTGAGGGTAATTAATTAGGCTGATTCAAAGAGCTCTGTGAACTAGATTCCAAATCCATCAAGCAGAGAGACAGAGTGGGACTGCCTGCTTAGAGAGGTTCAGCTGCTTATGTGAGCGTACAATGATCACTGAATCATAACCAAGTTTGTTTGCTGTTCTGTTCGTCTTGGTGTTGTAAGCTTTCCTTCAGCTTTCTGAGAGGTGTTACCTGGTTTCCTGATTAGCTCTTCCTTTTATTTAGTCAGCAAGCTTAAATAAAGAACATTGTGATCTAAAATTTTCATTTGTTTTATTCTCACAGCTTGGACGGGACCTCTTGCTTTACCTCCAAAAGAGAAGCACATTGATGAAGATGGCATTGCTTTCTGAGGTCACTTTTTTCCTGCTGTGCTGCTCTACTGGTACTTCAGATAAGTGTAGATTTGGTTTTGTCCAACATTTAATCCCATGTTGACTTTTCTCATACAGAAAGGATTACATAAGTATTTTTATAT
Organism: Apricaphanius iberus; assembly: GCA_028564705.1. Lineage (NCBI taxonomy): Eukaryota > Metazoa > Chordata > Actinopteri > Cyprinodontiformes > Aphaniidae > Apricaphanius > Apricaphanius iberus. The sequence goes on from JAPXFQ010002352.1 coordinate 641,339, forward strand.
CATGTATTAAAATACATTGGTGGACTGTAATGTTACTGTTGTCTGCAGTCTATAAAGAATCTAATAACCTTGCTCTTCTTTCTTTATTTTTTTTTCCTTTCTGGGTTCAAAGATTGCGACAAGTATGCTGTAACGGGCAGAAGCTTTAATGTTTCTCTGGGATACCCACTGACACCTACTGATAGAGCTCTGAAATGGATGTTTAAGGGAAATTATATTTTATAAAAGATCAACAGTGTTTGTTATTGGTAAAAATTATATCAATGCAGATGGCTCTCTCAAACTGACAAATGTGAAGAAGGACCAAGACTCGTTGTGACTGTCGAAAGAGCAGGACGTGTTTGTCCTCTCCTCCCCCTCTCTCTTCCCCCATCTGCTTGCCGATACGCTACTTATTTTCCTCTTTATTTCTATTTTATTTCTTCACCCTAAGGATCCTGGACGACCTCCCTGGGACGTATTTTCCCCTCTTTTTTTCTTATTTTTCCACTGTGGACTACTCCATAAGACCGATGAGTATGAATGGCTCTCTACGCTGATTACACTCTCCAAAACATACTGGAAAGGATCAAGAACATGAAATTAAAAATCCAACGCCTTAAAGAAAACGGCAGAAACAATTTTACTCTCAGTATGGCATGCAATTTTCAAGAACCTGGCAGGTCGATACCAACAACAGAGAGTACCCCTCCGAACAGACGGCGTCTATCGGGAAGAACCCCCGACTCATCAGAAGAACGGCCAGCGCTCAGAAGAGAAACACCCAAGAAGAAAAATAAGGAACGTCAAAAGAAACTCCCACAACCAACAACTTCGATTATGCCTTTAAAGAACAGATTTACAGCGCTGAGCTCTCCCAGCTCCCTGAGTCCAGCAAGGCCAGCGAAACACAAACAAACAAAACAGCAAGAAAGGGAAAACGCTTGCTATTATTCGTGATGGATTGATCAAAGGTATTGAACAGCTATGCATCAATACAAGTGTCTTTAATTACCCACAGATGTCAGTTAAAGAACTTTCTGAGAGGATTCAGTTGATTATTGAGAACAACTCAGAGTTAGAAAAACTTCTTGTCCACGTGGGAGTTGCTGACATCTCTCTTAAGAAATCTGAAATTCTAAAGAAAGACTTCTTAGATTTACTCCAGAACTTTAACAACAACAAGGCAGAACTTTACATATCTGGACCAATTCCAGCAACACCCTCAGACGAACAATTTAGCAGGATCAGGTCTTTTAGCAGGTTTGTTAAAGCTGTCTGTGCTGAAAGTTCTATTCAATTTCTAAATAACCTGCTGTAACACACAAAGACCATGACATCCTTACACCCCTCTGTGATAAGCCCGCCAGAGTCATACCAGATGAATGTGCAACAACGCCATCAGATTACCTTCAAAAGAAACAAAGAGTTCCAGGAAACACATCAACTCAGTCAGCTGACTTACGTCACCCCCCAACAACTTCACTACCAGCAGCTGAACATGCAGATTCTACTCTACAGAAAATGCTCCCTAAGACAGTAGATCCAACCAACACACCGGCTAACAGAAAGACCATTAACAGATCCAACTCGTCGTCAAGTACTAACTCTATAACAGGCTCACCATTCCGGGAGTTTTCTGATGTCCTTCACACTCAGGAAAAAAAAGGAATCCTGCTTTTAACACCATGCCCAAACAGGAATTATAAACAATGTGGCTCCCCAATTCAACTCACCATATCAGACATCTGATATTGACCGGACACTGTTACTAGAAACACTACTCATCCGGAGGTGTTCGGTCATGCAAATGCAAGTTCTCTTGATAGTACAATACCGGTTATTATAAATAAGAGATGTACACACAATAAAACTACAAATAACCGAGCAGTACCGAATTTAAACAAAATACCTTGCAAAAATTATCCCTCATGCACTGAAAGAAATCTAAATATAATACCATGCAAACATAATCTCTCAATCTTGGAAATAAATATTAATGCAGCTATACAAAACATAAGACCACTATCAGGAAAATCACTTCTAATCAATGATACATGCTCTATTTCTCTCAGAAACTTGGCTAGATGAAAATACAGAACAAACCGTACTAATAGAGACTTGCACAACTGATTATCACTTCATTAGTTAGACCAGGAAAAACAAAAAGGGGGGGGTTGCCACTATTTTTCACAATTTGCTAAACTTCAAACATTTAACGACTTCAATGACCTTTGCTTTGCAATATGTCTAGAATATGACCAGATATCAATTGTGGGAGATTTCAATATCCATACTGACAAACCCCAAGACAGTGGAACAAAAGCACTAAATGACACCCTTCATAACTTTGACCTAACCCAACACATTAATGAGCCAGTCCACAAGCGAAGACACACTCTGGACCTATTTATTGGCAAAGACAACAACGAGATCAGCTTTCTATCACTAGAGGAACATTTTGTTGGATTAAAGGACTGATGACACAACGAGACCTAGAAAAACTAATCCATGCATTTATCTGTAAGAAGGACCATGAACTGGGTAGAACTGCAAGAGGAGAAGGTATGGCAATTACTGTAACAGGATGAAGTGGGTCAGGAGATATGGTGTTTCACACCACCTGCACTGGGTCATAAGGTCATCCCAGCACAGAGCTGGCCTTCCTGATTAGGCTATTTCACCGCTTCCTCTCTGCTGTAGATAAGCTTCTTCTCCAACAGATAACACCACAGAAGATAGCTGATGCCACCACAGAGTCAAAAGGCTTGGTCGAAGTTTCAGCTAGCCTTAACTCTTTAGGCGCCAAAATCGCAATATTGCGACAAGCAACACCGCTGACTTTAACAAGCCACATCTGGAGATAGGGCCACTAATTTAATTACTACTTGTTTTACTTTAATCTAAGACACATTTTTGGGTGTGTTACTATGGAAACTTTTGAAATAAATCAGCTTTTTAGTCAGCGCCACCATTGGAGGACACGAGGTGCGGCGGCTGCGGTCACAGAATAGTGAGAGCGAGTTTTAGAAAGATAAATCTAATGATGTCACGATGTCTGAGTTCCCCAGCGGGAAGTATTGGCTTATACAGATTTTGAAAAGGAATATTTACCTCTGATCAAGATGTTCAGTTGTCCAGGGAGAATGAAAGTGAAACTGAAATGGCCCACAGCAACACCCTGTCCCATTTCACCATGACGCTCCACAAGCAGCACATTCCAGCTCCAAAGATGTGGATCACGTTCCCCTGGTGGGAGTAAGGTATGAAATCGGGTAGCAAGGTGGTCATTACAAAGCTAATTGTGATCCAGGTAGAAGGAATGTAAAAGTCAGTGGAAATAGTAGCAGATGCGATGGAAAACAGGAGAGAAAAAAGACCTCTAATAAGGTAGTAAACAGCAGTAAAGTTCTCTGTTCCCGCTGCAAATGAGGATGCAGATTATGTGTTGATTTTATATAGTGAATAGATTAAAGGAGCCTTACTGTTCTTGAAAAAAAGCCCAAAAAAATATAGACGTAGAAAATAAATATATTGAAGAATCTCTATAAAAAAATTATTTATGAAAAAAACGTTTTAAACAATATAAAAAAGCTAAAATTTGTAAAAGTCATGCAATCCAATATTACCAACTCCTAATGTCATAAGATGCAAATTAGATGTGTGACTTTGCTCCTATCACAAACTTTAGATCATACTGAAGATTTTTCTAATTTAAAGTGTACAATTATTTATAATCATATTGAAGCTACAACCTTTTGAACTAGAGATATCAAAATTGAATATTTTGTATGAAAAACTCTGGCCTAAAATGCAGAAAAATGGTCAGATGTGGAGTAATCCATTAGAGAGTACCTGGAAATATTTAGAGCTTTACTGAACATCAAATCTAATGTATATGTCCCTCTTTCTGGGTTGGCTGTTTCACATGAGTCAATCTTTTAAGTTTCATTTAGTTATTTTGCCCTTCTGTCTTGGGTGTTGTTGGCATGGGTTTTGACATCTCCCAGAATGATTAAACAATCAAAGTCAACACATGCCACACATATGTCATGAAAATCATAAAAAGAAGGTTTATATATATTTTTTTTAAGACTGTAAAGGTTTAGAAATTTGGTTCACATACTGCCTTTTATCTTGACAGCCAGACATTAAAGGGAATTCCCTTTTCTTTCAACTTGGACCTTATTTTATAAATGTTTATGTTTTTTACTGTGAAATTGAAAGACTGCTGTAAAGCAGTATCTCTGGTCGTACGATGTGTATGAGGTCAATGACATATTAAAATACTTTTAAAGCAAATAGGTGACTCTAAAAAATTGAATACCCAGCAATTTGTAATTTATTTGCATCTCCTTTCAAATACAATATTCAAATTACCAGACAAAAAATTATATCCGGAGAAAAGTGGATTTTGAGGGGTATTGCTCCATAGACCTCCATTCATTCTGCACTGGTCATGAGAGCGCCCTCATATGGAACCAAAGTGGAACTTCAACCAGTTTAGAATCCGGAAGTACCATGAGAGTGGGAGTTCTCTCTTTATTAGAATTTCTCTGGCTATATTCCACATACGGTAAGGCAGGATTACAACTATGTCACTTATGTCGTCCATCATGGCTGTATTCTGAGCAGGACTTTCTCTCTGTGCTCTACGGCGGTTGGTTAGACAGAACTTGCTACTGCAGACATCAACGTGGTACATCGTACTTACATGTTTCTAGATTGTACAAACCAAATGACCAGCTGGACTAATTTCAGCTTCAACAGGCTCTCTTTCCGCAGCCTGTGGATACTACAGCTGTAATGGCGGAGGCTGCAACGTCATTCAACTTCCAGGTCACAGTGCAGTTGGAATATCTTACATTAAAAGTCTGTAAAAAACAGATGCTAATACCTTAGCACCTGCGAGACTTTTTGGACTCAGAGGAATATTGTTGACTTTTCATACAGTAACTAATCCCTGCCCCCCACTGACTTCCATTATATTTTTATAGGTTGATCACTGCTTATTATAAAGTCCTGCTAAATGGCTCAAAGAGTCTCCAAACTTGTCTGGGTGAGTAAAAAAATGCTACAATTGCTAAAAATAAGGTCTAGGTAAAAAAAAAAAAAAAAAAAAAAAACTTAATTTCCCTTTAACAAGAGTCAAATTTACTCTGGAAAATAGTTTTACACTTTAGTGAATCAAGAAGCAAAATGGCAACCCCAAAAACTCCTATCTTTCCTCACCCGTTCAGTTTTTATTTTGTTTTCTGCTTTCTCTTAGGAAATTGTAATTAGAAGTAGTCGATATATTTCTCAATATATGTTTGATTTCTTTCAGATCTGCAAGATAAAGATTTTATAGTTTATGGCGAGATGAGTTATTACACTCATCAGCGTTGTCTGACTGTGCGACTGACATCAAACCAAAGTCACAGATGTCGGTCATACAGTGTGGCTGATTGACAGGTCAAACCACAGGAGTTGGAGACGCAAAATGCAGAAAGAGAAAAATAATAATTAAGTTATATCACTAAAAACAATACCGTTTGAGAGAAAAAACATAGCAGGAGAAGCTTGATGTAAATACCTCCGACCTGATAATCTAAATATCAAGATCAATCAGCAGTAAAATGAGAGTAGAAAGTGCCGTATTTATGTTGAATTATGCATGTTAGGTCACTGTATAACTTGAGTATATTTCATAGTAAGGTAACACTGTGCATTATTCAGGTAAAGTGATGTTTATGGACTCAAATTAGTGCTAACTCATTAGCGGAAGTAGCTGTATAGACACAGCTACTTCACAATAAGAGCATTTATTCCTATTGTTTAGAGTGATGAATTGGAGAGTTGCTGCTGAGTATTTACTTATTGGAAAAGGGTCAATTGTGACATTTGATTATTAAGTCTATATTACGTTTGATTTGATATTCAAAACAGCTGCTGATATCCAAATGTTAAGTTTTTTAATATATTTTGTTTATTTCTACCTTACCTTGCATTCGCGCTTATGTTTCATTTGAGATCACAGATATCTCTCTCCTCACATTTATATCACCCAAACCTGTATCAGCAGCTGTGTGGAAATATTAAAGTTTAGAAGAGAAATAACAGCCCTTTCTCCAACTCATATCTTCTCATACTCTGAAGACCTTAAGTGGAGCTCTGGCAGATACTCCTCACTAGATAGCGCAGTGCTTCCTCCTCTACAGTAGCAGTCTGTGTTGCAGCAAAACTGTTGAAGTCTCTGAATGAAATCACACTTTGGTCATAGGATAGATAGAGGATGATCACAGTTGTCCAACATTAAAAAGAGTCAGTCTTACATACAGAAAATGTTAGCCAGTTAGTTTACCTAAGCAACTGGCTGAAAGAGCAATAGTTTAAAAGGTCACATGTTATTATGATTGTGGAGTTTAAAAAAAAATATATTAACCTACTTAAGTTTTTGAAAAAAGAACTAGTTGTAGCTATCTGTACATAGTTGTAGTAACTTTTATAAACATCGTTTTAAGCTGTACTTTCCATGTACAAACACCCCTTTTATTTTGAAATTAGAGTTGCAGGGTCTACATGTAAGATTGATTTTAGGTGCATTCTTACTAGTGTGTCTTATGAACTAGATTTTTTTTCCACCAAAGCTACTGTTGTTGATATGAGGAGCAGCCATTTTGAAAGTCAAAGTCGGAGCTCAAAGTTAGGAGTACAAATAGAACTCACCAATATACTGGCTGATCAGACCATGTGAAACGAATAGGGGTGACTAGACAAACAATTGCTAATTATAGACAGACAAAACTTATCAGTACAGTTTAGTTGTTAAATAAAGTAAAGAGCATAACATCTTCATCTATGTATCTATTAACACAATCACAAAGAAAGAAACAAAAGGAATTCTTGAATCTCTTCTTCCTGGAGGAGTTCAGAAAGGCCAATTACATCTTCCAGCATTTATGCTGCTATCCATTTGTCCGAGTCGCTGTACACAAGAACGTGAGGTATTCCCTGGTTATAGTGTTCCATTTTGTCTTTGGGGCCACTGAGTCGGAAAAAACATTGACGCCATCAGGGAAGCAGCTGTAATGGTGCTGCAGGAGGGCAGTCTATAGTCATTGTTATTCTTAGCAACATCGCATCTTTAGCAGACCAGCATGAAAAACAAATCTTTACACTGTATTGCACGCAGAGCAAGACCATACACTGAATGAATTGGTGACCAGATTAAAGCAGCAATGTAGTCAAGTGTGCAAGAGCATTTAAAAACGACACTGAAATGACCAACAGTACAAATACAAAGAAAATGCATCTCATCTACGGGCGCAGCCTTCTTTGTTCTTCGAGTTGTCCTCTGCGAGTTGGAGCTCTAGAATTCAAAGCTAAAGGGGGCGTGTCTCTGTGAAATGATGGGAGACAACTGGGAAAATTTCCCACTTTCCACCTTGGAAGAGTTAACTGGATCGCATCTTTTTGCTGTTGGTTACACTGTTGATGATCTCATTATTTAATTTGTAGGACAGTAATTATATTTAGCGAGTGAGAAGACAGAAGTAAATAAATAGGCACCCTTCTCCATGTTCTAAAAATGACATTTTCAAGTTGCTGTTTTTTGTTCTTGTCACTTTAAAAGTAGATAGTGGCCTCTTGGACCACATCCTTTCAAAACCAAAAGCTCGAGCACACACTGCGTGCAGTGACAAGAGAGCCATATGCTGCTGTGACAGGAAATAACCTTGATGATGGAAGGTTCTTTTCAGCCAAATATAAGGAAGACGACAATGAAGATGGCATCGGTCTCTGTAGTCTCTATGTTTCTGCTCTGTTTTTTTTTTTTTTACCACCTCTCAAGGTGCTGAACTAACAAAGAAATTACCTTTGGAGTGTTTGAAGGGGAAGATTTAAAATTCATTTCAGGGATTTTGTAGAAGTTGTTGCAAATGTAGAAATTAGTACCCAGTTAGAATATGTTCTTACTCTTTAATTTCTTGAACATGTTTTCCGCATTAAATGTTTGCTTTGAGATGTGTCTAAATTACAGGTTATTCCAATTGTGATGTTCTCATCTGATTTTATTCAGGTTTTCCAGTAAGAAATTTGAAATTTTATGAAAAATAGAATACCTTGAAATTATAGAACACCAGCAATTTTTGTTTAACCGAAAAGTTAAGCTCTCACTTTATTTAAAGCAGGTCAATTTAATGATTTTGACTCAGAGTTTCAACAGGAATTTACCAAAATAGCCTCTCTTTAGTGCTTTAACTGCAGCTTTCACTGCCATGTTTCTGGTAATCATGAAGGAAAATGGGTTGGATGATCTAACTGAGCTGTTGCTCCATTGAAGGTAATGGATTTCACAACATCTTCTTGTTTTGGTTTTAAACAGAAACAAAAGTCCTGCAGTCACTAACGCAAAAGTTCACTTGAAGGTTTTGCAGATAAGATCCCGCTTCGTGTTCTCTGCAGTGACCCTGTTAGTTCTGCTGTTGTCTCTTCTTGGTGTTGCAAGGAAAATAAGTTTACCTTTTACTCTCTGGTCCTGCTTATTTTTACATTTTATCTTTTATTGGCATTCCGTTGGCCTAACAAGTCAGAAGAAAAGCTGATCAATAAGAGAAACCATATTTTCTAGATATTTATGCGGCTTTTTGTGGTCATAGCAAGAGATTTTAAGCCGTTGGTATCAAACAGTGACTCATATAAGAGTTTAAATGCTGTGGGTTTTACTTCACAGAGAATGAAACTTTTTCAAAGTTATTTGGTAATTACATATAAGAATTTGTCATAACAGAAAAAAGTTTCCACCCACCAGAGAAACTTTATTAATATTTTTAAAAATGACGTTGCAGCTGATCATCCATCAGCAGTAAAGTAGTGAAACAAAGGTGTTGTGCAGCAGGCTGCAGGGTTTCATTTTGACTTGTGGGCTTTGAATTACATGAATCTGCTGCTAAGAAACACTTAATAATTTTAGTGAAAGAAATAGTACTATATGTCTCCATTTTCTCCACACTGCATCAGAAACATACAATATTCCTGTCTGCAGAAAAGTTACACTATTAAATCAGCAAACTTGAATGTATTTCAGTGGGATTGTGTTTCACCAATAGGGGATAAAGAAAGCCTTTTTGTCAAATAAAACCAAAAGCGAGCTATAAAGCAATATGTGAGACGAAAGCTAATACAGAGCGTCCCCCTGAACGCACCATCCATACAGGGAAGCATGGCAGAGCTCCATCCTCTGAGCTGGGCAGAAAGAGGATGGAGCTCAATATAAGGAAACCCTTGAAGAAAAGAGGTTTGAAAAGGCTGATGTATTTCTGGAGAGCTGCGAGGGATTTAGTACGGTAACTCCAGTAGAAGACAGTTCTACAAAGTATTGACTCATGAGGTCTGATTACAAGTCTACTGTAGTAACTGAGTCAACAATTGGAAACAGTCAGTTTATTTTAATGTCAGACAGCAATAACAAGTGGTTCTGTGTGTTTTTATTCAATGTATGTAAGTATTTGGTTTTGTCCGCTTCACAGTTCTGTTCTAATTTGTATTGGTCTTTGACAAAAAAAGAAAACAATCCTAATAAAATAATCAAAATTGTCTAAGTGAAGAAATAAACTACAAAAAGGGTTTCCCTTAAGAAGTTTTTCTCCAGTCATCATTCTATATTCATTATTTTTTTTATTTTCAGAACAATATGTTCTTCTTTGGGATTGGTAGACTGTGAGGTAATTGTTTCCTTTTGTGTATAAAGTTTCCATCTTCTAAGAATCCTGCTCTTAATTTGTTTCTTTTTCTTTCTAATGCAAAGGTTATGACGAGTAAACTGCATTGGGCCGAAACTTTGAGGTTCCTCTGGGACACACACTGAAAAATACTGATAGTTATCTGAAATGGATGTTTAAGGGAAAAAGTAATATTTTTTAAAAGATCAATAGTATTTGTTGTTGGTAAAAAGGATGATATAAATGCAAATGGATCCCTCAAATTGACAAATGTGAAGAAGGACCAAGCAGGGCTTTACATCCCTAAGGTTTATGATAAAGATGGAAAATCAGTGACTGTGAAGAGCACACATTTATGTGTACTGGGTAGGTATAAAATGTATTTTAGTTGTTCATGTGTCTTGCTGTATAGCTCCCTTAACATCTCTATTGATATTTGAAAACCTCTGTTGTATCGTTTTATTTCTGTATTGAATATGTTAAACTATTAAAGATTAAGTTCACAGCAGCTTATAAGACTGTGAGTTCATTGTTTCGCTGCATCAGAACATCCTAAAAATGAGCAGAACATCAGCATCTCACTGGTTTCTTTGCCACGATTTTCATATTTCTTCAAAAACTTTTTGTTTCTTTAATTTAATCAAACCACCTCAGATCCTGTGAAGAAGCCTAAAGTACAGGCCATCTGTAAGGAGGAAAAAGTGAAGTTTGAATGCATTCTTGGTCAAGTAAGGCCTTATTCTTTGGCCTTTTTCACTCATAATCACAGGACACTTTATATTTCTGTTGAGCTTTGAATCATTTCTAAAAATCAAAACAAACTGTAAACTTTCATCCAGATTCTGCATATGCTAATATATTCTATATATTTTTCATTCCTAAATCCCATCTGTGATTTCAAAAAATCTTTTATTTTAGATTGTTCTGAACAATTTGACATTTTTTTGAGTTTTTTTTTTCAACATTTCTGTAATTTTCCAATCATTCTTTTATTTTCATTTTCCTGTAGCAACCTGAGTATACAACACATGAATGGCTCAGGAATGGTGACACGATGAAGGAAAAAAGGTTGTTTGAAATGAATGCTGTAGAAACTAAAGCAGATAAATTTGCTTGCAAAGTTTTCAATGAAGCTGATTCTAAAACCAGTGAGGCTATCAACCATAACTGTCAATCAGGTAAGTAGGCTATGTTGTTGTCACCATAGCTAAAAGCTAACAAGCATATCACATGTTCCAGCTAACACCCACCAAAAATAACTCCAAAATCCCTACAAACTCTGCGGATTAAATGTGTTCAGTTAGAAAATAAGGTCTACATAGTAAACATGTTTTCTAATCCTGGTAATCAGTAAAACATTTTTTAATTGCTTTCATGCTTTGTTTTTGAAGGTTTCCTTGTTCTCCTGGATGAAGGAAAATTCCTGTTTGGTCAACAGGACAGAACATGGCCTCCTCTCTCTAAATAATCCAGAGTAATTGGTCCTTTTGTTTAGGATTTAAATCTGGAGACAGCCATGGAAGAAAGATGCTTTTTGTTTTCTGTTGACCACTTCTTCCATGGTCCAGCGTATTCAGGGGTGTTTCCACCCCCATTTTGACACTTTTTGGGCAAGTTGGGTTAAATCTAAAAACATACAACAGTGTCATAATATAGCTGCTTCAAATGTGACCCAATGAACCATAACAATAATGGAGTATAATAAAAATTGAAGTCTGCAGCTTGTCCTTAGTTTTTGCTTCTTTCTTTACATAAACTTCAAAGAAGCATTCTATGCCCAGATTCCACTGTGCATTTTTTGGCCATCGCAAAGGACCGCTTCACGTCACTCTGTGTGAGCTCTAGAGACGCGGCACACTGTGCTGCCCAAGACGTCAAACTCCATGACGTCTGGCCCTAGCAGGAACATGCAAACTCAAATATGTCACAAAGAAGCATACAGCATTAAAATCGGACAGATACCAGAGATGGTAACAATAAAATAACATAATCGTGTCTTTGCTGCCAAACTGAATAAACTTTGCTTCTTTGTTGCACTGCATTTTCTTGCATTTAAGCCTCCACTGTTGCTGTTGCTAATAGTATTTTGTATTATCCCCTGCAAAATGACCCCCACACGCATATCAAATTGTATGCTGCTTTGTGTAATAATTCCTGTCTGTTTTTAATCTCTGAACAGATGCGGAGGAGATTCATTTGAAGTGGACCAATAGCGAAAAGAATGATTATTTTCCTTGTCCTCTTTCTACACCAGCCATGAGCCACAGGTTATTTATATGCATACATTTTCTTATATCTTGGATTTTTTGAATGCTATTTTGCAAAAACAAACTCTGTGTCTTTAGTCATCTTAAGTTTCTGTTTTAGCAACTGACCTAAACAGAGACTCATGATGACTCTAAACCTCTTAAAACTTTGACTTTTTGTGACAATTTACAGCAAAAAACCAACAATGCTTTTTGAACCTACAGCATTTTATGATTGAGAATATAATATATAAGAAGAGTAAAAACCAATATATAAGTTAGATGAGGACAGGATAGAAAAAGGAACATCAAATATCAATTTTATTAAGCTTTATTAAGATTTATGCAGTGACATAGTTGTCTAGGTGAGCCTAACAAAAAGTGGGTGATGAATGTGAAAGTTAATGAAATGAAAAGTTGGATATGGAACATGAAAACGATAGCGGCATCTAGTGTGTCTAGGCAGTAGTTACAATACAAAAATCATTTCAGCCATTGGGTTGCCTGGTTTACTACCAACACGCCCAGTGACCAGCCTGAACAGCTGTTCTTACTATTGAATTAAGCTTTATTTGATGTGTTTTCGGGAACAAAGGAGCAAACCGCCACACTGATGAAGCTCCAAATAATGATCTCCTCACCGGAGCAAAGAAGTCTGCTACTCTGGCAAAGAAGTATAAGATTACATTTGTGTACGAATGTTATTCGTAAGAGTACGGTTTTATTTATCCTTATAGTACATATTATATGATGATGTTTCTTTTGTTTTGGGCAGTACAGATACTCTTATTGCAGTCATTATAAAGTTGAAATATTTTCCCGTCTTTTATTTTGTGTCTTATTATGATAGTTCTGTGCAGAGTTGTTGAAAAAAAATGTATGACTGTTAATAGCACAACAGCAATATTTTCACGTTTTCTCCTACATTGAAATAGTTCTGGAGAACATGGGCCTATGGTGGAAATTGAACCCTGCCCAGGAGCAATTTTTAATGAAAAAATGGGACAGTTTGAACAAGAAATATAAATAATTTCCATATACAATTAATATTTATTTTAGGAACACAAGTTAACAAACAGCAATTCCTAAGTTTAAGCTTTCTTATTTTGTGATATTTGCTAAGGAATGGAAGTGTCCGGGGTAAGAAAAGGGAATGAGTAGGAAGACCACTGCTGCTAGCTGGCCCAGTATTGTCTACACGGATGAAAAGTTAGGACAGAGGCCTTCAGGTAGTCTCCTTCTCCCTATTGGCTCCATCCATGAGGACACTCCAAGGGTCAAGTGCAGCAGTGAGCTACCAAGAGGAGAGAGAAGAAAAGGATGGAAACAGGCAGCCAGAGGAGACGAAGAGGAGAAGGTACTGGGATGAAGACCTGTTGAACCTCATCAGGGAGGAGGAAAGGAGAGAAGGGAGAGAATTTTGATTTGTTTTTAGGGAGGGTGGGGGTAAAAAATATAAAGTTCTTTGTATATTTTTTAAGAAAGATTTGTTCTAAATAAATTGTATGAAAGAAATACAAAATCACCAGGTGGTGTTGAACCCGTCCGAATCCTCAATAAATGCACTGAGCAAAACAGCTGGAAGTCCCATCATTTCCTCCAACTAAACAAAACTGAAGTACTTATCTTCTGACCCAAAGAAGATCGATTAAATATCAGTAAACAACTTAAACTGGTCCAACTAGAGACTACTAACCAGCCCCTTAATCTAGGTGTAATAATGGACTCAGACCTGAACCTCCAAGGTCACATAAAGGCAATAACAAGGTCAGCTTTCTCATAAGCAAGTCACCCGAGGAACATTTCTGTGATTAAAGGACCGATGACACAAAGAGACAGAGAAAAACTCATCCATGCATTTATCTCTAGCCACCTTGATTACTGTAACATCATCTTCACAGGTCTACCTAAAAAATCAATCAGAAAGCTGCAGCTGATCCAGAACGCTGCTGCTCGTGTTCTCACTAAAACCAGAAAAGTAGAACACATCACCCCAGTTCTAAAGTCTTTACATTGGCTCCCTGTAGCTCAGAGAATAGACTTCAAAGTGCTTTTATTAATCTATAAACCATTGAATGGGATAGCACCAGAGTACATTAACGATCTGCTATCACGGTACAAACCTTCCACATCACTTAGATCCTCCAGCTCTACCTTACAGATCTTCTCTAGAACCGGAACCAAACATGGGGAAGCAGCTTTCAGTTTCTATGCTCCCCATATCTGGAACAAACTGCTGGACAACTGCAAAACTGAAGAGATACTGAACTCTTTTAAGTCTAAAAAAGGAACATACCTACGTATTTAGACTTGCTTATGAGTAACTTATCCCATTATCACTTTTAAGGATTTCTTGTTTATTATTTTGTTCAAATGCTAAATGGCATTGTTTCATTGTCTATGCTTTCTTGTATTTTAATATTGCCAGTTGATTATAAATGTTTTTTTTAAGCTTTCTTTTACTGATTATATGTTTTAGTTTTAAACATGTAAAGCACCTTGAATTGCCTTGTGTTGAAAGTGTGCTATACAAATAAATTTGCATTGCCTTGCCTTGCCTTACTTAAGTAATTCATTCATAGTTAGTTGTACTTAATATTCATTTTTAAATTAATGTATTGTTTCTTAACAACAACATTTACTTTATTAATGTTTAATGATTTACAGAAACCTCTTAAGAACAAATGTAAATTCAAGAATATAAGGAAATGCAACCAATTACGTAGTACATTTTAACAGGTACTTTCAGGATTAACCTGAGTGATTGGGTAGTAAACCATTTAATTGTTTTTCCAAAATACACCGGGAAATGTCAAATAATCTTACAGTTCAAGAGTCGGGTCTGTTTAAGGAAAAATAAGCCCCATTTCCACTAGTGCCAGTACAGTACAGACTGGAACGGATAGGTTGTGTTACTATTACCATCTCAAAAGAACTGTAGTGGGCGAGGACGTGGGCGGGCTTAGTTTAACAAAAGCTCCAGCAAAAAGTACCTCTCTGCTGTTGTTGAAGATAACATTTTTGGAAAACAGACATTTTTTTTAACCGATGTACTTCTTAAGCTTGGTTTATGCTTGCCGCGTCCGCGAGGTCCGCACGGCTCCACTCGGCCAAATAACGTCATTTTAGCAACCACGCCTCTCCGCGCGGCCTCCTCCCGCCCCAAAATTTCCGCGCCGCGCACCTAGGAAAATTTGTAACTACGCGGACGGTCCCGCGCGGAAAAACATGGCGGACTGCCAAGAGCTCATATTGGCGGAGGTTCGTAAATAGACATCTGTATGATTCGGCCGATAGAGATCACTGTGATCAACTGTGTTTTAATGGAAGAGAGGACGGTCTCCTTTTTTCGTCTTTTTTCCTAATAAATAGCATAAAAGTTCTGCTTTGTTTAAGCTCACGGGTGTCACCATCTTGTAAACAACAGTGATTACTACTTCTACTATGGTGTAGTGTTGTATGCATGCCGTAGAGCCCTACGCCGCCCTACGCCGCCCCCTACAGTCTTCAAGAATATTGGCTCTCAGCAGGGACAAGCCACAAAAAGTATAAACGCTGCAATAAGGCGTCTCGGCCAGTTCCGCACGTCTCGTTTCCGCGCGTAATGTTCATGCGTCTAGCATAAACCAAGCTTTAGACTTCCAAAGCTAAGAGTGATGTCAATCTAGCCATCTTGTTTTACAAGGATACTTTTGCAGCTTGTTTTTAGTTGGACATTAAATTCAAGTCAGCTCCAGGACAGGATGATTGCAATAAAAGCAGGTTTTTGAAAATATTTTTTTATCACTTGCAATTTCTTCTTACAAAAAAAAATTAGGTGGGAAAAAAATTATTAACACCGTAAATCAGATTTGGTATTAAAAAAAAATCAGAGATTAAATCTTTTTGCCATATCGCCCAGTCCTAACTCCAAATGTTTCGGCAAATTTTCACCCTCTATTCTGAACCTTTAATCCTGTAAAATCAGAGGAGTTTGGCCCTGGTTTAATAATGTTAGTCAGGGGAATTTGGACAACTTAAACATCAACAAATAAAAGGAAAAACCTTTAAAATTAGTTATCCTAGCTAATTTGCCTTTGCCCAAACAGACCTTATGAAATTTTAAAGTTCTCTCCTGATGTCTCCGTTGATGAGGGAAGGGGGCCGTGCGACGTTAGCAGCTAACAATGGCTTCGGTGGCTACTTAGTGATCCTCTTGGCCGTTGGAGATGCAGTTAGCTTGTCTTCCGACTGATTAAGCAGCGATCAGCACCAACTTTCTTTCACTAAACAGTACCTTTTGCGGTTTCCAACACGGCAATTCTTATCGGCTCTGTGGCGTTGATGTAGTGTGGCCTCGGCTGGTTCAGACTACCTCCGCGCGCAGCTATCAGCTCCGTTTCTCAGCGCTCTGAAACTCAGAGAACCTTTCGTTGGGCTTTGAAGATCACACAATGTCTTTGTTTATCAATGTTTAAGATTCGCCTGGTGGTCTTTGAGTTCCTTGAAGCGAGTTTCTCCCAGAAACTCGGACCTTCTTACTTCGTCAGCGTGGGGAGGGGGTTGCTTTTGGTCTTCCCTAGAACGAGCTGGCCGGGACTCGCCATGAAGAAGGAAGAGTGACTGGCAGAGCAGTTCCTTATATAGACTGTGCTCGATCGTCCTTCCAGTAGAAGAGAGCAGGTTAGCGCCACCCGATGGCTATGTGTGTCACAACAAAGATGATTGATGGATTGATTGATTGATTTTAAGTGTCATGCACAAACAAGTGCCCAGCCCACTATTCACAGAAAAAGTGGCCATACATTTACAAAAACAATATTTACATAACAGAATAAAGAGCTTTTTGCTTTCACACCCACACTTTCTCTATATATTTTACCAACATAAAAATCCCCTTGTTAAAAAGCCAACTTAACATATCACCATCTGATAACCAAAACAAGTCAGGATTTTTGCGCTGGATTTTGAAACATAGACAGCCTAAGATCATGAAATTGCGGACAATAAAACAAAAAATGAAATTCATCTTCAAGAACATCACAAAGAACACACAAACTTTGCACTCCAAGTAGTCCTTTATATCGGCCCAGCTCAACACCAAGAGGCACAACTCCCGCTCTCAGTTGTGCACAGAGAGAATGCTGCCTTCTTTTTAAATTATCTTCATCATTAAAGTCCATCATAAACGTATCTAGGAATTGAATACAACTTCTTATTTTTGGCTTTTTGAGCACATCAAATTCCTACTGGTCTTTATATGTCTGAAATAGGGTTTGCTTAGGTGTTGTAATTTTGTACTGCAAATTGTTAAAAATATATATATATAGGAAATCTGGAGACAATATATATATATAAAGAAAATATTGCCAAAAACATAATTTGACCAAGGATATTTATGAAATCTGTCCCAATTGAAAATGTTCTTGGTGAGACTATCTTCCGGTAAGCAAACAAGGTGGTTCCTGAATCGAATAACTTCTGCTCTCTGTTTAATCAGACAGGGCTCCAACCTCATACCACCATGACAGCCCTGGCTGTTTATTTATGAACTAGGAAACACCTCATAGCTCTGTTCTGTAGAATAACACAGGCAAAACCATGGAGTCATACAATGTGGTCTATGTAGAGAAGTCCAAGTCTGGACACAACTTAATCTTATTAATCACACTTCCCAGTGCCTTCCCCGCAGATTCAGACAGAACTCATTGTCCTTGAACAAATCCTCAAACAAAACCAAGATATTTATAAGTATATGAGTACATCAGATGCATTTCACTAAATTTAAATATGTAGTTGCTTCTACCTCTAACCATGTTTCAAAAATGAACAACTTGTGTTTTTTCACAATTGATCACAAGTCTTCATTTGCTGCACCATATATTAATAATACCCCCCCCCAAAGAGTGTAGATTGGAGTCATATTCCACAATCAACACAATATCATCAGCATACAACAAAATACTTAGGTCTGTGTCCACAATTGGTATACCCAGGTTAGCCGATTTGATTTCTTGTGCTAAATCATTAATATAAAGAGCAAACAAAGTAGGGTAAAGGACATGTCCCTGTTTCACACCAAAAGGATTTGGAAACCAGCCTGTTCTTAAATAATTGACCTGCACACAGGCTACTGGTGCTTTATAGGACTTTGATACATTTATAAAAAAATTCCGTCCATAACTGCATGCAATAACTTATACTCCAAAAGGTCTCTATTTACCTATTCAAAGGCTTTTTTAAAGTCAATCAAACCTTGCCTTCATGAAGTCTCGTCCTTACAACAAAGGGTAAGGAAATAAATGTGATGGTAACATTAAGAAGAAAGAACATGAGAAACTTGAGAAATACCAAGGGCTCAGAGAGGAGCTAGAGAAGGCTTGGAAGGTGAAGGTGACTGTAGTACATGTGGTAATTGGAGCACTTGGGGCACTGACACCCATACTGGAGGAGTGGCTCCAGCAGATCCCTGGAAGAACCTCAGACACAGCGAAGATACTGCACATGACCCTCACGCTCCCAGGCCTCTGGTAGTGGACCCAACCTTGAAATGGATGGCAAACCACCCACGGAGGGTGAGAGGGGTATTTTTTTTAACATATAAATTTAGATAGAAGTGTGCTCCAACCCAGGGTGGAATCATCTGGGCACTCAACATGCATGTCCTTCTGAAATTGAAGAGACCCTTTAATGACGATTGAATTAAAAACAGCAAATTTTACAAAGTATTATATTCGATGCAAGAAAGCTGTCTGGACTAACCTAATCTTTGGTGAAAAGTAATTATCCCTCTGTCAAACTATTCGTTAATTGAGATTAATTGCAAGTTTTTGCAGTTATGTCCCTATTAATATTAGACCTGTATAATCAGGAAATGGCTTAGAGGGACCTGTCTTACAACACATCGCAGACCAAATCAGGTCAAAAATCCATGCCATGATGCTTTATTTTTTATCAGATTTTTGAGAAGTCCTAGTTTAATGGTGTACCTGCTAATTATTTCCCTCACATTGTGTGAAAGTGGCTAGGGTGTCCATCTAATTATATTTCAAACCGAGCGCTTTTCCATTTTTGCTTCACCTTGGTGTAAAAAAAGGGGACAGTGTAGAATTTTTATTTTGAGTATTTGGCACTCTTAATGTGAAATGAAACCTAGTAAAAAGCAGAAAAAATTATATTGATGAGATATTAAAAAGGGTAGAGTTTATTTTTATAACACCTTATTTGGTTCTCTAAACTCATTTTAAAATGCACCTGCTGGGTTGTTTTGTGCTGGAAACCACAAGCTGGTCCCGTCTAGCTGTTGCTATTATGGCAGCACACATTAGCCTGCTGTTGGTTCAGGGCCACATGTGCATATGATCTTAAATGTGAGATTTTAAGATTTTAAAGAGAGTGGTGCTTTGATTTATTGATCTGCTATATCTGTAATACAGAAATGCTTCTCTTAGGGCCTTATAACTAATTTGCAACTTGCGAGATCAGGAGAAGAAAAGAATCTCCTTCGTTTTAGTTTTGTGTGATAAATAAGAAAATGTAGTAACGTTTGGGCTAATTTCTGTTTTGAGAGTACATAACACCAATGAAACTGGTTTAAATGGTTTTAAATAAACATATTTGGGTGTACAACTCTTGCAGGCCTCTTTTTGCTGTTGGTTACAGTGTTGATGATCTCATTATTTATTTTGTAGGACGGAAATTACATTTAGCGAATGAGACGACAGAGTAAATGAAGACGCACCCTCTCCATGTTCTAAAAATGACATTTTAGAGTCGCTCTCTTTGTTCTAGGTGCTTTGAAAGTAGATGGGGGCCTCTTGGATCACTTCCTTTTAAAACCAAAAGCTTGAGCACACACACACAGCGTGCACCGACAAGAGAGCTATGAGCTGCTGCGGCAGGAAATAACATTGATGATGGAAAGTTCTGCTTTTCAGCCAAATGTGGGGAAGACGACAATGAAGATGGCATCGGTCTCTGTAGTCTCTGTGTTTCTGCTCTGCTGTTTCTTCGCCACCTCCCAAGGTACTGAACTAATAAAGAAATTACTTTTGGAGTGTTTGAAGGAGAAGATTTGAAATTTGTTTTAATAATTTTGTAGAACTTGTGGCGAATTTAGAAATTGGTCCCCAGTCAGAAGACTTTCTTTCTGATTTCTTGAATATTTTTTCAACATCAGATATTTGTTTGTCATGTGTGTAAATTACAGATCCCAATTGTGATGTTTTCATGTGATTTTATTCAGGTTTACCAGTAAAAAAATCTAACTTTTATGAAAAATGTAATTCCTTGAAATTATAGAAAGCCAGCTATTTTTTTAACTGAAAAGTGTAACCTCTCATTTAAGTAAAGCAAGTAAATTGAATGATTTTTTACTGAGATTTTCACAATACAGTTAACAGAAGAGCCCCTCTTTAGTGCCTGGATAAGAAGGATATAGATTTAGATCTATATGATAGCTTTTAGATATATTCTTTCAGGTTTTCCATCTTATATGCTTCCCTCTGCTGTACAAGCTGAATTTTTATTAAAGGTGAGTGATCTGTTTGGAGATAAAAATTAAACAGTTTAGAGAATCAGAGTTAAAGCAAGAGCTGTCTGCCAGGAGCGGTAACTTAGTAGACAAAAAAAAGGTGCCGCTGGTGTGGTGTCGGTCTTAATCGAGGTTAGAGAGGACAAACAGGAAGATGTGCAAAAGCAGAGCTGTGGAGCTGACCCTCCAGAAGCTGTAGCAATGAAAAAACAACTGTATTCAAACAAAGAATGAATGCAAATATTTATATCACTTATTATCTCCCAATGTTAAAAGAGCTCAGATTTAAAATAAAGGTTAAAACTACATAGAGTTTATTATAAACAGGCAGATTTTATGAAAACAATTTTAGCATTCATTATAAATAATCCACCTTGTTTAAGCTGGGCTAGATCTGCAAGATATACTGAATTGCAGTTATCAATGGAATAAATTAGAGGTTAGATGCAATGTTTGTCAGAATCTAGAATTTTTTGTGCAATGCATAACAATTTTGCATTGCCTTATTTTATTTTTTTTTGAGATAGGAAAATACCTTCCTAGCTCTTTATGCCCAAAAAAACCTTTGTGTGTATTTTTTGTGGCCGACAAGCTGAAGCCAACAAAGAGCGCTGGGGCCTGTGTAATGAAGGACAAGAGTCAGGAAATGTGGGTAAATCATAACTGCGTCAATATTTAGCAAAAGTGCCGCAATGACATGTTTCCCTGATATTTGCTTTCTAAACTGAAGTGAATATTAAAAAATAGAACAGTTCATTTATATTGATTATTTATTCATTTATTAATTAATAATAAAGGTTTATTATTAACCAGGAAGGTTGATCAGGAAGGTTGATCTGCATGTAAAAAACAAAATTGTGGCTTTAGATGAAATGTCCAGATAGGACTCGGTCAGAGGTTCCTGCATTTTATCTTTAACTTTTATTCCTCTGGCCTAACAAGTCAGAAGAACAGCTGATCAATAAGAGGAACCATATTCTTAAGAGATTTATATTGCTTTTTGTTGTCATAGCAAGAGATTTTAAGCCGTTGGTATCAAACAGTGACTCACATAAGAGTTTAAATGCTGTGGGTTTTACTTCACAGAGAATGAAACTTGTTCAAAGTTATTTGGTAATTGCATATTTTAAGAACTCGTCATGACAGAGAAAAGTTTCCATCCACCAGAGGAACTTTATTAATATTGGAAAAAAAAGACATTGCAGCTACAGTCACCCACCTTGAGTAAGTTCAGGCCTGACTTTACAAAAAAACATTCTAAGAGAACAGTGTGGGAGTATGTGCTGCAGAGTATTGTGGTAAGGACAGAGAAAACAGGATGCAACACTCACATCATCCATCAGCAGTAAAGTAGTGAAACAAAGGTGTTGTGCAGCAGGCTGCAGGGTTTCATTTTGACTTGTGGGCTTTGAATTACATGAATCTGCTGCTAAGAAAAGCGAAATAATTTTAGTGCAAGAAATAGTACTGTATATCTCCCTTTACTCCACACTGCATCAGAAACGTCTAATATTCAAATCTGCAGAAAAGTTTCACAATTAAAGAAAAAACTTGAATCTATTTCAGTGGGATTGTGTTTCACCAATAGGGGATAAAGAAAGTGCTCTGGTCAAATAAAACCAAAAGTGAGCTGTCTGGCCAAAGCAATATGTGAGACGAAAGCTAATACAGAACGTCTCCCTGAACGCACCATCCATACAGGGAAGCATGGCAGAGAGAGCGTCCCTGTTGCTTAGCAACAGGGACTGCATACTCATCACAATACTGTCCAAGCTGCTCAGTAACTCCAAAATCTCCCCTTGGATGTCTCAATCCAAGTATTTCTTTAGAAGCAACAGGGATGCTGCTTTAGAAGAAACAGGGAAGCTGCTCGGAGCTGGTCAGAAAGAGGATAGAGCTCAGTATAAGGCAACCCTGAAAGAAGAGGTTGGAAAAGGCTGATGTATTTCTGTAGAGCTGCGAGGGATTTAGTATGGTAACTCCAGCAGAAGACAGTTCTACAAAGTATTGACTCAAGAGGTCTGATTCCAAGTATGTTCTGCCTTGCTAATTGAATCAGCAATTAGAAAGGGTCAGTCTGATATAGTGTTAGACAATGAGAACAAGTGGATCTGTGTGGTTTTTTTTGCAATGTACAGTATGTTATTTTTTGTCCGGTTCACGTTTCTGTTCTAATTTGTAAAAAAAAAAATCCCAATAAAAAAAACCAAAGGTGTGTTAGTGAATAAAAAAACAACAAAAACAGTTTTCCTAAATAAATGTTTCCACAAATATAATTCTATGTCTAACTCTAACAATATTGTTCTTCTTTTGGATTCGCAGGCTGTGAAGTACGGAAGCATAGAGCTGCCACCACGTTATTTCGTGAAAACTTTATTGTTCGAACAATATACTTTTCATGTTCGTACAATATAATATAATGTTTGTACAATATAATATCACTTTATTATGTGAAGACTTTTTCGTTTGAACTCAACCCCAAAAGAATCAAGATATTTCACTAAATGTCTGACAGTGCTCTGAGTATAACATAACTTGCTTAAATGCAATTCAGGTGGTGTAGTTTGTATCCACTGAGCCTCCTACATCCTTCCAGCTGATCAGTAAGAAATGCAACCACTTCGGATCAGAATCATTCTTCCTCCTGTACAGCGCCATGCGTTTTAGGTTCCTGGTCTGCACACTTATCACAATACTGTCCAAGCTGCTCAGTAACTCCAAAATCTCCCCTTGGTTGTCTCAATCGAAGCATAAAATAGAACATAATTAATTCCATTAAACAAGACGTTTTTGCACACACTGCTCTGTACCATTATAAGCTTCAGTATATTTTAAGCAAATATGTATTGTGTTAAAACAAAAAAGGTATGCTGATAATGCAAAAATTCGATTGTTAAAAAAAAAAATTGTTCAGGTTTCTTATCACGTTCGTTAATACATTTATATTGTACAAACGTGAAAAGTATATTGTTCGAACAATAAAGTTTTCATGAAAAAACGTGATACAGTTGTGTTTTTTTTTTTCTTTTGCGGGTGGCAGCTCTATGCTTCAGTAGTGAGGTTATTGTTGCCTGTCGTGTATAAAGCTTCCATCTTTTAAGAATCCTGCTCTAATTTTTTCTTTCTTTCTCTCTATTCCAAAGGTTGTGACCAGTATGCTGTAACGGGCAGCAGCTTTAACGTTTCTCTGGGATACATAGTGAAAGCTACTGATAGAAGGCTGAAATGGAATTTTAAAGGAAATCTAATATTTGATAAAAGATTTAAAACAGAACCTATTGGTAAAAATGATAACATTACTGCAGATGGATCCCTCAAACTGACAAATGTGAAGAAGGACCAAGAAGGGCTTTACAAACCTGAGGTTTATGATAAAGATGGAAAATCAGTTACTGTGAATAGCACACATTTATGTGTACGGGGTAGGTATAAAATGTCTTTGAGTTGTTCAAGCATCTCACTGTATAGCTTCCTTAACATCTCTATTGATATTTTAAAAACTCTGTTTGATAATTTTCTTTATTTCTGTATTGAAGATTACAAATTATAAAAGATTAAAGGAGACATATTATGACAATTTATTACTATTTAAAATAGGTATATGAGTTCCAGAAAACATGTTTCTTAAGTTGTTTGCTGGAAATAGCTTGTAGGAAACAATTGTTACCAACCTCTATTTCCCTCTGTTTCAGCCCCTTGCAGATTGTGCTTTTTTCTGCTGTTCATTGCACATTACATGAGCTGCTGTTAACTTTGCCACGCCCAACGCTTCTACAATCTTTGCTTATGCCCACCACTCACATAGTGACTGTTACCACTATGTGTGAAAGTTACAGACATGGGTGCTGCAGTAGTTCAACCATACCAAAAAAAAATTCAACCGTACACACAAAAAGGATTTTAAACCATAAAATAAAATAAAATAAAAAAGTAGTTCAACCATACATGTTTGAACAAGAATGTGCCCCCCTAGGAGGGAGTCTCCTGAAGAATCCAAGACTCAGAGAATTCAGTAAGATACTTCTGAATGGTTATTGAAGAAATGACTTAAAGTTAAAAGAACATATTTAACTGCTTACCTGGACTGCACTCCGATATCTTCCTGAGATGCTGATCTCTTCCAGCTCGATCTCGCCGACTTCTGTCCTCTTTGACTGGGACCTGATTAGGTGTTTGGAGGTCTTTTGAACAGCCAAAAAATGAAAATTTTTGTGTGGAGCTTTAACATGGTGTTTCCTAATCTGAATGGTAACTGTTGTTTACTACTGTACCTGGTGGGTGGAGACAGCGCTCTGAGGAGGTGTGGATATTCCAATATTCGGGCTTGTGACGTAGAAAGTCGGACAAATTTTGAACAGCTCAATCAGAGACTGAACGCAGGATCAATTAAAAAAAACAATCTCACTCAAAACAGCATGGATGGTTTTTTTGTTGTTTTTTTGTATGTATATTTATCCACCAGAGACACACGATAACACCCCAAATCCCAAGAAAAGTGATTTATTTTTCATAATATGTCTCCTTTAAGTTCACAGCAGCTTATAAGACTGTGAGTTTATTGTTTTGTTTCACCAGAACATCCTAAACATGTGCAGAACATCAGCATCTCACTGGTTTCTTTGCCATGGTTTTCATATTTCCTCAGTAACTTCTCGTTTCTTCAATTTAATCAAACTTCCTCAGATCCTGTGAAGAAGCCTACAGTACAGGCCACCTGTAAGGAGCAAAAAGTGAAGTTTGAATGCATTCTTGGTCAAGTAAGGACTTGTTCTTTGGTCTTTTTTGCTGGTAACCACAGGGAACTGTACATTTATGCTGAGCTTTGCTTAATATCTCAAAAAATACAAACAAACTCTAAACGCTCATCAAGACTCACTCCATATGCTAATTTATTCTATATATTCTCCATTCCTTCCCAGTCCCTTGTGTGATTAAAAAAAAATAATTTAAGATTGTCTGAACAATTTGACAAGTTTTTCTGTTTTTTTCTTCATCTATTCTTGAATTTTCAAATCATTCTGTTATTTTCATTTTCCTGTAGCAACCTAAGGATGCAAAGTATGAATGGCTCCAGAATGGAAACACAAGGAAAGAAAAAAACGTTTTCTTGGAAATTAATGCTTCAGAAACTAAAGCACATAAATTTGCATGCAAGGTTTCCAATGAAGCTGATTCTAAAACTAGTGAGGCTTTTACTCATAACTGTGTTAAGTCAAGTAAGTATGTTGTGGTCACCAGCTAACAACCACCAAAATAAGATGGCATTCGAACCATTTCACCACAAGTTGTGTGGATTAAGTTGTTAAATAATGTCTAACCATGTTTTCTAAGTATGTTAATTAGTAATCTATATTTAATTTATTTCATGCTTTGTTGTTGAAGGTATTCCAGGTCTCCCAGATGAACTGTTTGGAATCAGTATCTGGGTTTTTGTTGGTGGTGGTGGAGGTATGTATTCAGATGCCTTCAACATAAACAGATGGGTTTTTTTATTATTTGCTTCAGTATATTTTACAGTGGCTGCACTTCAGATGAAGAAAAAAAGTTTTTAAATGTAAATGTAATAAATGTATATTTTATTAGAGTGTAGTTTAATATTTCACTGAAAAGTAAAGACAAATCTAGTCTTTCATTGGAGTACAGTGTTTGTTCAAATTGCACATTCATATTTGGTCAATGGGACTGCAGTGAGTCTTCTATAAAATTCTGAATGTTGAAGGTTAAGAGAATGATTAAACATTGCTCTCTAGATCACAAGACAAACCATAACAACAATGGTGTCAAGACAGGAGCTCGTCCTTGATTATTGGTTCTTTCTTTACACAAACCTTAAAGCAGTGTCTCATGTGGATTTTTTGGCGAAAAAGGACCGCTTCATGCCACTCTGTGCGAGCTCTAGGGCGGTCGTGCAAGCACCACAAACATTTGTCACATAGAAGCATGCAACATTAAAATCTGACAAATAGCAGAGATGGTATCGATAAAATGTCTTTGCCGCAAAAGCTCAAAAACTTTGGCTACTTTGTTGCTCTGCATTTTTTGCATTTAGCCTCCACTCCTGCTAATACTATTTTGCATCATCCCTTGGTGATTTCAATTGGCTGACTATAGACCATATTCCTGTATTTTCTTATACTTCTTGAAGACTGCTGGAGGCTGGATTTGGTGGTGAGAAATCTCAATAAGCAGTCTGAGGGCCTGTCACACCGGACAGCCACTGGCCTGTGACTCAATCATATTGTTTTTCACTGCAAGCAGTGACAATCTTTTGTCCAGCAATCAAAGGCCTGCATTGTGTGTAACCAGTAGCTCTACCCTAACCACACCAACAATTATTCTATTCACCTATGGACCTACACTTGAAGGGGTGGCAAATATGGACAGGTATGGGCCTGTTGTATGAGCCGCTTTTATAATGAAGACAGAGAAAATGGTAGACTAACCTGTACTGTACTGTACTGCTCAGTGGACAGACATCATAAGGGATCATTTGTAGTTCCAGTAATTGTGCCCATGGGGCTTTTGTTAAAGTATTTTTCTAAATTATCCTTGACTGAACCAACATAAATTAGTTATTACATTTTTCAATCTCCACCACTAATATCCTTTCTTAACATCTTCATCAGGTATCGTTCTGTTGCTGATCATCCTTGTCATCGTTTGCTGCCTCTCATCTAGACGAAGAAGGATGCTTCGCTTGAAGGGTAATATACTTCTTTTTTTTGTCAGCTGTAATAAATGTATTTACTTGTAAAACATCAACACCATTCTTCATAGGTTGTCTGATTAAAATGTCTGGAGCACCGCAAGACTCACTGTTCAGGCCAATTTTGTTCAATATTTTTTAACATTTGCTTATAGACACCCAGGTGCTTATTTAAACTTACTCTGCTTTCAAATGTTTGACTCTTGTTCATTGATCCAGAACAATATAATCACAATGGAACTAAGATTACTAAAGCTTACTTTCTATATCTGGTTAGAAGACAAACCAGATATTTCTTTTCGCTAAACATCTTTGATATTTGACGACTCAGAGACACCTTTCTGTATTTTCTGAATAGACGAGGAGGAGCTTCGCTTGGAGTGGACCAATACAGAACAGCATAATCACCACCACCCTCTTCCTCCTCTTCCTAATAATCCTCCTCCTCATCATCATCATCAGCATCATAACCACCATCATCATCAGCAGCAGCAGCAACAGCAGGCTCCAGGCAACACCGGCCCTCGACAAAGCCGCTCCAAGCAAAACCGCCAACCGCGAGCTAAAGCCCCCGAACCCAACGGCCAACCTCAACCCAGCCCACGGCGAACTGTACAGGTAGGATCCTGCTTTGTGCCTTAAAGGTTATTGAAACGGTCTTGTTCTGATTTTGACTGCATTGTTAGGATATATTTATTTTGCTACTCTTAGTTGGAGATCAGTGCTTGATCTAAGCCCATATCTTCAATTTCTATTAACCTCTTGGTATATTTTGGCTTGACTTCCTGGTTTTCACTTCCTTCAGGCACAGAAACCTGCTAATGACGCTGATGACGAGCAGCCGCCTCCTCTTCCTCAACCCAGGAAAAAAACTCCAAAAAAACAAGTAGAATAGAAGTAATCTGGGCTCAGACATTTCATATGTCAGACACAGACATTCTCATCCTACAGACTTCCTGGGTCGGTCCACTTTCATATTTATTTGTGTTCAAACTAAGAATCTTTAGTTCATTAAGACATATGGCCAAGGTGCAACCTTTTTGTCCTTGAAAAGCTTTAAAGCTGAACTCAAATGGAACATTTTTAAAGTGTTTCTGATTGCTGTTTACACATCACTTGTCATATATTACATAAAAAATAAAGTAGGCATAATCTGGTTATGATTATCAAGGTAAACCATGGTTTAAAAAAAATGTATATAGTTTCATAAAAATTATCTGTTGATACTGTTTAATGTCCTTTAAATAAGAATGTTCCAGAGTGGCTGGAATTTTTTACTGACTGTATGGAGTAAAAATGCTGCCTCTCCTCCACCTATGCTGGTCATTAAATAAGCCCCACCCACCAACCTTCCACAGGTAACACTGTTTTCAAACTACAATTAATGTGATTGTTAAGCAGTTAACTACAGGCTGGCTACCTTAGAATGACTAAATAACCTACTGATGTTACTTGTGCTTCTCTTTAAAAAGTAAGAATAGCAAAACAGCTATTATTTTTTGTGCATAAATCACCCAAAAGCTACTGCTGCAGGTTCCTATTCTACATTTTTCAATTATTGTATTTATATTTCACCAGTAAACTCTTACCAAGAAAAGTTTTAGACACAGTTTTAAGCAATAACACATTGATTGAGGTAACCACAACTTATAATAGCTTCTACGGCTAGGTATAGTTTTTTCCAAAGTCCTTTAAAAACTATTTAGGCGTACCAAAAACTAATCTTTTATTGTTTCATAAAGGGAACCAGGGTTGATATGGACAGTTAAAGGCTAGTTTTGATTTAAGTGTTTTGAATACTTGTTGAATATGTGGGTTAAACCTTAATTAATGAGAATACTGAGATATTTTCGCTGAGAGTCTCTCAGGCTCAGTCTGTCTAGCAAGGCTAAAATAGATCTGCAAAGTGTTAAAGTCAGTCTTGAAAGTTAGTAGTCGTCTTGAATTCCAACTAGGTTTAAGTCACAGAGTGAATTCTGCAGATAACTGAACACCTTTTGAGGTTTACTAAGGACCTCTTTTACAGTAAATTACTGTGTTATCAGCATAGAAGTGAACATTTGCAGCAAGATATTTAATATAGATGATAAAATTCAGTGGTGTACGAACTGATCCTTGCGGTAAACCCTTAAAAAATGTACTGCACGACGCATACATCTGAGAGCCTCTATCAAACTCTCTCTAACTCTATCAAGTTATATATCAAAATAGACTAAGATTACGGTAATGAATCATGTAAAATACATTTCAAAAATTATGTAGGATAAGTTTTTGTAGCATTGGCAATAATTTATGCTTTTCTGATTTAATTAAAGCAGATTGTCTTTTTTGTTTTAAATATTTGTTTTAAAACCATGATCATGTTATGCCTGCCTCTTCCTAGTATACATGTCCTACTTTTATATTTGCAATGCTGAAATGAAAAGAAGACTTAAGATATTTTGGGGCCTTTGTTGATGGTGGGGTTTTGCTTTTTTGTCATGGGAAAGCACTTTTGGCATGCTTTTGTGTTGTAAAGTTCTATATAAATAAAGTTGACTTCACTTGACTTGATAAACATTTCAATCACTTCTTCAAACTATATACGTTTTCTTGTAAACATGTTCAAATTGTTGTCAGGAAAAGTAATACATTCTGTTTACTGGTACTTTAAGATAAACTGATTTCATTCAAACAGAGACTATCATAGAGAGTATTATGTGTTTAGTATGTAAAAGGTGGGAGAGAATTCATATTTATTCATATCCTTATTGGCCTTAGTGTTCATCTTTATGTCCATCTTTTAGATGGTCTGTTCCTGTATCTTTTTACAGGCCTTCTAATTTCTCTGAGAATATTCATAAATGTTTACTCTGACATTTAAAACACATGGAGAGTTTGCTATTATAAGAAACTAACTTTTTGTTGTTTTTTTCTTAACTGTGAGTAGACTAGTGTCATTTTAGCTTAGCGGCAGGTGCTGCTCATTTTAGCTTGCACTTGTATGAAGACTAGAAACACCAAAGAAACTAGGTTAGTTTTGTCTGTTGTTACTCTTTAGACTCATTTAAGAAAAATTTTAATTACAATATCTGTCTTATTTTATCTCCAGATTTAGTGAACATTGTCACTATTTGATGGTCAAAGAACTTGGTTAATAATAAACAACGTTATAGATGTCGGGCCACTTTCCGATGTGCAGGGGAAGGTTTTCTCTGTGCATAGGAACATACATGTAATTATTTCCAATATGCAACTATATTGTTTGAAAACTAATTTTGGCTTATTTAACTGAAAGTATCATGACCCAAATGAAATTAGTTTAGATTTGCATTCAGAAAAACTAAACAAAGTATAATGAATGTTGCATTTAAAAAAAACTTTAATGCATTTTCCTTTGTCTCATGTAAATTTTTGTGATACCTTCAGGTAAACTAAAAGGGTACAGCTTATTGGTGCACCTCAGTTCGGTCAAACTGTCTAACTTGAGTTTCCAGATCAGTTCTTTATGTGCTTATTTTTTTATTTCAGTGCTGCTTTTCTTGCAGAGGAGATTTTTTTTTTTTAAAGTTGAGGTATGTTTCATTGAACTTCAGGCTTGTTTTAATGTATATTGGTATCAGTTTGTATTAAAACCAATGTATATCATTGGAGGGTTGTTCCAAGTTTCTCCACCCGATGAAGTATGTAATTTGCCTTTTTTGGTGATACATTTGTACAAAAGATACATGATACATATGTACAAAAGAAAAATCGATTTCACAAACTCATATATTAATATTTATTGTCATTGTTCTATTTAATGTGCATGCATCTTTGTATGCTGTACAGTGTTTCCAGTGTTGTTCTTAAAATACAGAAATTAAAAAAACGCAATTCGAATTTGTGCAGGAGGTTCATAGTCAGAGTGTGCAACCAAATTATGCCTGCATATTTCACCATATCCTGTGCATTTTTGCTGAAAAAGTGTTTGTGGTTTGCTGCTCAGTGTGTGTTCACAAAGCATGTAGAGCACAAGATCACTATCATGCTTTGTGAGACCATGGAGATGTTTTCCTGCAGTCAGAGCTGTAGGTTGTACCATCGTGTACATTTTTCTCATTAATTTTACATTCTGATTTTTAAATTGTGACATTTAAAGGGATCAGTTAACCTGGAAAGTGGTAATCACATTTGGTGCATCAGCCTTATATGAGCAAATGCTGCTGCACTGTGTATCTCAACACCCAAACACTAGACACCAGTGATACTGTTTAATTATTTTCACACTTTTCGATTGAAAGAAAAATAATACTATTTTTTAAGCTGTGGTATTCACGATTTTTTTTGTCCCCATACCAAGAAACATTTAACCCCTAGGGCTGTTTCTAAAAGGGTTACGCTTATAAGACAATTAACGAAATTGTCTTCTATGGATTGAGGTTGTTTTGTTTCTGAGATATTTCTCATCTTTTTGATGAAAATGTTATGTTTATCATAACTTTTGATGCCTATCTACAGAAAGGCAAAGCTTGTTTTTCATACTAGAAGATGGAGTTTTCTATACCTATAAAAAACAGTGTGAATACCTAACCACCATTAGCTGTGTAAAGAGAGTGTCATCTGCATAACATGACATTCATGCCTTTACAATGAACAATGAAGAATCAGCACACAGCTTCATTTAATACAGCTAGAAACTATAGATCAGGCCCGAAATCTAGGTGTAGTAAAGACTCAGACTTGAACCTCCAAGGTCACATAAAGGAATTAACAAGGTTATCCTTCTATCACCTGAATAACATTTCTTGGTTTAATGGTATAATGGCCTGTACTTGTATAGCACTTTATCAAGTCATGAGGATCCCAACTTCCAGATGTCTGCAAAGCTGCTGAATCACTGAGTTCATTTAAATCAAAGCTAAAAAGCCATCAGTTTAGAGCTGCCTTTGAGTATTTCTTTATATATTATGTTTTCTGTGTTTCATGCTTCACTGTTTTTACTTCATGGTTTAAATTTTGACACTCAGTGGGGTCAGATGATTTGTTTGGACAGGTTCGTGCCTGGTAGCGGCACTTTGTAGACAGATAGCCGGAGCGAGTGAGACGTCCTCACTTTGATGAAGTTCTCCACAGTGAGACCGGGATGACAATCTGAATCCAGCAGATAGTCGGACCTCCTGAAAGTGCAAAGGTAATTTTCAGTGCCATCATATTCTTTATTTTTACTTAAAAAGGGTCTCAATTTGAATATCCATATGTCCGTTTGTTTTTGTATTTATTACTCATTCATGAAGCCCTGATAAGAATGGTTGGGTACATTTTGATGCAATCGGATTTTTGTCCCTGCTGGAGAATATTTAATTGTTTAACTCAATGTAATGTTAGAATGTAAATATTTATTTTTAAGGAAATATCATCTACATAGCATTAGACAGTGCCTTCATAAACTCATCGCTTGGTGGTGCTGTGGCACTGCCAGAGAAACTCAGAAAAGAACACAAGTATACAGAGTCAACGCATTGGCAAACATGATAAATCTAGCTTAAAAATTAGAGCTTTATTCAAATACATACAGTGTCTGTGGTTTTCCGGATCCATTGTTTCCTGCTAGTGATAGAGGAGACAGGAGGGACAGGGTTGCACATGCATATTAAATACAGCAATAGTGCAGCAATGTCATCCACTGAGAAAAAGTACCAGAGAGCTCATCATCAAGGGAGACAACTGAGTGTTAGTAATACTCAGAAGTCAGAAGTCTTATCCATGATTGTGATTCCTACTAAACCAGACTGATGGCATTTAAAGGCTCAGGAATCCTTTTTTGTGTTTTTGGATGAATTAGCTGATTAGAGTGTGACATTTTGAGCATGAATTATTGAACCTTTTCACAATATTCTAATTTTCTGAGAGTTTGAATTTGGGTTTCCTTAAACTCTAAGACAAAATCATCAAAACTATAACAAATAAATGCTTGAAATATCTAATTTTGCCTGTATTGCGTCTATCTCATATATCAGTTTTATCTTTTAAGTTGAACTACTAAAATAAATGAATTTTTGCACGATCGTCTTATTTTTCAGAGTTTCACCTGTACTCAGCTCTCAGCGAGGACGGTCGCTTTTTTCCCTCCCTCCTCCTCCTGTGTCTTATCCCACAGCTCTCTGTCTCCTGTGCCTCTATCTGGAGTATCTTTTGGCAATTTTCTCCGAAACCAAACTGAATAAGCGAAGATGGAAATGGTCAGCTGGTCTCTGAATGCTATTGATAAAATCTACTCAACTCTACGAAGCACCGGTAAGGGTCAACCGGGGTGTCAATCATGGTGATCGGGTTTCTGCTGATTGGAATGGGCAGTTACTGGAACTACCGAAAAATGGCAACAAAGATCTGAAACACGGTCGAGATTGGTCACTGTTCTGGAAGCGATTGGACGGCTGAAGGAACAGCTGGATGCGTTGATTCGTACTGATGGGACTCAGAACCAAATGCTGGGGGAGCTGGGACGCAGAACAGACGCTGTAAGAGGCGATCTGGCCGGCGCTCTGGGACTCATCTGCAATTTGTCATCGGACTTGGAGATACTGTCGGTACGGATTGGGGCAACTGGAAATTAATTGGATTTGGAACTATTAATCTGGGAATTAATTTGGATTTTGAACTTTAATTTGAACTACAATTTGGCTGAATTAGACTATAAAAGAAACCACTGACAGACTGAAGGGGCAGAAAGGAATATTTGATATCTCCCTGCAATCCAAACAATTTATATTTTGGCTCCCATGAAGACCTTCAACCTGGTCCTAATCAAATGTCCCTGTGAAGAATGTCAACAGAGTCTCCTCTCCCCCGTACACCTGCATCTACTGACGCACACACTGACATGGTTACACACACTCACATTCACACACACCGTCTTGCTGTATCCTTAATTCTCTCTCCTGCAACAGGAAGCTGGATAACAGCGCGCCTCGATGGCAGCGCGTTACCCTGTGGACTGGAGCTCATACCTGCCCATCCTTCCTGATGTGTCATTGTTAATGTCTGAATATGTGCTTAAATGTTTGTTGGTGTGGTTTTTTCAATTACCTGCGTTGTGAGTGCTGTACGGACCCACAACACAGGTGAGCGTTTTTTCCCCCTCACCGTGGAACCCTCCCCTCCCCAGATGTGTATTTCTCTATGTTTCATAAACGGGAGCGCCGCTCGGTGGCTGCATGCCCAACAGTGACCTGGATCTGTTTGTTGTTGTTGTTTGTAATGATCTTGGACAGGTTGTACTGTATCTGTAAATTCCTTGTATGCATCATTCTTGTATGTGTCATACTTGGCCATTAAAGCTGATTCTGATTCTACAGGAACTGACAACCCCGCAGCACTGACGCCCTCTGGTGACTCTAATGCTGAGCTGCAGCACCGCAATACAAGAAAAGAAAGTCAACTTGGAGTTTGCAGAAAGTGTGGGTGTGTGTGTGTCCGTGTGTGTGTGGGGGGGGGAGTATTTGGACGCAACTTTCCTACAAAGCATCGTGGATCCTCTGGTGTCAGATTTATTTAGCTTAGAAACCCAACGTACACCTTTTTTATTATTTAAACCTTGAATGACTGTATTACATGAATAGTCCATCATGCATCCTTCCCTTTCTCTGTATGTCTTGTATATGAAGCAGAAAAGAAAGCATTAGGGACTGTTTTTTATTTTAGTAATTAGACTTTCTGATGCATAAATCATCAAATGAGCACATATCAAGTGCAAAGTGAGTGTGAGAAGTTTGTAAGTGGTGAAAACCCACAAACTGTCAAATCTATTTTTACCGTTTCCTCTGTAAACCTAATTCGAAACCAGAGCTGGAGACACAATTTTATCAAAATCAAAAAGGTCTTAACAGTTATCTTATAATCTTGGGGCGCTTTGCGTATTTGTCCAAACTCACTGATCCATGAATATTCATCTAGTTCCAAGCATGACATGGACTCATCACCCACATGATTTTGAAGATAATTTAAGGTTTTCTGTGGCTTAGGAAGTTAATTTACCAGGGTGTAAAAATGTGCACACTTTAATGAGTTTTAATGGCAAGAATTTTGTGCACAATTTTAAATATATTCTAGATTTTGTGCAAATATTCACTCAAATCTTTTAACAACTTGTGCTAAAAGTATTTGTTAATTCGATAAGGCTAAGGTCTGTTTGTGAACAACTAGTTAGTGATTATAATAGATTGTGGTTGTTAGTTTGTCTTTGGCAAGTTTCTTTGGAGCTAGCCAGCTAGAACTAAAGAAAAAAACAGGAATCCCATGAAATGAATCCTGCTGGAATACAAGTGTCACCATCAACCAGTGATGCATGTTTAACAACTGCCTGGACTGAGAAGGTGCAGAGCAGAAATGAAGTCCCTGCTCCAAAACGAACAATTTCAACTCAACCATCAATTCAAATTTCCAGCTGTACATACAGACATGGCAAATTTCTTCTACAGACATGCTTTATGATGCTGGGATTCCTTACAAAGAAAACTTTTAACTGATTGGAATGTTTGTATAATTGTATTGAAATGACTTTTCTTGTAAAGTGCCTTGAGATGATCTATATTGTGAATTTGCGTTATATAAATAAACGGAAAACTGAATAAGGCAAGGCAAAGCAAGTTTATTTGTAGAGCACAATTCATACAGAAGGCAATTCAAAGTGCTTCACAGTTGCATAAATTAAGAAAACAGATAAACAGGAAAAAACAAACAAAAAAACATCACCTTAAAAAATATTTAATTACAATAAAAAGCAAGAGTGCAGATAAAATACTTTCAATTGTCATATGCACGGGTAAAAATAACTGTTTTCAGCCTGTATTTAGACATTGTTGGAGTCGAGGCTTGTCTCACATCCTCATGAAGACTGTTCCCGATTTTAGCTGCCTGAAACTGAAATTCAGCCTCACCGTGTTTATTGTTGACTCTGGGAACCACCAGGAGACCCCTCCCGGAAGTTCTCAGGGCCCGAGATGGTTCATATGTCTCTAACATGCCAGAAATGTACTTTGGTGCCAAACCATGAAAAGACTTGTACACAAGTAGAGGTGTTTTAAATTATATTCTCTGAGCGACAGGAAACAAGTGCAGAGACCGGAGCACTGGACTAATATGGTCGTATTTCCTTGTTCTTGTCAGGACTCCAGCAGCAGCGTTCTGGATGTATAAGACAAAACACAGACTCACCTGTTTGGCTACAAGGACAAGAGTTATGCTAAAACCTTTAAATCCAAAGCAGTGTATCAGCTGCAGTGTATCTGCTTTTTACTATAGGGAGGTGGAGCTCCACCTCAAACCAGAAGCTGTATATTTTGGACTTGAAACCAGCTTGGTGCCCCAGCTGGTCGACAATACCTCACACACATCAGATTTGTTTGAGGAGCAATTAATTAAATATATATTTATGGAAAAAATAGCTTACTTCAGTTTATATTCTGCCCTTTGTTAGAAAACGTTAACACAAGGATGTGAAATATTTTTTTTGTATCACTGGTGAAGAAGGTTTCTTGATTTCTCTTTAAAATGAGCGTCATTGAAGTAACTATTTTAAAGATTAGAAGTGTTTTTTCTAACTGAGAAAAACAGCAATAAACACTTAATACTTATGATTGATTTAATGTTGGTATGTACATTTTGATTACAGTGAAAAGTGTGTTTTTTACCACTTTCTGCGTGCATTATAAATTAATCTCTTGTGAAGAAGAATGATGGTGGGAATGGTCTATTCTTCCTGCAGTCTACAGCTAGTTTGCTTGCACAGCTTGTCTGTAGCCAGAAGGTGGCGATCAAACTCCATGTCTACTTTGAATTTCGTTGGAACTAATCAGGACACAGGTGTGACAGACGTATTTTCTAATGAATGAAATGTTCAGACTTGTTCCTTTCTTTTCTGTCTTTTCCCACCCACATAAGAAACCGTAGATCTTGTAACCCGTCTCAGTGTAAATCTGTTTCCGCAAACTATGTGTACAGAGACGTCAAATCAAACGAGACACATTGCTTGGAAAACCATGACCTGGTAAATAAATGACACCAGGGCAGCAAGAAACGGCTTCAGCCTCTTTGTTTTTCGTTTGCGGTTAGGCAAAGCGGCCTTTGACCCTCAGGCTGCAACCCAAAACTCTTCCTCCTTTGCCTGCAGATAGTCTAACTGAGGCTTGAACTTTGGCCCGTGCGGTGGTTCTGTGTAAATTCACAGCGTGAGCCTAAAACCGCAGGACTGAAACTGACAACAAGAATGCGTCATCTTTGGAGAAAAGGGCGAGCAAGGGAGGAGGTAAAACATGACAATATGGCTGGAACAAAAACTCTCCCTACATCAGGATCTCCTCCATTGATTATAAGTATGTTTTTTTGTTTTTTTCCCCAGTAAGAGCCAGCCCACACCATCACACTGCCACCAGCGAAAGCTGTTTGGTATTGGCAGAGAAGGTTTGGTCAAGGCTTTCGTGGGTGCCTCCCACGTACTCAACCTACTGATGCGCTTTCTTTACAAAAGTGACACCATTTAAGGGGGAAATAAACTGTCCAGTGGTGTAATATTTATTGCAAGACCATTCTTTAGAAAAAAAAGAAATAAGTCATGTTTTCTTGTTTTCTTCAATCCATTACAGTGATTTAAAACCCATCTATCATATGATCTCTGAGTAATAGTATCTGCTCTGTCATAACAACTGTCACTATCTCCACCTGGGACCTCCCTGCTTCCTCCTTGTCACCTAACTTCCCGGCCACCGTCTCTCTCCCTCCCTCTCTCTCTCGTTCTGTTCCTCCTTCCCATTCAGCCACCAGTCAGTCTGTGGATGTGTCTAACCTCGCTCCCGTACTCCTAAAAGCAGCTCAGTCATGTCAGTACGCGGAACACCGTGGGAACGCACTCTCCGGGTCTTCATTTCTCAGGATTAGGAACCGCTTGGTGTGCGCTCGATTTGGGGCTTTTGTTTAGGGCGCAGCGGACTGACCGCCAAGAGTTTTATTTGGGTTTAACCCTCCATCCACGGAAGGACTGGTATTTCTTGTCCCTACGCAGGACAAAGGACGTTGGGGAAATTAAGGACTATAGGAGGACAGCAGAGCATGGTAGAGGTGAACATGGATCTCTGTTTCCTTGCACTCGCCTTTGGTCTTGTATTTATCGGTAAGACACCTCCTTATTTGCTTGATTGTGGATGACTGATTAACTCCGATGGCTTGTATTAGACTGAAACTCACGCCGAATCCCCTTTGGGAATCTGCAAATTAAAAATATCTTATTATTTTTGTTCTCTAATGTGTTAGCAATTGAACTATTCAAAACATAATTACAACAAATACAGTCCACCCGACTATTCGGTGTGTATATAATGTTTAATAATTCCTTTATTTTAATGCCTTTTAAACTTCCCCTACTGTTCGCTGCTTGTAGCCGCTTGTAAGCGCTCCGGAGTCTGAAGATAAATTACAGCGAAACATTGGCATGTTTCATCGTTGTCTGCTGTTTTTGTTGAAGCCGAATTAAAAGTGGGAAATAAATGACGAAATAAAAGACAATGCACGTTAACTCAGGTCAAGCAGTATTGTAAAGAGATGGAATTATCTAAAAATGCAATGTTTCTAAATAAAATCTGGCGCGATAATCAATCACTCAATGAGAAGAGAGCTCGGTTACCCCTTAAATTAATAATGTGACTGACAGAAATGTAACACCATAGTAGGACCCCGTTTTTGGTTTTGGAAATTTTTACCAGTTAAACGAGTATGCATTTAATCAGGGTAATAGACTTTAAGGTCAGGTGATAAACTTGTCACCAACTGAAATTACAGAGTCATCAGCGAAGTATGAATTTACAGAAGCTTCTACAGGTTAAGTTAATAATCAGAGACCAGAAATGTGGGGGATTTCCATTATTAGTGACAGATTATAGGGCTAAAATGATGTACATTTCATGTGTCTTGATTACACTGACATTTAAAACTGGAAAATGTTTCAATTATATCAGAAAGAGTATACAAACCCATGTGGATCTTGAAGGTAGACGTAAACTTTAACTAGAGTACAGTTTTTGCACTCTGTTATATTTCATAGAAAATTGAAAATGGGATTTAAAATACTTGAATTGAAACAACACATTTTGTGTTGGAGAAAGCAGCATGTCAAGACAGTAGAATAATTACAAAAGAACACCCTTGAATTTCAATTAAATGGTGTAATGTCACACTTAGTGCAAGAAGTGAAGAATTCAGTTTTAAATGATCAACTCTGACTACAGGGGAAGTCAAAAATAACCAGATTTGAATAGTTTTGGGTGTATTTGAAGGCTCTCGATTGAAAACAAAAAGTGAAAGTGCCAAAGATATACTGTACAAATGAATTATGCCATAGAGGAGGTTAATGTGAGGAAGGAATGTCCATGTTGTCCTTTAATTAACCCAAGCCAGGTGATAGACCCATCAACCACTGAAATTACAGCGTCATCAGCAAAACATGAGTGTAGAGCAGATTTTGCACAGAACAGCAGTTTTTCTTATGGCACAAATTGGGAAAATAGATTAACAGTTTAAGATTATATCCTCACACTCATTTAAAGTGCACTTTTACATTCAGTTAGTCATTATTGTAGTTATATTTTCCCAGTATTAAATTATTTTCTCAGGCTAACCTTTCATTAGCTTATAGTCCTGCATTTCCCTTGAGATCAATTTATCCTGAGTAAGGGGACAGGGCCCCATTAGCCAGCTATTAGTCAAACAGAGCTGGCCTCCATGATGAACAGCATAATTTATTTGTGTTTTACCAACACGGCCTCCTCTATAAAACTGGTTAGCGTCCAGTCGTTGCGCCGGTTTTCCCTGCAGGACACAAACCAGGTTCCCTGGCCTACCTGAGTGCTGAAGCTGCCATATGCTGATGAGCATTACAGTGAGGGCCACAGGGGGGTTCTTCAATGCGCATGCATGTGCGAGTAGGGGGGAGTTGGCTTAAATTTAGTACGGGGGAGGATGATCAGGTGTCGCCGGCACTCATGCAGTTTGCATTTCTGTACATACGCGTGCATCAGATCCAGCAGAAGCTGCAACTGTGATCGGTGGCGTGCAAACTAAAGTTTGATTATGCTGACAGCATTTTATCTGCGTGTTCTGTGGCACAGGAGGTGGTAGCTGGGTTCCTCTTTGTGGCTGCCCACATAGCTCGCATACAGTCAGATTCACATGAGAAAGAAGAAGAAGAAGCAGCAGCCTGTTGGTCAGACTTCTGCTTTAATCTCCCTGCCAGACTGTAAAATTTCCCTCCTGAAATAAACAGAGTATCAGCACAGCTTGTTAGTCATTCATGGCCTGGATCCAGGCAGCAAAAAACAGATTTTGATTGTCCTGTTATGTTTTTTTTTTTTTTTTACATTTTCTTTCAGAATCAACATAAAAAAATACTAATATTGTTCACGTTTCAGGTAGTATGTCTACAGAAACCAATAGCAATCAAGTTTTTGGGCTCAGGAATCTATAAAGTGCATGTTTTTGAATGCTGGTATGTATAATATGGTTAGTTTGGTTTTACAACCCTGTTTATGTTTATTTACTGTAATGACCCTGGGGTCAGGCCAGCGGCGCCGTTCGCTGTAGGAGTTGTTAAAGTGGAGCGAGCTGGGGTTTTTTTCTTTCAGAGTTAGAAAGTGGGCTTGATAAAAAATACAATAAGCATTCTACTGTAACTATTACCTTTAGGTAAAATCTTGATCTCGTCGCTGTCCCTTGATGACATGGCAGGATAACGACTTTGAAATAAATCTAGAACCCGGAGACTCGCATCTAACTTAAATAAAAAATAAAAATAAAAATCAATGATTGACTTTGTTTGGTTTTACAGCTCAGATCAGAGGGGGAAATTCAAATATGAACAATAAAGCAGGAAATGTGTGGGTGAAACTTGGTTTGCTTCTAACTGAACAAACTGTGTCTGCATCAAGGACTGTGACGGCTCGTCGGAAAGGCTCGACTATCGGATACATTTGAGTAAACAGTGGGGAGAACAAGTATTTGATACACTGTGAATTTTTAAAGTTTTCCCACTTACAAAGCATGTAGAGGTCTGTAATTTGTATCAAAGATACTCTTCAACCGTGAGGGACAGAATCTAAAACAAAATCGCAATGTTTGATTTTTTTTTTTTATTTCCATTTTATTGCATGACGTAAGTATTTGATAGATCAGACAAACATAACTCAATGTTTGGTACAGAAACCTTTATTTGCAAAAGAGATCAGCATTTTTCTGTAGTTCTTTACCAGGTTTGCACAGACTGCAGCAGGGATTTTGGCCCACTCCTCCATACAGATCTTCTCCAGAGCGTTCAGGTTTCGGGGCTGTTGCTGGGCAACACAGACTTTGAGCTCTCTCCAAAGATTCTCTATTGGATTCAG
This sequence comes from Apricaphanius iberus, assembly GCA_028564705.1. NCBI lineage: Eukaryota > Metazoa > Chordata > Actinopteri > Cyprinodontiformes > Aphaniidae > Apricaphanius > Apricaphanius iberus. The sequence goes on from JAPXFQ010002352.1 coordinate 682,870, forward strand.
GTCTGGAGACTGGCTAGGCCACTCCAGGACCCTAAGATGCTTCCTACGGAGCCACTCCTTAGATACCCTGGCTGTATGTTTCGGGTCGTTGTCATGCTGGAAGACCCAGCCACGAACCATCTTCAATCCTCTTAATGAGGGAAGGAGATTGTTGGCCAAGATCTCACGATACATGGCCCCATCCATTCGCCCCTCAATGCGGTGGAGTCGCTCCCTTTGCAGAAAAGCATCCCCAAAGAATGAAGTTTCCGCCTCCATGCTTCACAGTTGGGATGGTGTTCTTGGGGTCCTTCTTCATTCTCAAAACACGGCGACTGGGGTTTAGACCAAAAACCTCCACTTTTATCTCATCTGACCACATTACCTTCTCCCATTCTTCCCCCGGATCATCCAGATGGTCATTTGCAAACTTCAGACAGGCCTTGACACGTGCTGACTTGAGGAGCGGGACCTTGTGTGCACCGCAGGATTTTAATCCATGATGATGGAGTGTGTTAATTATGTTTTTGAGACTATGGTCCGAGCTCTATTCAGGTCATTGACCAGGTCCTGCTATATATTTTTGGGCTCATCTGTCACTGTCCTCCTGATCATTGATGCCCCATGCGGGATGGGGCATCTTTCACAGCGCTCCAGATTGAGAGAGATTGACTGTGGTCTTGAACTTCTTCCATTTTCTAATTATTGCTCCAACAGTTGTTGCCTTCTCACCAAGCTGCTTGCAAATACTGATGTCATGCAATAAGATGGAAATTATTTATTTAAAAATCCTCCACTGTGATTTTCTGCATACCTTTTATACAAATTACAGACCTCTATATGCTTTTTAAGTGGGAAAACCTTAAAAAAAATCAGCAGTGTATCAAATACTTTTTCTCTCCCCTGTATGTTTTAACTTATCCACCGCAAATGTGATGTACATCCTGACCTGCACTACCAGACAAATATGTTGTAGTAAAATGTACCAAAAAAAATGCAGTTACATGGTTATACGTTTGCAGACTCTTAATCTAATACTTTGTTCCGATCGGTGTTGCAGAAGTTGTCAAAATGTCTAAAATTCTGAAGCTATCTCAGGTCCACAGCTCTTCTTCTAATAACTTTTCAAAGCCTTGATTTGACCAAACCTTGACAAAAACACTCGCTCCCTGTCAATACAAGTATCTCCAGAACATGATGCTGCCGCCACCTTACATTTCTGTGGGTGTGGTGTTCAATGGTATATTCCAGCAGCTGCTGTCTTGACTGATACCTATTTGGTGCTATTCTGGAGAATTACTGTACAATGACAATTCTGTACTATGCAGGCTGAATGAAACATAAAACCGTATAATGTGTCTGATGACTCTTATTTAAAAAAATAGAAAAGGTAACGGTTAGTTCTTCTGTTGAAATAACATACATGGATTATTAGTAGGGATGTCTGACACTATTGGCATTCAAATTTAATATCGGAAATTAGTGTTATCAATACTTTTTTAATGACACATTTATACCTTACCCTCATAACATGCACATATTAAAAATCAAACTCATCACCCACTTCTCACTCAAATTGTCAAAATATGACATAGCTGAACCAGATTTTCTGGCTTGTTTGGCAAAACTCACAATACATCCTGCGGCTTCTGCATTTAGCCGGCCTTAAATGTTTCGGAAGACGTCTGTCTGCGGTATTGGTATCAAACATTTAAAGTTTAGACTATATCGGTAAAAAAAAAGATGATATTGACTAGAGATGTGTATAGGCAAGAATCTGGTGATATGATATATTGCGATACTATGAATAAGACTATATTGTAATTTTTAAAACTACATTTAACTGTAAAAAAAAACGGTCACAGCATTCTAAACGCTCCACTAGAGGCCGGTCGATGTATTGGGCCAAAATAAAAAAATAAAACAAAAGCCGATGTGTATTAAAAAAAATAAATAAAATAAAAAAAGATTAGGAACACGTGTGGTCAGCTGCAGCCACTACTCAACTGAAGGAAGGACCCCCACACACTCAGAATTACTGTGAACCAGCCCACTAATATTTTACTTTTAAGTTTCATGTTTAATCTTTGACTGCACTATTTTTCTATATGTTTTAGATTTTATTATTTACTACCATGTTGTAGTGGGCTTTACTATGCGGTGATTTTTCTTTGATACTTAAAGTGAAGATTCTACCTTAACTAGCTATTTGCACCATTATTCTGGTTACCGTTTGAATTTACTGTTTGTATACTTAAAGAAACCTGAATCTGTTTAGTTTCGGTTGCTCTGAAACCATTTGAACTCAGTTAACAGTTTAGTTTGTTTTTATATGGTCTTATTTGAAGTTCAATACATATTTAAAGAGTTTTATTGACTTTTTATATTGCACACAGTGAGTGTTCATTTGTCTTTCCCAATCAAAGTGCTGCTAAAAAGTGCATATATATTGGTTTTGGATATTGGCCTTAATCATAGGCTTTGGATATTGTCCATCTGCGAACAGATTTTTTAAATTTTTTATATCTGCCTAAAAAAAAAAAAAAAAACATTGGTCGGCCTCTACACTCCAACCTGCTTCATATATAACACATCCAGTTTTATTACCAGATCTAGTGGATCCACTGGAATGAAGAACATGAAAATAGCCACCAACTAGCTGTCATAGTTTTATAATTACTACAAATATTACTGTTGTCATTAATGGGTCCATTCAAATTCTAAAAAGAATATTGGCATACTGATATTTTCTTACATTCCTAATATCGGACATCCAAACGTATTGTTTTATCTAGGACATTAAACTTTAAACTTTGAAGCGGCGACTAAAAAGAGGAAAACAGCAACTTCTAAAAGCAAATTTATAGGTTTAGTGCCTCCCATTTCCTAATTCTCATTCTTTCTAAGTGGATTCTTTTTTTAAATCTTTTTGAGAGGGTCATTATCATGTTAAAGGATCCATTTAAGCTGGTTAAGCTTTCATCCTTCTTTACATTTGACTCAAACACCCTCTGTACACTGCCTAAGTCAAGATGGATTTATAGCTGAAAGCCATTCACAAATCCTGACTCTTCCACCTCCATGCTTCACAGTTATGAGATTTTTTTTCCTGGAATGATTCATTTTGTTTTTAACCAAACGTGTCCTCAGTTTTAGAATCCAAATAACGTAGTTTTAGACTAATCTGGCAGAAGAATGATATATAGTGGTCTCATTTTATATTTGGGCTTTTTTGGAGACATATTTTAGCATCTTGTAGTCTTCTCTCAGGGTCAACTTGCTAGGGTGACCAGACCTGGGCAGGTTAGCAGTTGTTTTAAATGTCCTTCACGTGTAGACTGTTTTCTCTGCTGAGGAATGATCGCTTTAAATCCCTCGCCATATTCAAAAACTGCTGCAATCTTCTACCTGAAGTTCTCAGACAGATCTTTGGGTCTCACCAGGGTGTTCACTTTCACTTCAACCGTCAGGAGCACCAAGCTGAATGTCTCAGATTCATAATTGCTGTTAAATATCCATATGACCAGATAGAGATAGAGAAACTATGTTTTATCAGGTCTTTTTATATATGTTTTTGTTTAGTTTGAGTGAAAGAAATTGTCTTAAAGCTTTATGTTTTAAAGAATGGAAAAGTGGTGCCATGATTTGCTTCCTTCCCAGTGTGAATCACGCTGTAGGCAGGCTGCTTTCCCCAGAAACCTTAATGTTAAGGTTCAATAGTTACAGACCTACACGTTTAAGATGAATTATGAGCTATGGGGGCCACCTCCATCCTGCTGCACGTTTCTTGTTTTACAGCATCTTGATACCTCAGAAGCAGAGGAAGCCCACACTCACAGAAATAACTTCTGGCTCCCTTCCATAAAACTCCAGTAGAAATGAACTCTTCAGTTTTGTTGGACTCTATCACCAAGAGGCCTCCTTGTGTGGGCATTTTAGACCAAAAACTAATTTAATTTTCATGTTTAAACCCAATCAGATGGCAGCAACTGAGTGCATGTAAGCATGGTGAAGACTTGAAAGCATCAGAATAGGGAAATGATGGAATTTTAGGGTCTTTGTTGGTTGTAGATCAGCTGGTCTGAGGGTTTTAAAAAAAAAAAGTCCTCTTGATAATAGAGGAGAACAGGCCGGCTGGCTTTAGATGACAGAACAGTAGGAATGCTGGAAACCATCTATGTATGCGCACTACACAAGAAAAACCTTGTAGCAGATGCGCAACAGAAGCGGAAGGATGGATCCATTCTGCTTTGTGCCGACTAGTATCAACTGAGCACTGTTTAAAGGCCGCATCCTGTTGTCATGACCGCCAGTGGCCTCATCTTCTGATGGCTCTTTAGACCTTCCACTCTCAGGAACTTAGACCAAAAATAATAACGAACCAGATAATGTTTTTTTGTTTTTGTTTTTTTGACTTTCAGGTTTTAGCAGATTTTTTTTTTTGTCTAACTGAATAAATACTTTGAATTTCACAAATGACACAAAAGGTAAAAAAAATAAAAATGTTTCTGGTCATTAGGTTTAAAACTGTGAATTTTTACATAATTTTCCACATTATCTAATTATATCAATAATATCAAAAATTCATAGAAGAAAATGTATGTTTTTTTTCTTTCATATAAAACCTAAAGAATGGAATCGTGTTTTGGCTCTGTATGAACACATTTTTCTGTAGTACCTACTTATAAAACTTTTAAGTATTCTAAAGATAATATAACATTTGCGGCTCTAAATATGTTTTATTTTGCTGGACCGAACACAAAACAACTATTTGGATGGTAAAGGTTTCAGACCCCTGCTTTAGGATGATGGGCCAGGTTGCAAAGCTCAAATCATCTCAAACTGCTTCCTTAAACTTGACAATGTGTTGCCTGTACTCCCAATGGCCTCCACACTCTCTAGATCTTATTCAAGATGTGACGAAACAGGATCTTTGCATCCTGGATGCTCTATGCCTCTGGTTTAGCAGCCAGCTTCGTGTCTCTGACACGGTGTGTTCAGGGTGGTGTGGTGAGTTTGGGCCAATATCTCTTGGGAATGTTTTTGACATTTTGTTGAATATTTTCAGTCGAGAATTAAGAGACTCTTGACGATGAAAGGATGTTCAGCTGAATAGGCTGAATCATTTGTCCTAGACATGTGCCGCTAGTGGTGGCAGCATGTTGGAACACCTCTGTTCCCTTAGTTCTAATTTGTTCTTATTCTAGACGTTAATGTTTTGGCTGAGGCATTGCACGATTGTCCAATTATTCTCACAGGTTATGGATATGGTTCAGAGAGTTATGATGCACCACTTAACAATAAGGCATTTGGTTTCTATAACAGGGAGCAGCTGATTAGCATCTCAAAAGCTCCAAAAAATACCTGAACTATGGTTTCAAATCCCAGAGGAGTTAAAAAGGAGGCGTCATGGGTGTAGAGTAGGACCAAAGAGGAGAGAGAAAGGAGAAAGTTTCATACATTTCTTCTTCTGATGTCCATTGGGCAAGGATCATATCACCTACTCCAACATCTATTAGCATGGATTTTTAAATGTATTGCCAGAAAGACATTTAAAGAGGAGTGGCAAAAGCAAATGAGGTGGATTAGCAGTGCTTGGCGACAACGGATTCAACTACTTTGGAATATCGTCTCTTTCGTGTGGTTATGGAACTATTAACATTTCATGTCATACTTGAAGACTCATCAGATTAGTTGCAACACGGATCTGTCCATCCCACAGCATCCCGACACCAACTATTCTTAGGGGATAATTGGATCACATGAGTTACGACAACGTTTGTTTTCCCTTATGGACAAATAAAATATCTCTGAAGTTGAGTTGCACTGTATGTAACACACCTACAGTATTGTACAGAAGTTATAATTATCTCCAGTTTGTTTCCAGAGAAGAGAAAAGTAGCTAAAGTAAAAAAAAAGACCTCTTAGACCTTAAGAAAGCTTGTAGAAATATTCATCCAGTTCACCTTAAATGATTAAAGCAAAGTTTGGCTTCTTAAGAGAAAAGGAGAACAAGATGAGCGATGACTCAGACGTCCGCTTAGTACTGCGTCAAAGTGTGCTTACAGAAAGCAGGAACAGTGATTCAGGTTTGGCTAACTTCTGCATCATATAATGAACGCCCTTGTCGATGTTCCCCTCGGGTCAAAACAAGCCCTGTAGATTCTTGGTTTCTGTTGTACATGTTGAAACAGAGCTTGATTGTGAAAACATCACCTGCCTACCCCTGAAGTACAAAACTCCACCTGTGAGCCACAGGCTGACTTTAACTTTGTTTGTCTCTGCTTTTGTGAAGCTTGAACAAACAAAAACATAAATATTTGATTTCTGACTTAGCCTGGCTATTGAGTCCAACTAAGCCTCTGTTAAGTAATCAAAAGTTAACTTTTTTATTATTCTCCATGTCCTTCCAGGTAGGTGCTCGGCCCGTGTGGTGACTGTTTCTCCTGGTCCGTTAATCAGAGTGGAAGGTCAGCCGGTCTCCATACGGTGTGACGTCCACGACTATGGAGGACCCCGTGAGCAGGTAGTCGCCTGGCGTTTGTGATAATTGTGATCTTCTGAGGTTTTTTGCACCATTAAAATTGATCCCAGAGGATAATGATGCAGGATTATATGAAGAAACTCGAGCAGAACACGGTAACCTTAATTATTCCCCCGCTTCCCTGCAGGATTTTGAGTGGGAGGTGTCCAAGGACGGGAGCACGATTAAAATGATCTCCACCTTCGATTCCGGCTTCTCGGACGCTTCGTTCAGCAAGCGCGTCGCGTCTGGCGACATCTCGGTGGTCCGTCTCCAGGACAACGAGGCGGAGCTGAAGATATCCGAGTTGAAGTCGCAGGACGCCGGTTCCTACATCTGCCACACGCCGAGCACCGACTCAGTCATCAGCGGCAACTACAAAGCTGAGGTTCAGCTCACGGGTAAGAAGGCGTTTTTTTTTTCCCAATCAACGCAGAGCAAACAGCCCCATATCACAGTGCTGCCACCACCATGTTTCACAATAATGGTAGTTTTCAGCCACACATAGCTGTGTTGGTACATTTAGCAGCTTTCTCCGTCACTTACCAACTCTCCACTAACCATCTATTTATATCCATCCTGCTCTCACACACAGACTGAGCGCTGGTTTTAGACAATTACTGGCTTGCACACAAAGATTCGGCGCACATTCTGTTGGGGAGCAGATGTCAGGTGGGAGTACTTGGCTTGTGTCAAATTAGAACCAGGGAGATGGAGATTTGGAGAGAAGGTAGATGACATTGTACGGCTGAGAGCGGATGAAGCTGTGTCGTACAGTAGAATGAGCGTTTATCTCCCGTGCTTTGTCCAAGTTTCTCGCACGTTGGGGTAAATGGTTGACGTCATCTTCTAATCCACAAATGAAGCAATTTACCTTCACAGCAGTTGATTGTTGTAGATTTTTCATCAACTCTGCTTCAGCCTTCCACAGTTTTGCCAAGCAGGAGCACACAGGTTCATCTTAATAACTTACAATATTTTCAAAAAGTTTAGATTCACTGCAGGGATTTAAAGCCAATAGAAAACATGAAGCAAGTGAGAAGAAGGTTGGTTGTGGCACCTTTTGCATGAATTGCTGCATCGTTGCAGCGTAGCCTGTGGTTCTGCTGACGTGTTCAGGAAGCCCAGGTTGCCCAGAATAGTGGCCTTGTTGGTTCTGGTGTTTCACTTAAAGTCTGACAAAAGTTTATTCTACGTTGGTGCTACTTTGCATTGCAAAACATTTTGTTTGTGACCCTTTTTTTTTTTTTTTTGTAGATATGAATAAAAGTTCCGGATTAGGTCATTAAAGGTCAGTCAGGGCCTCATAACATTTCCTAAATCAACAAAAATTAAGTCAATCAGTGCTCCAAAGCCCTTCACCAGTAGTAATAAACAAAAGGAATGTCACCATTCTTTTTTTTTTTTCTTTTTTTTTTTTTACCAGGCTTAAAAATCCTTAAAATAAAAGCGGCACATTTACATATTTTAGCAGTACAAACCAGCTCAAACGTAGCAAAACCCTTAGACGACATTTTTGTTTGACCCGATCTCTCAAAAAGCTCTTAAATGGGCTTTCTTTTACGATCCTCTATAGCAGGAGTCAGCAACTTAGGTCCTCAAGAGCCACTATCCTACACTTTTTGGCACACTTGAATCATATGACTGGTGACTTAAAAAGTAAAACTGTGCTAAAAAAAAATGCTGTAACTGTGGAGAAACATTGGTAAAGTACAAGATGCTGACCTGAAATCACTTCGGATCAGGTCATGCTCGAAAGAGAATGAACTAAAAACACATCAGCCTCAGTTTATCTGCGTTCATCTTAAAGGGAGCTGCTGAAACCTAATAATTAGCTATTAAAATGTCCATAAAATTGTTCACAGGCCACGTTGTCCTTATTTATGTGTCCTGTGATAATTTAAGTTCAGTTTTAAAACAAAGATGCCGGTCTGATTGGCTTGCTACCTTGACAGCAGTATAGGGATTTAGAACTTTCTCAGCTCTGTTATGTTTCAGAACTTTTTAACAAAATGCGTACAACCTGGTATAGGTTAAAAGGTCAGTAAAAGTTTTAATCGAGTTCTTTGAAAAAGTGTACCAGCAAGTGAAACCGGGCACAAACTTTCTCTTTATACACCCCGTAAAACGCCCCACCTACCTACATCTAACATCCTGCATCATTTTAGTGCTGTAATCATTGAGGGCATAAGATAGACTGCGACAAGCTGGCCAGAAGATAATTTACAGAGCATAAAGTAGTGCTATGTTGAAAAAAAAAATGTATCCAAAAATGGATTCTGAAATCCAAAAATCTATTTAATCGTTCAACATTGTTTGCCCTTTATACAGCTAAAAAAAAGAGGGAAAAGTGCAGACAGGCCTTTTTAAGGCTTAAGTCTAAAAAGCTTAATACAATTTACCATCCATTGTTCCGTCATTAAATCATAGGGATATAACTAAGGTAACAGTTCAAAAAAAAATTTCTGAAAAGCACTGACCCATATCAATATCAAATTGGATCGTATAGTGATAATCGATCCCATCTTTAGAGGTTCTTAAAATTTGAATCGGTCCCCAGCTTTACCAAAAATATGAATTTAGGAGCGTCCTATTGTATTTAATTGGAATTCTGTTTTCGTCACTTTTTTTGATGGTAATTGAAAACATCCTCTCTGTTTGGTAACACGGGCCCAAAACCAAAATCCTTCACAGCTCAGGTTGTGGTTTTTTTCTTTCACTGAAGAAGAAAAAAATCGTTTTGTGGGGGAGGAGAAGTGGAGGGGGGGGGGGGGGGCTTTCTCGCTCGAAAACTGAAGTTTTAAGAGCTGAAGTGATGGAGAGCGTAATCAGACAGCAGGCTAGTTATCTCCATAATGCAACATCATGTTCAGCTGCTCTCTGCTTCCCAGCACAGCTCCCCAGACACCTTGTTAAATTTAGACCTGAATTAACAAGGCGGCCGTGTTTGTATGCGAGAGAGCTCGTGGTTTACATGCAAAGCATATGTATGAGCGAGTGCGGCGGTTTCAGTGTAGGTAGACATGATCTCTACAAGATATGCTTCTTCTTTAGCCCGCGATGAAGTACACTTGCACCAGTCAAGACTTGAGCTCCCCCCTCATTAGATTCAAACATAATTTTCTTGCTGCTACGCTGGGAGTGTTTGGTTATGTAGGAACAAGGGGAAAAAGAGCTTAAAAAAGCCTTTTAGGCTAAATTCAGTGGGGCAAAACACAATTATTAGTAACCTCGTTATCTGTCATAGATACTCTACTCACTGCAGCACCACTTCCTCATCAATGGGTTTTTTACTGGTTTCTATTGATGATCTGCTGTGTTATCAAATGCCTCTAACATCAAAATTGATCCGTCTTGCTGCTATAATTACCTTTTTAAAGCTATTCTACCCTGAGCATGTTTCAGTACTGATAAATCGGTTTGCAAATATTCAGTTTCCATGTTAAAAATTACTCGAATGCTTTCATCTGAATGGGTTTGGGGTTTTCTGATGGTTACATTCATGTTTTAGGGACCTCAAAATGATAACAGCATCACTAAAGATGAGTGTGAGATCTTGCTATCTCAAAATAAGATTTAAGAAAAAAAAGATAATCGGGAGAAAACCAGCTGATAATCAGTTTCAAGAAATTAAGTTTAAGATAAAAGGATGATAAAATGACCATCCCCAAAAACAATTTAGACATATTGGAATCTCAATATATACAGCTAAAAATATCAAGTAACGTCAGGTGGGAACAGTCTCTAGATGATAAAAAGAGTAGACAAAACAAGAGCGAGTTGCTGGTATCTTGATACAAACTGTTCCATTCCATTAGAACAAACTTAAACCTTGCGTCTTGAGATCAAAAACGGGCTCCATGATTGTATTTTTATGTCACAGGGAGAAAACAAGTCATTTATAACGATGAATTAATGTCAATATAACTTTGTGTCCGTTAAAAAAATAATAAATTAGTCCTCCAGAATTTTTTTTTACAATAGATCGTCTCAGCCTCATGAGATCATTATTAAGAAAATACTTACAGTTGCTTTCTGCTGCAAGGAAGCTAAATATAGTCACAACGCTTTCATCTTCCGGTTCATCTACTAGATTGAGCACAAATGACAAACAAATATGAATATTTGTGACAAAAATGAACCGAAAAAATTGACAAAGTAATTTGAAAGTCTAGAAAAGTCCAGAATCATGAAACGGAAATTGGTAGGATCTCTCTTTCGTGCCAGATTTAAAACGTCTCAGACATTATAGTCATATTGTTAAATTATTTTATTCGAATTTGTTCTTCCACACATGGAGTTATGTTTGAAAGGCCCGCTCTCGGTTGGAATTTGTGCAGTGGTTCATATATGCAATCACAACAATCACCCATACTGGGTTTTTTTTAATTATTATTTGCAGTACTCTGTTTTAAATAAAACAAGGAATATGTACATTGATATTTAAACATATTTTATCATATGTGGCTATGGGAATTTTGAATGTTTTTATTGATCACTTAAAAAGTCTACATGAAGCTTAGTTTATGAGGTGATATCAGTAGGACTTAAAAAATGTGAAATTAATGTTATTTCTTTGTTTTTTTGTTGTTTTTCAAGTTGAATTCATCCAAAGGAAGTCTGTTTTATGGGATCTAAATCTGCGATCAGTGTGATTTCAACAATGCACAACTATGCACTTCTTCTTCTCCGCCATCTGCCTCTTGTTGGGCACATTTTCAACATGACTCCTTGCAAACTGGACAAATTTAGAGACAAATTTCAGATTGTTGGGAGCTGCTGGGACTTTGAAAGGGTTAGAATGATGAGCTCATCCTCCAAAGGAAGAGGTTTAAAAACCTCTTTACAGACATGTTTTGTTTATGTATGTGGATAAAGCCCAGTACAAACCCAGTACAAACTCACTGTGAAGGCTATTATGCTTTTTCTACATGATGTTTTAAATAGCTCAGACCATTAGAAGAAAAATCCCCTGATGTAATGAGCAAAAAAAATGTACAGCTCAATAACGATTTTAAAGCACAACTACCCACAAACACACACAAAGATGTTTTATACGCAAATACCTTTCTCAGCATTGTTATACTTTGGGGATTACCCACAAGGAGTTAGGAATGTAAAACCTGAAGGTGGAAAAAAAATAGATACAGGGACTAAACACCTTCCAATCCTTAGGATTCAGAATAGTGGAAGATCTAGATTAAAATCCCCAAATTTTAGTTTTTGTGAGATCACCTTATTTAAATTTGAAAATGTTTGTGCTCAGAAGAAATATTAAAGAAAAACGGTTAGCATGCAGCGCTGCTAGTGGTTGTTAGAACCACCAAATGTGGGCATCATGCATTACTCACGAAGAAAAGCTATGAAAATAAAACGTATAGTTTAGCTTTGAGTTCATAAAGTGAATATTTATAAATCGATTTAGAAACTTTGGACTTCAATCGTTTGGCGACTTAACAAATGAGCATGCTTTCCAGGCATTTAAAAACTGGTTGGTAATCTGAATCTTAAATCTTTTATTTCATTTCATTATAATTTTTTTCAATCTAAAAATCTTTCAATAGTAACCTAATAACATACTGTTTGGGCTTTAAGAGGAAAGCTTGGACTAGTGAAGGGAATTTGTGTATATGTATACATCTTCAGATGGCATTTGCATTCAAATGTTTTCATCTTGTAGCAATAAAAGACGGCAAATCCTACCTGATTAACTTTATTCTCACAAACAACACAAACAGTCCAATAATAATTTCGCAATTATCGGTGAAGAGACAATTATTAACAGCGGTGTTTGGCACACCACTGTTTAAAAGGTCGGCTATTGGCAAGAACACTGTGTGTCCTATTTACCGTGAGAGATTATGCTGTTAAACACATCACGTTATCATCCATATATGGTAGTGCTTTCATGTTTTGGTGAGCGGAGCACACAAGACTGTTCATTAAAAGTACTCTGTCGAATTGGAAAGCCAAATAAGACAGGGCCAATTGTGAGTCATTTTTAATCATACTTTAAACATTTTTAGCTTTCATTGCTTAAAAATAAACGTTTCTTTTAAAACCAGACATGCTGAAGCAGCAAACTGAAAGTCCAGAAGTGATCCTGATTGTTCAGAGTTGTTGAAATCTATTTGAATTTTCTTGATTGAGAATAGCCAGCAAAGCTGGAAACTCCCATAGCTGACCGCATGGCTCTACTACGTTCTATAAATTAGATGGGACAGTGTATTTGTTGGTATTAAACTAACAAAAGAGGATTGTGTTCAGATGAGTGATTAAGAATAAGACTCCTTCCCTTGCTTCTGCATTTGTGACACAATGTGGTAAATTTTTAAATATGTTGGTGGAGATAATGAAGCGGAGCCCGTGTGCAGACATGCAAACCCCTACTGTGAGGTTAGCAGTCAATGATATTGAACCCCCCTCCATTTCCCTCCGCTCACATTCTGATCCGCAAACCAACCGTCTGTTCCTTCACTTTTCCCTGTTGTGAAACGATGACACGCGGATTCAACTGAAAACGGTCATAAAGGGAAAAACCACCCCCAGATCTTTTATTTTAGACATCTCAAAGTGAGTCATGTTCTTGGTTTCAGTAAGAAAATAGTCTCAGCGGTGTGAAAGGTCGCTTCCTTAGAACCTGCCTGGACGCCTGAACGCATCGTTAAGCTGCAAAGTCGAAACAAAAGAAGTCCAGCATAAAAGAGAGGAACCAGCTCTGTAGTGTAGAAGTGAAAAGGGAGAGTTTACTTGGGTTACCTGAACACTCCCCTGGGTGTGTTTCATGGTACACATGCAATCCATTTACTTCCTTATCCTGAAGCTGTTTGTTTAATTTGTTTCTGCATTAAACAGTCACCTTGGTCGGATTACAGTTTGTGGATTGACCAGCAATACTTAGCTATTCATTCTTTTTTATAAGGTGTTGAATTTACCTCAGAGAGGAGTTTAATGATGTACAAACATCTGAGGTCATCGTCATTGGATTTTATGGATCCAACCAGTTAATGTGTCACTGACGGCTGAATGTTGTCATCACCCTTCAGTTTAGCTTGGTAACCCTATTTGAACTATTAATTGTTTCTCTCAAATTGCTATATCCAGACTGTTTTTTGTTATGTTTTTCCACTTTTTTTACAATTTTATTTCTTTATCTTTTTTCAATGCTTAAATTCAAGGTTGGCTTTAGAAGTTTTAATTTTTTGGGAGTTTTTTGGAAAAAACTAATCTCATATGAATGTTGGGAATACGTTTGTTTTCAGGGAAGGGATTATCTGAACCAGAAGAAGAGGTGTCAAAAATTGGCAGCAACAGTAATTCTATTTTGTTGTTTTTGTGTAAATGTAGTTTCTAAAATAAAAAAAAGTAAGATTGCCATGGAATTATTGTATATTAATATTTTTCTTACATGTGTGCAATACCTGTTTTAGTACATTTCGTTTGCAAGAAAAGCATGTATATTTTCAAAACCATAATTTGTAAGTTTTACTTTTACTAAAACATAAAATAAAGAAGAAACTGCACAAAATTGTCACAAATAAAATTCAAAAAGACGCCAAAATTCAAGGAACAAGTAAGCGATTAAATTGTAAATCTTTTGTTTTTTTCCCTTGTATGTTTGTAATTGACTAAATCATACAACATATTATGGAACGCCAAAGTGTTAAAAATTAAATAGATAAATAAAACTTTATGAAATAAATATCAGCATGAATTAATATTAAGTAAATATTTAATGTGACAATGAAATAGTCAAAAAAGGAATTCTGTTAAAATGCAATGCCCAATATTTATATAATGTATTTTTATTTTAGAATATATATTAGTATTATTTTATATATATTTAATTAAATATTTATTCCACTGCCATTTTTTTCATACTATAATTTATTTTGAGTTTTTTTTATTTAATATAATCAGTTTTTATTCAAAAATCTCTTCTTCTTTTTTTTACAAAGTTAGCTTTTATTTCATAATAGGGTTTTTTCATAATGGTGTATTTATTTCAAAATGCCATTTAACATAATGTCTTAGCCAGCCAATCAGAATTAGCTGTTGGGACCTGGATGCTGATTGGTTGGTGCTTAAACATGATGTTCCTGCAGGAGGAAAATGGCGAGGACCGGCTAAAGTCGTTTAATACTGCTTTTGAATTTAATGCCTTTAGGATTTTATGTATGGCTTTATTAAAATACTGGCAGAATATTTGATCACTTTTGTAATGGGGATGTCTAATCCAAACAGCCGGTGCTGCACCAGTGTTCTAGGTGTAAAGCTGCTCAGGGCGCCATGCCCGTGATTAGACTTTGGAAAGAGACTCAGGCCGGCTGTTTGGTACGATCATTAAAACATTTTAGATATAACACAGAACACGTTAAAAAATAATCTCCCTTTAACTTACTGTAGCTAACAACTAACCAGGGCTTCCTCTCCCGTCTCCTCCTTGTTGTGCTGGACAAAACAAAAAAGATAACAGCAGAACTCCAGTGCTACTGTCAGACAGCTGAGAGCTGAACCTGGGATCATTTCAGATAATATCATCCAGACGAATCAAGATGGGTCTCTGAAACGGTTCATGATAAATTATTCTTCTCAATATGACCTGTTAGAGCAACTAGAGCTGAACAAAGTTCCTGCAGCTCCGACCCTTTACTTAGCATGCTGCTAGCTGCTCACAGAGCCACAACGACGACTATCCAGGAAGACTAATGTTAGTTCCAACCAGTCAGCGTCCAGGTCTCAACCGCTGATTCTGATTGGCTGACGGACTAGTTCAGTTTCTTAAATGGCTTTTTGAAAGAAATACCATTATGAAAAACCTCATTATGAAAAAAAACCTGACTTGATTAAGCAATTAAATATATTATACAAATGTATAATCTAAAATAAAAAAATTATGAAAAATATTTTAAAAAATGGGCGTTGCAATTGAAATTATTTCAGTTTTTAATTATTTCAGCGTCACATTATATTTTTATTCAATATTTATTCATGCTGATATTTATTATATAATGTGGTATTTATTTATTTAATTTTGAACACTTTGGCGTTCCTTAACATATTGGTGTTAATGGCTTAAAATTGGCTTCTTTTGTTCTGGAAGGGTTGATTTGTATGACTGGGGGAAGAAACCCATGGTAGCTCTATGGCTGCTGTAGAAATGCATAGCTCATCTGGGATATTCTGTAGCTGGTGTAACAGCTGGATAATTGGTGAGGTAAAAGCCATAATACTTAATTGTTATAGTATAGTGGGGGATTCAAGAAACTCTTTGCAAAAAATGATCCTGTCATGTAGAACTAAAACTGAAGGCTTTGGCCTTCAAGCAAAACTATATGTGTTGAGAGAAACTAATACCCTGAACTAAACAACCACATGTTGAAATATGGTGATGGCAGCACCATACTGTGGGATTGCTGGGATTGCTTTAGTGGGATTGCTTTAGTGGGGTCAAGGAAGCTGGTTAGTCTTTGGAATTTAATGATGAAAATACAGTACAATAAAGGATTACTTGTTTACTTGTGCAATATATCACAGTTCCAAAATCAATATTTATTATCCTCTTTTATCTTTTCTCATCAGTTATCCCCAACACCCTGAAGGTGTCCCCCCAGACTCCGCCCCCCGTGGTCTCAGAGGGAAGCGACCTCACGCTGTCCTGCAATGTCACTCGTGCCCTGAACTACCCGACCTACCTTTCCGTCACCTGGTTGGTGAAGAAGGGCGCCACATCTGAGGAAATTCTCACGTTCGGTCCTCAGGGAGAAGTCGTCACGGGTTCGGAGTTCACCCACCGGTACTTGGACGGGGGCCTTCGGTTGGTTCCTGGCAGGAACGGCGCTTTCGAGCTGCTGATCTCCAGAGTCACCACGTCTGATGAAGGGACTTATGAGTGCAATGGGACAGAATGGACGGTTGAAAATGGAGGGGGGTGGACAAAGATTGTGGAGAGCTCAAAAGAGATGGGGAAAGTTACTGTCACTCCTACAGGTAAGGAAAAACTATCCTAGGCTTACCCAGTGATAATGTTTTTTAAATCTGTTTTTATGCGCAAACTACCAAGAATGGAGTCTGAAATGGTTTCTTATTAAAGAGTGAGCTTAGCAGCTGTCTCCTAATCACTGCTTCAGGCTTTAGGCTACATTAGACACAATTTGTGTTAGAATCTCATTCCCAAATGTTGGCAGTCGGGCTGCATTGTGGGTAATGTAAGCAGCAGGCTTTAACAAATGGGAAGAATGTGTGAAAAGAAAAGATGCCTGTGTCTGCACAACAGATTCTCGTGCTCTGTTCTCAGGTAAATGCCATTAGTATATTCAGTTTGCTCTTTTAAGAACATTTTTAATGTGCATAATTTAAATGAATTCCGTTTTATCTTTCGGAAAAACTTGGATTTTTAACCTCTCTGTATGCACAATGCCTTCAGGTGTTCAAAACCTTAGAACTTTTACATTTCTACATGTTACAATGCATATGACTGGGTTTCTGTGAGATAGACCAATGCAAAGAAGTAGATAAGCTTGAGTTTGACGGTCCAGCCGCGAATAGTTGTGTAAAAATTGGAGAAATTAGAAGATAAATGGAGCTAAACACGTCAACCGTGATAGAAAACCAGTTAGAGGCTTCAAAAGACTGAAGACTAAGTGAGAGCTGTTTTAACAGGAAACCAGAGCTTTAAAACAATGGTTTAGTTCAATGCTGATTTGAGCGATGGAATGGTCCAGTCAAAATAAAGTCCTAAATCCAATAGAGAATGCATGGCAAGACTTAAGAAAGCCAAGAAATAGTAATAGAAATACGGGTGCTTTTTGTCCAAACTGAACCTGAACTATTTTGTGAAGTTGAAGGGTCAGACATCCCTCAGAGTTATCTGATCGCTTTAGTTGCAGGATCAGGTCTTCAAGTTATTGACTCAAAATCAAATTTTTCAGATTTTTATGAGACCTTAAAAAAAAAGCTTGCATATTTTTATTTGACTTTCTGTTAGTTTCCCATAACATCACAATAAAATACAGTAAAGCTTCTAGATGTGACAAAATGTGAAACTGTATTTTTGCAGTACTCTAATCATCTGTAGATATTGTATCTACAGATGATTAACTATTCTCCTGAAGCATAGAAAAATTTGTCCTCTATCGTATCCGTTTGCCGAAAGCAATAAATCTGGCAAGTATCCTGCTGAAGAAAGTACTGTACTTCCTTCATTCCTCCAGTTACTTGTGGCCACTGCTGCTCAGCGTAAAAGTCATCTATCTGTTGGACTTGTAATAGCTCCCTATTCTGGTGTTAACACAAGAGATCGTCAAAGTGTTTCTCTGTGCGGTGAAAGTGTTGAACGAACACAAAGAAAGAGGGAGTTCATTTGTAACCTGCTTGAATGCCGTGCAGAATCAATCTGTGTTGAATGGCACTTCATCAAAAAAAGGTGACTCACAGCGTCCATTGCTCATAAGCCCGATTGGCTTGTGGAAAAAATCAATTCCTGCCGGTCTGTGCCTAGATTCTCTGTGCTTTATTGCTCTCCCTGGGCTCCATTTGTCCTTCGCCTCAAAATCTGAATACCTTTTTAGTTCTGTTGCTTAAAACAGATCAAAGCTGGTGGTATCTTGCCTTCAAAGAGTGTCTTTATAAATCTTCAGAGTTAAGCACATGTGCCATCGAGATCTCTCCTTAACAGATCCTTGTCCCGCCGTTCATTTAAAGTTACCGTTTGTAGGAATGGTACTTTGTGCTAATGAGTTGGAAATGTAGTGATGTTTAGAAGACAAGAAGTGTGAGAAGTGCGAGGGACGTGGGAGAGTTCTCAGCCTGTTGTGTGGCTCTCTTTGTTTTAAAGGGATCCTCTTCACCAAACCTCTCTCTACTCTCCCTCCTACCCTCTCCCAGGAGGTTCGTGACCCTAAATTGGCCTTCTTTCTGCCTTATCCTATCTATACAGAGGCCCTGCTAGACACAGTCATTCACTAAAGTTGCTGTGGAGACCATATCTTCTATCTCTCTAGGTTACCGTATCCTCTTAAGTGCTGGAGAGCACCCAATGGTTTGTAATGAAACGAAACGTGAACAGCACATACACGTCTAGGACTGGCATCCATTGTACCCCAGTCACTTTGTATTGACTTACTGGCTTTGGTAAAGAGGATGAGAAAAGTCAAACAGAGCCTGCTTTGTCCCTTTTGTCCTTTTTCCAGACACTACACAGAGACTCCTTCCCATATTACTTGTGTTGATGTTGCTACTGGAGACAATATTTAAACCTCTGATCCTATTGATTGTTTAAAGATAAACAGGAAAGATTGACATTTTTAATATACTGGCCGTTTTTTAATCATTGGGTAGGACTGTAAATGTCACCTTGAGCTGAAAGAATGGCATAGTTCCCTTTTGGATATTTGGCTCTATTTTTAAAGCAGAATTAGAGATTAAGTTTCATCATTTTTTTATGTTTTTACTGTCAACACGTATGATTTTGTTGGCCAAACAGACTCCTCAAATGAATTTTAATTTTTCATTATACCTGTGATCCTCTACCATAATGTTAGCCCCATAAATTCTGACTGAATTTAGCATGTTGCTAGCCACCCATACAGTCAGTCCCCTACCATAGCAAGAAACGTTTTAAAAATGTAAATGTTTTTGCACTCAGCTTTTAAAATATGACTGGTTTTAGTGCTATTCTAGCCTCTCAACAAGCAATTTAGCTTCCATAATGATAGCAAGGAAGGCTCCTCCAAATGTGGCCCACAAATGCATCCTACTTTTCTAAGTTGTATCCCTCTCAGCCCACCCCATTTTAGGATTATAGTAGGGGTGCACCGATCCAACTTTTTCAGTCCCAATACCGACACTGATGCCTGGATTTTGTGTCTGGATTTTGTATCTGTTGATACCCGTTACCGATCTGATACTATTTTTGATTTAATAAACTTTATAACTTCTAACTTAAACATTTCTTTAAGAGACTAAAGGCACCAGACTTTACTACTTAAACATAACTAAGACAAATAACAGATGTAAAATGTAAAATTACCACAAAAAATAAAATTTCAAGTGAAAAATGAACCTTTTCTGGTGAATTTATTGCAGATTTTCCAAATTTTGAGTATCGATTCATGGTATCAGTTAAGTTTTAAAAGATACCAATACATACACTTTGGATGGTATCGGGATCTGTGCATCTCTAGATTATAGCAGGCCGAAAAGAAGATTGTTGTTTAGTAATGATGGCAGATGAAACTTGAGAGAACAATTTTGAATAAAAGTATATAAATCTGTGAGGATACAAAAATAAAAGTTTAAGATCTGTCCAATTTCATAGCCACTCCCTTTCACCCTTTGCAGTTGGTGAAGTGCACAGGCTACCAGGTTGATGCACGCTGGATGGAGCCCATGAATTTGGACAAACCCTTCCACTGAGTTTAAAATTATGCTAGCTGCTTAGCTATTCTATTAGCTACTGGCTCATCTATTATGCCATGAGCCAGCTTGAAATGTACTTGATTAAGAATAAAGTTTTCACTTATTAACTATTCTACCATAATGTTCAAATACAGCTCCTGCCAAAATGTGAATTTAGCATTATGCGAGCCGCTCAGCTAGCTTATTAACTACTGGCTACCCTACCATGGTAGATAGCCACCTATAATTTTGGTTAATTTATAATAAGAGTTATATATATTAACTCTACAACCATAATTTCAGAAAACTACTAAATTGTGAATTTAGCATTATGCTAGCCTCTCAGCTAGACACACACGGATAAAATAACGCTAGCCTTCATTTTGTAGCACTGTGCTAACCACTGATCTAGCAACCAATTAAATCAATCTGGATTCTGTTGTTTTCTTCTGTCCTAAGGCCAGTCCCTCGATGTGAAAGTTTCATCTTCCTCTCCAACCTCTACATCCCTGCTGCTGTCGCCCGGCAACACACTGACCCTCCTCTGCAGCGTTTCCGCCAACAACCTGCCTGCCCTTTCCCCGGAGGTGACCTGGCTGGCCGATGGCCGCGAAATCATCACCATGGACCACAGCGGGTTGGTTATCTCCAACACGTCTTCGAATGGAGCCCAGGCAAAGCGCGGGGAGGCGAGCCTGGAGAGGACCGGAAGTGGGGAATACAGATTGGGGGTGAGGGGGGTGAGCGGCAAGGATGGAGGGATTTATACATGCCGGGTTCGAGCATTTATTGAGAAAGGAGGACGGCGCACTGGAGGAGGAGGGAGGTGGCACATGGCGGCGGAGAAGACCTCCAACCCGATGACTGTGAAGGTTTCTGAGATCAGTAAGTAAATACATGTGTTTACTTTTGTCAAACGAGGAGTGATTGACAAAATTCTCCTCATTTTAACGATTTTGCCATTGAATTTAGATACTTGCATTCACTGTGAAAAAAAGTGATATAACCTGACATTAAACTTTTCCTGCTAAAGACCAGTTAGGATTAAACTACCAATTATTGACATCAAAAGCCCAGATTATGTCATCAAGTACACATGTAGATGTATTTTTGGGCAAGGTGGTATTTTAAGGAGATGGTGGCATCATGTTGTGGGGGAGTTTGACTGCACAAAGGACTGGTTCACTTCCCATATTAGATAGCAAGAACATGATACTGAAATATCAAAGCAACATTTCAAGACTTCAGCATGGACACAAATGGACCGTGGCCACAAGCATGTTGCCAAGAATATTATCAGAGTTGTTTACGGACAACAGAAGCAAGGTTTTGGACCGGCCATCTCAAAGCTCTGATTTGAGTCCAATAGAAGTTTGTGGGGGGAGCTGAACATGTGTGTGTGTGTGAACAGCAGTTCTGTTAGGAAGGATTGGGCCAAAATTCCAGCAAACTATTGTTAGAGGTTTGTGGAAGGATACCCAAAAACAATCTAAACCTGAAAAAAGTAAAAAATATATACATTATTCTGTTTTCATAGCTTCCCAACAGTCTTAAAACAGGAAAAGATTAGTTGTATTTAATGTCAGAAGGGTAAAAAGTGATGCCTGTCTTTTTATAAAATGCATGTATTTATCTGCTTTCAGTTGTATGTGCTACCGTATCTTTATTCTGAAACAAAAGATGAATGTGGGAAAACATGTGCATTGTAAATACAACATTGTTGCTTTAACATTGCAGGAAGAGCTCCTACATGTTGGAGAGATTCTGTTGGAAAGGATCTACAAATTGTGTTTATTAATGTATTCTGGAAGTGTTTTTCTTTCTTAGCGTCTGAGTCCTGAAGCAAAAATGAATATTTAATAAGATGCACAGCTTGATCTTTGGGGCTTTAAATTACGGCACAGTCTCAGATGTTTCATGGTGTTACTCGGGAAGTCACTTTGCTTCAATTGTTGGTCAACGCTGAGGCTACGATTATCGCTTTCATGAGTTATCCTGAGATTAACTCACAGTTTATGTTCCGTTTCATGTAAAAGATGGTGGTGGAGTCCATTAGCTGCAAATGAGTGTGTGTGTTGCATCTATATCGTTTATTAGTATGTGGATGTGCAACAGAGCTGCATGTGACTGTAGAATCTCGAGGGGGAACTCTTTAATCCTCCAGTCACCCTGTCGACTCCCGCTGCGAGGACGATTGATTAGTCATGGCTTTCCTGCTGTCTGCTACCTCTGGGTGAGCTGTTAATGTGTACGGCGGCTTGTGTGCGCGCGATGCTCTGATCCTGCCTTCAAGAGCAGCGATGTCAAACATAGTCGATGCAGCAATCAATTACTAGCATGGTGGGTGGTCTCACTGTCTGGAGTATGCGTCGTTCAGTTTTCATTCTTTCTGTTTGAATTCTAACATTACGCCTCATTTTTTTTCTCTTTAAACCGAGCAGTGGCTTTCTGGCGAGGTAATGTGTGGAGGCAATTAGTTATTGGAATTAGCTTTATTATGCCCTGCTAAATATGCACAATAAGAGAAATAAGATCATCATTCAAGCTTAATTTCAGGGTTCTATTATAATTGCACTCCTAAACAGTCACTGGGAAAAGAAGTGGGGAACTCGGCCCTCGATAATTTTTAAGTTCATAGACATTTGCAGACATTAATTTAAGCAAAGCTTGTAGATTCGTCCTGTTTGAGCCTCAAGTTTCAGTCTAGAATAAGCTACGGGGAAATTAATAGTCGCCTTGGTGTGAAATATTGTTTCTACTGCCCAGAAGTAGCTTGTGACAAACATGACTGTTAGCTTGTCATGAGACGAGTCGTACAGCAACAGTGTTTAGTCTACAATAATATTAATAATAACAATAGATTTTCTTTGAGGAAGCCTTTCTAAAACCCAAGCTCGCCTTATAGAGCAGAAACATGATACGGAAGAGATTTTTTTTTCGAGCTGTGATTTCAAATAAAGTAAGACTGTTAATATTTCTGATGATGCGAGGAAATAAGTTCCATAGCTGGGTAACCGAAAGCTCTGCTCCCCATGGGGACAAGCCGGGCAAAAGGAACTAGATGAGCGGGCCTAATCATGAGCCTAATCACATTTGTTGCAACAGTGACTGCTCCTGGAGATCCTTCCTGCCAACAGTATCAGCATCCACAACGCCTCTTTGACAATACTTCTGAGAAGCGACATTTTCCCTTTGGGATAAATAAAGTATCTTTGAATTGACAGTAAATCATCCAAGTTTGGGGGGAAAAAAAGCCCACATCATCACCTCTCCACCACCGCTCTTGTTTGTGGGTAAATGGCGTTTGTACTGAAGGATGCTGTTAACATACATTATGACCAACTGTCTTTCATTTGGTCTAATAATTACTTAATGGTAAACAATGGTGTAAAATAATACAAGTAATAATTTAATCCTGTGCCCTATGGAAGCAGGAGGGGCACACTTTCTTTTTTCTTCTATTATTAGAATAAAGTGTTTTTTTTAATATATACCAACGTTATTGTTGACGAGGACAAACCCTGATTGTCTTTCTAAAGTAAAGTATTATCATAAATTATTGTTGATCCTCTATAACAGCTGGATGTTGCCACACGAATGAATGGGTGAGATTTATGAATGGAGCCATAAAATTCAGAAAAATGACACTTTTTTTTCTCCTCAGTGTTGGGCCTACATAAGATTTAATAGAAACAAACTTTATGATGCAACAACATATTCAGAAATATCAAGCAGCTGCTCTCTAGCATTCCCAACAAATTCCCAGTTCTGCCATCTGAATGAAATAAATTGACTTTAATGAAGAAATGCTCCTTACATAACTCCTCTCCGCTTGGCTACTTTACTGCATTTACCGGTTTGGGGAATTAACTTCAACTCTATTATTTTTAGGAGAGCGGCGTTAGTCGTTTTGCCTCAGTCTCATTTGGCCTGGACAGAATTAAACTATATTTATGGAGTCCAGCTTGCTTTTGTGCCTCTTGGCTGCTGTATTGTCAGCTCATATAAAAAAAATGCCTCATTTTTTTCCCCTCCCTGGAATTCCGCTGAATTAGTTGCCAGATCAAGCTGACATCAAAGGGAAACCAGGAATATTATACTTTTGGACACTCTGGCCACATTTTATTCAACTATAAATCCATGTACATTACATTGATGTTATTGTCTATACCATTTTTTTCCCCCTTTTACTCTAAACATTTTGGTCTTTCAGTCATTCTCTTTAAGATCTCTTTACTTTAAAATACTGTATGTAATGTTGTAGTGTATGTGTGCGCTTATTGTTGTCTTCAATGACTGCAAAACAGTCCCACATGATCACCCCTCCACCACTCTACTTTATCGTAGTTGTTTTTGTCAGATTGCAATTTTCAGCCATTCTGAACCCAGGTTTGCTGCTTTGTTTAGGAATGTTGTTCTGTTAATGACACCATTTGGCTGACCTCACATTGGACTAAATAAGACTTTTTAGCTTAATGATGTTACAGCCAAACAAGCCCACATTGTCCGTACCAACACTGTACTTTAATGAGGCAAAGTTTGTCAGATTCGCTCTGACCCTTTGCGGTTTCGACTCTACCACACCGCTTCATAGTGTAATACATCATGAGCTGCCGGGTTCTCTGTTTATGTAGCTAGCCTGTAGTCAATAGCTGTACTGGGATGCTGTTTGTAGCTTTAAACCGGTGCGCTTCAGAGACATATTTGTAGGCGTTTTTTTTCTTGGCAAGTGGAAAGTATTGAAGCCTTCTTTCAGCCAGCTGACTTGCAGGGCTATAAAGTTAAAGCACATTTCTGTTGGAGCGACTTTTGTGTCTGCAACTTTTTGAAGTCTTTATATACCTTGATATCTGCACTATGCTGTCATTAAGTGATGCTTTAAGCCTTGCCTCCCTTAACATGTTTTTCCTTAAATTCAGAAAAAAAATATTGGTTTCTCTTGTTGCTAATGAGGAAAAATCTACAATTTGCAGTTACATTTGTTTGTTTGTTTGTTTGAACTGTAAATGCAGTCTGGATGCAGTCCTGAACAAGTTAAAAGGTGTTTGAATAATTATTATAATATATTTTTTTTCACATTTATCAGACAGACTGGATCTCTTGCTCCCCATCTGCTTCAGTAGGCATTGTCCGACCATGGCCCTGTTTCCCTGTTTCCCTGTTTCCGATTCAATGGTTTTCTTTCATCGGTCCACTTTCGGTAAAATCTGACCGCTGCAGGCTGGGAAAATCTAACAAGAGACAAAAGACAATTTTGGAGACACATTGACCCAGTCATATATCCATTACATTTTAACAGTTGTATTTGACCATATTCTTGGTTATTTGTTTCTGCTTCCACCATTGTGACTGAGGACTGACCGTTATCTGTGGTCATATACAGTCAAAATCATAGTTATAGCTGGGCTTAATGTCCTTTTTTTCTTTTTTTTTTCTTCAATAAAAGTTGGATGTTGTACTGGGTATAGTTTTAAGCTAAAGGGTTTATCTTCCTTGCTCTTCATTTTTTTGTATCTTTATATAGATATTTTATGTCTTCCAAACAATTAATTATTAATTGAAACCCTGAGAAACCATTTTTTATTCTCTGCTGAAGCTAAAAAAAATTAGATGAGTAAAACAAATGTAAATGCTCTTAGCTTCTCATATTCCATTTTGAAAAGCCCCATTTTAATCAGAAAATCTCCTATTTAGTCCTGTGTATGAAAAAGTAAGACTCGATTTAAAGCAAAGCAAACGCACAGATCTCCAAACCACAGCGGGTCAATTACAAGGTTAAAGACTCTGTGGCTCGTTGGGATGTCTGCGGTTCATTTTTGAAAGAAAGAACAGCGTTCAGCAGATAACACTAAGGCTGTTGCTATCTTTTGCTCTTTTAAGCTTTCAAATTCTTATTTTCTGGCTTTTCACCTACAGTTTAAGGATTTTGCCTTTCAGAATACTAATAGGCCCCTTCAAAGAGTGACTGTCATTCAAAAAAAACTGCAAACAAGAAAGAAAAACACAAAACAATACAAATAACTTAAGGCTGCCTTTTGTGATGTCACCAGAGGCATGCACAATTGCAACCGTACTTTTGGATACAATGATGGTTCTAAACAAAATAGTCAAATAAAAAAAAACTGGCTATTAAACCATGTTCTTTTGTTGAAAACTCAATGTAAAGTAAACTTGGCTGAGTTTACAGTAAACTCTGTCAGGGAGCTTTAACACCATTCAGTATGAGGCCATATTGGTTGTGTTTTAACTCGTTTGTTGCTCATTTTGGAGTAATTTAAGAAACGCCAGCGGCTGACACATCCAATCATTAAACACAAACATTTTATTAAAACCATTCCGTCTCAGTGGACGAAGCTTTGTGTGTGTGTCAGCTGGCTCCACCACATCCTGTGCAGTATGTCGGCGAGAGCCTTTAGTTAAAATAACAGAATCCGCACCCAGAAGATTCCGCGAGCCTCGAGGACCTGCGTTGCATTTAGAAATACCGGCCACGCTTTCCGGGTGCAGCCGCGATCAAAGTCTGTTTGCGCCGGGGCAAAGCTGCTATATCAAACCGCCCCATCGGCATCAGGGGGTACGCTGATTTGCTGTGAAAGCATAGCTGCATGGATGCATGGGTATGTCTGCAGGGGTCTGTGAGGGGTTAAAGTGGTTTGGTTCCTGAAGAGTAAATGCCACATACATGCTTCAGACAGTGCCTTCTGTGTGTCCCACATACTGAGGGTAACCTCTTAGATTTTAGCCTGAGGGTGCACATTCCTTCATACTGGGGACCCAAACACACACACACACACACACACACACACATCAATGAAGCACCACTTCTAATTGCCCATATATTCCCTCCTTGATACTCCTGTGTATTCAACCACACTATGTTTGACGGTCTCCCTGCGTGTCGGCCAGTCACTTCCTGTTCTGTTGATATGAAGCCTTAGAAGTTGCCCCGTCATTCCCACGATGCTTTGCTGAAGGCACCACCTTCCAGGGAGCACAGAGAGAGTCGGAGAACTTGTTTAGGAGGTTCCCTCATGGCGGGAGCACACACATGCATGCGCAAATACATTCAGAGGGAGGGAACCCTTCTTCCTTACCCTCGGCTATGCCTTCTCCAGGGAGCGTGTTGTGTCAGCTGGAGTTATTCTCATGTCATTTAAAAAGGGCAGCTTGAGTTTCGTTTTGACTTTTAAATGAACAGAAACTTAATCTATAATGTCTTGATAAAACTTTCCACACCCCCCTAAACTTTTCTCCATTGTTCTTATTTAATAAGAAGCTATAATAATATAACGACAAACTTCACACAAGGGTGATATGCATCAAGGGTAGGCGATTACCTAATAAATATATAAATAATTAAAAAATATAGCAATGCAGCAAAATGATAAGAAAACTAGATTCAAATCATTTAGAAAAATAACTGCTTTTTGCTAGTAATGTAAGAAAATAATACGCTGTTAAATCGTGAAATGTCACAATATCGTATCGATATTCAAAAAGCAAAGCAATGTATTTGTGTTTTTTTTTCTTTTTTTTTTTTTTTTTTAAAGGAACCATTAATGATAACACTCATTTTTGTAGTAAAATTAAAAGTATGGCTGCTGGTTGGTGGCAGATTTCACCTTCTTCGTTCCAGCGGATCAAGTAGATCCAGTAATGTGACTGGATGTGTTATGTATGAAACAGGTTGGAGTGTTCAGAAAGCTATTAGTTTTTCTACAGTTAAATTCAGCCATTAAAAATCACAATATATAGTATATTGCGATACTGTGAGTAATTTTGGTATCGCTCCCCCCGCATTGTGATACATATCGTATCACCAGATTCTTAGCTATACACATTCCCACTTTTCCGGCTGGCATTTAGGCAAGTATGTTGCACCAATGTAATTTTTACATCATACTATTTCTAGAGTTTAAACTAGTTTTATTAAGATGCCAGAAGAGAGACTGTGGTTTTCTTCAGCTGTATGGAGAATAGAGTACTAGCCCTGCCCCTCCTCCACATGTTGCTGCACATTGCTGGGCAGCTGGCTAAATGAACGCCTCAAATGTAGCTTTTTGGAAATATCTAGGGTCATGAAAAGCGCTTGCAGTATGATTTTACGCTGTGTACGTTTTCTGACGTTTCCGCATCCGTCCCCTAAAACCTCAAGGCGTCAAACCCGACTTTCATGTCCCCGTCATTTATTTATCATGAAATGTAATGAAAAACGTTTTGAAGAATCAAGTGATTAAATGGTGAATAGGCTCGCCCCTAAGATTCCTTACCCGCGTCTGCACACTTTGTACACGTTTGTTTTGTATCCTCGGTTCCTTTGACTCCCGCAGTGCTGCTAACAACATGCAGTTGGGAACATGTTTGTGTTCGTGCACAGCTGCAAGATGTGCTGAAGGTCAGAGTTCGACCAGGAAGTTGAACAAAAATTGCATACTTTTGTATTTTTTTTCTTAATAGCCTCTACTTTTATGTACTCCTGTTTTTGGTGCAGGATTTCTTTTTTTTGTTTTTTTATCCTTCCTGGGTTAACAAACAAGTTTGTGATTTTTCTGCAGCGTTCCGGCTCGTCTGCCATGGATTTCAAAACAGACAGGTGCCTGCATGCGTCTAGAGTTGCAGAATTTTGTTCTTAGTCGGCGGCGGTTGAAAGGAATTTGATCGCAGGAACTGTTAGAGGAACGCTTGAGCATTGACCGCCTTATCTTATTTTGCAGTTTTCATTCCATGCAATATTAGTCACTGCGGCTCAACCAAACGTTGCATTTTATCACTGCGTTTTATTACAAGATAAGTATGAGTGGTTTAGTTTAAAACCACAGCTGGAATCAAAACTTACAAAAAAGTAAAAATTTCAGATGAAGATCTGAGCTGAAATGCCTCTGCTGCCTTTTTGACCCCGCTGCCTCCGCACAATGGCGTCGTCAGGATAACGGGTGACCCTCAGCTGCTCATCTCCACCCTGAGAGGACTTACTGGAGGAGATTCAGCCCCTCTTTGATGTCACTACCCCCTTCTTCTCTGTCGGAAGTGTTCCAGCAGAACAAGCCCCAGAGAGACTGTGTCCACCTGCGGATATACTGAGGCCAGCTGGGGCCACAAACCTTTGAAATGTCACAAAAAAGAAAATGGAAAGGTGTTTAAATGCCAGAGAGTCGGCTTCTTAGGGGAGGCAGTGACTCAGGAGGTAGAGGTTATTCCTGAAACTGGTGGATTGCTGGTTTAAACCCTCACTCTGTTGGTCTGTCGTTGTGTCCTTGGGCAAGGAATCTTCCTCCGATTGTACTCTAACAGAGCAGGGGCACAATTTTAGAAATAATCTGACCAGACCTTTGAAATGAACTCCAATCTTCAGGTTTTTTTTAAGGCTCTGAATTTCCCTGAACACGTTTTCTCTAAGAACTTCATGGAAGATAAGGTATTTATTATTCAAGCACGAGATGTCACACTGTGTGTTTACATGCACCAAGAGAAAACCGATTTCATGAAGTCGAACCAAACTCAATCGAGCTGAAACACCCAGATAATAGATGATAAAGCATTAAAAAACTCACAGAAAATCTTACCATCCCTGGGATACGACAAAAAAAGTGCTCTGTAAACGATTGGAACAATGAAATCAACATGTAAGAAAACATTTATTTATTCTTACAATTATGTGTTTTTCCTAATAATAAAATTAAAACCGTGTCAAATATTTTCCTAAGATAGGTCCTAAGACATATTCTAATGTCCGCTTAATGGCTTCATCGTGTCACTGTATGATAAATCCTGTCTGTAACAGGAAAAATACACGGCTAAAAAATGACAAACAATAGTTATTCTGTTGTATCTGCTGCTAAACTCTTTCCACAGGACAAAAGGGCTTTTCTTCATGTTGCCATTTTATAACCAGCAGGAGCTTTTGGTTGAAAGGCAGGAACTTGAAAACCTTGGTAGTAGTTGTACCATCACATACTATATACAGAGATTCTTGCTTTTTGACTGGTTTTTACCTTTTACCTTACAAGTTGTTAGCCAATCACATTTCATAAATTGGGTTAAAGCTCTTGCTCCCTGATCTGGAGCACAAATCAGATATTCTGTCCACATATTTTCTACCCAAATACATGTTGATTACTCTTAAACATGATTAACTCTTTTTTTTCTGCTGTATGCCAAAGTATAATGTTAGAAACAACGTCAACTCTTGTTTAATTGTCTTTCTTTGTAACGTGGAACCATTACTCAGCAGTTTAGACTGCAACACAGTAAGATTTTAGAAATTTTGACTTTAGTGCCACTGTGGTCAAATTATATGCAGATGACGCTGTTACTTGAAAGGAAAACGAATTTAAAAGATCTTAAATTAAAGAAGTTTGATTGTTTAAATGTATTGGTGAAGTAAATCTACTAAAAATGCAATTTATAGGTAAGAGTCTCATTTAGGATTTGATATGTGAATCTTTTTTTACGGAAGATTCAGATGCTTCCTGCCGTTTCCTGTACTGCGTGAAAATAGAGCCTTCAGTTCAAATTTAGCTGAATTAGGAAGGTCTCTTTTGGCTCTTGGTTTTTATCGTATTTAGTGACCATCTATCCTGCTGAAAAACTCCTTCACTCATTCGCGGCAGTTTGTCTGTGTGAAATAAATATTTGATAGATTTCAGAGCCATCTTTACGAGTCAGCAATTAAATTGAGTTAACATTCAAGCTTTAGAGGACGTGCGATTTAACATTTGGGTTTATTTATAAAATGGTCAGTGATCAATATTTAATTTTTGAAATGTCAGGTAAAATGTAAGCCCTCAGCCCTCAGTGGGGTTGAATGTCTGTTTTGTTTTTCAGGGTCAGCTCGTTCTTCCCCTTCGTCCTCGGAGACACGCTGTGTCTTAACAGGCAGCAGGAACGACTCGACCAGCTTTTTTATATCCGTTACTACGTCACACAAACATACACACACACACACACACCTACACCACACACACACACGCGAGCCCGCACGTGGATTGTGAAACCAGATAGTCTCTTGTGCATTTGCTCGGTTTAGATGAGTGCTCTCTTCTGAAACTCCTCATTCCGCAACAGTTGAGGGCTCAAATCCCAACCCAGTGTAAAGCTTACAGGAGCCCTCCCTGCCTTCTTTGTGATAAGAGTGTTTTTCCGATTGGCAGGCAGCCCACCTGTTACATGAGCCGGAGCGGAGAAGAAAAGGCAAACCGATTCCAGTAAAAGTCCAGCGTCACACCTTCTGAACAAACATTCAAACTTGACTGCTGAAGGCTGCACTTTTTCTCCGTTTATCTCACGAGCCTATGAGAATATGAACACATGGTGCGGGGTGTTTTATATTTTTATTTTTTACATTCAACATGGTTATAAACTAAATTAAAATCGGCGTCATACTCTGGTTGAAGCTGTTAAACGGAACTCTTGTTTGTCAGCCAGTTTAAGCTCTCAGCCAGCTGTTAATGCCAGACAATTTTCTGATGGAAAGAGAGCAAATTGTCCCTATAAAAAAAAAAATAATCCAGTTTCTAAAACTCAATGATGAGGAAAAGTTGTTTTGACCAGAACTGTCAAAACTCCTGTCTCTGTTCTGTCGGGGGCCACATCAGGAGGAAATTATAGAATGTTGATACTTAGGGTTTTTACTGTCTGGTAAAGTGTCAACTGGATTCCGATATTTTTCAGACCTGAATAGGTTTAAAAAAAAAAAAGAATGTGGAAAATATTTGAATCTCCAGATTTACTCCTTTGCTATTCTTTGTCTAATTTTCAAAATTTGTTGTACCCATATATTAAACCAAAGCTTTCCTTTATTGTTTTTGTATCTTAAAGAATTTTAACGATTCATAATCAAATATTCAGACATCTTGTACAAGTAAAATTAATTGCACAATAATTTACCAAGTAGCATATCCTCATTTAATCCCAGTAAATTGAGCAGATTATAGAAAAGCACTCTGATTTGCTTGTTTGAAGCAAAAACGGCTTGTGGCCATAGATGGGTGAAGCCTCTGTGACGAGAGTGGGCCTATGAGGGTGGGGGCCGATGGTTGACACTATGAGCTGGTGTAGCTTTGGTTAGCTCAAAGCTAACAGAGGTTCGTGGGTGCTTTTAGCTAGAAAACTGTGGTTTTATTTAAAACTAGTTTTAATATTGTAAAGAAAAGATTAAATGTGATAATTTAACCCATTATCTTAAAGGTGCAGCAGAGACTAATTGGACACTCTGTTAGCGCACTTGAATACCACAGCATGCCATCTTTATTTCTCTATCATGTAAAGCACCTTGAATTACCATACCAACTACCTACCAGTTACGAAAAGCTAATTTTAGTTGAACCGTCGCATAGAGTACTACAGTTGTGCCACTTAATGGCATTCGATGAATCATACTGTCAGTTTCTGGACCCCTTTATCGTGAGAATGGTCTTAAATCTTTGTGGCAAAGATTGAACTATGAGTTCGGGATATTCCTCAGAGATTTGGGTCAAAATCGGCGTGATGAATTAATGCGGTTGCTGCAGATATGTCTGCTGAACATCTCCGATGTGAACCTCCTGGTCTACCACACCTCCAAGCTACTCTAATGGATTGAGGTCTGGTGACTATCGAAGGCCGCTGGGGAACCTTTCTGTTTAAGAAACCAATTTATGATGATTAGGCAACAGAACCTGTGGATAATAAGGGATTAAAAACAATATTCAGGTAGTCTGAGGTGTTTAAGCAATGCTCAGTTAATGGTTTTAAAGCATACCAAGAGAGTATCTCCTATACCGTTATACCACTGTCAGCCTGAACCGTACTATAGATGCAAAGCAGGACTGTTCCATGCTTTCAGGTCTTTGATGCCCAATTCTATCCGCTGTAGCTTAAACTACAACTCATCGGATCGGGCAACGCTTTTCGGGTCTTTAATGATCCGGTGTGAATCACAGCCTGCTCCTGCAGAACAATCTCGTCTGCCTTTGCTGATATGTGCGTTTTGTGGGTGGGGTTGGTTTGTACTATTTTAAGGTAAAGATAAACTGGAGTCATGGGTAAATCCTTGGACTATAAGCATCAAAACCCGGCGTGATGAGACCCGGCTCTGGATCCTGCGGCCTCCGACGGGCGGTCTTGCCTGCTCGGCTAAATAAGGCAAGGTTTCAGCACGCGCGTGTGTGAGAGAGACGGCGCGTGGCTAATTGCCGGAGAAGCTTCACACATTTCTCATTGATCAAAGTGTGTGTGCGTGCGTTTCAGAGCAGATGGTGACAGTGCATGAGTCAGTGTGTGTGTCTGTCGTCCAACTGCATCACACACACGCCTAACTGTGTCAAACTCGCACTGGTGCACCTGTATTTATAGCTTTGATCAGAGTGTGTTTACTGGCATGTACCTGATGTGGTAAAGCTGGTTTATGTCATGGCCCTTCCCCTTTCTGCAACAGCATGTGTGTATGCGTGTGTGTATGATGTATATACATACACACAGTGTGTCGGTGTGTTTCAATGGAGATCATGGCGTGTGTTTCCTGCTCATTGACGTGTAAAGCTGCAATCTGGATGTCTGGCTGTGAGGACCTGCCTCACCGCCCACACACACTCACTATTAACGCTGCGATACACACCTCTTCTCGCACAGTTAACTGTGTTACTTCAGGTCTATTTATGGCCTCTGAGTCAGACAGCCAGCTTCACTTAAGCCCGACACCAACTAAATGAAAGAAAATAAAACACAGAAATCACTTTGGATTCGTAGGGTGATTTTTGGGCTGGTGTAAAATGACAGACCACCGGCATATCCTGATGGAGAGGAAGATCTGCTGCTCTGGATGAAGCACAGGAACTCTGGGTGTTATCAGGTTGCAGTGGCACCCTCTCAGGTTTCTTTGCTTCAATTAAATTTGAGCCTATGTGACAACAAGACCATAAAATAGACCCTATAGGGCCCCGAGAGTTGCAGAAGAGATGGAATTTGCTTAATCTCAATTTACCACTTATTGAAATGGTTGCATACCCTTAAAAGGAGGAAAACGTATCAGTAAATTTGTGTTTGCTCAGTTAATTCTTGCAATTTGTGAGAAAAATGCATTTGTTTGTTGAGCAGCCATGAAAACGTTAGAGTAAAGTTTGAGATTGTATCGAAATCAGTGGTTGCACTAACCTTTTTATTGTCAGTATTTTAGATTTGTTGGGGAAAAAATATACGTTTACCGTCAGTAAAAAAAATAATAAAAAACTTCAGTGGTATTTATTTATTTTAATTCATTTTTATTAATATTCAATCTGAACAACCTGAACAGAAAGCATATAAACAAGTAAATTAGGCGATGTTTTACCTGGGATTGCTGCAGAGCTTATCGTCATTTTTGCCTCGCACAGATGAGCTCTCGTGGGGTTTTCAGTGATGTTTTGGAGGCTGAATCTGCACCCCTGCTGCCACACATGAGACTGGATCCCAGTATATTAGTGGAAAGTTTAGTTGAAGGAAGAATTGTAGTTGATAAATGTGCACATGTATCTAAGATGGACGTTATACTAACGTTCTGAATTCAGCTAACAAAAAGACACTTTGTACCTGATACGGTTTTAAATACTGGAAGAAAAATAAAGACCCTTTTATTTTTAGTTGAGAGAAAACAACTAAAATACCCTATTTAGAATCAAACCAATATTTATCAAGAAGGTTAAAAGCCGCTTTGATAAAATAAGTTAAGACATTTTTATAACTAAACTGTGGGCAAAATCATCTTTATTTTTGTTTTGTTTTTTGGCTAAATGTTTCTTTAATGACCAGAGTCGGCATGGTTGGTTGCCAGGGTTTCTGGGCAGTTTTTAGTTCGTCTTTGTCAGCTTCTGCCTTCAGAAAATAACTAAATGCTTTCACTTTTAATCAGTTTCACATAATTATTGCCATAGTTGCCATAGTTACCTGCTCAACCACATTAGCTGAGCTCCAAGAAATGCCGTACAACAGCAGTGTGTGACCAAGCTGATGACCGACATAAGGACTTGGATGTCAGGCTTTTTATGGCGGTGTACGGTTCTCCTACGCCCTACGAATGCGTCTCTTATCTTGAAACCATGTCAGTTTTTTCAAACTTCCACTCATCCGATCCGGTAAACGACACTAAGCAGCCATCAGTGGAAGAATAAGCGGTCTGGCAGGTTTTTAATGAATGCAACCCACAGATTAATTTTGCTTATAAATGTGGAATAATTTAAAAGAAAATACACAGGCTTTCCAATTAAGTTAGATTATTATACACATTCTGTTAAAGTTTGAGCTCATCATCCTTTCTGCTTCTGATTCCCTGACATTATGATCCATCTGTGCCTCTTTTTGATGTATATTGAAGCGCAAGTACTGTCTGACATGATGGAGCTAAGTTTTTTTCCTTTCTCGCGCTTGTTTCCACAGAACCAAACTTCACGCTTATCCTTGTAGCCTCTGAGAAGCCCCAGCAGACGGGCGAATCCATAGAGCTCTCCTGCAACGTGACCAACATCTCCCAGTTACCTCCAGGGGGCAGACTGGGGGTCAGCTGGGAGCACATCAGTCTTCCTGGTACTACGCAGTAATTATCGTTTCACTTTTTTGCAGAAAAGCTGTTCCAGGTACTGATTTCTGAAATTGTCCAATCACTAACAGATAAGGGGACCAATGCTCCGCCCCCAAAGCTCATTGGCTCCTTGGATGCCTATGGTAACCTAGTGTCCGATTCGGCGTACAAAGACCGGCTGGACAGCGGAGCGTTGGGTCTGAGTAGAGTCCCACCCAACACGTTCAAACTGCGATTTCTCCGTACACAGGTAAGAAAATCATCATCACAGCTTCTATATATCACCTTCTGTTTTTGACTACTTTGTGGGCAATGTTATTATAAAACGACGTTTTTGTGTCCCTCTGCAGAAGATCGACATGGGCCAGTATGTGTGCATCGTCTCTGCTTGGACTGTTAGCAGCCAGGGGGACGTGCTGAAGGCTGCCGAGTACAAAAGCTCCCCGCTGACTGTCCGGTGGGACACCAAGAGTAAGCAAGCTTCAGAGTAGCAACCTTGTATCAACCTTATTATAGATTTACATGAACAAAAACTGTTTGGGACTTCAAACTGGAAATCTGAGGCTGATGAAATCGTGGGTATTTCTAATTCAAAGAGCAAAAACCTGAGTTTTCTCTCCACAGTTTGGAGAAGCAGATATTGGCCCACTTGTTTTATTCAAAAGGAATGGAAATACTCCAGCTTGGCTCTGACTTTGTAGATTTCGTTTCCAGACTTCACAGAGATATCCCACAAAAGACCGCTTGTTGTCTCGGCTTCTCAGCCACAATGCATGCTCACATTTACTTCCCCTTCGCCATGAACTTTGTGACCTCAGCTTGTCTGTTTGGGTCATGATGTAATCTGTCTGTGTGTGCCTGGGCCAGTTTTAGAAGATTAAAGGCACGGTTTCTATATAGTCTGCAGAACTCTGAAATTTGACTTCCAGGTTTTCTGGAGAAATATAGAAAGAAAAAAAGAAGTAAGAGAACATAAAAGTATCTGTATTTTGAGACAATTTTCTCTCACATCCTACCTTGAATACTTTTTTTTGTCCATCTAGGTTCCTTCCTTCCTTCCTTTCTTCCTTCCTTTGTGCTTTTTCTTTCTATCTTTCTTAACCTTTCGTTCTTCCTTTCTGTCCTTACCTGCATCTTACCTTGCTTACTTGCACATTTTCTACTTTGTGTCCTCCTACTTTCCTTAAATCCTTACAGCTTGCCTTTCTTATACCTTTATTTTCTTCATTTTTATCCTTCCTATTGTTTGTTTTATTCATTCTTCTCTTCCTTCCTTCCTTCTTTCCTTACTTACTTACTTACTTACTTACTTACATAGCCTGCCTGCAATGTGTGTGTGTCTATATATATATATATATATAATTAATATAAGGAACTAAAACCTAGAAAATGTCACTACTGTAGGTGTCAGATTGGGGACAGAGTTTTTCTCAGATTAACTGTGGAAAAGAGATCAAAACACCTAACGGTTGCTTGTGTTTTTAGGTCCCATTCTTAATGTCGCAGCCAAACCCATTCGTAAAGCTTCAGTGGGCGGAGCTACCTTTGAGATGAGCTGCAGTGTTGTCACGGAGAACATCGCTGACTGGATCGGCTTTGCGGTCTACATCCAGTCGCAGGAAAGCATGGGAGGCAGCGTTAAAACCATCATGTCTCTGAGCCCTGATAACGTGGTGCAGCACTCCGACACAAGCAGGAGGTACACACCTCGTCCCTCTTTGGAAACCACACATCCTGAGTTCGTTTTAAAATTCTCAACCCTTTTTCTCACAGAGACAATCTGGTTCTGTCCAAAACCGGCGCGGCAGAGTTCCAGTTCCGCCTGGCGGGTGTCCAGCTGTCTGACAGAGGTTTCTACTGGTGTAATGTCACTGCCTTCACCAAACAGCAGCCCGACCAGTCCTGGACTACCGCCGCCACGTCAGAGTCCAACAAAATCAACATCGACTTTCAAGAAAACGGTGCGTCCACCCTTTTTTTTTCATGCTATTACATTCTGATAATTTAGAGGATTGGTTTTCAGCTAATGCAAATACAACATTAACAGAGATTTAGAATATTAGGCTACTTAAGACCAGCTAAAATATGTTTTAGTTATGCTACTACGATTCTGAGTCCAATTCTATGTCAAGAAAAACACTTTTTACTTTATACTGTTTTTAATACTATAAGAAAAATAAAGCCCCTTTTAGTTTAAGTGTAGATAAAAACAGCTAAATGAATACAAAATTATTTTTAGCCTATTTTGAACAAATATAATAATATCAAGAAGGTTAAAAGCTATTTTGAAGTTTTGCTGTTGCAGTCAGCAAGGTCGGTTGCCATGGTTTCTGAGCCTCTGCCATCAGAAAATAAAATTCTTTAACTTTTATTCAGTTTTGCTTAATTATTATCATCTTGTTTTATGGTGCACCTGACAGATTGGTTAGTGAGCAATAATTAGGAAGTTTGTGGAGATTTCAAGTCTGTATCTAAGTCACTGAGGCACACTGGTCGAAGTCACAAAGCTCTCTAAAACAAAGACTTGCGCATTCATCTGCTCGTGGAAGCAAATATTGTTCATCACTGTCTCAGGTTGTCATTTTACTAGAGAAAGTTTGCCTAAACCTTGTGGAAAAACTACAGTTGTAGCCAAACATGTTCAGTTCTCACCGGCCAGCGCCTTTTACATCATCGAGTTTGCAAAAAATATTTCCCCTGGAAGCCTGCAGTAATTGCAGTGCATGGTATAAAAATCCCCACTGAGACGGCAACTTGTTCTTTCGCTCTTTTAAATGATTAAAAGAGAATCAGATTTTATTTTAAAGCAGCAGTGGCACAAAAACAGGACTCCTGCTCTCGCACCTGCTCCTTTTTTTACTTTAAATATCACTTATCTGATGTCCAAAAGGGAGATGTACAAGATGGCCATCTCATTTAATAAATGTATTAGAATCTAAAATCTGTACAAATCTATTTTCCTGTTTGCAGCTATATTCATCAATTATTCAAAGCCATTTTGCAGCCTTTCAGTGATTTATTTGCTTTCATTAACATCCTCAGATTATTAGGGAGTGAACTAGGCTCTAAAGTCCTGGAGTAAACGCCTGCTAAAAGAAGGATAGAAGTGGCTCCTTTTATCTGTTTTCAGACGCTTATAAACACACATCCTCCACCTATTCTGTGTTAATCATAAGTAAAATGAAGTCCTTAATAATGTGCAAAAAAGCACACACACATACCTCAAGCCCTTCGACGCCCACCAGCGCCACTGGCCTACTTATTTTGTTTGATCTAACTGGGAAGTTGGAAACTAAAAGAGGAAACTGGATGGGAGGCGAGGAGGTGATGGAGTGGACGAGAGGGGAAATAGGAGGAGAAAGGTATGTTGGTTGGAAAATAATCAAGAGTCGATGAGAACCTGGAGAGAAAGGATGGAAGGGTAGGACCGGGTGAAATATAATTCATGTGAGGAGATAAAAATTGGAAGTAGCTGTGCTAAAGGGAGCAAAAGAAAGAACATGAAAATAGGTTGAAACTTTACAGTAAGATATTAAAGTTATTCAATTTTAAGTTCTGTCTGTGAGTCAATAAGATACAAGAAAGTATTTAAAAATGTTTTTAAATAAATGATAAAAGTATTAGCAAGCAGGGGGTGAATTCATAACCATAAAAATGTTAGATAGTTAAATTAGTTCATTCACAACGGTCTTTGAATATTAAACATAATCTCTTGCGTCAAGTCCAGTACTAGCACCTGCTTTTGTGTCAGGTTGTAGAAGTGACCAGAGCGCTCCAGGGTCCTGATAAAATCAAGCGTTTCCCCCAAACTGTGACCAGCGGAGGAATTATGGCAGCAGCTAAGGTTAAACCATGCTGTGCGAAATTTACTCCGCTGGTTTTTAAGGCAAGATCCAATCACATGAGTTCAACATTAGCCTGAAAGGCTTCCTGCGACCATCATATTTCCGCTGATCAGTCCCCTAAAATGTGCAGGCTGCACCCCAAGGCCTTTATGTTGCAGTCATTACATTTTGATGAAACATAATCAGTTTTTAACACTTAAAAATGGCAAATAATGGATCAAATAGTGAGTCTAAATCTGAATAATTGTTTTCATGTTTCTGAATCAATAAGTCATGTTGAGCTTATAGTTTACTTCTTTACCTGATTAACTAATTAAGGTTTAAAAATTAAAACCTTTTAGCGAATAGTGACTGCATTTATTTCACCCAAACAGCGCTGGTCTTGCATAAAGCTGCACTGTTTGCTCCAACTGTCAAAATTACACTTTTAATGTTCTATGTAGGGATGCACCGATAATGGTATTGGGTATCCGCCCCTATACTGCCTAATGTACTGGTATCGGTTAATGTTAACCGATACCATAAACCGATACTTAAGATGTGGAAATGCAGCAATAATACCACACAAAATATTAGTTTTTTAACTTTTAAATTTAAGTTTCTTGTAACAAACGGAGAAGAAAATAAAACCTGACTCCCAATTGATAGCACTTTTTTTTGTGTGGTAGAAGTATCGGCATTGGTACTCTGTATCGGTAAGTACTCTGATCCAAGTATCGTTATGGTATTGGTTTTGAAAAAAGTGGTATCGTTGCAACCCTAGTTCTTTGTGGCATTTATCCTGTATAATTCAACAAATAAATATTGGAGGTTAATATCTTTATAATAAAATTGCTCAAATAGTCCGATTTGGTGTCTGTAAATTAATTCTATTATAAAATGTATATTTTACTTCTAATTTAATTTCCTCTGAATTCATCTGAAATACTTCAGTTTTTTCAAGTTTCAGTGCAAAATCTGGTTTCTCATACATTTAGCTGAATTCAAAACAAAATCTGGCCCTAATTTTTGTCCCTCTTTTTGATTTAAAACATCCAAGGTGAGACAGCAGATATTGAAATTACTCTAGTAGGACAACTAATCCTTCTGCTTTACTCTTCCTTCTATGTAAAGTTATGAAAAGAATTTCATAAGTGGGTGGATTTACATTTCTTATATGCTTCTGGTCTGATAGCAACAGAATAACTGGATTAAGAAGGATTTAACACCTAAAGATGGAGATTAAAGCAGTTTGAGTTTCCCGCTTTTGGTCAAACTTGATTCTAATTGGTAAAGAAATGTTGAAATATGTCTGAGGTGGGAACAGCATGAACAGAAACCTGACCCTTAATGGTCTTACTCAATTATGGGGAAAAAGACGGATAATATCCGCGGCCTCTGTCAGAACTTTGTTTGTGTCCCAGATTTGTTCCTACACATCGGATGCCACTTATCTTATGGAATTTGGGGGAGGAAAAGATGCTTAGAGGCTGTAGGAGTGGAGTAATGATGCTGAAACGGGAGGAAAAAAAAGAAAAAAAGATGACAGCGTGGTATGAAACATGTCGAAAAGCAGATGATAAATGGAGGACGATCTCTTTGCCTTTCTCCTGGGAGAGCAGGAGCCTTAAGCTCCACGAACATCTCATCCTCATCGTTTTGTCCCTGCCCATCCTTTCGTTCTCCTTCTACCTCGCCTCCTTTCTCTCTCTCTCTGGGACATCTTCAAAGTGAAGCCCTTTGGCCAGTCAGCCAGCTGCGAGGATCTGCACCGCTGCCTTCTTTTTTCTTTCTCCGCTCACTTAAATCCGTGTGCAATCTTTCAAGTGTCTGTGCGCGAGTCCAAGTCGAATATTTTCGAGTTGACCCCCACATAACAACCCCCCCCCCTCCTCCCTTTACACACAAACATACCCACACGAACAGCTTCAATCGGAGCCGTTGAAGAGCCCCCATGTGCTCGCCGTAGGGGATGGAAGCGGCGCTCTCAGTCGTCTCTGTGTGAGTGGTTCGACGTCTACCTCCATTCTTCCAGCTGCATGTTGAATGTTCCAAAGGTGTTGGCGTGCTTCAGATCATGTATGCAAATGCAAAGTCCTTCTAACGCGTTTTCTATTAAATATTTTAGCTTGTATGTGATTTAGCAGAACCATAAACATAGAGGAACCAAAGGGAGGGGAAAAAAAGATCATTTTCACAAAACTGGCTCCTTTTTCTCTTGATTTTATGTATTCAAAATGAACCTTTGTGTTTTTCACTCTGCATTTTATAGCCATTCTATGTGACTTGGAAGGAAAAAGCGTTGATGTCAAAGTCTGCGAATATGTGTCAAATAAGAATTTTAAATGTGTGCCCTGCTTTTGGACTCATCCAACGTTAGTTAACAACACGGAGCCTAAGAAACGAAGCAGAAAGATCAGAGAGAACGCTTTGGAGATGTTTAAAGCGGGGTTAAAGCGCATCACAGAGCTCTGTTGAATCTTTTGTCGGAAACTAACAGACCAGGCTAGGAGAGCGTTCTTCAGAGCAGCAACTGTACTGTCCATGGGAACTTTGGAGGAGCTGCAGATGTTGGAATCTGTTAAAAAAAACAACGACAGCGATTAGTCAGCGGCTCACATCAAAACAGGTTCTGGTTCTGCTGCAGTTCTTCCTGGTGAAAGTAAGGCTTCTTTTCAACTGTCACCTCGTGGAATCTCTGTATGAGGGACGGCAGTACTACGACTGAGTTAGGTTGTACGTCTCTCAATTGGTCTGTTGAGTTAAATTCATTTGACAATATATTTTTGCAAATAAATTGAATGTTTGTGTCTCAAGAACAGATTTATTGTGAGTCTGCTTCGTAGATAAAGTAAATTTAATCCAGTTTGCTACAAGTTTAGTTTTATAAGTTTTACGCTGAAACAGAATTTGGAAAAGAGAGTTTCTTCTGCTTTAATTTGTTCTTATATAAGTTTGTAGTATTTCTTTCATTTTAGTCTTCAAGCACCAGGCTTTTCACATAATCTTTTTTTTTTGTCATTGTAAAATAAAGCAGATGTCATGATCAGTTACTCAGTACTTAATTAAACCTTTTAACAAATACTTTTTTTTCCCTTACTTGAGTAATTTCTTGGTATGCTACTTTTTACTTGAGTAAAAATGTATCAAAGTAGAGCTACTCTTACTTGAGTACAATTTTTGGGTATTAAACCTAACTCAGCTAAAACCCCACATTTATGGCAGCATCATGCTGCGGGGAGGCTTTTTTTCAGCAGAAACAGGAAAGCCACCCAGAATTTCTTGGTAAATTAATGAAAAAAACCTGATGCAGGCTGCACAAAGCAGCTTTTAGATGCATCCCTGCCCCAAAACACCTGGATAAAAAGGCTGGGTTCCCTCAAGAGCAGCCGTTCGGCTCAATAAAGGCCTGGTGACGAGTGGGAATGCATCTAAAAGCTGCAGGACGGTAGATCTCCAGTACTGAACATCCCTGGTCTATGACCTAAACCCACATTAAAATAAAGTGAAGCTTACTGTTGCAATGTGACGAGGTGTACAATTGTTGAATATAATGCTACTCTGGATGTGATTTTCCTAAATTATTAACAGATTTGCTTTTAGAGATCTGTAGATCACCTTTGCTGTACGTGGCTCAGACAATTGACATTATTAGTGTTGTAGCTTTCTTAAATTCCCCCCCCCCAAAAGACAGTCATGATGCCCAGACAGCACAGATAACAATTCTCCAGTCCCTCTTAGGCAGTCTTACCACAGTTGAATATTTACAGGATCTCATGAATTTATACATTAGTCAGACTTTCTATGACAGACTATTGGACTGGAGTTCACCAAGCAGTTGGTTGATCTCTCCATCTGCCTTGCACCAACCCATCTGTCTAAACTCGAGTGCAGGCCAAGCTACTGAGTCTCGTTGACATGGGCAGCAATCATATCGATTCTTAACCCATCCTGCCTCCCAACACAATTCGTCTTTTTTTCCTGTTCAGACAAATTTGGTTGAATTTTAGAGGATAAATTCCACATTATAAATAATGAAAAATGTTTATTTAACTGATGTCATTAGGCCTGTAGCTGTTTGAAAGACACCCTGCAGAAATTTGATAATTTCTACTCAAATATCACAGCAGCTTCCCAATCCGGACATATATTCTAATGCTACAACATGCAGAAACTCTGTCTGCACTTACGAAGATTCATTCATCTCAGCAGGCTGTAACATTCCTAACATGAGATGGGAACTGACTTTGCCTTCCAAGCAGGGATTTTTTAGTACAGTTTAATCAAGAACAATCGTTACAAATATGCACATGACTTTTATTTTTACTTCAATCAGCTTTAAACAAAGAACATAGTCTCATAAAAGTCTCCCTTTCTATTCCTGAAATTAATTAGAGTTTATTGTTCTATGACTTAAAAAAGTTTAAAGTTTAGGACTGAAAGGAGATTTGATAGGGTCTTTTTAAAATAAATAGAATAGTACAAGCAGACATAGCCAGATTGGAAAACAATATAACTACTTGGAAAGTGTCTGTGTTTTAAGTGTAAGTGTGGAAATGTTTAAATAATACTTGTATTTGCCCACATTTGAAAATATAACATGCTTATAAATGACCTTGGAGTTGTTTTGATATTTCTACAACCTAGTCTCTGTACGTTTCTCATGCTTGTACCCACTACAGTGATCACCAATACACAAACTTCATTGATGTGGCTTGCTGTTTGCCATTAAAAATATTTTTAGATATGTCAAAATGTACAGAAAGATAGGAAATAGCAGCTTTAATGGGAAAAAAAGGACAACATGTACCAGATTGGTCCCATAACCACTTCCTCTTCCTGATTTAAAAAACAAAAAAGAAGCGGAAGACATGTAAAGTCCCTTGAATCCACCAGAAAAGACGGAGCAAACAGAAATATGAGCTTCTCACAACGTTACAACCTTTTTAGTTTGAAGCATTGAAGGTCAGCGCTGCTTTTAACACATTTCAATGTACGACTGGGCGGACTTGGCTGCACTCCCTTTCGCTCCTTCCACTGGGAGTATCCACTTGAATCACACTGTTTGCAAAGAGAAAAACGTATTAAAGGATTTATATTCAAACATGATTAAAATGGGGACCCAAAAAGCTGACAGTCTGCAGGGTTTTTTTGCAGCAT
The DNA here is from genome assembly GCA_028564705.1 of Apricaphanius iberus. Taxonomy (NCBI): domain Eukaryota; kingdom Metazoa; phylum Chordata; class Actinopteri; order Cyprinodontiformes; family Aphaniidae; genus Apricaphanius; species Apricaphanius iberus. The sequence continues at coordinate 727,283 of JAPXFQ010002352.1, forward strand.
TTAGAGTGTATAGCTTAATGTGTTGGTTTGAAATGGTAGGCTTACAGGTTGTCTGCTGCCTTTTCCTCTAAATATCAGATAAATCACTGCCTGTTCCTTTTTTTTAAAAAACGTGTTTACTCTCTGAAATCTGCCGTTCCGCCTCAGGGGCATGAATTAAAGCTTCACGTGGGTTTTAAAAAATTCACTTTAAATGAATCTTTTTGATCACTCCCTCTGAAGCGCGCAGCTCGCTGTTAAAACTTTTAGCTCACTGGAAATGACGCGCTTGGTGTGTTGCAGGCCCGTCCTTCTCCATCGCCATCGACTCCGACGACAGCAGCGTTTATCCGTGGGAAACGGCCAAGATGGAGTGCTCACTCAGCGTCTCTGGATCCTCGCTAAAAAGCGACGCAGCGCACTCTCAGACAGGTAGGACACACAGAGCCGCACCACCTGCACACTCATTAATCAAAAACTGGGTTTTTCTCTTGTTTTGCAAGTTTGTTTTTTCCCCAACACACGTTCTGCAACTAATCTTTCAACCCCGAAAACACACAGAAGCATTTTCACTCCTTACCTATGAGCTCTTCACCTGCCAACCTGTCAGCAGCTGTGCTTGTAACAATGATGGCACTCCTGCCTTGACACAAATGGTAGATTCTGAACAGTGTTACACTTTTCTTTCTTTTTTTTGTAGGAGATTATTAGTGGCTTATCTTACTATGCTGACGGGGATGACATGTTTATCTCAGCTGTTTGCTGTCATTGCAGATTGGTTTAATCAGAGGTTAGAAGGTGAATCTGAGCGGAGAAAGAGGGTTTTTTTGGTATATCAGACCAGCATGTCTCTATGCAGACTGCTGGCAAATCAGTCATCTTCTTCATGTTTCTTCTACCTTCATGTTAAAGTTGAACATTAGTCCTGGCTCTTGAAAGGTGATTGTGTTTTAATATGAAGGAGTTCTGAAAGAGTGGAATTTAATTCCGTATGTTATGTATCCATCCATCCATCCTTGCATCCATCGATCTGTTCATCCATGCATTCATCAATTGATCTGTTGTTTGTTTTTTTGTTTGTTTTTTCAGGCTCCATATTTCAATTTGACCACAGCAAAAACATCTGTTGTAAATATTGAGCCTTAACAGGGTTAGCTGGTGGTGAAATATATGGATACTTCTAATTAGCCATTTAATCACAATGACTTCATCAAGCAATTTCATCAACTCTGAGTTTTTTTTGTTGATCAACGCTTACTCTTTTTTTATCATTTCTTGAAACAGACGGCTGATGTTTAGTCTTCTTAAAGCAACACTGTGTAGTTTTTCAACATTAATAATATATTTACAATACCCTTATGATGATACATCGACCTAAAATAGGTTGAATGACACGCATGCAATAGCCTGACGGGGTCTGTATCACTTTCACTGGCACTATGGTACTTCGGTTGCGGATAGCTACCTGTGCACAAAAAGAACTACAAAACTCAACTGCTGCTTTACGGCATAGCTCACTACCGCAACCCACTTGAGCCCATAAAGCATTTGTTTGCCGGCTGCTACCACGCGTGAGTGAGCAAGTTGTAATGTCCGAAGCAGCAACCAAACCGAAGAAGGCGAAGTCGGAGGAGACTCTAAAACGAAAAAGAGAGAGTGACAAACTAAAGGGCTGGACGAGAATCGATATTGGTCGAGCGTTTACTCGCTGGCGTGAGCTAAAGGAGGATGAGGGGTGCTCGACCGATGCGGACTTGGCCGTTATTCATTGTAAGTCCTATGTATACACAGCCGTATATATGACATGCTGACATAAACAACAATATACCTGGGATGAAGACATTTGACAAGCAACTAAGGCTGCCCAAGACGTGAAAATCGGCAACGTTCGAGGGTATCGCTTGTAAATGCACGTGAATCCCCTGGTGTAACCATAACAGATTTTACGACAGTAGAAGTAAACACCTTTTTCCCAACTGTAGGGGGACCCCGAGAGCAAGAGTTACATGGTAGTGCTTTAAACCGGGTGATGTTGAGTGTTGATTCCATCCTTTGCACACATCTCTACCACTGCTGTCGATAAGTGAGCAGGGCGCTGGGTGTGAATAGGATTGGCTGCAAGTTGAGGAGAAGCAAATGAAGACCGCATCAGCAGCCTAAAAATTCACAGTGGAACTGAAATGTATTGATGTACTCAGTTTGGTCCTGCTTTGGAAATCATCAGAGACACAGACTTCTGTTTTAACCTTTAAAGTGTCTTCTCTTCCTCTTCCCCAACACTTCTTCCTCATATGACATCATGCTTAGCTCCCCTCGCCTCCCTGCCCATCTGTTATCATTGCTTTCCATTTCCTCCTCAATTTACCTTTAGCTGAGGATTTGCTTTCTGTATTGCGCCTCACGTATTTTTGCTATGCATGTTATTTTTTTATGTATAAGCGAACGCTGTGTGTTGCACCTGTGGACCTCCACTGAGTGAATACGTGGGCTGTTCTTTTGCCTGCACAAAAAAACACATGTTCCCTCACAGCAGGGGAAAGCTGAAGGGGTTAGCGGGGTTGCTGCTTTCAAAGTGTGCGCTCACAGACAGCTGCACTGTGGAAGGGAAGTCGGCTTTGCTGCTCTTTGCTGAGGATACCCATTTGATATGTTAGTGTGTGTGAAAGAACTGGGGGGATTTCTTTTATTAACTTACGCACACCCCAACCTGTCTAAGACCTGACATTGTAACCCGACGGCTTTTACTCTAAAACCAGTCAGTTTGAAACATTTGTAGTGACACATCAAACTCGCAAGATGATAAGATTCATAACTGGGTTCTTCAGATCGAAATGAGGTTTTATTTATATCTCATGGAAAAATAGGAATGCCCCTTTTTTAAGATGCTATACCTCAAGCTGGCTAACTTTAAAGTAAAAAAAACAACAACCTTAACATCCCCAGTCACTGGATTAAATGACTACAGACCAGTTGCCCTAACATCTGTGGTCATGAAATCCTTTGAGCGTCTGGTACTGACCCACCTGAAGGACATCACAGATCCCCTGCTAGACCCCCTGCAGTTCGCCTACAGATCAAACAGGTCAGTGGATGATGCCGTCAACATGGCTCTACACTACATCCTGCACCATCTAGACTCTGCAGGTACCTACGCTCGGGTCCTGTTTGTGGACTTCAGCTCTGCGTTTAACACCATTGTCCCAGAGCTCCTCCACCAAAAACTGTCCCAGCTCACCGTGCCTCCATCCACCTGTCAGTGGATTACCAGTTTCCTGACTGACAGGAGGCAGCAGGTGAAACTGGGTAAGTTCACATCCAGCTCCCGTTCCCTCAGCATCGGCGCCCCCCAGGGATGTGTTCTCTCCCCACTGCTCTTCTCCCTTTACACCACTGACTGCACGTCGAGGGACCCTTCTGTGAAACTCCTGAAGTTTGCAGATGACACCACCGTCATTGGACTCATCCGCGACGGCGACGAGTCTGTGTACAGAAAGGAAGTGGAACAGCTGGTTCTCTGGTGCAGTCAGAACCACCTGGAGCTAAACCCGCTCAAAACTGTGGAGATGACAGTGGACTTCAGGAAGAGACCACCATCAACATCTCCTCTCATGATCCTCAACAAGCCAGTCCCCACAGTGGAGTCTTTCAGGTTCCTAGGATCCACCATCACACGGGACCTGAAGTGGACCTCACACATCAACATAATAAGGAAAAAGGCCCAGCAAAGGCTGTACTTTCTGCGTCAGCTCAGGAATTTCAACCTGCCCCAGGAGCTGCTGATCATCTTCTACACAGCAATAGTCCAGTCTGTCCTGACCTCATCCATCTCTGTCTGGTTCGGATCCGTCACCAGGCAAGACAAGGACAGACTGCAGAGAACAGTCAGGACTGCAGAGAGGATCATAGGAACCGATCTTCCCTCCATTCAGGACCTATTCCGGGCCAGGGTCAGGAAGCGGGCCAGGAAAATCACCTCTGACCCCTCACACCCTGGCCACAATCTGTTTAGGCTCCTCCCCTCAGGTCGGCGTTACAGAGCGTTGTACGCCAAAACCACCCGACACAAAAACAGTTTTTTCCCCCAGGCTGTCGCTCTGACGAACTCTGTCTAGTCACAGTGTGTGAGTGCACTCACATAACAATAAACTATAACTCTGCACTTCTGTACATACTCACTGTAAAATAACCCCGGCTTGGTGTATATATTATCCTTTATTATTTACGATCTGATATTTATTTGTATTTTTACTTATTTTTGTTCTTATTTTTCTTTTTTTCTTTTTTTATTTCACTTATTCAAGTTCTGTACTGGAGAAAAAAGTTTGCCGGAGTCAAATTCCTTGTATGTGACATACTTGGCCAATAAACTGATTCTGATTCTGATGACCCCATTTTGTATTTTCCCAGATGAGTAAAAGCTTCAAAACACACGTTGAAGAAACAGTGTTGAATATAGGTATATTTCACTAAGGTTTTTATGTCGAAGTATATATATATGAATTAAAGATGCATCAGTTAAGCTAAGACTCTTTAAAAAAACGAAATAGTCCAGTAGCTCCTTTAGTGACAAACGGCTGCATCCTTGGTGCACAAAGGGGCGTTATCGCAGGTCTTTCCTCCCAGCAGCTGTTTGGCTTTAAAACCACTTCTGCTCCAAGCAAACTTAATCCCATATCTGTTTTCATCCCTTTTGTTGTTTCTACTGTAATTAAACAAGTCCACTATTAGTAAGTTGTAGCTCCAATATTAACTTTTAAAGTCCATCTCAAAATAGTGCCAGTAAAGAAACTTTGCTAAGCTGAGACTGTATCCTCAATTGAAGAATAAATAAATAAGAAGATTATTTCTCGGAGCTTAAACCTCTGAAACTCATCTTTAACTGGACAAAGCATCATTTAAGTGCTTACAAGTTATATAAAATATGACCAGGTCTTTTACGTTTCTTATATACTCATTAGTGCTCATGAATGTAAAGCAGGATTTGATCAAACACAAGTATTTTGACTAATCTTCATTTTCTTTTTTTATCCTTGTTCATATTAATGTTTGAGAGCCACTTTCCGATGCATGCTCTCATAAGTTTATTTTATCTCTAATGATTTTATGTATTGATGGTGGTTTTTGAATCAGCCTGTTAATAAATAAATGATTAATTCCTCCAGAAAATCTTCTTGTTTTGAGGCGGTTAGAAAAAAAAAATCCCTCTCTTCTTTCTATAGCCTTAAAAATCTTCTGCAACTGTGAGTCTTCCATGCTTTCATCTGTTTTTTTCATTCATACTGGCTCAGTACGTTGGTTGATTCTGGAGCTCAATGCTGCTGCTGCTGTATTCATACTGTTTAACCCATGGAGATTATTTTTGATGTCAAATAAACAGTATGCGTGGTTTTAATTTATGAAACTAGAATCTTTAATAATGGTGAAATATCCTCTGTACCATTCTGTCATATTTTACAATTAAGAACCAGCAAATAATTAAACTGGTATTTAATAGCAGCTATGATTAGAAAATGTGTATTTTAGAGCTTTAAAATGGGAAGCAGTTCTAGAAAATCTTCCGAACTGAGACTAAACAATGGAAATGGGGCTATCATAGTTTACCCAACAGAGCAAATTCAGATCCAAGTTACCCCCATTTAAGTTACCCCCATTGAATTTGTACAGAATACATTTGGTTCATTTTAATGTTTGATGGGTAAATGAATTAAAAATGTTTCAGGAATATTCTTCCTTAACATTTTGTCAATAAACTGCAAACTTCCTTGTATTTTATTAGGTTTTTCATTTGAAAGGTCATCATAATTGGGAAAGAGAAAAGATAAAGTTGTCTCTCGGTAATAAAGAATTAGTTTATTGGGTTTCTCATGGTTTTGTTCATAATAATAATCTGCAAACATGGGTCCTTCCAGAGGTTGCTTAGACAACAAGCATACAGCGGACCCCCCGGTTTCCATAGGAGTTAGGGCCAACAACCACCCACAAATTGCGAACACTTGAGACCTCATCTAAAATCCAACTCTTTTATTCGTTGAAACACCAATTATACCTTAATATGGATTATTATACAACAGTTAAATCTGACCCAGTAATGTTAGGACAACAGACAACATGAGTGCTGAGATTACAGTACAACAGCACTATGTACAGACATTATTGGTGCGTTCGCAGTGCCCAAAACGTCAACGGCCACAACGGCAAGATTACATATTAAGTATACGGTTGAGGCTGTCAGAATCTCCAAGGAGCGTTGTGTGCCTTGGCCGCAGCAATTTTTGGAACTTCTGCTGCTTTCCAACCTTTAAAGAGGCAAAAGTTAGCGACGCAGAAGCTAGCTGAACTTTCATCACCATCTCTTGAGCATCAACAAATCAGAGTGTCTCACTGTAGTGATGTCGGCCGCGTTCGACGTTGTCTAGACAGCCACGATCAATATTTTGATCAAGCATTTGCCAGAGAAAGGCCCGCCTGCGCACTTTACAATCAGCCTTAAAAATGTATAGGCTTTAACCGTAGAGATTATTATATCTATGGCTTCAAACTGGTAAGTTTGTGAGTGTTTTTTGATGGCGACAAAAGTGTGCGGTGTGAACATACCCCGTTTGTGTTGCCTGGCTACAGCCTTGTCTCCCTTCGAGTTGGAACTATTTGTGTTGGCAGAGCCAAATCAATTATTAAACAAACAAATCATAATCTATTATTGTTGAAAAAATAAAATGATCTTGTAGAACTCTTGTATGAAAGCAATGTCACACAAGAGGTCGGGCTGTTGTGCCGAATATCAGCACTGGTGCGATTCGGTCGTAGACACGAGGCCGAGTGCCAAAGATAAATGCTTAAACAGCCTTAGAATTACAGCAGAAACTAATGTTCACAGTTTTCCTCCTCTCCACTCTTCAGGGTACAGCCGGTCAGCACAAAGAAAAATTAATAGCACTCCTGGATTGATTGCTTTGCAAACGCTAGCCAATAAAATTTTAAGTAACATTCCCCTGAGTATTTTAGCTTCCCAGGCTGGATCTTATTCAGATATTTTAGAAAATGAATCTGCAAATAAGCTACTTTTCCACAGATCATTTGTAGTCATCTTTAAGCTATTTTTAGTATTTTATGCTACTTGACTGTCTTTACGTAATTCTCTCTTACTACTTTTACTATATCTGCACCGTTACATCAGAGTAAATTCCTAGTCTGTAAATCTTTTTTTACTGGTGATGGCAATAAAATGATTCTTATAACTGATTGCACCTTGAATTGCCTCATTGCTAAAAGGGCACAAATAAGTATTGCTGTATATCATATTGTCTGCCCCCCTTTATTGTGATACGTATTGTATCACCAGAATCTTGCCAATACACATCCCTACTAAACTTGCAATGGATTGGTTTAGATCAAAATTTGTGAATGATTTATAATGGCCTAGACATGAAATCTAACTGAGAAAGGGTAAGAAGTTTAGGCTGTAGATGTATAAAGCTGGTAGAGACTTGCCGCTTTAACTGCAGCAAAAGGTGGTTTTACAGCGTGACTCAAGAGGGCTAAATTAAAGTATAAAATAAAATACATGAGTGAAAAAGTTCAAGGAGTATCTCAGGTATATTACAGTTTACGGAGAAAGTAAATAACAGATGGTCTCCTGTGTCAGTTAAAGGCGAGGTCATGTGGCCAATGAGGAAACTGGAATGGGCTAATATCAGTCAACAAAGGTGCATCACTTCATTAAGCTTAGACAGCTGTCCTGAATTTCTGTTCTCAGTTGCTCCTATCGCCATGTGCTAAGACACTTCCTGTTAATGGGTGTGGCACCAAAAAGCTGCACCTTTTTATCCCTGGAAGTACGTGTTTCGCGCATTGCGTGTCAGTAAACTTCAGACGGAACCTTGGCTTTTAGAAGTCGTTGTTCCAACAAGAGTCAAGCTTCAATAAATGTTGGGTAACTTTAAAGAAGTGAATAACCGTGCAGAGAACATTCCTCTTTCCTCCTGTCAGAGCTTGTCTTTAGGAACCTTTCTAAAATAAAAAATACTCTGACGCTATCATGTGATTCATGGTCATGGATCTGACTCAGCTCTTTGTTATTAAAATAATGAAACACTCAGAAGAAATTTGATTGCTATTTGTGACATACAGAAGGTCAATACATGATATACTATTACAAAAAGTTATTTGGAGTTATAACTAGATATTAAGATTTGAGAATGACTAAAATGTCCTTAACCTGCTAGAAAGAAAGTATGTAAAGCTCCTGCTCACTGAGATTCTCCTTCACTCTGATACTAACTTTGCAACATTATGTCATGAATATTTGATTTTCACTATTTTCTTGCTGTTATGAGCAGTTAGGACTTCAGTGGTATTTGTCTTTTGAAAGGGGAGAACTATCAGAATTATCGCATTAGCAGCTACTTTTCCATCCTGTGTTCAGATTTACAATCAGAAGTATTTCAGTGCAGCAATATTTGGGAAAATGAAAACTCTAAATTCAGCAGGAGAGGTTAAAATTTTACTGCGTCATGTTCATCATCATCTTGCAGCATTACACACTAAGGACTTCCAGGACTTTAGAAGTATGTAAAAGAAAATTGAAAACTGAAATTTTTGGACTTTATTCCCTTGCCCATTCCTTAAAGGTTTAGTCTGTACATCCTTCTATTAATTTATTGCATATATGTCTGTCTGTCCATATATCCAACTGTTTCTTCATTCACATGTCTGCCTTCATCACTCAGCCATTTGTTGACCAGCTAACCTTCCGATTGACTGTCTGTCGTTCAGTCCACATATCTTTTTCTCCCTTTGTTCATTCGTTTGCCATCTAACCTTTACCGTCCATCCATCTGTCCCTCATCCGTCCCTCAGCTCATAATTTTTGTCTAACCGTTCATTGGAGACGACTGTGTAGTTTCCTTGGGATCTGCATCTTCGTTGAGGAGCCATTCCAGTATTAATGAGGGACTGCATTTGATTGCCTACTAATATTTTAAGTACTAATCTTTATTTTTTACATTTCTAAGAAAACCAAAGTCTTGCCTAATCTGCCTAATCGTTCTGGGCAACACAATCTCATGAACCATCTCTTCCCATGAGCTGGATGTACCTCCATACTCTACATTCCACTACCTAATCATTGGTTGAAAAGATGAATGGTGTTCTTTGGAGAAATTGGGCTAAAATTGGTCTAAAAGAGTAAAGCTCCTTTGAGACTAATGGAGTTTTACATTTATTTGAGATTGCCCCAAAATAGCTACACAGTGGAAATGATAGGGTTCCAGTACGAGATCTTTAGTGGATAACCAAACACCAAGTCACAATGACACTCCTACCATTTAAAATAGCATTTTTGTGGAACTCTCTCCTCTAGTTTGGTTAAGGACAAAACAAAGGATTTAATTAAACTGGATTTAATTTTGAATGAGTTCAGTAGGTAAGCACTAGCTTAGGACAAAGGGCAGAAAGAAAGAAAAGACATGAAGCAAATGGCCAAAAATCAAGTCCGGAACGGCTGCAGTAAAGCTGCAATCCAGATAATTTATCTATGTATTAAAGTTTTATATATCTTTACAATTATGTTGGGTCCAGTACTATGATCCATGCTCCACAACATTTGTTATTTTTCTTAAAGGCACAGTGTTTAATTTTTGGCCAGTAGGGGGCAGTGCATACCTAAATTATCCACAAGCATGCAGTATCTGTGTCTTCGAGTAAGAAACTCAACAACGGAGGTCCAACTAGTGCTGGTTTCAAACGCTCAATTCCCTGAGAATTATCTATTTGCAGCAACATGACGAGCACATCAGTCTCTCTTTCATCGCTTTGAACTAGCGAAGAGGTAAAAATGTATTTATGGCGAATCTTTTTTGAATTTTGAGGGGAAATCAATATTTTAATAGCGGGCGTGTTCCGTGTGCTTTGTCCATCCGGGCTCTTGTAGAAGTAAAGATGTCATCTAATATGGCTTTCCCCTGAAAAGAGGACCCGCGCCTATGTATGTTAAAACTGATTTTTAAAGTCATATTTTACAATGTCGCCAATATTTTGCAATTCATGTGCTTTACATAATTATTATTACATCATATTTTAATGGCTATTTTCAAAGATGTACTGCAAAAACTACACACTATCACTTTAAGTCCCACCTTCCTTCCATAGACCCCTATGCAATTCAGACTGAGCGGCAAATTTTTTTATCCACTAGAATTCAAGTTTCTACTGTGTTGCCTGTCAATCAACGTGCATGCGCATCACACAAACCTGTGGAGATGAGGCCACGCAGACAGGCCGCTCCATGTCTTCTTATTTACAGTTACCATAATGGCAGAGAGCGGTCATGGAGTCACAGCAAACTTCTGCTAAATAGTTAGCCATTCAAGGGCTACATCAACTTCAGAAAAAAAAATGCCTTAACGACCCAAGTAGGGTGTTGCGTCGACATATCTTAAAAGGCTTTGGACACATTTCTGATGAACAGGTAAGACAGTCATATATCAGTAAAGCAAATCAATATAATATTTTATTGATAAAGTACACAATTACATGCAGGAAATGCACGTGCCCAATTGTATGGGGGGGTGGGGGTAGAGGGAGTGAATAGCTTGCAGGAGGGGGTGGGAGAACAATGTTTTGGGAGGGGACTTTGCACGTTGGTTTAAAAAAAAACAACTCTCCAAAATAATCCGGAATGCGGCTTTAAGGTCTATGGCCCAGCACATAGTTTTACCTCTTTCTAAACGAGAGCTCTAAATAGACCACATGTGTGTTCGCGTCCATCTCAAACATCACTACACTGTTGTAAATAAACCTGTGAAATTTGTCGGAGATACAAATGCTCTAGTGCTATATTATAGAAAGCTTCTTATTCCGAACCATCCTAACAGCAGGAGAAATCCTCCTTATCTAAGCCTCTAGTTTGTTATTCAGGTGTAATTCTCTCTGGGAGCCTTTTAGACTTAAAGCGTGTTAATTTCTTAGCACTTCTCCACAGACTGATGTCCCACACAGCAGCTGGTGCTTTTCTCAAATCCTGTGTTGTGTGGGTGCCTGAAAGAAGGTCAGACATGATTATTAGCTTTGGCTTCTACTTACGTTCAATGCTTCCATGACCTTCTGTCTGGAGAAGTCTTCACACTGACTGAAATGTAGACAAATGTGTCAGACCTACTTATTAACTGAGGATTTGAGGTTCTCTCTTCTTATTTCAAAATTAAGGCCTGTTTTGGTGCGGATTTGCTTATATTCAGATATATAGATGGAATCTGTTTTTTTTATTGTAACAGATCATTAAAACAATGTTGATAACCGAATGCTTTAGCCAGAGTAGGCACAAAAAGCGGCTTACAAATTATTTGGTTTATAAAAAGTAAAAGCTAAATCAAACTGATCCCAGAGAGACAATTCCAATACCCTAAATATGTTTGACTCCACATATTAGGGATGTGTATTGGCAAGAATCTGGCGATTATGATATGTATAGTGATACAAAGGGGACAATACGATATATTGCGATATAATTATTTAATTATATCGCAGTTAATTATAACTTAACTGTAGAAAATCTGGCACAACATTCTAAACACTCCAACCTGTTTTTGTTACTAGATCTAGTTGATCCACAGGAACAAAGAAGGTGAAAACAGCCACTAAGTACCAGTCATACTTTTAATTTTATGACAAAAATGACCAATTTTTTATCAAAATTCTTAAAAAATTAAAATCACTTCTTTGCATTTGAATATCGATACAATATCATGACATAAAACATTGCGATATATTGGCATATCGATGTTTTCTTACATGCCTACCACATATGGTGTAGTTTTTCTGAAATGTGTTGGAATTTGTACGACAGATCTAACAGGATGTTCATCTCCCAACATCTTCCCGAGGGTTTTCAGGACTCATCAGCAGTTTTATTTTCTTGGAAATTTCCAAAGCAAGCTTTTTTTTTGCCCACTTTCTTTCTCTTTAACCATGAACCCTTACCTTAACTGAGGTAAGTAAGACCTGCAGAACCTTAGGTGGTGTTCCAGCTGCTTTCGCGAATTCCTGAATGAGTAAATGATACACTCTTGGAGGAACTGTGGTTGGTTGGCCTCTAATAAAAAGCTTTGCGACACCTTTTAGCCAATTTCATGTTGTCAGACAGGTTAGAGTTTTCTACAGGTCTTACTGCAATCAGGGCTGGGCGTGGCTGCGTGGAACAAATTTGATCCCTTGTGAAAAGTAATGCTTTTATTTGAAATCTGCATTTTGCATTTACTTCGGCTGTCACCTTTTTTTTCTTTTTTGTGATTTAAACTTAAGGTGGACAATTGTGCAATTAATGGTGTCTCTAAACAGAAAGCTGCTGCCTTTCTACTCTTGGTTGTTTTTACTTTGAGTTTCTCAGCATGCAGCCACACGCGGACCCCCAGCGTTCATTACAGACTGGAATGAATGGCATGTTATTGCAGCCTTAGAAGCCTGTCAAAAGCTGCACACTTGAAATCAGCGGTGGGGAGATGACATCACCATTAGATATGTTGGTTTTTTTTCTAGGTTTTGAAGCACTGCCTCTGACACCGTGACAGTTTTTTTCTTTTTTTTTCCACTCTGAAATTCTTTTGTTAAAAAAATAACAGCATACCACCCTGTTCCTCCAGGGAAAAAATAAAGCTTTGTTGCTTGCTGGGTCTCAGACTTAATGTTGTTTTCTCCTAGCCTGAAAAGAAAGCTGCTGCTATAAGAGGAACAGAACACATATTATCAAGCATCTATCTGGACTTAAACTATTTGGTTCATTTGTATAAGATGTGAGGATAATTATAATGTAGACAAGTGGAAGAAGGCTGAAAATCTGCAGGTATTCTTCCAAGAAGAAAGCGGGGTAATTTTGGAGGGAACTCTTGGTTAAATCTAGGAGCTCCCAGGATTCAACCATGTTGGCTCAGCATCCGACGCTCTGTGTGTGTCTGCCAAATGCACCATGTTAAAGCATTTCACAAACCGTTGTTGCTGGAAACCTTTTTAATTTGAAGCAATTAATGCCCCAACTTGTACTAAAAGGAAAATAATCTCAAGTTTAGAAGATACGCTTTCACATGGGCGGTTCTAGATGTGGGCTATCAGAGACCAGTGCAAATGCAAAAGTGGTCCTGGCCCCCTGTACTCAATAGATGCACCAAAACGGTTTCTAAATGTGTTTTTATGCTGGTACAGAAATCGGTTCCCTTGGACAGATTTCCTTTTTTACCTTCCGAATCTTACTTTAAGAACAAATTATGAATTAAGAGTTTGCACTTTAGCCTACCTGAGATATGATCTCAGCTTCGAACCTGAAAGTGGCTCTTTAGCTCACTCATTATAATAAGAAATTAAATATTACCTTGTGCAATTTTTGTTTTGTTTTTTGTTCTGTGACACCATTAAAAAAGGAAAGAAAAAAAAAAACATTCCCTGCCTGGTCCCTGTTAAATCTGGTCTAGAACCATCACACTCGACAGCACTTTTTGTATCCACCTACATGTGCCAGTCTGCTTTCTCTCCCATAATGATAATCAAATCCAGATCTACCACTGATTAACACCTGCTGGCATGACTGACTGTGCCTTCACACCATACGCATTTGAAGCATTGCGGGCATCAGATTTACATGTAACGCCGATAGAGAAGCTTGCTGATGCGAGTCAGGGGGGTCCCACGTCACATTGGAAGCAGCGAAAATGCTTTCCTGCCTCATTTGCGCCTCAGATTAGCACGAATGATGTGTTTGTCGCACGTCAGAAAATACACATCATTTTATGTGGCGCATTCACATGTCAACCGCGTTTTTGCGTCTGCTGCTGAAGTAAAAAAATCTAAACCTCTGCATCAACCAATCAGGTGCCTGGTGATGCGGTGTCAGTTATGCTTTGACTGACATGGAGTCACGGCATCAGCATAAGTTCACCGAGGCGGCGAGGGGCCAGGTCGTGGATTGATTTGCCACTGCTCGACTGGGTCCGCTCAGAGACCATAGTCCACCAGCAGCCGCGGCGTCTCCTGGAGGATCAGGGAAAAGGCGGGAAGAAGAGGAGGAGGTCAGCGGCCCGCTACAGTATGGTCACGGTTAGGGTTCTCCCACAAGTCGTGTGTTTATTTATATATATACAGACATAAACACATTTCGAGTTGAAGTTGTATGTTCTAAAATAGAGATGAATAAATGAAAAATGTATAAAGTTGAAGGTCGATGCGATGTAATAGATACACCAATGCCTTCTTCTTTCCTCTTAACTCCACATTCAGTCTCTCCAAATTACCGAGCTTTCTTTGCAAGGCCGCCAGGCAGCCGTTAATTAGCCAATCTCACGCTCCGTTAGCCGGCTGGGGAGACAGAACGAGGTATGGGGAAGAATAGTTGGCGAGTTGGAGAGAAGGTTGGGGTAAGTTGGAGGAAAGGAAAGGGACCTAGCGAGACTTGTTAAAGGGAACGACGGTGAAAGAGAATGAAAAGAGGAGGCAGTAAATGGGGGGCTAGAGATGTTTGAGTACACTGTGCCGTTTCCTGACTGCAGACATGAGAACGAGGGGAGAGAAGTGAATTTGAAGTGGTGAGGGAAGAGAGGGTTGAAGTGGTGAGAACGGATGACAGAAAATGATTCTCACTCCATTAACGGTTCCCACTGAACCAAGAACAGCTGGGGATAAAAAACATGACCTGAATTAATTCAAGAGCTGTCAGTTCATGTTACAGTTTGTGGGTTTAATATTTGCTCATACTTTGCCATGAAGGCCACCAGCATGCCAAAAGACGGCTTTAATTGGAGAAAGAAGTTACTGATGTCCTTTTTAGTAAATGTTTTGTTAACAAATTGTTGCTCATTTAGAACTTTTAAGTCATTACATATAGTTAAAGAAGTTAAAATGAAACAAAGAAAACTGGAAACAATTTGCAAGGCAAAAGCAAATAGATGGTGAAAAATTGTAGTTAAATTTGCAACATATTCATCGGACAAAAGTGTAATATTTTAAGCAACTGTTGTGTGACCTAATCCAACTTATCAAGCAAGTCTTGATTTAGACTTTTTTCTTTTTCCGTTTCAATTTACTACATTTTATGTATTTACATAGTTTGCGCCTCCAAATTTTAGAAAGATGTCAAAAGAAATTTCCTGACATTTTAAAAATTATTTAATTTATTTTAGTAAGTAATACCTACCTTTATGGGTCAGTGGAAATTGTAAAGATAAAATAACATTTGCTCTTTGTGCTTAGGTCAGCATCAAAAACAGCTTTAATCCACTTCAACTGTAATTATTGTTCTTAATTTACTGTAAACACATTTGTTTATTTAATTGACATTGAGACAAATATTAAATATTGATCAGAATAGAAAATATTTTGTATATTGCACTCTTTTTTGCCTTGTTAAGAGAGCAAATTTACATTTTAAAATCTAGGTCCTCTCAAAGTTCACTGTTTGGGCTGATTAAATCTAGTTTAAATCCACACAGGATACAGATACTAGAATTCATAAGTTAAGTTGGGTATGCGACCCAGAAGAGGATTAATAATTGAGATGCTGATTTCCAGAAGTTCTCTTTAATGAAATTAGAAAAAAATAGTTGAGTTCATAACATTGATAAGACAACGATAAATTCAAGTTTAAACCAATATTTATGTAAAAAAAAAAAAAAAAAATCCTCATGTGGAATAAAAGTTAAAAATATTTTTTTTTAGCTCTGTTGCGATTACGAAATGTATTTTTTTTTTTATAAAGGTTTTAGAATATTTTCTGCAAATTTAGAAGTTTACATACGCTAAGACTGTTCTGCTTTTAAACAGTTTTGGAAAAACGCATTTGATGTTGATTTTGTGGCTTTTTAAGCCTCTGGTTGTGGGTGTATTTTAAGGTTGTTCCTAAAATGCTCATCCTTGTGCGACATCATGGAGAAATCAAAAGAAAACAGCCAATATATCAAGAAAGATAACTGTTCCACTAACCACATTAAAATTAATCTTGTACTTAATCCTCTGTGAGGAACTAAAACTGAAATGCTGGGCCATAATGACCCTTTTTATATCTGAGAACACCACTCCTACTGCAAAAAATGGGAATGGTAGCATCATGCTGTGGATGGATTTAGTGCACCTCACAAATTATTTATATCACGAGGAAAGCACATTATGCCGATTTACTAAAACATTTCAAAATGTGTTGCAAGCACAAATGGATCTGACAGGACAGGCGTTTATAACCATGATGCTAGTCGGCCGCTACAGGAAGCTAAAGTTGTGGTATTAAACTCTCATGAGGCTTAGGTATAAGAAACTTGACAGATACACTTATTTAGTACTGACAAAGTGTTTTGCTGTCTGGCTTCTGGAAGGTTTCTGTTTGTTTAATAAAAGAAGAGCAAGAACTTAGAAAGCAAACATCAGGAAAGAAAAAAGCAGCACACATCTGCCAACAACCGACCCTAAAGAGAATCCCAGATAAAGAGTGTAGAAGTGGCAAACGAAGAGTGAAAACGGAGAAGTGGTGACAATAAAGCGCAAATTGAAAATGTTGAGCCGTTAGCAGGTGCGGTGCGCCACAATCATTTTCACTCCATTAGCTGTTTGAGTTAAACAGAAGAGGGAGATGGAGATGCAGCTCGTTCATTTAAAAGGCCGGAGTCAGTGGGAGGAGAATGGAAAGACTGTGGTTTTTAAATGAAGTGTTCAAAGCAGAAAGGTGCAGCATTGTGGCAGCGCACAGGAGAATTACATTTCACCACTAGAGAGCAATGCTATGGAAATATGAGAGGGAATTTAAGCATGGGTTTCAAAGATTTGGTTTTATTCTTCCAGAATAAAAAACACATTATTTAATTACATTTATGTGTAGCATGAACCAAACTTCGAGCTTGGATCTCTAAACACTCTGTGCTCTCCTGCTCTCCACTTGTCTAGGCTAGCGGGATTTTTGCCTTTAGCCTAAATAAATCCTATCTCTTAATTTAATTAAGGTCATCGGGAGGTTTCATAGAATTTTAAACTGAGTTAATTATTGAAATTTCTTTAAATAACAATTGGCAGATTATGTAGAACAAATATTGTAGCATCTGACTTTCCCTGATGTCAGAAACGAAACACTGTTTGTAACTGGCTAACCCTAGACTCCATTGAGCTTGTTGTTTAAATAGTTTGGGACAGCTCCCACATTGTCAAAAGGTCAGCTTCGGTGACAAGCCACCCACCTGAACTATGAGTAATTAAAGAAGTCAAAAGGAGTTGGCCTGGGTCGACCAACCTGCAGTTGCGAGCCCTTTTTGTGTTTAAAAACCCTCAAATCCAAGGGGAAGAAACTCTAGGCATTCAAATCCAGAGCAGAAGAGACTACCCCCACTGTCCTTTCTAAAGAGAGTATTGTTCGCTATGTTTAGGGCCCAAAATTATGCCCGTGTCCTAAACAGTTTTCAATCTGTAAACCGATGGATTTTTTATTGGTCCACGCAATAGAACTGTTATCGTTTCCACTCTTGTTTCACAGCTTAGTATCCTTTCTTTGATTAATACCCTTATAACAGGGCTCTACAAAGTGCAGGCCACTCGAGGCCCTTAGAATGTTTTGTGTGTGTGTGTGTGTGGCCCCTGGTGTCAACTGAACAAGGGTTCAGATCTGGCCAGCATAGACTGTTGATGCAGATGGATACCTTTAAGAACGTTTAAAGCAAGGGTTTCACAAACCAATAAATCTACCTAAAATTGAGAATAGTAGATAAAAAACAAATGATTAATATTTTGTCGAGCACACTGTTTTTCTTAATTTATTTTACACTAAAGGTTTCATTCAGTCTTATTTTCTTTCTTTTTTTTTCACTAAATTTACGGTGGTCCCTTGGCTTGTAAGTCGCTTTATGTGGATACAATTCGTTGGCGCTGCAGCTTGAGGAAGATGAAGTTTGTCAAAGAAATGGTTGGGGGAAAATGACAGGATCACTAGTCTTAACAAATTAATATTTGTGATATGTGAACGTCTCGCCTCTGATTGGCTAACAGCAATGTAACTCTTATCCTGCCTTCAAACAAAAAAGTAAGTTCACTTACTTCGCTGGTGGAGTTCCAAGACAAAATTCCAATCTTTTCTTCCTCAGCTATTCTTTCTAGGGTCAGATATTTGCAACACTGTGTTGTCTCCAAAAAAAGAATGTTTTCTACCATTTTGAGGAGTTGTTAACAGTTAGCTTCTACTACAGTAGTTGAGGCCCTCTGCTCTCTCCTCACCGCAAGCCAAGGTGGACAAGACAATGAAAACTACTTTTCTTTGTGACTTAGAAGGGACTGGCTTTTTCTGACTGGCTTCTTTTTGTCCGTCCATTTCTTTTCTGTGGCTAATCCAGGCAATGGGGTTTGCAGAAAACCTTCATGCGGAGCATGCATATGCAACTCAGAGTGACCAATCATATTTCAAAAAGAACACGGTTTCTCTGTGATTGAGACCTTTTAACTAAAACTACAAAAAAAAGGAAAAGGCAGAAAAAAGCTGGCTGTATCCCACTCTAAAGTTCTTCAGGCTTCATTCGCCCCAATTAGGTTCAAGGTTCATGATTCACCAATAAGGAGAGAAACTGGACAAAAATGGCCTCTATGGAAGTGTTTAAAGGCCATAACCATCTCAAAGACCCGTCTCACAGTCACCAACAAACTTCATGATGATCCCTAAGACTTTTGGGAAGCTGTTCTGTGCACTGATTGGACAAAAGTCGATCAGTTTAGTCAAACATGGTAGTGGTAGTGTGATGGTCAGGGCTGCTTCAGGACTCTGTACCAGAAAATCCTGAATCACAATGTCTGGCCATCAGTTTGTGACGTTAAGCTCAGGCACACTGGGGCAATGAAGCAAGATGATGATCCGAGTGAACCAAACAGTCCAAACAAAAATGAAGGTTAGAGGAATGGCCTAGTCAAAGTCTCCAATGTACCTTTATTAAAAGAATTATGCAACAAGTTGGGAAAAAATCCTGTACAGTGATGGAAAGGACTCATTACCAAGCACTTATTAGGTACAGGGCGCAATAACTTCGTCACATAGCACCAGGTTGGTTTATATAGCTTGTTACATCACTCAGGTTATCTTTGCTTGATATTTCAATTTGTTAAAGGCAGGGTATAAGATTTCAATTTGAAACACTGTTTTTCAGTACTGGGAGAAATGCTCTTCATATACCGATGGCAACCAATAAGTTTGGAGTTATGTAACATGACAGAGTAATCATTAATCCCTGTACAGGGAGAAACCTTAGAAAAAACCTGATCCAATCAAATTTCACGGTCCATTCCAGATAACAGGGTCAGAAGCCAAACTTCCGTGTCCAGCACTCCCCCTTTGCGCGTCCCCCTGTTTGTGCACGCATCGCGCATTCTCGGCTGTAAACAGGAAGTGAGGTCCCGCTAAAATCGTCCAAAAATGTTTTTCTGTTGTTTTTTTTAATTCACCCTATATTATGTTGAATACAATGTCAACCTTTTCTTACCTGTACCTGAAGAAAGCGTCTCTGGAAGAAACGGGTGGGATTTTTATTTTGAAATAAAGCCCTCTTGAACAGCTCTCCCAGAAACGGATACCCTGCCTTTAAATGATCGGAAATATGTAAAGAGGCAAACACCTACTGTATTAACCACACTGGTCTTAGGTCATTAATTTTTCTTCATACCCATTACCAGTAGTTAAAGTATTTGTAAATGTGAAATATTTCAGTTAAACACACAGTTTGTTTGCTTCTCTCCAAAATAAGTGGAACAATGAAACTCTGCCTCTGCTAATGAGAACATTTGAAGAGAAACAATTTAACAAAGTTCGATTTTTCAAAAAGCTTGTCAGCATTGTGGGAAATCTAAAAATGTAGGTCTTTGCCTCGTGAAACCCACATCAATGAAGTGATTTGTTAAAAGGGCTGCCGGATGCAAAATAATCCCAAATATGAAGCGAAGCCTGCCTTCATTTGCTGGGGTTCTCATTAAGCATGCTGCGAGTAACGAGGGAAACTCACTTTCCCAGAGGCTTTGTTTCTCTGAAGCTAAATGGTGTTTTTATAGTGTTTAGTATTCTACTCTACCAGCACTGTCCTGCTTTATGGAGCGGAGAACACACACCCACACACACACATACGCTCACTCACGGGTTCATTACAAGCAGTAGGGGTAATTGACGCACTTTTGTGCGGGTGTGTCAGGCAGTTTTAACTCCTCTGACCCTCCTCAAGGGATTAATCCAAAGAAATCCAATCAGACTGTCTTCATTTCCACCGACGGCCATTTTAGTTTTATTAGCAAGATTTTCTATTAGAGATTCACTGCAGAGAGCGCCCCCCTCCTCCTGCTTAATGAAGCTGTTGCACCAGTTAAACTCGGGCCGTTTAAACAAATCCGAACCCTCCGCTTAAAGCCTGCAGAGATCATACAGACGGTACCAGGGGCCAGCTGTCTCGGGCCGCGTCTCGGTTTGTTTTCTCGCAGATCCCGACATGAGGGAAGATTACAGCTCACGGACCAGATCTCCTTCCCCTGGCATTTTTTTTTTTTTCTGTTGCACTGAGTTGCACAGATGAAAGGTGATGGAAGCCGTTGTGTGAAGACTGAGAAATGAGGGCTGCAGGGAGATGTTCAAATACTGTCTGACGATCCAGCAAGCGTTGCTATTTTCTAAGCATGCTGCCGCCTTTTATGTTGACATGTAGCATGTCAGACCGTGGAGCAGCTTTTACTTGATATTGTTAGATTCCTGCTGCAAAATGTTTTACTCTTTGCACACTGCACATTTGGTCACTGCAGGAATAAACCAGTCAGTTTGTTTCGGGCTTTTTGTTGCAGCTTGGAGCTTATTAACAGACTGCTGGGATGAAAAGTGCACAGAGGGAGGTGGAAAGGTCCGAGCAGGGGAAAGGAACAGCTGTGTGGGGTTCAAAGATTACACCTCCCATGAGCTGAAGGGAGGTGTGTGTGTGTTTTTCGTGGTGATGCATGCTCTCCATAGACCCTGCCTGAGATGTTGCACTCACTGTTGATTTATAGCCGACGCATTAAACCAAAATAATCTTCTGTCACTATAAGCTCTTTCAATCCCCTCCTCTCACTGTCGGTTCTCTTCGCCGGCAAGAACAAAGGAAGTTACGGGCGGACCCGGTTAGAAGGCAGAAGTGTTCTAATAATAGCCCGAATATCGGTGTCGTCACTGACACAAGCAGCTGGGGTTCACACATCAGTCCTGAGGAATTATGCAAAATTTGTCTTTGATCGTTGGGTCCAAAGTGGGAAACCAACATCCTTAGTATATGGAAGAAACTTTTTACTGTTATCTGAGCTGTTAAATGATGTAATTAGGAGAAGGTTTGGCCATTATTTCTCAAATAACTCACTAGACGACATCTAGTGCTATTAGCTAGCGCTAGGAAAAAGTTTGTGAAACCTAAATGGGGATATTAGATTCATAAGTTTACAGTCAGGGATCAAGGTGAAAATGTGAAATTGATTAAGGGATTTTAAAGGATTTACTTGAACCTTTTTTTCCTTTTAACACGATAGACAAATTTGTCAAATTTTCAAAAGTTTTCGTTTGGTTACACTCTTCATTGTTCCTCAACTGCTACATTCACTGGCCGCTTTAGTAAGTACACCTGCTAAGTTGCTTGTTAGCAGAAATAACATTTTAAAATGTGCCAACCAAATGAAAGCAACTCAGTGCGTTTAGATATCTTAAAGGTTAAAAAAATTTAAGCAGCTGGACTTCTCTTGAAAACGTTTCCCCTCTCACCCGAATGGTGTCTTCCATCCTGAAAATGTGTTTGGCGTATCAGACTTGTAAGGTCTAATCAGGAGCAATCATACTAATAGGGAATGCAGACCACTAGCAACGGCATTTTTATCAAAAAATGAGGTCCACAAGGTCACATGACACCCTGGACCTACCTTCAATTTAATTCCCCGAAAGGAATTTGAGATCTAACCCTGATACAGACGAACCTAAGCATTTAATGTATTATTCATTTATTATTAAACGACTGATGTCAAATGCTAAAAAAATCTATTAGAAGCTCTTTAACTGAAAACAAAAAAATAATGAACTGAACATTTCAGAGTTGAATTTGATGGCAGCTACAGTGTGGGTGCAATATTGTTGGGGGGGTGGACTTTAAGGCCACTGAGGAAGGTTTAAGACATCACAGTCTGAGTATTGTGGCTGACCTTGTTATTCTCTGACAATAGTGTCCCCATCTTCTGATGGAGGATAAAACATGTCACGAAGCTCTAATCATCTCGCACTGGTTTTATTGAACATGACAGACGTTACTGTCATGTAATGACCTTCATAATCCCCAGGCTCTAAGCACCTTTGAGACGTGGAGGAAGATTACCATCGTGGATGTGCAGCCAACAGAATCTGCAGCAAATTTTTGACACAATCATGTCAATATGGACAAAAATCCCCAAAGAGTGTTTGTGACGCCTTTCTGACCTGAAGTTGTCTCAAGGAAGAAGGGCTCCATACAAGGTTTATTTATGTGTTATGGATTTAAGTAGGTGATTATTAGAATGAAACACGATGTTTGAGTAAAAAGGCTTCAGCTTCTTGTTCTTCATTGTATATCTTAAAGTAGGTTGTTGTATTTTATGTAACTGTCTTCAGTGTTGCTTTGAGGAACTTGATGGTGTCAAAGCGCTCCTCTGTATTCGCCCTGGTCAGCGAGTCTGGAGGGTTTTATGTGTGCGTGCGCGCGTCTTGGTCAGTTGACCTCCTTCACCTCCTCTCTTAGTGTCATCTCCTGTTTCCTCCTCTTCGGTTGGATGGAGCGCTGGGCTAGTGGCCTCTATGGAGGAGACTGTGCCCCCTCACTGTGCTGTCCCAACACATCTCCATCACCACTTTCATCACTGAAGCCAACAAATTAGTCCGATGTTAACGATTTCAGTGAAGTTATTATTTCTCCTCCAGGAGGTGCAGTATGAAGTTTTAGTTTGATTTGTTTAAAGGAAAGATTATTGCGTCTCCTTTTGGCGTAATTGGAGAGTTGCTGGCATAAAACGCCACTTTCAGACTCTCAAATGAGAACTGAGGCGTTTTTAAACTTCATTTTACCCAGGTTTAAAAAGAAACTTGGAGGTTTGTTGTATATTAGGACAATTCAATTCCTGTTCTGTTCATGATAAATTGGTGTTATGGAGCAGCTCAAGTAGACTGATGGATTGCAACCTGCACAGTATGGAAAAAAACATTGAATATAGGCATTTTCCTCATTTGGATAAGTCAATTTGATTTCCAAACCTTTATTCTGAAACTTGTATCCATGCTTGTTGGTCTATAAATCGATTATTTGGTTTTGTTTTATCTATATGAGATGTGTCGGTTTGTCCAATAGTCCATCAGTTTGTCTGATCTTCTATTTATTGATTTGTCTATCTTTTGGTCCATCCATATATTGTCTACCTGTCCCTCCATTTGTTTGTTTATCTGTCCATCCACCTTTTTCATGTGTTTTTTTCCAGTGGTCCAATCTCACACCAGCAATTTGTCATCTATTCATCTATTTGTCAATTCGTCTGACTATATATTAGAGATGCGCCGATACTGGTTTTGGGTATCAGGGCCGATACCATTCTGAAGGTTGGTATCGGTTACAGTTAACCGATACATCAACCGATACTTAAAATGTGTAAACTCTGCAATAATTTCACAGAAAATGTTCATTCTTCACGTAAAAAAATATTTTTCTGGTCATTTTTATTAAGACTTTTTTATAACTAATTCACCATCATTTAATAAAACCGGTCTTTCAACTTCATGCATTGTTTTTGTGTGGTTGAAGTATTGGTACTTGTTATTGGTATAGGTCAATACTCAAATCCAAGTATCTGTATCATATCGGTTTCAAAAAAGTGGTACCGTTGCATCCCTATCTATATCTTGGTCCATCCATCCGAGCAGAAAAACCTAATTTCATAACACAATTGTTTGAACTCCCTGTAAAGCCTGGCTCCTAGAGAAAAATAATTACTTAAATGTATCCTTAAATTTAGCATTTATCCTTTAAAACCTAATCAAATTTGAGTTTGTGAAAGTGTGGAATTTGGATGTGAAAATCTATTATCAGGTTAGTTGGTTTTAAATATTTTTGACCTGATAAAAATGAAGTTGTTTCTTTCACGTTTTCATTATATTTTCTTCCCAAATCCTTAATTCAGGACATGATTTAACTCCTTGTGCAGATTCTCAGAATTCCTGGTGATTGCAATGAGATCTTACAATAGAAACTGATCGGATTACTCATTTTTATTTATTTCGTCAACATTTTTATTAAAAACTTCTCATTAAAACCGTTGGTTTGGTATGAGCTGTCAGGTCGTTGACTTGTACCCCTCCCGTCCGCCCTGTGGGTTGATTTGAGCCGTCATCAGTACAGATCCGTCCCCCTGCTGTGATCCATCTGGCGTGCCCTCGTGGAGCGTCTTCTGACCACGTTTGTATCGAGTGCTCACTTCCTTTTTCCATTCGTCTCCTATCGGGGTTGAAGATGTTAATCTCCCATCCAGAGATTGCCATGCAGACGATCTACAGATTATGGAATATTTTTGTTTGTCTGAGTAGATTAGCTCCTAATGACCAGAGCACCATGTCTCCTACGTATGATCATGTCTTGTAAAGCTTTGTTTGAACTTCTTAGAAGATTTTACATATCAAACATTTCTGACTTAAATTTAATTTAGTCCTCAGAATTTCCCAAATAATAAAAAATGCTGCAGTTTAAGATCTAAGGATATATTATTTAGTAAATTCAATATTTCTCCAGATGGAGAGAACTTTTTTTAATTCCCCTGGAGAATCTTTGGTCCTGTTGGAAGACCCTTTGCTCCTGGGGTCTGATGCCACTCGGAGAGACAAATAGGCGCTTATTGCAGCTGCTGCTACTCCTGATTTTTAATGATGTCGCTCTTGAATATTAAAACCATTATGATAGAGAGAGGGTGAGGAGAGAGGAGAAAAAAGTGTGATGTGATTTATTATTCTGCTCTGGGTGAGTCCCCTCCTCTCCTCCGTCTTTCTCTTCATTACATTCAATCCATCCGTTCTTCTGTACTCGTTCTTCCTACCCCCTCGTTTCTTCATCTCTGTCTGCTTTCATAATTGTTTTTCATTATCGTTTTGTCTGTTTTCCTTGGATTGTTGTTTGCAAATGTTCCTTTTTATTATTATTTTTTTCTTTCTCCTCCGTTTCGCCTATTTGTCACCCCAATGACAGAGGATGACTCAGGCTCCGTGGGGTTTTTATTCTGTATATGTGTGTGTGTAGGAGGCGCTGTGCTAATAGTCCCTCTCTCCCTGACAGACTAATGAGTAGTTTGGGCTCCCGTCTATCTCGCGCTCTCCGTTTCCCTTCCTACCTCTGGCTCTTGGAAATGATGAGCTCACTCTCACCCGCTTTCCAAAGACTGCACCTAATATGACGAATTCTTTCAAACTCGTGTCTCTTCTTCTCTCTCTGTTGTCACGACTGTCACTGTCTTTGTGATGCACGTCCATCTCTGTCTTCTGTGTAGTGAAAGGAGCAGCTGGTTAACGTGGTCGTTTTAGCGAAACGGCAGCAACGTGGGACCACTTTACATCCGAGAGAGGAGAAGAAAACCTCTCTGTAAACGTTTGGTTCAGATTTTTGTAAAATGAAATTACTTTAAACAGGCTTTATTGTTTACTACCTATAATTTCACATAAACCCGGTAGTGCTAAAACCAAACATGAATTGCTCCCAGCTATCACTAAAATGTATTTGGACACATTAATGATTTCTCATGCACCTACAGCAGAAAAAGACAGATGGACTGAACCTGAACTTTGTCAGCGAATGGATCTTCCAACAGCAATAGGGTCCAAAACACGTTCTGTGCTGAAATGAATGACTCACCTGAGATGATGTTAAGCTGAATGTAAAAATTTCTGATACTAGAGAAAAACCAGCGGACGTCCACATGGCTACCGGTGACATCTAAACAGACCAGGCTCCTGATTTTTATAGAAAACGAATGTTGGGTGAAACCCAGTTTATGAAAAAGGGATTTTCCCAACAGCTGCATTGAATTCAAATAATGCTGGGACACTAGGCTGTCAAAATATATAAAAAACAACAACTCTAAAGTGATTTTAGCATCAAATATGGCAACTTATGATTTAAACGTGTCTAAAAATCAACACAGTTTTTAAGCGGTTATCTTTTGTCTACTCTGGCTACATCTGCTTGTACTACTCTATTAATCCAACAACCAAAAAATCAAATCTCAAGTCAGTTCTATGATTTCTGCTTTTTTAAGTTATAGAACGTAATAAAATTTTAATTATTTTGAGGAATATAAAAGAAGACATTCAGGGGGGAAAAAAAGGTTGTTTATTTTTTCAGGTTAATAAATCTTACCAAAGTAAAACAAAAGTCGTATGCACATTTGTATCCATTTTCTTGATTAAAGTGTACCAATAACATTCCAAACTGTTATTCTGGGGTTTTCCACTGTGCGTATTGATGCACATTAAGGTGTATTTGGTGATTGAACTATTAAAATAGACAATTCGAAGCATTTTAATTGGAGATCTCAGGTATCCATCCACAGTCGTGATCCCTAACCCTCTTGAACATAGGGGTCCACTTTAGCTTATTTTTGTCAATTTTTTGACGCATAGTAGTGAAACCCCTTCCTCTTCATCTTGAGCCTTCTAGCCGACAGAACATTCTGGCTCTATCTGAGGAAAAGCAATCCCACTTCATGATGATGCCACCACCGTAGCTCACTTGGTGTTCTTTTTGTGAGTTGAATTTTCTCAAACATGCCCCTATTTTTGCCTTGAAACCAAGAAATCCTACAAGGACAGCTGAACTTTATTTGCATTTAAGCAGATTGACTAACTGATGGGAGGTGGGAATAAAAATAGTTGAACACATGGAAAGGTGTAAAATGTGTTCTGCAAGTTGTGCCAAATGTTTGATGACCGATGGTTTCTCCAAGAGTGGCACAATTAGGTTGAAGCAATCAGTTTTTCACTTATATTGTTTTAAAAATATATATATACATTTCAGAGCTCAACTTTAATGTTAAGTCTGTGTCTCAGTGCAGATGTTGTCAACCTGTCGCTGGTTTAAAGGAGCTTAACACTCTTGTCACAAACTGTTTTCTGTTGTTTTTTTTTCTGTAGAGGAACTGGCATATGAGGTGAGCTGGTATTTCACTCGGCTGCGCGGCGGACAGAATAGGATCAAGGTGGCCAGCATGGACCGCTTCGGCCTCGTGACGAAAATGCAGCGCAACTCGTCCGGTGACTTTTCAATAGAGCGCAAGGACGCCAACACCTACACGCTGAACATATTCAGCACTCAGGACAGGTGAGGGGGGTCAAACATGAATCCCATTTGGCTTGAATAGTTATACTTTTCGGCTGTGGTGTCTAACTATATGTCCTGTGCTTTCCAGTGACAGCGGGGAGTACCACTGCATGGTCACTCCGTGGTACAAGTCGGCCTCATCGGGACTTTGGACTCAAGCTGGAGAGCTGACCTCTGGCAAGGTCTTTCTCTCTGTCAGGATAGCAGGTGAAGTCACATTTTGCCCTTTTTATAAAAATGCAGCAAAAGTGTTTCAAAAATCCTGCAGAAAATGTATTATTTTGTCACATGCAATGTTTCTCCTTTTTTTTTCTCCTGCAGTCTGGGAGTCCTTGAAGCTACCTCTTCTATATGGTGCCTCGGCCTCTCTCGGTAATAATATCACTAAAAATCAATGTGCTTCGATATTTTCTGGCACGTTTTTTTTGTTCAAAAAAGCTTAAAGGATTTTTAGCTATTGTTTGTCAAAACAGTTAAATATGCTTTATTGACCAGATGAGGATATCGCTCATTAGTTAAAAAGGGCTGCAGACATTCTGTTATGTCTGTATAAGACATAACAGTAAAAGAAACTTATTAAAATAGTAAAATAATAACGTATTTTTTATTTAATGTAGAATTAAACTTTATTAAGTTAAAAACACCTACTTCTGTTTTTAGGAGATTTCAGATTAATTACGAAACTAATCATGGGAAAGTAGCAAGAACATCAGAAATGTGAATCTAATAAGAAAGAATACTAATCAAAGAAATATATAAAGAAATATCTAAAGGAGAATGTATGTGTGGGTGTATGTATGTATGTATGTATGTATGTATGTATGTATGTATGTATATATATATATATATATATATATATGAGAGAAATGGCTTTTTTTAAATTAGATATATGGCTTTAATATTTTATTCTAGATCATCTCTATTTTTCAACTTAAGAAAAAAATGAATCAAGACTTTTTTTAACTTTAGATTTTTTAGAGTTTTTCAGCTTTCTTTACTAGTTTAGGTATTTCTACTATTTTTCTCAATTCCCATATTTATATTTCAATAATTTTGTGTTTAATTTTATTATTTTTAGTCATGTGTTTCCAAAGTAACATACAGATTTACTTTGTCCATGTTTTTTCAAGTTGTAATATATATATATATATTTTCCCTGCATTAGTGCCAATTCATACAAATCTGAGTGGTTGCTTTTGCAGGGTAAACTATTATCATGATTCAGTATTAGTTGGCCAGTTGAAGCTTTAAGGCAGCCTGAGGAAAAATGTAAATGCAGCCAAAAGCAGCTGAAAAATGCAACAGTATCTGGTTGGATGGGAGACGAGCTCGGATCATTTGGCTCGCTGCCGCTGCTTGCTTCTTAAACTGCAGGCCGACTGAATCTCTTTGGCGTTCATCTTCACTCCAGTTGCACATCACACTTATGTAGGACACTCTTTTAGCCCCGCCTGCCTTCATTGGATTTAAACAGCATATTCAGAATATAATGAAGTGGAGAAACTTAACTGGCATGGGGGTTGTAGCTGCAGGTTTATGCGAGGTATTTGTTGTATTTTAACTATTTCAAAGCAGCTAGGTTCTAGTTTCAGCTCTTTCCATGAAGTAACCAAATGCCTAAACAGAAGAACTTTGTTTTATACATGTGCTTTCAGGTGTGGGCATCTTCTCGCTGCTGCTGGGTCTGATTTGCGCCCAGTGCTGCTGCCGCAACACGGCACACACTCCCCGCTCCCGCAACAAACTGATGGACCTCGAGATGGACTGACAAACAGTTTCCCCTGCGCCCACACACTGCAGCGCCCACAAGAAGCACCACACGCAAAATAGACACACGCCCGTCGACGACTTCTGGGACACTCACCTGTTTGCCGCCGACGGGCGCTGGGAGTGAGTCTGTCTTTCGGAAGCCTACCCGACCGATCACAGTGCTTTTTTTTAATAGGTGCTTGGGGACTTTTTAGCTCTGCAGTGGAGGTGCAGGGGATTTTCACGCTTGCCAATGGAGAAATAGCCTTTCAGACTTTGGTTCCTTTTTTGAATATATTTGCTTTCCCAATAGGATTTCTATCTATATGAGAAACTCTGAGAAATCCAGAGCTTCTGAGATGTCACTGCCCGCTGGGACTACAGGACCTCTACACAGATCAGCTGCCTCCCTAACCACTAGGAATAACAAATGAAGCGCTCAGGCTGGAATACTTTCTTTTTCATAGCTTTTGTCAGATGCCAAGGCTCATTGCAAAATACAACCTTTTTGTTTTATGTGATCGCAAACATTCGTCGGTGCATCAGTAAACCAGGAAAATGTCCAAGGCTGAGCTTTTTTTTTATAGGATGAATCAAGCCTGGATTTATCCTTTTTCCTTTTGAAGCCTGAACCTTCCTTCAGCCATTGAGAAGTTTCTGGAGTAAACATTAAAATTAAAAGTGCATCATGTGCTTTTAAAATGAGAGGCATTGCGCTACCACCCCAGAGTGTTCCTTTTTTAACAAAAGGAAAATAACTTTATTGTCAAGAATTTTTTTTTTTTTTTTAGAATTAAGAGATTTTAAAGTGACATTAAAGAAACATTTTTAAGCTTTACAAAAAATATGCAGTTGGTGTGTTTGTGTGTGAGATATACTGTACACGGTGCCAATATTTGTGGGGTGTGCTTAGTTCAGAGAACCGGACCGACACTTGAACAGTCGCTACCAGTGGCGGCAGACAGCACTCCTCTTTTATAAGTATTCAGAAATGTATCCAGATGTTATTTTTGCCTGAGTCTTGTGTGTGTTGTGTACAGTATGTGAGTGCTGTGTGACAAAAGGTTGCATGTACTGTTTAGAAACAGTATGTTTTTCATAAGCAACATAAATCATTAAAAGCCTGCTACTTTAAAAGTTTAAAAACTGGCTATAAAGCTAGTTAGAAGAAGCACAGGATAATGCTAATTCAGGATGACACAAGTTACTCAATTGCTTTTTTGGTTTGCATTAATCATAGTTCATAATTTTGTATGCTTATAAGCCTCAAATAATTTACATTTCTTATAGTTTTCCAAATGTGCTCAGCCTGGATTTTTTTGGCACAAAGACAAGAAGTGGGGAAAATGCTAATTTTACTTGCTAAGATAGTCTATGGACAACCAGTTTTGGTAAATGACAAACTGCTTTTGGCATTTATATGAACCCTTCAAATTTAGTTTTTTTTGTTTGTTTTTTGTAGTCTTGTTTTTTTTTTGTAAATCATACGAAACTGTGAAAGTTTTGCTTTCCAAAACTTAAACGTTTTACCTCAAGTAGTAGTTTTCTGTGTTATGCTAAGCTAGGCTATATCCCACTTAAAGCTAGGACATGTCCGACTTTAAGCTAAGCTTCATCCTGCTTCACGCTGTAGTTTATCTGTGTCCAAATTCAGAGACTGCATCCTTCAAAGAGTGAACATCACAGCGATGCTGCAATGTTCAAACCTTAATGCAAATCCAGCCCAGAAATGTCTCCTTTTTTTTCAAATTTGAATGAGAGGTCTGGTGTTTGCTAATCAGCCCAGCCTATCTCAAGAATCATTGATGCCGAATAGATTTTTTGTTTTTACAACAATGGCGTACAAAGCTCGCAAGGGGTACAGTTTTAAAATATTGAAGTATATAAAATCTGGCTAAAGGCAGTTGAGTTGTTAGACCTTTGTAATTTGCATTTTAAACTCTATAAAACCCACCTCATGCTTGACTATATCCCACTTCCAGCTAGGCTTTAACCTGCTAACACATTAAAAACAAAAAACTCAGCTACGTCTTGTGTTTTGTGCTGTGACACTTGTTAGGCGACTAAATAACTACGCAAAAATAAGGGCTGGAATAAATCTGAAGGCTAGACAATTTTACAGCTGCATAACTTCGAGTCTACGTAGGAAACCATCCTTTGTCAACCAGGTAGGCCAGGTACTTCAAAGGTTGCAGCCCCTGATTTTGGGCACACCATATATCCCACTTTGTGCTAGGCTATATCCAACTTCAATATGGATTGTTTTCTGCTTCAAGCTAGGATGTGTACATTTTGCTAACTTTTTTTAACAATTGCTACTAGTTGAAAAGCTAACCCCCAAAAAATGGAAAATTAACTTAAAAGTTAAAAGTAACTTAAGATTTCCTCAAGACATTTTCACTTCTGCTTTTGGTTTCTTCCATACCAAGTTAATCTTATCATTAGGCTAATATTTTATGGTGCAGACTTCCTTTTAGAAAAACTTTCAAATAAAATTGTATAACTTGGCCCAATTTGAAACTATTATCTAATGTGTTTAAAACATAGGAAATGTCTAATGAAGTCAAATAAATTGATAATGTTTTCTTCTGGTAGATTTGTACTGAACATCCACAAAAGCCTATAAATAATTAGTAAAGAAAGTTAATTAAAGTTAATTACAACTAGATATTTTAATTTAATTTTTGGGAGGTTTGTACTTTGAAAACTTGGTCAAATGTAAAGAATTCCTGTTAATTGGTGGTTCCTTTCTTTGAAGAAAGTGGAATAATTATTTAGTTTTGTACTGAGGTTTGAAGAGAAAAAAGCATTAGCCAGTTGGGTGAAAGTCAGTTTATACAACAAAACCTGCTGAAAGTCTGTTTTCTGTTGGCTTTTTTTTTTTATTTGCAGTTGAATGAACTTGTGGTGATTGGCATATCACGTTGAGTGGTGTGTGAACACACTCTCACAGCTCCAACAACAACATAAAGTGATAGCATTTCAGTTCACACCCACCAGGAATCAAACAATCTCCTCCCGAACTAACTGGACAGGAAACTGTGTATTAAGGGATGTTTTTAGAGTGAATTTTAATCAAGTATTTAAGAGCAATAATCAGGTTACACTTTAGAAAGCTTTGCACTCTCAATCAGAGCTACAACTCTCCACGATAAGGAGGTAATTAATGTATTTACCTTTTTTCCTTTACTTTAAAAAAATATATTTGTTCTTCTGTCCCTCCATTTAATTTCAGTCTTCTAAGACTGCCAGTGCAGAAGTATTATTCCAACCACAACATAGTAGTAATATTCTGCCAAACGTCTTTTGTACGGCTGAATTTGACCCGGATCCAAAACACAGACGGAGAAAGCTGATTTTGGAGAACTACATGGAGCCTGAATAATCAGTTCCTAACACATCCTCCTCCAAGCAATGAAACTGGAGGAATATTGGAGACAGTTGGCGTCTCAGCCTGATTGATGGTGACTTTTATTTCTAGAAAGTCCCCTTAAACGCTCTGCTGGTGTGTGCGCTTCTTTCTGCCGTCTTGGGTTTTGCAGGATGAGTTTTACCATCATCATCATGCAGGTGGATAATTATGCTCTGTGCTAAATGTTCCACTCTTTAGACCACAAAAAGTAGCATTGATAAAAGCCACTAAATTTGTCCCAAGAAGGCTTCCATATTGTCCTTTTGTTTTTATAGCAGTTGATATGATAAACCCTGTTGATTTTTTTAATAAATAGATTTGTGATATTTACTTGATGGGTTTTTATTGTCTCTCGTGTTTAAAATCTAGCTTCAGTTTAGGTCAGGTGTTTATACAGATTATAGAAAAAACATTTATGACCTTTTTTCTTCACTGAATTATTTAATCAAACTAAACAATTCCTGATTCCTGTCAGCTAGGATTAGTAATGTTATGTTTACTCGTAAAATGACACAAATTTATCAACATGGGCTGAAATGCCACTCTGAGGAAGAAGCCATCACTCTAAAAGAAACATAAAAGCAATATTAAGGTTTCTGACAGGGCACAGAGGAAACCTATCCTGTGGTCTGTGGAAACATCAGAATACCATCAACTGAGCAAAAACCCTGAGACATTCGCCAGAAAATAGTAGTTTACACTCTACTGGGTCTTTGAACTGGACTCAGAACCCAATTAAACTGGTGTTTTAGTTTAAAAATGCCTTAAAGACAGCAAAGTCAGTATTCTGAGGTGGCTATTGCATGCAAGTCACGTTAAATTTTCTCAGTTCTGTAAGAAGGAATGCACCAAAACTATTGTAAGATTAAGGAAGAATTACAAAATAAAACCGTAGGACTCAATTCATATAGTTTAAACGCAATTCTACCAAATACTGAGGAAACGTACGTAAACTTTTTAATCTTTTTTTAATTTTATTTTATCCGTCATTCTGTTGTTTTAGGAACAAAACAATAGTAATCCCAGTTTACCTGAAATAGGTAAAAGCTTTCTCAGGTTTAATTTTGGACAGCGTTACTGGCTTCATTTTAGCCAGGGACACGGGGAGAAATGTCCCCAGCAATATTTGAGTTATAAAAAACCTGGTGCGTGATTTCTTAGTGCAGTCATTCATACTGACCTAGTCGAATAAACTTTCACAAAGTAACTATATTAAAATTTTTAGCGTTCAATTTTGAAACATTTTAATGATGGATTTAATGGTATGCAACTTTCATTCATTTTATTTCAATTCTGTCTACACAATGCTGCATCACTGGTTAAGTTGGCACCGATCTGTGTCACAGCCATGCACCCCAGAGCCTCTGTAACTCACTAATGTGCCGTCAGTTCCCAGATAATGACATACATTGGGTTTGGTTTCTAGGTTTGAGATTATGTTCAGATGCTCTCAAATAAATCTTTTTTTGTTGTTGTTCATTCAGTTACCTGAGCTCTCTTCATAAAGTTTAAAATGTCTGCACCAAGTGGTCAGTGGCGTGAATTGTAATCTGCCTAGATAGCATGAACATTTGATTTACCTCTGTGCAGGACTCTAAATTGTACTCCATATTAACTTTCAGAAAGGGGTGACGGGAAATGCGGAATCATTGTTCCTGAAGGGCATTATAATGGTTTTTCCAAGTCAACAGCCTAAGAATTATTTTCAATGTCTTTTGAAAAAATATACAGAACACTTCTTGCTTTCAACTTTTAATTTATTGATTAAAGAGACAGTTTTCAACACCTGTTAATACACTGCAGTATTGTAATGAAACGTCAAACTGATTAATACTTAGATACGAATAATTAATATTTATTGTCCCCAGCAACAATCAAAAACAAACCCTTACACCTTGACACCCTTAGACAGCAGGGAAAAAAGGTCCTGCCTTTTTATACCTCCTAAGTAAATATTTGCCCCTAGGTTTTATATCTGCAGCAAAATCGCGTGATTAACAGTTTGCTGAATTAATATTTAAGGATATTTAGAACTGCTCATAGTTTCCTCCCCTCCTGATCGAGGTCCCAGTTCCAGCTAAAGAACAATTGTTCAAAAGCATGATGCTGCCAGTGCTGTGCTTCACTATAGGCAGCATATACTACACTGGCAGTATTTTCTTAAGCCAAAAAAATACATTTTTAAATTATGCATACAGATCTAAACTTTTATTTCTTGGACAACATTTCTGGGAAGCTTTTGAGAGGTCGTTAATGGTTTTTTTGTTTTTGTTTTTTATGTTGCCAGGATTGGATGTTTATCTCCATAATAAAAGGATTCTGTCTCTGCCACCCGTAGTTATATTGCCTAAATTGTCTAAAAATTGGGAAGAAGCACAATTGTTGATTTAAGACACAGCTTCAATAATGTAGACATTTTGGCAGCATTCCTTATCGCTTTTGTTTTCAGTTTCTCATCCAATTTTAGCTTTATCTGTCACATTTCCAACATCACAAGAACTTGTCATTTTAAGAGATGTGTGGAGTTTTTAAATCCACTGTAGCTGCTCTGACGTTGTCAGCAGACTGTGCTCATACTGTTTTAAAAAGACGGCAAATGTTTACACATTTCTATGCTGTACTGGCACTGGATCAAAGTTTACTTAGAAGTTGTGTGTGTGTTCCCATGGAAGTTGTTTTTGACCTTATTGAATAATTAGGTTTACTTTGGTTATCATGCAGAGTTTGAGTCAGTGATCCACTTTTTTCTCATAATCAAACCATTTGTTCCATATATATATATATATATATATATATATATATACTTCTAGTCATAACATTGCTGTTGAGTTTTGTGTAGATGGGGATTCTTTGTAAGAATCCCACAGTTCCACTTTTATTTGCATAAAAGGTTAAATAAAAAATATGTAACATCTCATTGGTATTACTTAAAGGTATTATGGAGGATCTTTTTCTTCCGGGTGGATCACCTCCACTATTGGTCAATTATCCTGAGTGTCTGCATGCGCACTGTCACATGTTTATCTGTCGCGCTCCGCAGTGTTTCTATTCATTCTGCCTCACAGTTCTCACCAGATTTTTTAAAAGTGGCTTTGAGTTGCAGTAGAAAAACAGTATGTGAGATGTATGAGACGAAGAGAAAGGGCTCAGAAGAGAGAAACAAGACCAGAGTGTTTTTAGGAGATTCTTTTCAATGATGCCGTGTGGTAAAAGCACGGGTGAGGCTCCGCGCTGATTCCTCCGTTGCAAGGTTTGTACTCAGCAAGTAGGCTAAAGTTTGGGGTTACTTTGTCAGACGATCACATAGGTATTGAGTTGTTTTTTGTGATGTGTGGAAATTTTAAACTGAATTTCCCCTTGTGGGACAATAAAGGTTAATTCAATTCATTTAGCGACGGTCCCTAACTGAAACCAGAGGGGCGAGCCTTCTGCAGCGTTGTATCCGCTTTTTGAGCGCAGCCTTCGGTGAGACGTTGGAGGGAGTCTCCGCTGTAATGAAACTGATGTGTGTCGAATATTCAACTAACTTTAGCGGGGTAAGTTTGGCGCGGGAAGATTCGTTGTTGTGACTGACTGTGCTTCTTTCTTTTTTTTTCTAAAAGTGGAGAGGGCGGTTCTTTCCTGAAATTTGTAAAAATCCTCCTATACCTTTAAAAAAAGATTGCTGCTAAAACACTCTGATCATTACAGTCAGAATACTATCTAACATTGGATACTTCAAGTAAAAATGTAGAATTTTGTCTAAGTGCTTAACGTGTTGAATACTGAACTTCTATAGAGTATGAAGTATAGCAAGCTGATTGGTCAGGCTGTCAGCTCTGGTAACTAGTCAGCAGTCAGCTGCTTTACAGACACAGAATGCTGCTTGCCATCTTTCATTTGAAAATGGATACCCTCTAAAACTGTGATGGATTGTGTTTTTGTTCATTTTCTGGTTAGTAAGAGAAAATAGTTTGAGGCTTTTTTTCTGCCAGCTGACTTGAAGTGTGCAGCAGGGGCTAAGGGAGAGAAAGGAAAGCTTCACGGTAATAAAACCCTAATGGACTCCATTGTGGTATTGAGCAACTTGTTCTGTTAACCATTAAACTCTAAATCCAAAAAAATCTATTAATGAGAACAAATATGTTGTCCCTGACTGCTCATTAAATGGAATGATTCTTTCCAACTAGAAAAGGGTAAATTTAAAGTGTTTGACTACAATCCATGTTGCTTAAGCTAGAATTGATTTCCTGTCAGAATGGAAGAGTTGTTGATAAAAAGCGCCAGCAGACCCATGTTTGCCCTTTTTTTTTCCTCATCCCTTCTTGTCTTCACAGACTCGAAACAAATAGGGCCCAGTTCAGTTTTCTGCCTTCTTCTCTGGGCAAGACATCCGTCCGTTTTTGGATACTTCCGAACACTGAGGGAGGGAGAATAAAAGTTTTATAATAAAACATTTAGACCGCGGCTATCTCTCTCGCTCTGACTGCCTTCCATCTTCTTAATCCTTTTGGGATGTCTTTTTTTTTTACATATATACTCTATTTTTCACTCCTCCTTTTTATCACTTCATCTCTACAGCTTCCTTTTTTTCTCTTTCACTTGTCCTCTTTAACTATCCCTCTGATTTCAATGAAGATGAGCTTCCTGAGTTTTAATTTTTACTCCTCTTTAACAATCTTTCCATCCACCTCTCTTTTTTTATCCACCAGGCTCTTTTTCCCCCCCTTCTCATCTTCATCTCATGTTGAGCTAACAGGGATGAAAGATCCACTTTTGATTGGCTGTTGGCTTTTTCTAACATGCACTTGTTCTCTCTGAGGGTCCATTTGACCCATTTTCCTGTCCCTGCATGTGCGTGTTCATGGATCATTTGTTAAAGTGGCCTCGTCACAACTGAAAGCATTATCTTCTTTAATTGAATCCGAAACGAATGTGATTAGAACAAGTAAGCATCACGGAAGAGATCTCCTGTTTTTTCCAACTGTACTGCTGATTCTGAGGTGTTTTCCCTCATTTTTGCTTCATCAAGAGGATTGCTCCAAATACAAAGCAACAGAAAAAAAAAGAAAAATCTGATGGAAAAACTGAAAAATTTAGCAGCACATGGAAGCGAGTACGCCTCCCGTTCTCCCCAGAGCCCACCGGAGGCAACATGTTTTCTGGTTTTCATTGTAATCAGCCGTGATGTCAACAGCATCTCCAAATCCAGCACAACACACTGCTGTCTGTAAACCTCCTGTGCTCCACACTAAGCACGCTGTTAGCATCTCAGATGGAAGAAATTAATAACTAATCGGTTATGAGATTTCTTGTTTATGCTATTCAGCTTGAAATTCAGGTCTTACACATCAAAACAGAAACGGCACACCCAGGTTTCCTTCACCTTTCCATCGTCTAAAACCACAAGGATCGATTTAAGGCGTTGTTCAGTGTTCTCCCTGCGTATGGCCTGGTTTTGGTGGGTTTTTTTCTGATATTTATTTTATGGAATGTCGTTTATGGGCCAAACTATTCTCCTACTCTTAATTCATGCAAGAATTCTAACTTTTTCTCATTGTACATAGAAAGTACAGCTGGTTCAGGTCTTCTCTGTTTGGCTGCGTCTCTTTCCAGGACAGATTCATTGATGGATCTGTTGCTGCGCCAGGTTTACGTCCATTTGGCCAAAGCAAGATGTATTCTTACTGTAAATAAAATGTGATCCTCCTTTTTCACTGAATAGAAGCTGCTCAATCAACTTTGTGTACCATCATCATAGAAAGTACGCCTGGTTAACTTTTTTCTTTGCTGAAGGAAGTCAAAACTTGCTCCGATATTATATAGATAATAACTCATGAGACAAAATAACATAAAGGTTTCTAACTGAGGTTACAACAACCTTTGTTCAAATAGCTATTTTTACCCATTTTAGCTGAAATATGTAATAATTAAGTGGGATGCTTCTTGTTGCCATCTGATTTGACTCATTTTAACTGCAATTAAATGTTTGCGTGTCATAATTTATTCCTCACAAGAAATTTAATTTATTAATGACATTTTACGAAATATTTGAAGCTCTTTTTTTAATGTTAAGCATCCAAATATTAAAATATCCAGTCCCAAGGTTGTCCTGGAGCTATGCGCAAAACAAAGGATCAATGGATGGAACAGCCTGAAACATATGTATTTAATACTGGGCTTCCTAGCAGTCATTCTGTGAGTCCAAAGTGTCCGTGTTGATGTTCGCAACGTGACTCTGCCGCAGATTTGCCCACAGCAGCTCCAAATTCCCAATAACCTCTGGTGAGCCCTGACCACTGAAGTATTTATCTAATTAGAGACCACACCTCTTTTAAACTTGGGTCACCGATTAAAAAAACAAACTATATCTACATGAAATGATGTTTGCATGTGTGCAAATGTCTAAATCATATTAGTTCACGGAAGGTGTGTGTGCAGTCTGGCTTTTATCAACCGATTCCCAGAGCAACTAATCACCAACAATCAGAACTCGGCTCGGTCCACAAAGATTATGTTTCGGGTCTGCGGTCAGAGGTCATTCCATGAAGACTCATTAGATACTTAAGCGGGAAATGAAAGCCAGATAACAAACTATTCTGCAGTCTAAAGCCTTTTAAATGGCCAGCTTAGGCAGAAATTGTATTTTAGGTGAAGTCAGAATGGAAATGACTGATCTTCAAGCTAAACACACAGACATAAAATTATTATGTGACAGTTTAAACAACATGAATGGATGGATGCAAAACAACATTTAAATAGTAGATACTGTTGACCACATGTATCTCATATCAGTTATATTTGAGCAATTTTTGCATAGAAAGCTTGAAAAAAAGATAATCATTATTAAATGTGGCATCAACACTGATCTTTGCCATCTAAAACAAATATAGCTTAGAAGAGAGCATTTCGTGAAATACATTGATGTCCATTAAGTTTCGTCAAGTTGCAACAATCTTCATTGTGTTACAGTGGGCTCTTAAAGTTCCCATATTATGAGTATTTTTCCACTAGATAAAGTAGGTCTATGAGTTCTAGAAAACATGTTTCTGAAGTTTGGTGGGAAAATATCTTGTAGGAAACGATTGTTACCAACCTCTGTTACCCTCTGTTTCAGCCCCTTTCACATTGTGCTGTTTTCTGCTGCTTATTACCAATTCATGAGGTGCTGCTAACTTGGCCACGCCCAAAACTTCTAGAATCTTTGTTCACGCCCCGCTCATTTACTGTTACCACTACGTGTGAAAGTTATGGACATGGCTGCAGTAGTTCAACCATACAAAAAAAAAAATAATAATTGTTCAACCAACCACACATGTTTGAACCAGAATCTGATCCTGAAGGATGGGATTCTCCAGAAGGACCCAAGACTTTGAGAATTCAGCAAGATACTTCTGAATTGTTATTGAAGAGATTACTTTATATTTTTTGGAACTTAGATGTCGTTCAGTGTTTAGCCTGTAAAAGGTAGGCAGGTCTAAATTAAAACCCTGCTGCTTACACACTTTGTCCGCTTCCAAGCGTCGCTTCAGTAGCCTATATCAGCGAGTGGGTGGGGGTTCTCTGCTGCATAGTTGTTTATAACGTCTTACACCGGGTTAGTAGTGCGTATTTAGTACCGTAGTTGCCTTAAACGGGTTTGGCTAGCGTTAGGTAACATAACAAGAAAGTTAAAATAACATATTTAACTAGTTGCCTCCAAGGTCCGGTCTCTTCCTGAAACTCCGACTCTGCAGCCTTCCAGCTCGATCTAGCTGCCTCCAGCTCTCTAAGCACCGTGTAGACCCTGCTCTTTGATTAGCTCCAGCCGGCGGCACGTCCTTTGTCTTCCTCTTTCTTACCGCCAGCATCTTACCATCAAAAATAAATGTAACCCATGCTGCTCTTCTGTCCCCTTCTACTGGGACCCGATGAAGTGTTTTGTGCTCTTTTGACAAGCCAAGTATCTTGTGTGGTGCTTTAACATGGTGTTTCCTAATCTGAACTAGTGCTCTCAATTTGGTAACAAAATGGTGAGTGTCCAAGAAGTTACTGCCGTACCTGGTGGATGGAGACAGTCATCTGAGGGGGGGTGAATATTCCAATGTTTAGGCTTGTGACGTAGAAAGTCGTGCCGACATTAAATGGCTCACTCAGAGACTGAAGGCAGGACGAAATCAGAAACCCCCATCTTACTCAAACAGCATTGTTTTTTTTTTTTTTCAACTTTATATGCGTGTTTATGCACCAGAGACACACAATTACACCCCAAATCCCAGAAAAAGTGTGTTTTTTCATAATATGGGCCATTTAAGTAAAACAACAACACAGTTGTACAATTATGAAATACAAATTAAACGTCTTCCATTTTTTAAAATATAAATATACATTTTGAAACCTGGCTTACCTTACTGTCCCTTCCCCAAAGGCACACACCACAGCACTATGCTCCCACCACCATGTAATATTCAGTAAGAAACAGAAAAGCTGTCTTTAAACTGAGGTAGGCTGTAGTTACAAACTAGTTCCCTACTTGATGTTGTTTTAACACCTAAATCTCTTCTAAATCATTGAGCT
Source organism: Apricaphanius iberus (assembly GCA_028564705.1). NCBI lineage: Eukaryota > Metazoa > Chordata > Actinopteri > Cyprinodontiformes > Aphaniidae > Apricaphanius > Apricaphanius iberus. The sequence continues at coordinate 768,311 of JAPXFQ010002352.1, forward strand.
TTGTGGTTGCAACAAGACAAAAGTTTCGGGGTAATGAATAATTTTGCAACACACTAATGATGCACAAGATATGAATGAGTCATCTGAACTCTGCATGAAACTATACAGAATCTAATCTGCCTCTTTTCATGCATGAGAAGTTGTTACATCTTTTGTTACTAAATCATCCAGAGGAATTTGATGTGTTACTCAAAGTAGAAAGTAGAAGTTGCATGATTTATATCCATTTTTACGGTATTATTAAATGCTGCCGCTGATCTTGTTTTACTCTGTTTCCTGCCTGAATGTTCTGCTCAGGCTCAAGCGGTGAGATTGTCTGCATGTTGTCAGATGTGGCACGTGTGAATTATTGACTGCAATAAACAATCCCTCCTCTTGGGGTTGCATGCACACAACCTCTGCAGTTGATGTTTGTGAATTAACCCCCAGACTCTACGGTGTCATGGTGGAACTGGAAGGCGGGAGGCCTCCGGGACGCTGAAAATGTCTTCTTTTTTTGTTTTTAATGTGAGAGCAGCGGCAGCCACTTATTGAACAGGAAGAGCTGAGAGAGTGTTAACTGACCCCTCAGAGTAAATGTTAATGTGTGTGTGAGCTTGCAGGAATGTAGCGACCTCTCTCACCCCCCACCCCCTTGGCTCACCATGGAAACTATGTCAACACACACCGTGGCCGAGGAGAGGGTGACAAATCCTATATGAACCGGACGTGTGTGTGTATGCGTGTGTGATGTATTATTAGTTGGGAGAAATTTGACCTCACCTCTCCACAGATCTCTCTCTGGTGCTTTCACTGGCTTGCCAACTCAGATATGAACTTCGGAGCAGTTAAATCATTTTCAGGCACTTTTATGGTCTGTAGATTCTCACTCAGTCGATTCATTAAACATTAAAATGTACTTCAAGGATCTAACAGACTCAGAGACAGAAAAGAGGGAAGAATAAGAGGAAACACACACAGAGGCCAATATTTCTTCATTTCTGAATGCACAGCTGTGAATGAAGTATTTACCCTCTTACTTTTTTCATCCTTTTTGCTTTTGTTTAAGACTTGAAAACATGATTTCATGTAAAAACTGTTAACGCGCCAAGATCTGATTACAACCAAAAATGTAGAAACCAGAAATCACTTAGCTAGAACCTGTCTCCAACATTAAATAGTCCTAATCGGTCTCAAAAAGCAATACATCTTATTCAGATTTACATTCGCGGACAGTTGAGAAAGAAAGTCATTAAAATTTACAATTCTGGAAAGGCTTACAGTCCGAGGAGTTGCCTGCTCACCAAAACTACTCCAAAAGTGCACTGACGTCTCATCCAGGAGGTCACAGAATAACCTAGAGCAGACCTCAACTGCCTTAGTTAAACCCAGAATTCATGATTCAACAGTAAAGCTGATTTAAAGGCAATAATATGCTGGGACAACTTATTCGCACAGAGTCTGCATGGTTGCTTTCAGTCTCTAAGGTCATAAAGATGAAGTCCCGAAAATGACCGTTTTTCATGGCCTCTTTAAAAGGGGCTATAGAGAGATAAAAAGGGATAGAAATGGCTTCCAAGGATAAATCAGCTGATGACTAAAAATATGTACCAGTCATTTTGATGATCCACAAGATTTTGGGGGAAAAAATGTATTGATTCATGACATAAAAGTGGACGTTTTTTGGAAGGTTTGTGTCTTTTTACATCTATTGTGGATCATAATTTCAGGGGGGGAAAATATCTAGAGTCAAACACAGTGGTGGGTGTATAATGATTTGGGACTACTTTGCTGCTTTAGGCCCTCATTGCTTCTTCTTTCTACCTAATAAATCTTGAAGAATGCCTAAACTCAATTAGGCTAGAGTCACGCAGTACGACAATGTCGTCAAGGACCTCAACAGACCTGACTCTGAATGCTTATGACAACAAAATGAAGGATCTGGAGTGGCATAGTCAAAGTATGGACTTTTATCCAATTGTTGTTACATACACGTGTAATTGAGGTATAAACAGTTCTGCAAAAAAGAGTGAACTACTATAAAATGACTCCACAGTGTGAAAAAAAGCGTGTGACAGATATGATGCATTGGTATTGATAACTTGCTAATAATCTAAAATACACAAAATCCTCCTCCTCCACTGCAGATGCCACCAGTGGTGCAGACACAGACCAGTCCTCTTTCAGGGCATCTCCTTGTAAGGCTGTGCCTCTACAGGATGCTACCGCTCCGTCTCTCCACCAACCACTTCATCCTCTCATGTATACAGATATAAATGGTGTCATCACTCTCTGCTTTGTCACTCCCTCCCCTCCACACTCCCACCTCTCTGTTTCTGTCTGCAGCACAAGGCCAGGGAGACTCTCACTGAAAGACGAGCTTGCACCAACTGCGAACACTGTTTTACATCGCAGTGCCGATGGTAAATTAGAATTTAGGGATTGCTGACAGGTTTGAAGACAACGTGGGAAATAGTGGCTGATGAGGAATCTTTGGCCAAAGGGTCAGTGATGAATGAGAAAACTTGCTTTAGTTTGGCTTCAGAGATCAACCACAGAGCTTCATGGCCTCTCATTCGTTGACTTGTAGCCAATCTAGACATTTTCCTGAGCGAGTAAAAGGTCCAAGTGAAGTTGAATCTTTCAATATAGGCGATGTGAAGGAGATAACAATTGAACTGTCTTTGAAGTTGGAAGGGCATCACATTAAAATATGTTTAGAGCCTTGGATTTCAGACCTGATTTTCCCCTACAGACAATGTTAATCGTCAAAACTCCAGAGATAATGTTATCAGATAGACCTGCTGTGTATGTTAAGAGTGTTTTAGTCTGCTTGGAAAGAAGTCGGGAGCGTTCCAGTCAGAAACTTTGGATATTCAACATGTTGCATTGTCTCGGGCAGATATCCCAGCATGTGTTCGGCGGAAAAATCAGAACGCCAGGAAACTAGTCCAGAAACTATTCCAGTTCCTCCTTCCTGTCCACCATCTTTATCTTATCCCAAGTCATGTTTGACCGTTGAGGTTTTGCAAGATTTACCGTTTGACCTTAGTCTGTGAAACCTGTTTGTGCGTGGTGCATTGTCATTGCCATGTGGCCCCACAGCACACCTTGTAGGACAAAAACTGCTGCAGCTTGGATTTTTATTTGCCGTGTGGTCTGTGAGGTTTTGAAAATCGTATAAAAATTTTAAAAGCCTGCTCTTAGAACCAGGGCTTAAATTACTGTAATAAGCAAACAAGAGCTAAAGTAGACCAGATGTTCCTCTATATGCGCTGAAGAATCCATGAATCACTTTGATTCTGCATAAGCAGCCAAAATTGATTCATATACAGCTTTTCATCTTGCCTTACTTAATTTTGCTTAGTTGGTCTTTAATTTTACTGTGGACCTCTGTTGTTGGTTCCATTCTTGCAGATTGTTCTGTTGAATGTATTTCAAAATTATTTAAGGAAAATTTTCATACTAAGATTTTTCTATTCCATAGAGCATTAATAAAATATTTGCGAAAATATGCAGCGTGACAAACTGAACTACCTGTCAGCAAAGCTACTCCATACACTATTGGCTGGCATTTGCAAAGCAGCCAACCTAAGAGCACCATTCATTTTTTTTTTGGTTCTGACTGCATCTACCCCAACAGCAGAGATAAAGAAGATGGATGTTAGCTTCTGCAGTTGTGCTCAGAAGGTTTCTACTGTGGAATTATTGACATTATTACAATTATTTTAGAGAATATCAAGTATTGACAGATTTGATCTATTCACAGGCAGAAAAATACCGAGGGTCGACTGTGCACACTGACAGCTAGGAAAACCTCAACATCTAACCAGATGTGGAGTAAAATTGACATTTAGCTCACTTTACAAACTGTTTAGCAAAGTGAGAAGTTTAAGAAATGCACCCTACTCACTTTGTATAATGTATATTGACACCCCAGCTGTAATTTCATGGCTGCAGGGATCAGAGTTAATTCTTTATGAAGGAGAATTAAATGAGCAAAGTCAGAGTGACTCCAACATCAATGCGCTCATGTGAAGCTATCAGTGCTCTGAACCTGTAGTTCTTGTCAGACCAGATTTGTTTCCTCTTAAAGTTTAAAAGACACAGTAAGCTTTGTGTTCATATTTAAACTAATGAACTGTTGACATAAGGCTGCACTTTTCCTTACTACACTGTGGGGTTAACTCACAGTGAAATGTGATGGTTAACCTTGTGTGACCCAGATTTGCAGATTTTGCCATGTTTGGATGTAGAAGATGTGGGTAGGGTTCCATCTGCAAGTGTGATGTAGAGTCTGTAAAGTCGTTCGAAGCTGCATCAATCTTTACATTTCATGGTAGTATAAACCCTGGAAGTAGAGCAGAAATCATGTCACACTTCAAACACTGTGACCAGCCTTTAGAGACTGCACCTCATAACACACACTGCTCACATTTTAAATTACACAATGTAAAAATAAATTACCAGTGCATGGATTTCTCCGGGCCGAAGTTCTCCACTATTATTTTAGCAATCTTAAAACTTTTGGAGACTTTTATGACTGTTATACTGGGTTTATTTTTAGTGGTCATCCCTCTGTTGCCAAAGTATATAATCTGAGATAGATTACCAAGTTATTAATGCATTAAAGGTTGGATATGGAACATGAGCATGATAGCCATAACTATAAAAAAAAACATCATTCCAGCCGTTGGGTTGCCTGGGTCGCTGCCGATACGCCCAGTGACCAACCTGAACCGTGTCCCGTGAGGAATGTATTTTAGAGGAATTTAACTGACAGCTAATATTAGCTAAATTAGCAAGTGAGTTATCTTACCGATCCAGGAGGAAAGCCACAGTTTCCATATTTGTTTGATGCCGTAGAAATGTTTTGGTCCATCTAGTGTAGGCTTAATGTATAACTAATCTAGTTTATGTTCCTGTCCAGTCACTGAACCCCAAATAGGTGGGGGACAACTATAAACAATAAGTAGATTATTTTGAAATTGCAATGCCAACCTAAGAGATGACAGATTTATTTATTTTTTTCTCGATTACATCTTTCTTTCATCGCTCAACAAGAGTTTGCTCAACAAGGAATGCTTTTAAAATATCTTGGTAGGGAGTCAGTTTGTTATGTCTCAAAGCTTCTGCTATCATATATTTTTGCTGATGTCCTCCTTCTTATTGAATAACTGATCATATAAATCCTTATTTAACGAATGCAAGTTCAAACTGGTTACTTCAAAATAACTACATTTCCATCTAGGCCACTTTGCAACTATAAAAAATAACTATTTTATAGATAATTTGTCTGAAAAGTAGCTTTACCTAAATCATTAAGGTTTCCAGACATAACAGTCTGTTGTAATGACACAAGCAGAAGAGCTCACTTTTTCTCTAAACTAATGAGTGCTTAGCATTAAAAAGAAAGAAAGCTTAGACATTTAAGCACATTATTTACGCACACACTACCCACATTCCTTAATCTGCTCCAGTATGGAGAACACAGATCATTATGCATGAATTATATAAAGCTATATAGAGAGTCTGAACACATAATTATCATTGTGGGCCATCATTATTCTGCTTGTTACGATGCTGTCTGGATGTTCATTTGGAGCCTGAGGCCAGAGTGCATTAACCTCTTTTCCTCTCAGTGGGATCCAGTCTTCCTCACACAGCGATGAGCGCAGGGTCTCAGAGTGGCTGGTGGCCATCAGGGTGTCACTTTTTAGCAAGGTCAACTTCATGTTTCAGTGTATTTGCATAACAACTCTCAGATTTTAAAAGGGTATAAAGTACGTATTAAGTTTGTGTTTAATGTTGTCTTTGTCTTCAAGGGTGTTTGATATATTAAACTACACCAGAAACAGATGCCATCTTTTGTCACCTGGCAGAAAAAGTCAATTAATTTTTTTATAGTTATCAAATCAAACTTTATTCAGAAAGCACTTTTCGAACTACATAGCTACTTAAGCGCTTTACAGATTAAAATGATACATAAAATGAGAAGATAAAGTATTAAAATAAACGGTAGATAATGAGATTAAGTAGTACTATACTGATAGAGTTTTAAATTATCAAGTGTAAAACAATAAGATATGATTAAATAAAAATACAAAGCAGGTAAACAGTAATTAATGAATAACAGTCAGCTAAAAGCTAAACTAAAATTTCTAATAAAACATGCAGTGTGATTAAACAGATATTAATATATAATAATTATTTAAAAGCTAGACCAAAAGGAGAGTCTTGAGTCTGCTCTTAAAAACATGAACGTTCTCTGCGGCCCTGAGGTCCTCCGGCAGCCTGTTCCAGAGGTGAGGGCCATAATAATGGAAAGACGCCTCACCGTGTCCTGACTTTGGGGATGAAAAGGAAACGGCTGCCAGAGGAGCACAGAGACCATGAGGGTTCATATGGTAAGAGCATTTCTGAAAGATAAGAAGGCCCAAGCCCATTATGACACTTAACAACTATCAAAAGAACCTTAAAATCCCTACAGGGAGACAATGTATTGATTTTAAAACCATGTAATGTCCTCCTGGTCTTCATCAGGACACGTGCTGCTGAATTTTATAAAGCTGTAAACTTGAGATCAGGGCATTACACTAATCGATTCTACTGGTGATAAAAGCGTGCATTACCGTCTTTGATTGGCCGGAGAAAGAATGGGGCAGATAGTAAGTTAGATACCGGTCAGAAGTTGTTTAAATCATTAAAATCTAAATTGCCCTTCTTCAGCAGGGCCCTCACTACCGCCCCTTTAAAGGCGGCAGGAAAAAACATCCATCTGAAGGAGGTAATTTATTCTTGTTAAAATGTAGTCTTTAAAAGATCCATCAAATCTATTTTATCTATAGCTATACTTATTATATTTATAGTTATTATCTATAGCTCTCCTTATCATAGCTCTTGGAGCCAAAATAACAGGAATTTCATTAGATTTAGTTACTATCACTGTATCCAATAGGAGGAACTATAAACAACAACTATGGGTTAAAGTTTTTAGCCACACCTTGTTTTATTACTGATTGCACCAAGAAAAGATTAGCAGTTTACTCAAAAATTCCAAACATAACATGAAGTACTGCTTACTTTAAAAAGCAACAGCAATGTATGGATAAACCTATACGTTTAGAGGAAATTATTAATAAGCACTCCATAACCAAGCCATTGTCTAGAAATACTGTTTAAAGTAACATGTGAGTTCCAGTAAAGTACCGGGTAAGTTTCAGAAAGGTACCCTGTAAATTTAGGTAAAGTAACCTGTTTCTGTCCATGAAGTACTCTGTAATTTCACTAAACTAACTGGTATATTCAAAGAAAAGTCCTGGTAAATTGACCTAAGTTAAACAGGTAAACTATCTCCCCAGAAAGTACCCAGTAAGTTTACTAAAAGTAATGTGTATTTTTGTTCATAACATACCCAGAAAGCGTACTAAAGGCGAACAGGAAAAGCTGCGAGTGAACACGTTGATGACATATGTATCGTAATTATCAAAGGCTGCTTCACACTCCTTTCGTTTCGCTTCTATTTTCCTCTCAGCTTTGTGTTTTTAAGCGGACATGCGCAGAATTGCACACAAAAGATGAGGACTGTGAGGAGTTGTGCTGTTTCGTCTGCCCCCTTTGCAAGAATGGCTTTGTTTTGGGAAATAGCATACGTACACCCACCGCACTGTTTACATCGTATCCGGAAATATCTTCCCCAGACATTCATCAGGATCCTCAAGTACATTTGAAAGCGGCCAAAAGGCAATATTCTAGTAAAAAAGTAGTGTATTTGAAAGGACAAATACAGTTAAAGTTCGGATGGAAATGTTTGCGAATATTCCAGAATGTCTATCTGAAAACGGCTTAAAAGTAAGCTGAAAGTACCTGGTTAGTTTATTAAAAGTACTCGTATTGCTCAAAGAGTGCCCAGCAAGTTACCCTAAAATTAAAGTAACTTGTATATCCCCAGAAAGTACTCAGTAAGTTCACCAAAAGTAAGCTGTATTCTCCATACAGTAGCCGGTAAATTTACTTAAATAACCCATATTTCACCAGGAAGTACCCTGTAAATTCAGGGGAAAAAAACTAGAATTTCCAATTACCCAAAAAGTACCCTCAAAGATTTAAAGAAGATGCACTATAAGTGTTTAGGAAAGTGACCTAAAAAAATTTGGAAGGTAACCTGGCAGTATCCTCAGAAGGAAAACCTTTAAACAGATTGGAATAATGAACTGAAGGATTAAAAATGACTTGCAAAGTATCTTGAGATGACATGTGTTGTGAATTGGTGCTATATAATACTGAATTGAAATGATGTTCAAGAAGACAGACATTAAAGCTCTTAAAAAATATGCCCTGCTGGAGAATAAACAACTCCCCATTTGAAGTATATTCCTTTCAAGTTCAATGCGAGTTAATCATGAGGTGGTCAATATTTTTGGCTTTCAGTCAGCTTTGTAAAGTGTGCAATGATAGAAGCCAAACATTTCCTGGCTTCCCAAAACCTGATTTATTTTAAAATGGCCTTGAAACGTGTTTCTGGGTGGAAAATATCTGAGAACTATTTGTAAAAGAAATCGATAAAGATATATTAGAAGCGACTCTCACGCTCCTCTTCCCACAAAGAAGTTGGTGAGGGTCGATACTGTTATATCAAGAAAAAGAAAAAAAACTCAAGGTCATATTAAGACCCTGAAGATGATTATGGAGAGTTCTTAATTTCTCAAACAAACCAAAAAGTAAGGTAGAATCTAAAGTTGAGGTTTTCCATTAAATCTGCCTCGGATACTTTAGATAGCAGCTCCCTGATGCTTAATTTCACTTTACTCAGCTTGCAGTCCACCTTAAAAAAGTAAATAAAAAAAAATCAAATCAGAAGAAAATAATTTTTTTAAACCAAAATTTTATTGAAACAATTTTATGTGAGCTTTCGTTCATATTGAGTTCCCACCTGCCTTCAGGTATTATGCATCTGATGTGCTTAAATAAAGTTCAGCTCTCCAAGTGTGGGTTTTCCTGACTTTTGCTCATTTTCATTGTTCCTCCCAAGCCATAGTATGCAAAAACATGATAAAATATTTCATTTTAAAAAGGTATCATAAGGTGGAAAGGAAGAAATCCACTGCATTTTCTTTTCTTCTGTTTTCCTTAAAAGAAAAAAAATCTTAAAATATATTTGGAGGATACAATTTTGGGGCATAATTCCAAATATGCTTGAGAAAATATATGCAGTGTATCACTTTAAGAATATAATGCGTAAAACATGGTGGTGGCAGTATCATGATCTTGGGTTAATTTCTTCAGATGGAACAGGAGTTTTTGTTAAGATGGTTGCAATTGGAGTACAACAGAGATTTATTTTAATGGTGATGACCAGCTTATTTAAGCCATTTAGCTTCTTTTTTTTTCTTCCTTTGTGCAGAAGCCAGCATTTGCTCCACATTAATAAGATTAAATTAATCAATGAGTTTGTTTTATTTTCTATTTACTTCAAAATGATCCATCGCAGCATCTGAGATCTCTGATAGATTTCATGCTTTGGGTCTCCTACATCTGAGTGAAAGTCGAGCTGAGCCTGGGGGTGCAGGAGACTCTGAGCTCCTTTCAAATTCAAACCTTTCCTCATCTTTGCGTACCACTTGAACAGCTTCTATTCTCCTGGGTTGTCTCCTCCGACACAGCATCCGTATGTCCTCTAGCTATGTTCTAAAAAAATAGAATAAAAAAATATAAAGCCTTATTTTATTGTTCGGATTGTGCCGGTGCCTGCTCTAACCTGTCGCAGCATCCTTCCACAGTGTCAGGTCTGACACCTTGTGATTACTGAGGGTGAGACGTCCTTTGAGGCCTCGCCGAGGACAAAACATGTTGGGTCGTGACGCCCATTCCCACTCAGAACAGCTCCTGCATGTCCTGTGGACATAACAGGTGAGTTTCTCACTGGTTTACTTCACAAACCGCTCTCTGTGCACACTCGAACAGATGTCTTCCTTTGAGTTTCCAACCAGGAGCAATGACTCCCCACTGGAAGCCCCCCCAGTAAAACCAGTCTCAGCTCACTCACAGCTGGAGGTTTGCAACTATTCAACAACTTGACTCCATGACTGGAGGACCTGTTCTAAACATAACTTCGGTGATGAGAAAAACTATGTTTTTTCCTCAACGCTCCCTGCAGCTGCAGCATTTTGCCGGTAATGAATCATTAAGGCTCTGAATGCTGAGTTTAAACGTCTAAGAAGTGTGAATCACTGCAGTGTTTTTACTGCAGGTGCTGCATTTAAAGCTTTCACAAGAAGAAAAGCCTACACCAGGTTAGGGTAAAAATACACCATCATCTACTGAGAACACCAGTTAAGGTGCAAATAGTTTAAAGAATGGGGACTTTTCTTAGTTTGACTGTAATTACCCAGCAATTAATGCCTCAGTCAGGAGCTTTTCTGGCAGAAATCAAGTATTTTGGAACCAGGTGAACCGCAAATGTTTACAGCATCTCAAATTTGTATTATATTGTGAAAGGACATTCTGACTAAAGGAACATTTAACAATGACATGAAGATATGAATGTGTGGTCATCATATTTGCATTTTAAGGACAACATCTGTCAGTTCTTGGGTTTAAGTACATATTTGGTGCTGTTTTTATCAGGTTATTTATCTGATCTCTAGTTTACAGAACCACATGCTACACATGAATCTATTTCAGTTGAAACTGTTGCTTGCACCCACAAACAGAACCTAGTTGAATGTTTTTTCTGTTTATCTAAACTCAAAATTATTTGCTGAAAATGTGCCAATTCACTTTTTTTTTTCTTAGAGCGAATCAAAAGACAATACATATTGGGAAAGCAAAATACTTATACAAAATGATACCCTTGCTGTTGGGTAGTTGAGTATATTACAAGGCAGCTAATCCAAGAACGGCATTCATTTTCCTTGTTGCTCATTGGCTGTTCCCCCAGAATCGGAGCTATAGAGCACTGTTGATGTTGTTTTTACTGTGCATATTGATGTTAAAGCATATTTGTTGTTTCTACTATTAAAAAGGCAGTCATAGGAGTTTTTAGAAGGCTCTTGAATATGACTGTCGTCCCCAACCTATGAACTTTGGGTCCACTGTACAGCTGTGCCCAAAATGATTCATTTTTTTAAGGCAGTTTTGGTGTTAAAAATACTTTCATTCACATGTCATATTCAATGTATAAATCTCTGCATTCTATTAAAATAATCAAACGCTACTTTAAATTTTTCTTTTTTCAGTTCTCCACTGGTATTACATTGATTTCTCGTTGGCAATGAGTTCCCATTGTTTGAGGTTGGCAGCCCTCCTTGCCATCACTCTAAACTTTAGCTTCCTTTACAGATTCTCTGTCAAATTCAAGTCAACATTCTGGTTAGGCCATTCCAAAATGGTATGACTACTTCTACACTTTTTGTCTGTCTTCAAAGGGCTACCTGATCCCGAAACGCCGTGAAATTGCATAATTTCGTTTTCTCTATCCCAAGTTTAATTTATTCAATTTTTTAGAATGTGTGATGTTTCCATCACAAAAATATTCTGGTGTGCTTTGTTTAGTTTTTGCTTTTATTCTCTGTTTGAGATTAAGCTCTTGTTTTTTTGTTGTTTTTTTTGCAACTTCTCTGTGATGTTGGGTTGCAACGTTTCTAAAGGTTTTCTGTGTGTGAATACTCTTGCCAACTGCAGAATGATTGCAGGCAGCAAAAATTGCTTCTCTTTGGTTAAGGCTGTCATCTTCCCATCTTGGAATTCCAATAATTAACACACACCTATATGCACGAGACTTGCAAACTGCCAAATCTCCTGGTTTTATCAACACTTGAAGATCAGGTAATTTTAGACGATGCTTTATTAGAAGAAGCTTGACATGTTTAAGTTGTGTCCGATGCACACCTCAAACAGCATGAATATGATCGCTCCTAACTAAGGCGCGCTGAGGTTATTTGAGTCCACACACATTCACTATCACTGAGGTCAGCCCGTCCACATACAACAGCTGACTGTCCTTCGTCACTCAGATAGTCCAGATGACTGTACGCACACAGGAATGACTGGATTAACCCCACATAGAGACCAGACAGAGGTCGCAGTGGGAGGTTAGTAGGGGCACAGTCCTGTTCCAGTCTCCAAATTGAAACTATGGCTTCTATTCCTTTCTGCATTTATCTCTGTGACTTTTTGTGTCCCACAGTATCCACTTTTGCCACATAGGCTGACTCACTCTACAAAATATAATCTGCTTTAAATTTCTCTGCATATTTTAATTAGGAATAACAACCTTTTTCCCTGAACCGTTCTTCTTTTCATCTTTTTTTTAAACCACAAAGTGTAGCCTCTCTCTGATTTCCCCATAGATTCAAAAATAATTTATCAAATATTTTTATTTCTATGTTTCATTATCTCTATTAATTTTCCCCCTGAGTGCCCTTTATCTTCCAAATAGTTTAGCTAATTAAAATAAGATGAGCGTTTCCATCCAATGCAGAGAGAAGGATCCAGAAGAGGCATGCTGCGTTGAAATTATATTGATTCAGAACAGGAACTGGATTTGTATTTTATTACTTTACAGATAATCTCATTCATAATAAAAACGCTGCTGGATGTGAAAGTTTAGAACATTTCTTTTTTGAAATATGAACCGAAATCGCTTTCTTTTAGGATTTCATAGTATTTTCATCTGCATAGCTTTAAAACTAACAAATGGTTGTAAAAATGCAACAACTAGATGCAATTAGAGCCTGGACTTTGTTGTTTGGTCAATTTTTAACTAAATCTTTTCTAGTTACAGAGTTAAATGAGAAGCATTTAGATTCAAATCAAGGCTATTCATTTGTAAATAGAGCTACCCAACATGAATCGGGTCTCAAATACAGAGAACTGTCCTTTTCAGGCAACTCAATATTTGGGTCGGAGCTTTTGGTGATGTGTTCATTATTTCTTCATTAGTTGAGCAAGTAAAAGCTCTTCAGATAGCGACCAGAGTGACATTAGCATTTTAAGCTCTTGCTTTTACCACCAGGGTCCTCTCAGTTTGAGCAAAGCAGACCAGAAGTTTAGCTGCATGAACAAATACGCCTAAATGTGTCAGTTTCGTCCCAAAAAAAAAGAAAAGAAAAAAGCACAGCTTTTGAAGTGAGGCAAATCAGCCAAAAAGTTCTCATAAGACGGCATTAATGATTCTGTTCTGTTTAAAATGAAGCAAACCATAAGTTAACCATGACAGCCTAACAATGTCCAGAGCTCAGATCATCTCAGGACATATGTTGTCATTTCCTGGCTAGCATACTGCTGTAGGGCAGCTTTTTAACTACATCTGTGAGCTTCGCTATGGTGATAGACTCACGTGTCTTTGAGTCTTGGGCCCTGTCCAAAGAGGAAAGTTGTTTTTTCTAAAGTTTCAACTACTTGTGCACCGGGTTTACATGGAAACTGTGCTTTAATGGACCCTGAAAAGGTGTGGTATTAGCTCAACTTCTAACCAGATCTAAAGACCCAAAGACATCAAGCATTACTATAATTACAGCGGATTACATGTTCATCTTGTCATTGATTTGTTTTATAATCCAACAAGCCCCATGAAGAAGAGTTGCGACTTTGTTGCCACTCAGTACACAAGACTCCACTCTTTGCTTTGTTGTTTTCGACTCTTTTTTTTTCTTGTGTTTACCGTTAATCTTGTGTGGAGGTTTTTATGCGCATGGTGTAAAAATAGCGTTCTGTGTCACTGTAGCCGTTTTCGGATAGACGTTTTGGAATATTCGAGGACAATTCCATCCCGTCTTTAACCAGAGTTGTCTCATCAAATATACTACTCTTTACCGGAACATTGCCTTTCATCTGCTTTCAGACGGCAAGAAATGTACCGGAGGATCCTGATGAATCCTCTGAGGGGGTGGATAGGATGTAAGCAGTGCGGCGGCCCTACTTGTCATTTCCCCAAACAAAGCAATTTTTGCAAGAGGGCTGATGAAATAGCAGAACCGTTCTGCGGACTTTTAATACAATTTTACATGTTTTATGCATTGCGTTCTGTGTTTCACTGATTGGAGGCAAATGTAAATGTCCTCTGTGTTGTGTCTCCTGCACTTGCCAAATTTATCATGTCTGGTTATAAGAATCTTCTCGTCAAGAAGAAACAACTGCAAAAAAAATCAAAACTACGCATAACTTTGTTCCTCTCAGAAAAAGACACCTGCTCTGATACCTTCAGTGGAAAAAGAAGCACTTGAGCGGGAGCAGCAAAGAAACCGTGTCATATTAATACTTGTATGTTTAAAAATCAAGGAAGGTTTGAACTTTGAGAGTATTTAAACTAGTGACAAATGGTAGAAAATGTTAATGTATGTCTGAGAAAAGTCCAAAAGGTTCGGCGAGGGGTTTTACAGCCTTAAGTTGAAACATATAATATTGTAAAAAATAAAGATTACTATTTTGCATATTTTGCCTGTTGGGTTATTTTTAGAAACTTACCCTGCAATTTTTTTTATTTATTTTTTTTGTTTTAAATTATGTGCATCTTCTTCAGGATTATTTATAACCTCGCAAGTAAATGAGCGACAAAGGAAATGAATACATATCATCAGTGTATGCACTTAGAGCTTGCACTGCACCCACCCCCTGCCCCACACTCCGCCAGCTTTCCGGAACATTACCTGACACTCTGAAAGCAAACACCCAACTCGAAAAGTTTGCTCTTGTGACTAGCTCTTGAGCTGCCAAATTAATGGTAAAAGTTAATCCGGACAAAGTCCGGAAGGATGCTTTCAGACTCAAAAGTGAAACAGAAAAATTTCGGAAAATTAAAGTATTTTCATGGCCTGATTGAAAGGGGCTTGTGTGGATAAAAACTTTTCTGGAAATTTCCCATGTGGATGCCGGGGTTTTTAAAACTTACAGCGTAGTTTAGTAAAAAAACAAAAACTTTCCCGTGTGGATGGGAGTGGTCTGACTTATCATGTCCCCCTTTAGCAAAGACATCTTGACAAGATCCTCAAAGTGGTCCTTCCACCTTCCATCACTACCCGCTTTCCAAGTTCTCAGTCCTTTCCAAAAACCAGACAAAGCCAAAGAATGTTCTTGCGTTTCCTTTCTAAGTCGTCGGTTTTTCAGAATTTCCTGATAACAGTTTAAAATCCCACACTATATATTGGGAGAGCAAACTCAACTACTCCCTGTTTTAGTCGTTCCCTGAGCCAACAGAGCCCTTAAGGCTTTTAGAGTGACTGCTTCTCTCGCTACTGGTGCCTACTAACGGGTCTTGCCGCCTCGACAGCAACCAACGACTGTTAGCTCACAACTCTTTGCATCCACATCTTCCACATCAGCCAGCTCACTTCAATCAGCTGACCACCCTGTCTCACTCTTCACCAGAGAATCCAGTACTAAACTTTTGGTCAAATGTTTGAGAATTAGATAATAAATAATCAACTTTTGACCTTAATTGGTCTGGTATCGAGTATCCTCAAATCACCTTGTGCTTCGACATGGTGTTTGTCCCATACCTAGCACAGAAATCGAGCAATGAGACAAACAGAAGTATGGTTTCCTCCCAATCATTCCCTTCCTAGTCCTTCCATCATTACCCACATGGGCATTGAACTTGCCCGGAAGCACCAGGATACCTCCAGATGCCTACCTTTTCTGTACTGTCTCCAGAGACTCAAAGAAGGCTGGATAATATGGATAACAGACTGAGCCTTTTCAAGGCAACTTTCCCACTAAGGAGAACTCCATTTCCGAAGTGCTCCACTTGGGGTTTGAACGTATCTCCCCCCCAGCTAACCAACCATTCTTCAAAAGCCGGATGATGACTCTGGTAATCATGATACACTCGCCACAAAACTCAACTGCCACCGGGCTTGCAAGTCTCCTTACCACAACGTTCTTCACAAAGAGTGCTGGACCCCAGTAAAAGGGTTGTTCTTGATGCATTATCTGACCTCCTTTTACTCACCAGAGATTTCATCTCATTGGTTTGGATTTAGGAGGGTATCTCAAAACAAGGATCCTGGTGTATTATCATTAAACTGTTGAATCTTTCTTGGTTTAACTCCTCCCTCAAGGCCAATTTGTAATTCAAAACCCCACCAGAAGCAAAACTCTGAGACAATGTAGTCCCCAGAATCATGGTTGTGGCGAAACCCCTCAACCACTATAAAGTTGTGATTCCTTGGAAGGAAATATTGCACTTTGTCTTCATACAGCAGTTCCAAAAAAAATAATTCCTATTTACGTTAGTAATCTGCTTTTATTCGATCAAAGACCCACAAATTCAGATACAATTAAAACATTTCAGATATATTTCAAAGGATCACCTGAGGTTAAAGAAGAAAAAAAAAAGATGAAAATTATTTGATTTATACCGCCTCATCCATCTGTCAAGTTCTTTTCTTGCTCTTGGAAAACTGCTGTGTTAGCATTTGGTGTCAGCATATTTGTGCGTGTGTGTTGCAGTCAGAGTGTGTATGATAGAATGGGATGCTCCCCAGACAATAAGATGCCTATATTTAAAATAACAGCGTGAGACTGAGGAAAAGAACGATGAAGGAGTTTCAAAAGTAGAAGACGTCAGACTGAAGCTTTCTGTCGCAGTGTTTCCGTTCTCTCTCTGAGTTTTCATTTATATAGTTGGATAAATCCAGCATTAAAGAAGTCCATGATTTGTTCCCAATAACAAACCTTATTCCTGCAACTTTTATCCAAAGAGAACTTATAGACTTATGCTTCCATGTTCTTTGAAACTTTATTTAAAACAGGAAAAATTAAATACTTAATGTCTTTGCAGATGCTGTAGTTCAAAGGGAAACTATCCATTCTTGCTGACGACATGTTTCCACTGTTCAACCCTCTGGGGCGGCTGGTATTTCATTCTCCTCTTCAGGATGCCTGCAGGCAGGGAAGTCAATTAGATCCACTTTTTCTATGAAGTCACTCTGCTGTAGGTCGTGCAGACTAAGGTCTAATAATGTCCTGCTGAAATAACCACTCGATCCCTCCACAAGTCTGCAAGGTGTGACCGTAGTCTGTGTCCCCGTTCTAGCATTTAAAACCCAAGCTCGCCTTTTTTCAGTAAAAATTCAAATCATGGACTTGGAGCCTTGTGAAAAGATTGTGACATTCCCACCCTCAAAACATTAATTGAAAGAAAGTGATGTTCACAAATCACTTTATTCGCAATTTTGTTTATTCCTGAAAAATAAAAATGATTAAACTTCACGTAAAGTAGAACAATGAACCTTGATAAACGAAAGATATTGATCTAAGCAAGTTTTCTAGTTAAGTAAAAAGTGTTGCTGTGAAGAAGTGATAAATGGCTTATCTTTGCTTTGTACCTCTCAGGTTGTTTGTTGTTGGCGATGGCCCAACAAAGCCTTCTTTAACGGCTTAAACATAAACGTACACAGAAAAGTAAAGGAATTTCTTTTTCTATATATATTATCCCTGGTCAATTCCTTTTATATCATATTATGTCCACTTTGTCGAATATGCGACACCAAGACCAGCTAGAAGGTCTCAAGCCTAATTTATTCTGACAGACATGGTGAAACCCTTTTTTTTTTTTTTTCAGTTAAATGCAAAGAAGAGTACACATCTATGATTGGTCACCCCAACATCATTTCAGCAGAACAGTGCTCTATAGTCGATGTAATTAATGTTCAAAGCAGCTTTTGAGTACTAGATGCTTCATATTGTAAAACCTGTTTATGGCTATTTTGAAAACCAGGAGAAGCAGAAAAGAGGAAAACAGACATTTTTTGTTTCTTTCTTTCTTTCTGTCGGCCATTGCTCCTTGAGTTGACGTGCGTCTGCAAGCTGAAGTACACAAACTGTTGTCGACCAGAGACATCACAGCAGTGGTAGACAAACCCGCTAGAAAAAGTCTAAACCCCCTGCTGTCCTGAAGGGGAATTTCTTCACAGCAATGGAGACGTAGAAATAAAAATGTCTCTGTGGATAAATGTTCATGTGTGCGCAAACTTGATGAAGGAGCAGTATAAACTAGGCTTTACGCTAAAGTTGACATGTACGCATCATGTGATTGGATAAGCACTCATGGGAACCAGAAAGGTGGTATTTTTGCAAAATATCAAAACTAAAGTCAGAGATTTGCTATCTACCAACAGCTATCGGGGCCCTTTTTCAACCCATTATGGCTGAAGAAAGAGAAGGGAATGATTAGACTTTAGCTATACTTACCACGCCGTTGTTAAGATGGACCTTTCAAGAAATACGACCGGACAGACACTGCATTCGTGCAGATACTCAAATGTCGATGTGGGTACATGGATGACTGTGGTGTGGCAGATTAGTCATGAAGCGCTGCCTCGAAGAGAAACGCAAAGGTCAAGGTCATTCAACAGTTGTTATTTTTTACTACATTCTGTACTTCGATTACCTGCAGTCACAACCTGTTAATGAATGATGCATGGATGATGCATTAGCTGATCAACAGACATTGCATTACATTAGAATACAGCACTGCCTGACGTCTCATTAAGGTCCATTAGAGTTTACATGTGAATTAAATTAGGAATGAATAAATTAAGTATGAATTTATCAATAAAGATCTCTAAGTTATCCAAAATATCAAAAGCTCACACAATTTTACTTTGATTTTTAAAAAAAGATGCTTTTTGGTCTGTTACCCAGTAAATAACAGGAGCTCACTGAACTGCTAACTGAGGGTATCAAGTGTATTCAGGCCAACTAACTAAGAAATGCATACTAAAAGTAAACTGTGTAGCCTATTATGATCCTCAGTCTAAAGAGAACTCTGATGCAGGTCATTACAGCATACATGTCTGCTTAGGACCGACTAGGTGTTCGTTTTAGCCAAAAGGAATAACAAAGTTGTCCAAAACCAAGATGTATAGAAAGTTAGGATTAATCTATTACAACACAATCAAAAAGTACAAACTATCCTTTTAAGCTTATATAGTAAACAAACAGATTAATACAGTTTATGGCTTTTTTTTCTGGGATGTTTGATAAATTTAGCTTTGCCCATAAAGGGAAGGAAAGTTTGAATTTAGCTCGTACTTTCTATAGATGCTCATTTTCTTTCTCAGACTCTTCTCCCTGCTTTTGGCTCAGACTGTGAGAGAGCCTCAGTCCTCCGATCTGTTAGACGTTTATTTGCTGAGGTCACAAGGGTGAGGGAGTTTTATTTTAGCATTTTCTCCAACACCAAACCAAGATACCCTTACTGTCTTTGTAGCACAGTCCACTACATACTTCCTCTTACCACACATCCTTACTTTTATTAAGGATTTCTGTGTACTTATTTAACTGTAAACAGTTTCAACTTCCTGGAGCTTTTCACAAATTAAATTGTTGCTGTCAAAATTCACAGCTACTGCTGCTAACTTGTTTTTTAGACCAGTGTTTCCCAACACTCGTCCTCAAGGCGCAGTGCCCAGACGTTTTTTCTTTTGAGGTTTTTTTCTGCTTTAACACACCTGATTCTGATGACTGCCCTTCAGAAAAAGCCTGTTAATTGGCCATCAATAGAAATCAGGTGTGCTAAAGTAGAAAAAAAAAAAATATGTAGGGCAGTGTGCCTTGAGGACCAGGGTTGGGAAACACTGTTTTAGACCCTCCACCAGCCAAACTGTACAAAAAATGTTGCTCTAATTTTTACTAGCATATGCAGGAAATTAGATATTTAAATAAAAGGGATATATGCCACACACTCTTAAGTTGTACTTGATAGAACTAAGGTGTTGGTTCAGGTTTCAGTCAAGTTTAGATTAAGGATAGTTGTTAATACCTATTTGAATATTTAAACGGATACAGTCTTACTGAAGAAAATGTACCAAATTCAAGGGAAAATAGATATAACAATAACAACATGCCATATATTCAAATGGATAGATTTGGATTCGAAATTAAGAACTTCACATGTGTGGTTTTCAAGTTCGTTCTGCTATAAATTTGAATTGATTTAATTGATTAATTTTAAATTAATCATTTTTTTTACAATGCAATTTATTCATACAGTCAGATTCAGTTCCAGCTAACAGAAAACTCTTTTCTTCTTTAATAGCATGGAGTCAGTGACTTTACAGCCATCATCCTGAGAAAGCATGTGGAAAGGAGCCCCTTTCTTTTAATAGCATGGCACCCCCAATAGGACCAGGCTCAGCAGGAGTGGCTTGTCCAGTTTGAGGTTGACCAAACACAGAGTCCCGAGCTTGGAGTACTTTCTATTAAAATAACAAATACAACAACAAAGGACGCAGAGTTAATGACAGCAATTGTTTGTCAGTTAAAGACAGAAGCACTATGCTAGATATACTTTCTATGAAAACAAAAATAAAATAAAAGCACTGAGCCTGCAGTCCTTTCTATGGAAATCACAAAAACAACAGGATAATACACAGATTTAGTGGCAGCAGTAGCTTTGCTAATGGTTCAGCCCAGAAAAGATCCAGAATTAAACAAAGACAGTAAGCAAGTGGTACTTTCCATGGGTAGAAAAACAAAAAAAGAGAGAATGCAGAGAGAGTTGTCGGCAGCATTAGCTTTATCAGTGGTTCTGCTCAGAAAAGATGCTAAACACAAGGAGCAAGGCAGAGATACTTTCTATGGAAAGACAAAAAGCAGCTGGAAAGTATACAGAAATTTGTAGCAGCAATAACTTTGCTCATGATTCTGTCCATAAAAGAAAAAAACACTGCACAGGAAGTACTTTTTTTATGGGATGAACAAAGCAGGGGGAGAAAATGCACAGAGTTGGTGACAGAAATAACCTTGCTAATGGCTAAATAACTAAAAGAGGCACAGCTACAAACAAAACTGGGCTAGGAGTAGGGCTGGGCGATAAAACGATAAAAATATGTGTTGCGGAATAACTTTTTCTCGATAGAAATGTGAAACTATTGCGATAGAGCTAATCTCTTTCGCTCCCTCTTTTTTTTCTTTTAAATAGACATAAGAATAGCCAATCCAAATTAAGTAGCACAGTCTGTAATCAATCACAAAGCAGCTTTAAAAGCTGAAGCAGTTGATAGACTTGTCTTCCTGGCCTGCAACCTGTAGACTTTTTCTGACTTAAAACATTGCTAGGTCTCATTTTTATTTGTTTTCATAGTTAAATGCTTTCATTTTTATTCTGTTATTTATTTGATTTATCTATTATTTTTATTTTATTCTATTTTTTTATTTCAAAACAAACTTTAAAAAAATATATAAGGCGAGATTATGAGAATTTGCTTTTATTTTGACTGTGGCTTAGTGGTAGAGTAGTTGGCTTGCAATCAGAGGGTAGTAGGTTTGATTCCAGCTTCCTCCAGTCACATGTCGATGTGCCCCTGGGCAAGGCACTTAACCCCCAAAATTCAACATCGTCCTACCGAGCCATGTTAGCTATTGGTGTATGAATGTGAGTGAGTGTGAATGGGTGAATGTGGCTTCAATGTAAAGTGCTTTGAGTGGTCAGTATGACAGAAAAGCGCTATGTAAGTTCATTCCATTTACCATTTCTTAGCTTATTTATTTGATATTGACAAAAGTTTGTCAATTTCAACTTTATACCTGTTCTCCTCTAAAACTTAAATCAAAATGTGTTTAAATGGAACTGACCAAGCAATTTAGTAGACTGTTCTGTTTGTTCTCTTTTGAAACTTGAAAGCTTTAGCCTCGACTTTTTGTTTAGTTTGTGATACATCACTTTTTTTAGTCATGGAAATGGATGTATCATGTTCCTTTAGTACATCTTTCATGTTAAAATAAATAAGAAAATGCATATTTAAATCAAAACAAGCTGCTGCTGATTTCACATCTTACTTATGACGACCAGCACATTTACAAATATGGTGATTTGATTTATATCATGACACATATCGATATTGCCTAAAATGAGAAAAAAAATATTGTGAAAGGAAAAAATCCTATATTGCCCAGCTCTAGGTAGGAGTACTTTATATGAAGAGAAAAACAAATTAGGTACATAGAGTTAATAGGAGCAATAGCTCTGTCAGTGGCTCTGTCCAGAAAAGCCCTAAAGTTAAACAAAATGAATGAGCCAGGGGTCCTTTCTACCATGAAGACAAACGCATTATTGGGTCTGTCCAGGAACACACAAAATCACCAAACTACAATCACTTTTCTACATAAGTACGTACATCTTTATAGTAAGATGTGGATTAGAACATCCACAATATTGTCCATCTGAAGGCTCAGTAAAAATGTAGAATATAATCTTTAGTGAAATAATTCATAACTTTATTTTTTCGTTCTATTGTTCAAGATGTAAAAACATGGCTACAAGTATAAGACATGGTAGAGCAGGCATCTTGGTTTGAGAAAATGTTATGTATTTGTGGCAATACCTTGAGTCAGTAAAGACAATCTCCCTTGGTCTAATCCCTCAACATTTGGCCAGAATGGTATATATCACAAGCTGCAATAAGCTTTCTAATAGGATATTACTGGATTATGAAACAATGATTATAGGAAGATGCTAAAGATAATTAAAAAAAACTTAAATTCAAAATA
Organism: Apricaphanius iberus; assembly: GCA_028564705.1. Classification (NCBI taxonomy): domain Eukaryota; kingdom Metazoa; phylum Chordata; class Actinopteri; order Cyprinodontiformes; family Aphaniidae; genus Apricaphanius; species Apricaphanius iberus. The sequence goes on from JAPXFQ010002352.1 coordinate 790,784, forward strand.
ATATATTAACCGAGTGATAGCCAAGATAGTTTTGCATGCGGGAGAACACAATTTCTTGATCTACGATAAAAAAAATTCCTAATATCAATAGTTTTATCATGTTTTCTGACTCTTAACAGAGATCATAAACAAAGTACAATGGTAAACCTCACTCTGAAACTGACATGACTGTAGGCACTTCCATATTTTTTCATTTTTTCCCCAAATAATCATGTTTTCATTAACCCCAGGGAAATCTTCCCCCTCACACTCACTCCTTGACGATGATAAACACGTTCGGAGTGATTTTTCCATCTGCCTTTGATTCCCTCTGCCATCTGCTGTCGCCAACAACTCCTCAAGCTACAGCTCTTTTTAGAAGAATAGTGCATTGGTTCTTATCTCTGTAGAAATCTCTTAAACTCCCTTAATTTAAGGTTTTAAATTTACCATAATTGGAAGTGAGATTCCAAATGAATCCATTTCTGACCTTGCCGTTATAATTTTTTTTGCAATAAAATGAAGTCTTGTTAGAGTAAAGTCCACTACTATCTGCTTATTGTATGAATCTAGCTGTGTTTAGCTGTCTGTGTCTGTCAATCATCCTAGCAGGAGCATTGAGGACTTTTAGGGTTCCTGAAGGATGCAACTGTTTTTAATGTGATGTGTTTTTTGTTTCCCTCAGCTGGGAAAGCTGACTCTGAAGATTTGATTGACATGACTTCCTTACATTTCAAATCAGTGTTTTTACCACGACAAAAAAGATGTCTATTAATTTTTGATGGGTGAATAAAAAAAAGTTGGCCTCTTTTTTTAAAGTATTTGAAAAGATGTTTGGAGTCTCGATTGAAATGAAAAATCAGATCTAGAATGGCTTATATTTTCCAATCAATTCTCAAGTCCAAGGTTTTGCTACCAAAAAACTGTAGTTTTTTTTTCTATAGAGTCCAAATCAGCCTCAAAAGGAACCTCAGATTTGTAAAAGAGTAATATTGAAGGTAATTTCTGTTTATTCAGTGTAGAATTGTCGCCATCTACAGGCCATAATATAAAACAGCACTTATCTAAAGCGATTTTTTTTTTACTGTATGAAGTAATCAAGAACATTTTGGCAAAGCAAAAAAAAACATTCATAACCATTATTTTGCCTTTAAAAGCCCCTTTAATTATATTATTTTAGAGTATTGTAGCAGGTAACATTTGTCCAGTAACATCAAGAATGGTTTAAAAATTAAAAGAAAAAATATGTTTTTTTATTAGTTTTAGGCTTCTTAAAATCTGCTGTATAAATGTGACATCATCAGGACACTTGGATCTTTCAGAGAAAGTTTAATGGGAAAGTGGATGACATTTCTGGAAGCCAAGTTAAAGCTATTTGCAGACATTATCATCAAGTCGGGTTTATACCAAGGTGATGCTCTGTCCTATGTAGACCTATGTCAGATAATTGCATAGAGGGGATATGGACCCACCATAAATCACCTTCTCTTCACCTGGATCAAGAATAAGCAAAGCATTGATTTACTGATCCATCTAACCAGGATATGCACCAAGGTGATTGTTACTGATGGGGCTGTAACCATAGTAGACAAAATTGCAGATGATGAAGGCTGATTTAAATATCTTGGGATCCCACAGATAATCAGCAACCCTGACAAGGTTATGGGTAAGGTAGCAAGAGCCAAGACTAATTCAGGTCCTGAGAACCCAGCTGTAAGAACATAGCCCAAGCCATCAATACCTTAGCACTACCACTCATCAGATACTGAACCATAGAACCCCCATCCAGGATGAAACTGCAAAGATCCTGGAAAGCATCACAGAGATGGTCCCCAATGATGATGTAGTAAAATAATGAAAATCAGTGTGCAATAGAAGGACCAACAATCAGGAAAAGACAGGCCCCTGTATGGCATGTACCCATGTACTCCATTATTCGGCATGTAAGGATGAGAGAAGCTGTCACTCTTTGTTTTCCTGGAGCAACAGTAAAAGATATTTCTGAACAGATCCTGGACTCCATTCAACGTCACGCAACTGTGAGTAAAGTTATATTCATGCTGGAACCAATGACATTTGTAAACAGCAGTCTGAACTCCTAAAGCGGGTTTTATTCATCTGTTTAATCTTTTAAAGCACAAACACCGATTTGTTTTTATCTCTGGCCCCACTCCCACCATGGGCAGAGGAATAGGTCGTTTCAGCAGACTCTTTTCTCTTAACACCTGGCTTTCCTCTAACATTGCTTTTATAGATTATTGGTCCTATAGATAGGACCAATAATCACAAACTGAAAAAATGCAACCCAAATAATCTTAAACAGTTACTAAAATTTGCACCTCCCGTAAATCAGTCACTTCATTCCCAACCACTATTAATATGGCACTTTTAAATGTTCGCTCTCTGCTTAATAAAACTTTTATAATAAATGATGTGATTTTAGATAATAATCTTCAGTGTTTATTTCTAACAGAAACATGGCTGAGTGCAGATACCCCTGCTGTTCTTACAGAGGCCTCCCCACCTAATTTTAACTTTTCTTATTCAACGAGGAGTAGCCGGACGGGAGGCGGAACTGCTTTTATAAGTTCGTCAACTCTTTCCACCAAACCTGTTTTAGTTGATAATTTTACCACTTTTGAAGACACTGCCTCTGTTTTTAGCACTCCTCAGATTTTATGTGTCACAGTTTATAGGCCACCGAAAAGGAGTGCACTTTTTATTCAAGAAGCAGCTCGTGTCCTGACGAAGACCAGGAGGTGGGAGCACATTACACCGGTCTTAAAATCACTGTGTAGTCGCCCCGTATGTTTTAGGATCGATTTTAAGGTTCTTTTAATGGTTTTTAAGTGTCTTAATGGTCTTGGACCTTCTTGTCTTTCTGAAATTCTTTTACCATATGAACCATCGCAATCTGTATGCCCCTGTGGCAGTTGTCTCCTTGTCATCCCGAAAGTCAGGACACACACTCATGGGGAGGCTTCTTTTCATTATTATGCCCCTCACCTCTGGAACAGGCTGCCAGAGGACCTCAGGGCTGCAGAGAATGTTCATGTTTTTAAGCGCAGACTCAAGACTCACCTTTTTAACACAGCTTTTAACTGATTATTATTTATCTGTTTAAACGCTCCACTTGTTTTACCTTATCTAATTTTTAGTTTAGCTGTTAACTGATTATTGTGGGGTCATTTTATAATTTTTATTATATTATTATATATTATTATATATTTATCTGTAAAGCACTTTGAGAAGCTGCGGCTTGAAAAGCGCTTTATTAATAAAGTTTGATTTTATTTGATTTGAGTGGTTGGAGACAAGGCTGATATCGAAAAGTCATATCAATACATGAAGCAGGCTGGACTGAATTATGATGCAGAGGCATTAATTATACATGAACAGGAAATCAGTACAGGATGCCAGGAAGTTGAAAACTGTCCAAACGGTGGCTGCAAGATGGGTGCAAGATACAGATAAAATGTACATGGAACACCATAATCAGGTGGTAGGAACGGTGTAGAGGAATCTGTGCTGTTTATGAGCTAGAAATGCCCCAGTCAAAGAGGAAGATGACAACTAAAGTGATAGAGACCAATTGGGCTAAGATCCTGTTGGCAGCCAGACATACAATCTGGTGGTGGACAAAACAGAAAAGAGTCCAGTAGAGATAGACGTAAAAAATTCTGCAGCAACATTGAGAAGAAGGAATACGAGAAGCTTGAGAAATATTAAGGGTTCAAAGACAAAGTAGAGATGTTGTGTACCATCAAGGCCTCAGTGGTGCCGGTACCAGTACCAGATTCTAGGAGCAACCTCTTCGATCCTTCTCTGGAAGAATCCTTGGAGTAGTTAGGATACAATGCAGAACCCTCAAGCTCCCAGACTTCTGGTAAAAGAACAAGGCTTGAAGTAGAAACATGTGAGTGGATAGGACCAGTAGAAAGTTTTTATTATTATTACTATTTTTTTTTCAAAATAACTTGGGCAGAAATTTTAATCACATCTACATTATATGTGTGGGTTTTGAAACTTTTGTAGGCCTTTATTTTTACGTATCTCAGATTATTATTTAAATCCATCCATATCCCATTCCTCCATTATCTATTCCACTTATACTTGAAGAGTCGCAGAGGGGTTTATCTCCAGTCGTCATCGTACGAGAGGCGGGAACACCCTCGACTTGTCACCAGTCCATTGCAGGGCAATACAGAAACACATGGGACAACAATCATGAACACACACTCATACCTAAATGCAATTTAGAGAAACCAATTTAATCTAACAGTCATATTTTTGGACTTTGGGAGGAAGCTGGAGTACTAGTTGGATTCGAACCCAGGAACTTCTTGCTGGGTCAATATCAAAATAATCGCAAATGAATTTTTAACATATTAGTGCTTTAGTTTAAACTTAAACAAAACTGCATATTTAAGTGTTTTTAAATCTGGTTCCATAATCAGTTAAAGTTTATTTGTATTTTTCATACATAGATTGTACAGCAAAGTGCTTTACAGATGAAAAAAACCCCACATAAACCACATTTCCATCCCTCACCTACATATTAAAAAGCATGATCCCATTTATTCCTCCCTCTCCCCAACCCAACCCCATGAACACATACACACTCAAGAGCAACACTGAAAACAGACAATAAAATGGACAATAGGCAGAGTGCAGTTGAGCTAGGTTAGAAACACCATCAAAGGACCTAACTTGGAAGATTAAAATAAGAGGTTTAAATATAAAATATATAGTTGATAGATATAACAAGACTAAGTAGCAAAACACTAATAAAAATAAGCAATTAAACATGCAGAGCACTGAAACAGCCTATAATAAATACTAATCAGTTGAAAACGAGCTAAAAAGATGAGTTTTGAGCCTACTCTTAAAAATATGAATGTTCTGTGGGACCTTGAGGTCCTCCAGTTGCCCGTTCCAGCGGTGAGGGCCATGATAAAGGAAAGACGCCTCGCTTTGAGTGCGTGTCCTGACTTTAGGGATGAAAATAAGACAGCTGCCGGAGGAGCGCAGAGAACACAAAGGTTCATATGGTATAAAACAGTTCTGAAAGATAAAAAGGACCAAGACCATTAAGATATAAATGATTAAAAGAACATTAAAACTTTATGAAATCATTGTCTGTCTCTTCTACACTGTATGTCATTATACAGTGCTGCAAAACAATATTTAGTCAGCCACCAATTGTGGAAATTCTCCCATTTAAAAGATGAGAGAGGTCTGTTATTGTCATCATAGCTACACGTCAACTGTAAGAGACAGAACGTTAAAAACAAAATTAGAAAATCACATTGTATGGTTTTCTAAGAATTTATTTGTATAATGGTGCAGAAAACAAGTATTTAGACACAACCAAGCAAGAATTCTGGCCCACATAGAACTGTTACTTCTTTATGAAGCTCTTCTATCTTCTACTAGTTACTTATATTAATGGCTCCTGATTGAACTCATCTGTATGAAAGAGACATGGTCACCAACATAGAACTCTTAAGGATAAATGCCATGTTTGGAGGGGGAAGATTGCTGGGTCGCATCTCAATGACACCATTCCCACTGTGAAGCATAGGGGTGAACCTTTTTTTGTTGTTGGCTGCTTTTCTGTAAAGGGGACAGGACAAGTGATCCATATGAAGGAAATGATGAATGGAGCCATGTATCATGAAATTTTGGACAAAAACCTCCTTCCATCAGCAAGAGCATTTGAGATGAAACATGATTGGATCTTCCAGCATGACAATGATCCCAAACAAAACACTCTGGCAACGAAGGAGTGGCTACGTAAAGAGCATTTCATGTATGTGGAGTAGCCTAGACACTCTCCAGACCTCAATTCAACAGAGACAGGGAGTGAAAGTCTATGTTTCCCAGTGACAGCCCCAAAACATCCCAGTTCTAGAGAAGATTTTTCATCGAAGAATGTGGGAAAATGACAGCTACAGCGTGTGTCAAATCAGAGATGATTACATGAAGACCTACAGGAAGTGTTTGATCTCTGTCATTACAACCAAGGTTACTTTGTAATGGTAAAATTAACTTTTGTTATTGGCCTAGTATTTATTTTCTGCATTGTTCTACAAAATAAAAATGTCTTTAAAAATCATACAAGGGGATTTTCTGGATTTTTCTTTTACGTTCTTTCTCTCAAAGTTGAGGTATACTATATATGACGGAAATTACAGGAGTCGCTCATCTTTTTAAGTGGAAGAACTTGCACAGTATGTGGCAAACTAAATATGTTTTTGCCGCACTGTATGTCCTATATGTCCTTAGGAACAACTGTCTGTTTGTGTGAAGCTTAGATACTTTGAAATAATGTAAGGAGGAGTCAATTTAAGATATTGCTAACTCAAAACCACCAGAATTCCTTGAAAGAAGAACAATAAATAGATAATGACACAAACTATCCCCATCATCTCTACATATGTAGCTTACAGATAGACCTAGGTTAGCGAATAGCCTGAAAATAACCCAAACTGTGAGATCTATAGGAGTTTTTTAAATCTGAGTTTGGACCACTGCTGTTTAAAGTTAAACGTCACATGAGAAAATCTTAGCTTCACCTATTTATCTAATTCACACAATAAAAACATGGATATTTCTGATGTTGAAACCCCCCCAAATTTCCAGAAAAACCTTATCTGAACTGCAACGTCATTGTCCTGTGATCTTGTTCGAACCCCCCCAGTTCAGTTTCAACTAAATTGCTGCTTCCAGCTAATGAAAAGTGCAAAATCATGATGTGTATGCAGAAACTAGGCATTTTGTACCACGGCATTAATGGGTATCAATGTGGTCATAGTAGGTACAGACACACACACAAAAAGACACCCTTCAACATTACAAAGGTATAGCTGCAGCAGAAATATTGGCATGCAATGGGAACAAAAGTCAAATGCATAAATGCAAAGTTGCACATGTATGTGGGAATCATGCACAAAAAACATGCATGCATTGTACCAGATCGGTGACCAGTCAGATAGTGTTCCCGTTCTGATGACTCACCTATTTTGCAAGTTTATGAGTAACTGTGTTTCTCATAGACGAGTGTGCACAGTACACGTCTATGGCTGTCTATTAGTGAAGAGGACGAAATGTGGGATTGCCTTACATGGAAACTGTCCAACTTGTACATTATAAGGGCACAAGGGACTATTTATGATGCCATGTTCTCAAGGAAATCAAGTGAAACGCACACTACATGATGCGGAAAGTTTGTTAGAAGCAGGACAACAAAGGTGAGAGGATGATAGGAAAAATGCCTGTGTGGTGTGAATCCAAGGTCCAAGGTTGTACATGAGGACTTAAACATATAAAACAGCTCAGTTTATATGATTTTAATATAATCCCTAGTAATGGATTATACATCTTTAAAAATATTATTCCAGATAATTATAATGAAAGTATTATTTCTGATTCTGACATACATTTAGGTCGTTTTCTTTATGTTTGCGATTAAACCACGCAGAAAAGTAAAGAACCTAGGGGACTAACAAATGTTTTTTGTAATAAAAGGCCTGACCATGCTAATTTACAAAAAGCATTTTTTTGTCAAAGAAATTAAAATGAAGTATTTTTGATTGTTATTGCGAACAGGATGAAAGAAGGTAAAGCACTAACAAGCAGATGCAAAGCTGCTAAGTGTAAAATTCTTATCAAAGCCGTACAGCCACTGTTGTAGGTAGATCCCGAGGAACAGGGTTGGACACAACTGGCCTAGAAACTCAGGTTAGTCGATATGTATCATTTTAACACTAGGGGGCGCATTAGCGCCCGTAGGAAAGCAGGCTGCGCAGGTGTGATGCCTGAAGATGTCTGAGATGTTGAGTTGTATAATACACGGATTTACATGTGATGAGGAAACAGCAGTGCTGGTATCTTTTAAGCTGACGGTCATGAGGGGATTTCCGTTTGTGTGTTCACTATTCTGACCACAGAAAAAAGTGCAGCCTTTATCAGGACCTGTAGCATAGTATAGCCCCCCCTCCCAACTCCTCCTCGCCGCCTACTCAGGTGACGAGGCTGCCGTGGGTGGAGCTTCTTCTTATTATTTTTATTACCTGAGGAACCCAGTAGTTCCCAGCACAGAAGGGTTCCCACCAGTCCACCTGTAATCTTTGTTACAAACACACTGTTGGAGGCAGCTCAACCAAAGGTAAGTCTCATATTAGTTTTTATTTAATGTGCTTTTGGCTGTTTCCTAAATCCAAAAAATTAAAGCACATCTTGAAATTTTGTCTTTCTGTAAGTTACCCTTTGGGTCTGCTTGAAGTGATGCAATATTAAATGAAATAAATTATTACTTAATTCTAGTGATATGCTTATATATTATCTGATAACAAAATAGCAAATTTTAGGCAGAACCATACGTTGATAGATGTTAAATAACGCACCTCAAATGTAAGAAACCAACCAGGAGACATTTTATTTGATTATCAGATGCAGGAGTGTGTATTGTCATAAAAACATTTTTAAAAGTCACCCCTTGAACACAGAATGTACTAATGCAGCTGAAAATATATCAGTTATATAAAAAAAGAAGAGACTGAGTCCTCACAAGCGCTTTTTAATTCAAAGTGCATAGCCAGAGCATGGAGAGAAAAGATCTCATACCCACCTGCATTTCCCTACCCTACCCTTCTAACTAACACCTTATATAACATTTAGCAATCATAATTTTATATTTCCAGCTCCTCTTCTTCAATCTTCTTGTTCAGGTCCTGAGGAACCAGTCCATGCCAGTCTGATAGTAAAGCATGAAGAAGTCCCTCAAGGCTAGAGCGTCAAGTAGATATCTCCCTGCTCTGATGTCTGTCACTCCGGTGATCTGACACATCTTTATCTGGAATACAACGCTGGAACAATGTCTTGTTTTCTTTAACTTGACCTCCTGCTCTAGATGCATTCACTAAGAAGGATAATATGTAAGCCTAATTAAATTTGGAATATTCCTACACACTACAATAGGATTTAATTACTTTCAGTTTGGCAAAACTCATTAGAATAAAAACCCTTACTGGTTTAAGTTGCTAAAAAGCTGTGTAGGGAAATCTATAAATTCTAACAATATTCATTCTATTTTTATGTTTGATATTTTAATTTTGATATTTTTCGTAAGAGCAAACAATAAAATTAAATATCCACTTGTTTTTCCTGTTGGAAAAAAAACAACTTGCCATAGCACTGCAGGGCAGCTAGCTAAGACAGGAAATTAGAAAAGTAACAACATCCCCCATCTTTTTGGAAGTGTGATTCAGTTCTTTTTATTTTTAGATATAAATTTTTTGAATTCCCTTTTGTGGTCGCCGACAGACATAGTAACATCAAGAAACCGAAAAGGTAAACCTAATTATCCACCTATTGCATACATAAAAGCAAATAATAGCAGTTACAATCAACTACTTATGTTATGGTCAACAGGCAGGGTACACCATGGACAGGTCGTCAGTAAGCACAGCCAATTTAGGAATATTTATTGTTGCTGTTAACAACCTAAATTCCTGTGAAAGCGCTTAGGTGTTACGGCAAGTAGCGCCCGCTCTGGCAAATTTCCGTAGAGAAACCTATTCCTGGAAAAATTACTCAAACTCTCTTGTTTTCATTCAAGTGCAAACCTGCTCCATTAACCTGATTTTCTACAAATCATCTCTTAAAACACGCACGTCCAACCCCACAGCATTTCCTGTTAAAGGATACCATTAACAAACCTGAGATAAGCCCTATGAAAACCTGTCAAACATATAGATGATATGCTGAAGATGAATCAAACACTCACAGACCAATCTCCTAGAAGAATAATGGTCACTAATGGTCAATGCATGATTTACTTATATTTTTTTGTCTGAACTCACAGTGAAACATCATTTCCTATCTTGAAGTCACTATCAACTGTTTTCTGTCAAATTTGACCTTCCAAAGCTGCAGACCTACAATAAATGAAGAAAATGACTTTTTGAGAACATTTAAATGTAAGAACGGTTGATTGATTTTGAGATAAGAAGCAAAATTCTAACTGAAGCAATTCTATTAGCTACATATGTGTATTAAGATACGAAAATGTCAGTAAATAACAGTAGCTCATTCATGTTTGGATTTACTCCTATTAAAGTAGATTTATCTTTGCTTAAGAGAGTAACTAAACCCCAAAACCACTTTTTTTGCTAATAATTTGTATAAATGGCAATTTACCAATGCAATCTTTCAGTTCCAGTGCTTTTTTGTTTACATTTTTCTGTAAACTTGTTAAATTCTACATTCTTTGGTCTAAAAACGTCTTAGTGCTGCCGCTCATGGTCAATTTGTAGCTACTGCATTTTAATTTTGTGGTTGGCTGAGAGCGGAACATCTTTTCCATTGTCCAGCCTACATCACAGGTATGGTCTCACAGATACGCCCTCCCTCTCTCAGACACACTTGCCCCGTCCCGTGAGGAGTTGAAATTGTTTATCTTGTGTGCTAAGTGCACACCGAAGCATGCTGACAGAAACAGAGAAAGCTGAACTCCATGTATCGCACTTTGGAGGGCCACAATGTCGAAGTGGTTTAAAGCCATAAGTTATAACCTATATGTTTTTAATACATCGTGAATAAGGAAACAAAAGCTGCCACCATGATACCCTCTGAAGCTAATTAGCATCGGTACTAGCGCTAGTCTCTCTGTGCTTGTTTGCTACAATACAGCTGACTGGAAGGCAGCGCTGACTCAACACCCTGAGCAAATGGCCCGAACTGATACAGCGTTTGGGCTCCATAAAGCCTCAGTTTAACTCTGGTGGATGGCGGAGAACAGACCTAGTTTCTCCTTTTACCGTACAGAGGGCTTTATGGAGCTCGGCAGCCCCACGCCATATCAGTGCGAGTTGGCTTAGCCATGCGAGCTTGCGACACCCCCCCAACTCTTCCCGCCTTCCCGCTCACACTCCAACACTATGCCATCCCCCCTCCGTGCTTCTTGGCCCTGCCCACTTTGGTAGAATTTTCCAAATGTTGCCTGGGGGCGGTATAATGATTTTTCGTGGGGTTCAGTTATGCTTTAAAGACTACCGAGTTTACTTCCTTCCATGTAAATCAGATGCTAAAATTCTGATGTAATGTTATTTGACAAGCCACAATTTTTATTATTTTCAGTTGACTTGTTTTCCTAAGGCCATATGGATCTTTCTTCAAGAGCTCTGTCAAAAAGTAGAGTGACAACCGTAATGTTTTATGCTTTGCTATCAAAGAGCTAAACTCTTGTGTAATCAACAACTGGTGGTCGCTCTTTGGGCTCTTTGCTGCTTTTTTTGATGCCCGGCCATTGTTTATGTACAAATATTTGTTTGAAGAATCACTTGTTGTGAATGTGTGCATGAATGGGCGTATGATTGAAGCACTTTGGGGTCCGTAGGGACTACATAAAGCGCTATACAAGTAGAGGACATTTACCTTTTACTTAAAACTCTGATCTTTGGCTTTTTATGAAATATGCCAATGATAGCAAAGAAATAGCAGAAATACATTTTAGCTCCAACAAGGTGTTTCCCAAAGACGAAAACCTATTGGTAACTTACTGTCTCTTCTTTTCTTAGGCATTAATCCTCCCCTAATGTGTTTTTCCTTACTGCTCACAATATTATCCCCCTGGTAGTAAGATTGCACATAAAATGAGAGAGAGACCAGCCAAATTCAAAGTAAAATCTATTGAGCAATTGATTTAGACCACTATACAGAATTAAAAGGAGGGGTTTGGTGTAATGCTTGGATCTACGCAATGCCACTAAATGATATTCAGTTACTATTTGTTTTTATTTCAGGATGTGAATTGCCTCCTGAGGTTTCATTTGGTAAAACCCATCGCCAGCCTTTCTGTGTGCTAAAGCTGCATTGTTTTTCAAAGCGGATATTAGCTTCCAAGGATCAGAAGTTATTTACACAATCAGATCCGTAGATGTAATTCAAGTTCTATTTGTGACTGATAACTCCAAGGTTACATAATTCGAACAATCTCAGAAGTTTTCAACCATGGCCACCAATGCCACCATGGAAGCAGCAGACATTGTAGTTGTAGTAATCTACTTCATCCTGGTGCTTGGAATTGGCTTCCTGGCGATGCGAAAAGCCAATCGAGGCACAGTGAGTGGGTACTTCCTTGCTGGTCGCTCTATGAACTGGGCTACTGTGGGAGCTTCCCTCTTTGTCAGCAACATAGGAAGTGAGCACTTCATCGGACTCGCTGGATCGGGCGCTGCTAGCGGGTTCAGTGTGGCTGCGTGGGAACTCAACGCTCTCCTTCTGCTTCAGTTATTGGGCTGGGTGTTCATCCCTGTCTACATTCAGTGTGGAGTCTACACCATGCCGGAGTACCTGTCCAAACGATACGGAGGAAGGCGCCTGAAGGTGTATTTTGCTGCTTTATCTCTTGTGCTTTACATCTTCACCAAGCTGTCCGTGGACCTGTATTCAGGGGCCTTGTTCATCCAGGAATCTTTAGGGTGGAACCTTTATCTTTCCATCATCCTCCTTATCGCCATGACAGCTGTGCTGACAATCACTGGAGGCCTGGTTGCTGTCATCTACACAGACACGGTCCAAGCATTTCTGATGATAGCCGGAGCGCTCTGTCTGACAGGCATCAGTTTCGTCAAAGTTGGAGGCCTTGAAGGTTTTTTTGTCTGTTTCTTTTTCTATAGATTTACACATTTTGATCAATTTACAGCTAAAGTAATACATGCTAGAACTTGTCTTCCTTTGTCCTTTTCAGGGCTAAGAACCAAGTACATGCAGGCCAGTCCAAACATCACTGCAATTCTTCTGTCTTCACCTAATCTGACGTATTCTGCATCCTGCGAAAGTCATCTCCATCCAAAACCAGATGCTCTAAGAATCCTGCGAGGCCCAAATGATCCAGACCTGCCTTGGCCTGGTTTCTTGCTGGGTCAGACCCCTGCCTCCATCTGGTACTTTTTTCTCCCACATTTAATTCGTATACCAGTTATTGCTTTTTCAGTTTATGTTTCTTGTGCCAGTTCACCAAAAATGTAATCCCAATATACTTGACAATACAAACAGGTCCAAGATCTCAACTCATGTAGAATAGCTGGGTTCAAAGTTATTTCAGTCCAACTTATTTCAACAAAATTAATCACATAGTTCAATTCAGATCAGTTCCATGAAGGCCCAGTTTGTCTAAATTGTTACCCAACACGATCAAATCATTAATCCCACTGATCATTAATGCCCACTGCAGTAGCGCCCACTAAGGTCCTAACTTACAACCATTCCTCTTAAGCAACCGTGTGTTGACAGCAAAGAGGTGCTATTCCTTTTTGACAGAAATAAAGTTCAACGTTGAAAGAAAAGGAGGGAGAAACACATATCCAGGTTCTGGACAGGGAAACAAAAAAAGAGGAGAATGCATAATTAACAACAGCTCCTCTGTTAATATCCCCATCCAGGAAAAAGACATGGTAAAATTCAGAAGCTTTGATCACAGAGTATGTTTGGGAAAAGAAAGCCAAACAAAGTACAAAATGACTGGTAACAGATTGTTATGGAGATGGAGTACTCAAGTCCAGCACTCGGATTTAAGTCCCGACCTGAGTCATGTTTAAAAGACTTGTGACTTGATTGGAGCAGCAAACAGATGACTTGCACTTTGACGTGCAACATTAGAAAAAGCTAAATCGTTAGTGGAAATTAACATGTAGCCAATGTTAGTTTTAGCTTGTTGGATTCTTTTTGGGACTTGGGCTTGGCCTGTAGGACCTTACAACTTGACTTGGAATCAACTTGGACAAATCGTATAGACTTGCACTTGGTCTCAAACACAGAGAAGCATCTAAGCACAGCAGTACAGAGCCAGGAGTGCTATCTTTGGAGAGTTATTGACAGCAGTGACTCTATCAGTGATCCCAAGAAAAAGACACAATTAAAAGACAGATCTGACGCCGGTGTACTTTATATGAAAAATAAATAAACTGGAGCAGCCAAAGGTAATGCAAGTATGCCAAAGGTTCTGTTCAGAAAAAAGCTATGACTACACATGAAACCTCATGGGAAGGTATGATTTCTATTGAAAGAAAAACAAGTTTGTGGCAGCAAAGGCAGCAAATAAAAAAATATATATGATTACCTGTAGAAAATAGCAGAGTAAGAAAACATGCTTAATAAATAATCCTGAAGTTAAACCTATCACCATTTGTAATCATGGCTCAATATAAGACAGTCAGGTTCTAAGCTTTAATTTAAAACACAACCCCAATAAGCTTTAATTTAAAACACAACCCCAATAAGCGGCTGAAATAGATTTAATGTTTAGACTGATTTAATTTTTTTTATGCCCTCTGGACTAGATGAAGCATCAGGCTAGGTTCAGATTACCTCAGACAGTTTCAGCCTTGTAACTCAATGTATTCAGCACTGAAGCAACAAACTCAAGTCCATAATTTTTTACAGTAGAGAGCTTAGAGGGAAACTATATTTGGAGATGTTTGGATATTTCTATTGTACTGGCAGTCTATCAAGGACAAAGTTAAATTGGTTTGTAAAAATGAAAAAATTGTCTTTGTTTGGCACTAGTTGTGATTCCTTAACCAATCATTCCTATTGCTAATGCAGAATCAGTGCTTAACTGGTCCAGTTACCAATAAATTGATTATTTGTTTGCTACTCAGTGGTTGCTTTTCTATTATACAACTTCAAAACATGCATTTCAGGTACTGGTGTGCAGATCAGGTGATCGTACAGCGAGTTCTGGCTGCTAAGAACATTGCTCATGCCAAAGGATCCACCATCATGGCAGGCTTCTTCAAAATTCTCCCAATGTTTATCATCGTCATTCCAGGTAGAGCCGTTCTTTCGCCAATTACAGAACAGAATCCTCACTGAAGAATCATCAATGACATCATGTGTTTTATCCTCATTCCAGGGATGATTTCCAGGGTCTTATTTGCTGACGAGCTGGCATGCATCAGTCCTGAACACTGCATTGAGGTCTGCGGTTCTGCTGCCGGCTGCAGCAATGTGGCGTACCCTCGGCTGGTCATGTCGGTGATGCCGGTCGGTTTCCGCGGCTTGATGATGGCGGTCATGATCGCTGCTTTGATGAGCGACTTGGACTCTATCTTCAACTCTGCAAGCACCATATTCACACTGGATATTTACAAAATGCTGAGAAAGGATGCTTCGTCCAAGGAACTGGGGATAACTGGCAGGCTTTTTGTCGTCTTTATGGTGACCATCAGCATTGCTTGGGTTCCAGTTATAATAGAAATGCAAGGAGGACAGATGTTCTATTATATCCAGGAGGTATGCGATTATTTAACCCCCCCTGTTGCGGCGTTATTTCTGCTCGGTATTCTGTGGCATCGCTGCAACGAGAAAGGTGCCTTTTGGGGTGGAATGGTAGGCTTTGTTCTTGGAGCTCTGCGTTTGATTTTAGGTTTCGTTTACAGAGAACCGCACTGTGACCAGCCTGACGAGCGACCATCCTTCATCAAAGACATCCATTTCATGTATGTGGCAGCATTCTTGTTTTGGGTTTCAGTTGTAATGATTGTCATTGTGAGTCTTTGCACTCCTCCGCCGGAAAAAGAACAAATCCGAACAACCACTCTGTGGGGGTTAAAGCAGAGAAGGAAGCTAAAAATACAAGGAACAGGTGGAGATGAGGAAGTCCTCAACACGTTTAAGCTTCTAGATCACAGAACCGAAAATGGAAATGGTGTTGTTGGTGATGAAATGCTCCACAACCACCAAAACAAGATCAGCAGCACAGATTGTAAAGATGAGAACACTCAATCAACAAATGACAACATTATCTCAGCCCACTCACCACTCCAGAATGACTCAAATAATCTTATATCTGAGCCTAGATTGGAGAATGAGGGCGAAAAGAGAGAAGTGAAGGCTTTGGATGAGGGAAAGGAGTGCTATATTGGGGAAGGAGGAGAATTATTTGAAAATGGGAAATGTGTGAAGGTTTTTGAGGGTATTTGTGGCCTCAAGGATACCTCTTCACAGTCTCGGGTCATTACAGTTCAAGAGCAGGAGAAGATTGCAGACGAGCTTCTTTATGAACCTCCCAGAACCAAAATCATACTGAACACAGGACTGGTGCTGATTTGCCTGGTCGGGGTCTTTCTATTTGGGTATTTCTCCTTATAGGCATAGAGCAAGTTTCTCATATAACGAGATGCTGCTCCTAAAGTTACTCCCTACCTCTGGCAATTTTACCCCCCTGAATCCAAGGTGGTAATATGGTGAATAATAAATGGACTGGACTTAAATGTTGCTTTTCTAGTTATACTGACCACACAAAGCGCTTTACACTGTTGCCACATTCACCCATTCACACTCACAAATGAGCACACATTCCTACACGATACAAAGCTCAGTAGGCAACTTGCGGATGGGTTGCCTTGCCCAGGGGCATATCGACATTTGACAGGAGGAAACTGCAATTGAACCTACAACCCTACAATTGCAAGACAACTGCTTTCCTAACTGAGCCACAGTAGCCCCATTATGACACCATGTTGTGACAAAGTGAGCAATGCATTTATTGCAGAATTATATCTTTTTGGATTTAATCTTTAATCCATTTTGACCAAACAGACCATTTTTTTTCAGCCATTTAGCTCACAAACTGAAAATGTTAGAAGCGGTTAGTGTACACACAGAGCTGTAGATTAGATATCTATATTCTTAAGCTTGCACTTTATCATCTAGTAAGCAAATAACACATATAGAAGACTATTTGTGTAGCCATACAAACAGGTGAGGCACTGAAGTTACACTTTTTCAGCTTTTGTGTGTTCTCCAGAAGAAGTGCGTCAATTTTAATAATCTATGGGGGGTTGCCAAACATTTACTCCTAGTGATGTTAACTTATATAGCACCCCCATAGCATACATACATCTAGCATGTTACTATGTGCGTGGAGTATAGTTGATAACCTACCAAACAAAGCATAGAAAAATCACTAAGCACTTGGATTCTGGTGGTAAAGCTGGTGCCTATCTCTAGTTGTTATTGGGCTAAAGGCAAGAAACACCCTGGTCAGTTGACCAGTCCATCATAAGGATACACAGAGAGATACAGAACAACCAACCGT
The DNA here is from genome assembly GCA_028564705.1 of Apricaphanius iberus. Lineage (NCBI taxonomy): Eukaryota > Metazoa > Chordata > Actinopteri > Cyprinodontiformes > Aphaniidae > Apricaphanius > Apricaphanius iberus. The sequence goes on from JAPXFQ010002352.1 coordinate 807,870, forward strand.
GATATGGAATTTTTAAAGTATTCATGTGTTGAGCTGGAATACCAGGAGGGAATCCCTGAGTGCATGGGGAGAACATACAAACTTCATAGAGAATGATTTGAGGCCTGGATGCAAACACAGGATCTTCTTTCTGCAAAGCAAAAGTAGTAACACCTACTCTACCGTGCACCCCCCATAAAGGTATATAGCACTTTAAAATTCATATGATCGTTTGAAGCACTGTACACAAAACCCACATTCTCCTAATTGCACACACAAATGTACAGACATTCATATACCACTACAAATCGGTCGTGAAATTGGTATTGAAGGTCTTATCCAGGTGTACATCAACATGTGGCATGTCAGATTATCACTCGACCACCATACCAACTGAGCCATAGCTACCCAATATATAGACATGCAGCCCTAACTTTTGTAGCAATGAGTAATGTAATAAAGACCAATAATGTAAAAAAAAAAAAAAGATCAATGCTGTAATATTTTGGCTGCTTGTAATAAAGGCCAGTAAGGTAATGTCAGAAGTTACTTCATTTTTGCCACAGTATTACAATTATTTTTGATAATATAGTAACTTCAGCCGATTCCGGCTTAAAAATACAGAGAAAAGATTAATTGTGTTTATAAATTTTACTTGTTGCTGATTGGCTGTACCTCAAAAAACCATACTGTAGATGGGGAAAGACCTGTAGGTGTTAGCTTTTGTTGGGTGCCACAATTTTTTCCACTGTACATATCGATTGCATATAAAGGTATATTGCTGCTTAAACTATTAAATAGGCAGTTATTTAAGCGTTTTTAGAAGGGGTCTCAATTATTCAAAGATTTAATCTATTAGCTGGCCATTCCGGTAATATCAGGATCCACTGTAGTCTGTAATGACTGTGGTATTTAACAACAGTTCTTTTTCAGTTCAACAATGGGAAAACACTAAAAAAAAATTTTTTTTTTTTTATTAGATGAAAGTTAACTTTGACATCCCAAAATAATGAGGTACATTTACATGTATTAAAATCTTCCATCTGTATAATATGCATATTTTTTCTTTTTATATGTCTCTTTTACATGTTTGAAATGATAATCCTTTTTGTTTTCTTTCTAATTTTAACCAAATTGATATGTTTAACTATCATGTTAGAAAGCTGAGTAACCCACCGAATGTAATGTTTAACAAATAAATTTTGAAAAATGGTAATGAGTCAGCCTAAATGAATTGTTTTTAAAGATCTTATGCACACGTTGTAAAGGTATTCAATTGAGTACTGTGTTAGTTTTCTAAGAAGCGATGTTAATGCTGATCACCTATAGGGTATTTACTGTAGATCTATCTTGATTGATGTAAGTTTAAATATCTTGATTGTAAAAGACCATTTTAAAACAGTAACCTTGGGTGAGTTCATGTTTTGTTTTATTATTCACAACTTTTGAAATATTTACCACAATGTCCGACACAATAAAAATACGTCTGACACAAACTATTTGTTCAGTGTACTTGCTCTAAACTTGAGTTGTTGTCACTCAAGAGAAGTCAATCAACACTCATTTTAAGTGATACAGATTTTTCCTTGTTTGGGCTTATATTTTTTGTTTTATCAATGCATGGTGAGATGAAGGAGTCTCTTTCGCTTTCATTGTGGTCAACCTTTCCTTACTTTTCATTTCATACTCCTCTCAATATTTTCTTATAGAAATGTGTATGCTTTTGTGCGTGTTTGTCATGTTTGTGTCCTTAATGTACGCCAAAGAAGAGTTTACATCTAAGGAAACCCAAAAACCTTGAACCATTGGGTCGTGGTGAGCAAAGCAAACTATAAACAGTCTGGGAAACACTCTGACACGATCAAGCACCGCCACGCAATCACAGAATAACAGCCCCCAATGCGACCGCGGAAAGTTACAGATTGGAAATGGAAAGTTACTGCTTGGTTTAGACTCAAGAGCCCCATCCAACTTCAAAAGAAAAACAGAGATAAGACTTTTAATCTGTTCTTTTGGTTTATAGTCTTGCAGTTCTGGTTATGGCTTAATTTTGCTCTTCAAAGAAAATCTCCCGATATTCAGCCCTGGACCAAAACGACAGTTGTCATCTCATGGCACATAACCTGAGTTCATCTGTAGGTGACTTTCACATTTAAAGTGAGGACTTTATGTATTTCATCTCTGGCCAATTTTATTTTAGTTTGCTAATTTAAAAAGAAAGTTTCCCTTAGAATCTTTTGAATGTGGAAGGATCGAAAATCACCACAGAACGTTTAATAATTTAAAAAAATGGATTTGCATGTCCTAAATAAAGTCATATCTCATATCCAAGCATCCAAAGTATCATTGTGGATAGAGATGTTGTGGATAGGAAGGATCTCCAATAGCAGTCAGTGTCGCAGTGCACCTGAAGAGGCCTCTGACTGCCTCCGTTTGCCAATCTCATGACTGTTATGCTATACTAACAGCTCAATATAAAAAAAAAACAAAGATGATATTCCACAGTAATCTGTTTTAGATGACACCATCAATTGTCGGCAACCACTACTGATCCACCTCATTTGCTTTTACTGCACCTCTTTAAATCTGTTAGGCCATATTGTTAGAAAGCTGGGCATAGAGATGTTGGAGGAGAGGATATGATCCTTGCCCATTATTACTGATGGAAGAGATGGCTTCAACTTCGACCTTCTCTCTCTGCTCTTTGATCCTGCTCTTCATTAATAAAGACTGGCTTTACTTCACTCTGTTTAGGTGGAACTCCAAAAACAGAAGCAGTTAAACAGAAGAAAATCCACTTTGATAGAATATAAAGCTAACAAGTTCATATATGTGTTCGCCATTATGTCACTGTTGAAAATTTTATTGTAAACTAACTTCTGAAAAATACTTTTGTATTCTATAACTACTAATCCTAAGTATTCGTGTTCTTGTGTATATACCAAAATAGCATGCCTATCCACACATAGATTCTCTTTCAGTGGTTTAAAACCAATATGTTTCTTGGAAGTAACACAGTTTTGAGGTATTTCAACCACTTCCTGGAATAAACTGGGTTTGGTTGACCCACAAAGAAAAAAAAAGATTTAAAATAAAAAGACCTGAAGTGCAAATGTAACTGTTCCAATGTGGCTGAACTTTATGGAACAGTAGTGAAATGTGCTTCAAGAATGTGTGTCAGCAAACCCCCCATACATATTATGTATAAATATTTTTTAGAAAGACAAGAACTTTCAGTCCAGTAAATTCACCTGAGGGTTGGCTTCCAGTAATGTTGACCTCAGAAAAAGTAGCACAGCTAAGATGCAAACATCTCCTTTACATCTAGTTAAATTACAACATCTCTAAAAAGTGGAAATTATAATCGACATCTCCAAAAATTTTGGCAGACCAAGAATCGTGAAGTGCTCTAAAATGTCCTGGTGGATTGTTGCTTTCTCTTTGAATCGGATAAAACAATTGAATTGAATGGGACCAGAACCAGCAGATGAAATGGCATCCCAGATCATCACGAACTGTGAAGACTAGACTTCAAGTGACATTTAAACCCCTCCTCTCTTCCTCCAGACTATGAGACCTTGATTTTGAAAATGAATGCAAACATCACTGTCATTTGAAACAAGGACTTTGAGAAACAGTCCAGTTATTTTTCTCCTGAGCTTAGGTAAGAGTATTCTGAGGTTGTCTCTGGTTCAGGACTGGCTTACAAAAAGCAGTGTAACAGTTGCAGCTCATGTCCTTGAAAAATCTGTATGTGATCACTCTTTAAGCCTTGTGAATCTCCCCTGATTAATGTGCCTTGTTTCACAGTCTTCAGAGTGCCGATATCAGTTTTGCTTGTGCACTTACCACACCTTTTCCTTCTACTGAACTTTCTATAAATACATTCAGATATAGCACTCTTAGCATCCAGTTTCTTTAAATGACCGTTTTGTGGCCCCAAGTGTGTATGTATTAAAATTTTAGAAATGTTTATAATTTAAATAAGAATACATTTGTCCTTTGTGAAATACTAATTCAAATCTACCAAAAAAAAAAAAAAAAAAAAATATATATATATATAAATATATATATATATATATATATATATATATATATATATATATATATATATATATATATATATATATATATTTAAACAATTATACCAATTTGATTGGTTAAAATCACAAAAATTAGCTCATTTGTCTCCTCTTTAATGTGTTTGATATCGCGGGGAAAGGTGTTAAAAATCTCGCGATTTCTTGAAAATAGCATTTTGGAGATGTTGGTCAAGTTGTCCGCATTTTTTAAATAACAAGAAACACGGAAGTTGGTTATTTTTCAACAAGAAAAAAGATACTTAGGTTAATTATATCTAATGTTGTTATCAATAAAATACTGTAATGAACATAAAAAGTTACATCCTCTTATTTTTTCACGATAGAGATCAAATTCTACAATTATCTTATTTTATTTTGACATTACCGGATGTGTGTGTATGTTTTATTTTGGCTAACTTGACAGAGCCAGGACAGCTTCTTCTCTGCCTCAGCTGAAGAACAAACCGACGCAGCTGGGTTTGCATCAAGTATCAATCCTTGACGCCTAAATAGAGGAATTTGCCACCGCTTCAAATTCAGCAGCAGCCGTTTTGCAGAGTTAAACAGAACCAGCAAGCAAATGAGTTAACTGTCAACTAGCTGTAACCACAGAAACAGGCTAGAGGCAAAGAAGCCAAAACAAAACACCAAAACCCGGCAAACAAAGAGGTCCTTTTTTCAACGCCAACATTTTTCCTCCATATTCAATAGTTATGAGTCATGTGGCCGTCGAAAATGCCCACGGTCTAGAGCAGCAGGTAAGCCGAGTCAGTTTATGTGTCAGAAGCGGTTCACGGAAAGTGGGACAGCAGCGGGGATAAACATTAGCTTGCCGGCTACCCTGGTACCGTTAGCGAGATGCTATCGTGCTAGTTAGCTCGGGGTGCGCTTGAATCACTCACTTGTAAGAGACCCGGCTCGGATAAAATTTTTCATTTGTATGTGCTGTAGCTTTAAATTGTATAAAGACAGTTATACATAATTAAGGTAATGCTTCTTTTCGCGGTTGGTGGAGAAATGTTTGTTATTGCAAAGCAAAGCATCACTTTAACATTGACAGCTTCTTCGAGGTGAACATATCTAACGCACCTTTATGAACTATTATGCACACTGCGTTTTGTCTTGCAGCTTAATAAGGTTATAAAATGGAGGTTCGAGAACATGGAGCCAATGTGAGCTTTGCATATGAACAATACTGGTTTCTGCACCCGAACCCCCGATGATAAAACTCTATCTACTATGTTGTTGTTCATGGTATTTAGCCGTTCAGTAAATTTCTTCTGCGTCATCAAAAACGTAGCTGTCTGGTCAAGCAGTTTGGATAGCAACAGAAAAGTACTGCATGTACTTATATGATATTTTGACTATAAAAAGCCGGGGGAATGTTTTTTCGTTGCAAATACGCACATTTTCAATATTGTATAAGGATGCAAAATAAATAAAAAGCTGCGTTGTGAACAATTTGTTCAGAGCATCATCGTCTCTGCAAATGCAAATTAGTAGATGAGCCTGTTTTCTTCTGCAGCATTGTGATTGGTGCATTTTTTTTTTGTTGTTGCATATTTTTAACATTTTGATTTTTTTTTGGATTTAGCTGTGACTTTTTACAATTATTTAATTTAGAGATGGTTTGCAAGATATCATTTATAATTTGAAATGTTTAGTATTGTAATGTTTATCAGTTCTGTTTGAAATGTTTCCTCATTTCATATCTGTAAATAAAACCGTTGAAATGCATTAAAAAAATTCTGCTCTGAACTGGACATTGCTTTTCAGATTTAACATTAGGCTTTATTTTAAGCTCACTTACTAGTGTTTATTTTTTCTCTCCAGAATCTATTTCTTAGTTTAGGAGGATTAGCTTCTGATCCTATTTGAGTTGCTTGAATGTTTTTTTTCTCAATCAGTGCCACATAACTGTCATACAAGTACACAATTGACTTATTAAAGGAAAAATGGCTTTAAATCATTATTTTTCAAAGTTGGTATGAAATTTCTCCAACACAGGTATGAATTATTGCTTTTTGGTTCAAGCAGAATCCTAAATAGGTGATAAAAGAAATTCTGGGGACACAGTGTAAGAATAGAAATGCTGATTGCATTTTTAATTTTTGTGTGTGAAGTTTTTGGTTTTCTAACAAGTTAATTTATTCGTGTTCTCTGTCTCCAGCTGGCTGTCCTAGACTTGAGTGCTCCAGATGGACAAGGCGGAGGTACTAATAGTAAGAAAGAATTTTTTTTTTGTTGCCATTCTGCTTTTATTTTATTTTTTATCTTGCCATGGGTGACTCAAAAGCGAAACAAACTCCATCCCAAAGACTGACTTGTGTTTCAGCTTAATTTATAGCTTCAGGGACTGATTCGGCATACGATTTTGAGTTACCTATGATGTATTTTCTGTTGGAAATTGTTTTTTTATGTTGTAGAAAAATGAGGGGACGTATTCTCCTATTTTTTATTTATGTGACCTAAAACTAGTGCAACTCAATAGAAAATAAAAGGACATATTTGCCTGTTTATTTTTGCAAAGAGGCTCCAAATCTAACAAATTTGGCACAGTGTGTGTTCCATGTGTATCTGATGCTGCTTTTATACCTTTCTCCTGACAGTTACCTTTTTGATACTTTGAATGTCTTTGTTTGTATGGATAATATTTCCGATTGTGTTTGTTCCAGGCCGATATGTTCCTCCACATTTACGGAACAAAGATGCATCCAAAAATGGTGAGAATAGTGTTGAGGCAGGAGTGCGTTTCTCTACCCTCAACAATAGGCCCTGTGCACGATTGTAAATGCTAGTTCCGGTTGATGAACTCTAGAGATTTCAAAATGGATAGTGCACACAGTGAAGTTTACAGTAGATTGTGTTAATCATATCAGCAAGACTTTTTCATCTGCTCCACAAAGCAAATGTGAAAAGGGATTCAAATTTTACATATCGCAGTACTTGCATAGTTATGAAGGTGAGTACACAACCTGACCGTGCTAACTAGCACAATCTTAACTACGTTTATTACAAATTCATGCTAGCCAACTTTCAAAACAATTTTAGATCTTTCTATTTTTGGCTAGTAAAACACATTTTCTCTCATGATCTCTTTATTATTCTAGTATAAGATCCAGATGTGTTATACTTGGAATATAAATGGTTTTTGTGGGATTTTTGTAGTATTTTATAGCTCCTCTCCTAGATTTAACTCCTTTATAACCAGAGGTGAAAGAAAGTTTGAATGGCCTGGTACTTTGTTCTGTGAAAAGATTTGGAATCGGTTTGCCAATCAGAGGAGTGCTCTCATCTTACTAGAGCTGGGGGTATGGATTTAAATTTCAAGATTTGATTCGGGTTCTCAAGAGTTAAGCGTAGCTTATGCTTCTCGGAACTCAAATTTGCACTCACAGACGTATAACCGGGGAGACGTTTTTCGTTTATAGTGGTCTGTTTTTTTTTTTTTTTTTGTCTCCGCTCCCAGGACAGCAGGGGGTGCTAACTTTTCATGGTGTCTCTGCCTACTATCACAAACTGTTTAAGGTTTTTTTCCAGGCCTGTGAACGCATTTCTTCAAGGAGCAATGAACAACAGATATTAAGTTTTGATCAAGTTGTAAAGTTGTTAACTAGAAGTTCGGCTCATAAAATACTCTAAAAACAAATTGAAACAAAACGCAGCCGTTTTGTTGTTTTCCTACTTCTCCTTGTGTTCAAAATCGGCAAAAGAACAGATTAGATAAACTGACCGTAGAGCCCTGCTCTTGTGAAACCTGTCTGTTACTGAAACCGTCCAGTCAGCTGCATACGGTCTTCGTTGACGGAGACGGATGGTTAAAAAATGGGGCTCTACTCTGTGCGTCCTTGCGTAGGTGACGGACAGCCCTTGCGTTGACGGATAATGGCGTTGCGTCAGTCCGGCTCCGTCAGAACGGAGAAGCAAAAAAAAAAAAAAAAAAAAAATTCAATTCTGATTCAATCTGATCCAACTCTATAAAGATATTGGTCAGTGCTATAAAACATTTTATAAGAACGGTTGTAGACCAGGAGAACGTTACAAAATACGCGCGATGTGAGTTCCAGGACTCAAGAATCCCTACCACAAACATTCAGTCCACTCACTGCCCGCTCAGCCCTGAACTGGTCTTGACCTGCGCTCCGGTGCACCAGGAGGACAATTGCTTGTAGGTTTGTAGCTAGGCCATGGGGCTAAGTGACGCCGAGGGCAGTAGGATGCAGACTGTTCAGAGCAATGAGTGAGTTCGCTGAGTGTTTGGGGCACTGGGATTCCCTGACTCATGGATCTGTCATTTGGAGGTGTATCCCCAAAGCTGATAGTAAGGTAATATGCTTCTCCATTAGGGCTGGGAAAAAGTATTATTTTTGTAATCTATTAATCTAATGATTAATTTTTCGATTTTGATTCGATTTGATTAGCGATTATTTGATTTATTATTTATTAATTTATGTATTTGAAATAAACAAATTTCTTAATTTAAACACATTTTAATTATTTAAAAAAAATCCCCAAAAATAAAGTTGTAGTATTAGTACAATCTTATGTTAGAGGTTGCATTTAAGAAGAAGTTAAATGTTGTGCAAAGACATCATATAAATAAAGGAGAGAAAATACCCCCAAAAATATAAATAAACTAAATTTAACATTCCCTTTATGCAAAAAAGTGCTCTTTATTCATACACAAAGAAATTATTTTTCTGCATTTTCTCTTGATTCTGACATAAGATTTGCAAGAGAGAGAGGGGGGCGCTGTTCATTACAATAAAATGCTGCACATTTTTCTAGTTTTTAGATGGCAACTTTGAATCCGATAAATTGGAAAAGCATGAATTAAAAAAATAGCATTCAAACAGGATGAGGCATTATTAAACCTGACAGTGAAGAGTTCGTTGTCTCTTTGCTTTTGCAAGCACTTTAACAGTGTTGTATTAATGTCCACAACCGCTGTGTTTATCTGGTAGGTAGTGCATTACCTTTGTTAACAAACATGATTACGCTCTCACATTTTCGGCTTTTGCTCATAACCAGTCTGTGCGCATCCTGACTCATTCTGCCAACACGGGTCACAAATAAAAACCAACAAAACAGATAGCAGTAACATACACTAGACGCAGCTGTGTATGAGTATATGCCCTCTGCATGGGGGTGTTTGGGTGATTTATAGGGTAAAATACATAGCGTTAGTAAAGAAGTGGAAAACTTACGGTGTTTAATCATTTGCTGGAACTGCTCCTGGATGCCATCATGCTTTTATTTTAAGATAGTTCCATACCTTTGACCTGCAAGTTCGGATGGAGGTATATAAGTCAACTGACTCACTCATGCTGACACTACTTGGTCCGGCTGTGTTTGTTTTGAAAGTCATGACGCGTCGTCGTATTTTTTGCGTCGACGTATCGTCCCAGCCCTATTCTCCATGCAGCTAAATTGGTTGATACTCACACACACAGCAAAACAGTCGAAGCAAAATTTGACATTTTATTTATTTTAATTAGCAGAATAATAGCTGGAAATAACTAGCCTGTACATCTGGTCTGAACCTGGAAGTCAGCATTTCGTCATGCACAGGGCCTATTCCAAATGATTTGGACCTATTCTGTTTTGGTTTCTGTTAGCTGTTAGCCAGATGTGTGGTTGCTGCAGATGCTTTTGTTACTGATCATAAATACAATAAATTTTTTTTTAAATGACTCGTCCTTTGCAGTGGGAAATGCTTTTGCTGCTGGACGACCAGGGGGCTACACCATAGCGCCTGCAGCAAACTGTAAGTAGCTCTGAATTACTTTTGTGTTCTTAACATGTTGACTAAACAACCAGGGATGGAAATTAATCTCATAAAACCTCAATATCTTAATTCAGAGTGTAGAACATATTGGTCCTTTTACATGTATCCAACAAGACAAAATCGTGTTCCTCTGTCTATAGACCGATTCTGTGAAATAACCGGAAGTTCAACCGCTGCTGTTGGTGAGGTGACAGCTCGCTGTCAGGCAGCCGTAGGCCCTCTGCACCAAGCACGCATTGGAATATAAGCAGAAAGAAGGGGACTTTAGTGAACATGGGTCAGCAGCTGTTCTAATGATAGCAGAAAACTCCAGATTTGGAAGAAAACGCTTTGAGATGCCTAGCCCATTGCTAAACAGGGAAAGTCCAGGTTGTAGACCGTACGGTTTATGCAGATTTCCTGAGCTTCCTGAGAACCAAGGTGTTTCTCACAACTGGATAAAAACACAATTTTGTTCCAAATAAAATAAGCACAAGTATTTCTCATCAGGCCACAATAACTAGCATTCAGAAAAACAACCAGCTAACTTCTTCATCCTAGCTATTGCTGCTGGCTTTTCAATGATTACACTAAACAACTCATATCATTTTCCAAGCTGGTGTTAACAGCTTTCAGTGTGAATTTCCCCCAGAGGATAAAAAATACTGTTATCTATGAAGAAGACAACTGAGGTTCCTGCAAATAGAAAAGCTTCTTCCTCTGATGATTGGCTTAACATCAGCCATAGGGAGACTATAGTATGAGGAAACAGATGCTTTAGGATTACAAACATAAGTATATGTAAAATATATTTATTTAAACTAACATGTGGACTCAACAGTCCAGTTATTATCAGCTTGCTAACTTTAGCACATGTAATGTATGCTATATGCGCAGTGTTTAACAATACAGTCTGTTATCTCCATATAAATCATTCCTGTTTAGTTTAAACAAATGATTAATTCATAAATTAATGTATTTAATATACCTTTATTACTTACTGTAGGCCACTGCCTGACATCAACCCAGGTATCCATCACATGGTGTCTCTGTAGAGGATCAATTTACAATGACAGCATAAGGAATGAATATGGATACTTGTGAGTGAAGGCGGTCTACAGAAATTGCTCGCCAAATCAGTCTATACGTAGACAGAAGAGAAGACTGAGTCAGTATACATGTTTGTTGCACCCTGCAAATCAGATGGAAATAATTACTCTGAAATCCTGATGATGATGCTAACTTTAAGAAATCTGATTTTCCATCATCCAACTTGTTGAAATACCAAAAAAGAATCTAAACCCGACCTGTTTTTAGAGGAGTAACAATCCTGTTGATGCAGTATTTAATGCCTTGCATGGCGCCATGTTCCTTCACACTCTCTCCCTCCTCAGACGGTTGGGATGCAGGACGCAACAACTTTGTCAACGGCTACCACGACAACCGCATGGCTGGCAACACGTTCAGCCGCGGCCCGCCACGCATGGAACGCGGTCGAGGGGGAGTTGCAGCCGGTGGTTACCGTGGAAACAGGGGTGGGTCGTTCAACCCCATCAACCCCGCACAGCCCATAAGCTTTGGTGGGTACGATGCCACAGGTATTGCATAGATATTGACTTTTTAATACATCAAATGAAGAACGTTTATGTAGAAGTTTCCTTCAATCGCTGCATGTCTGAAGTTCTACTGGTTTTGGGTCTCTTAGTAGATGCTGGGGGCTGGAACACAGCCAAGGAAGCTTACAGCAGCTTTGGCAACAACCGAGGAAAGTCTGCGTTCTTCAATGACAGAGGCAACGGCACCAGAGGAAGGTAGGTGCTACGACTGCTTTTCAACACAACGCCAGACAAGAAAACCTGAACCCTAGGCCTCCTGTGACGAGTCAACTGTCCCATTTGCTCAGGTTCGAACACGGTGGATTCGGTGGCGGTGGAGGAGGAAACAGCCGCTGGGTGGAGGAGTCGAGGGACGATGGAGACTGGTCTAAGCCGCTGCCACGTAATGAACGGCTTGAACAGTGAGTCTGCTCTACTGCCCTAACTTCCTGTGGGTGGGGCTGTGTTCCAGGTGGTAACACAATGCTTTTAAGGCTGGACATGTAAAGCTGATTTATCTCTGGTTAGTTCTTCTGGCTACTGCAGGTTTTTGACCAGACTTTAAAAAAAAACTCTTTTAAGGAAAGGAAGGTTGTTGTAAGAAAAAGCTACCATGCAGATGCGTCGTCTCATTATTCATAGCTGTGGTTTTTAACCTGGTTTTTCGGAATTACCGTATACAGCTCTGCTGGAGCAGAGAAGCGTCTAAAACAGGAAGGACAGAGTCCTGGGAACAGTTTACCACAATGAAGGCAGAGGTTTAGCTAGCTATTATTTTTTCAAAGGTTATTTAGTGAATAAAACAACTTTTTAAGGTTTATACTTCAAGGAAAAGTAATTGTTTATTTGTTTTTTGTTTTCAACCTGGATCTTTTTGTAACATGCATTACAATAATTCAATTACCCAGACAAGTTTGGAGCCACTTGGAGTCTTTAGGGAGAAGTTTAGATCCAGTTGTGATTAGCATAGCATATCCATATATTGGGAGTCAGTGAGGGCAGGAGATTTACCTTATAAGGTCTTATCTTCCCCCAAACTCCTTCATTTACCAATGTTTTATTAATCGATAGCACTACTCCCCTCTGAGTTTAGAACGTCTCAGAAGTGCTTCTTTATTCTGTTCCAGGTTGATTTAGAGGCTGTAATACAACTACACTATCGCACACTAACAATGATGCTCCATGCCAGTTGTAGTCTGAGCAGGACGTTCACTCAGTGCCCTATAGCGGTCGGTTGGACAGAACTTTTTACTGACATCAGCATAGTTTGCGTTTGTGTGTTACCGCATTGAACCACAACAGAATGACCAATTGGACTAAGTTCAGCTTCTACAGTCTCCCTTTCCGCAACCTACGCAAAACTACAGCTGTATTGGCAGCAAGTGCAACGCCATTGAAATCCCAGGTTACTGTAAGTTGGAATCAGTTGGATTTTAAAGCCTGTAAAACCCCAGAAGCCCACACCACAACACCTCTGAGATGTTCGAATTTACAGAGGAGTATCGGCAACTACTCATAACAAAACATTGGTTAAATGAAGGAGTTCTGAGGGAGATAATTCCTTGTTACAGGCAGTAAATCTTCTTCCCCCCCCTCACCCAATAAATGCTTAAAATAAAGTCCAGGTAGAAAAAACTAAGAACTTTCCCTTTAAAAATGAACCAATAGATTGATGACTGATCCTGAACTTGATAGCCTTGCTATAGATTTTTGCAAAAGGTGTTCTGGTCAAATGGGATGAAAATAAATATTTTTCTGGCACACAAAATGAAAACAAAGCTCATAAGCCTGATAAACCATTCCAGTGGTGAAAGATGATGGTGGCAGCATGGTGCTGTGGGGTTTCTTGTCTTCTTCAGGAACAGGGAAGTTGGTCAGAGTTGATGGAAAGATGGAGGAAGCTAAATACAGGACAGTTATGGCTGATCAAGCTATAGGAGGCTGTAAACGGCTTTAAACATACAGCCTGAGCTACAAGTGTGTGAATACTTTTCTGAGGAACTCCGACTTGTTCAAATTAATTCATGTAAATGATTAAAATGTCTCATGGTTGTTCTGGTTGTTATCTCTGCAGCGAGCTGTTCTCAGGCAGCAACACCGGGATCAACTTTGAGAAATACGACGACATTCCCGTTGAAGCAACAGGACAAAACAGCCCTCCCCACATCGAGAGTGTATGGTTTAGATTGAGACAGACGATAAAACATTAAATATGAACTTTGCACATCTATATTTATGTTTAATTCCCATTTTCTGTTCAACAGTTCCAAGATGTGGACATGGGGGAGATTGTCATGGGCAACATTGCTCTGACCCGCTACACCCGACCAACTCCTGTGCAGAAATATGCCATTCCTATAGTGAAGTCCAAGAGGGACCTGATGGCCTGCGCACAGACTGGTAACATGACTTATTTTGGCTAATAAATTAGGTTGTACCATCTCAATCTGAGATACTGGATGAGTTTGACTTTGTTTTGTCAGGATCTGGAAAGACGGCAGCGTTCCTGCTTCCTATTCTCAGCCAGATCTACACAGAAGGACCAGGAGAAGCGCTGAATGCAGCCAAAGCTTCAGGACAGGTGAGATAATCTAGTCCCTCGCCTTTAAAGGAAAGTGCAAAAAATTGTGGATTGGTTATGAATGTAAAAATGTAGTAGTAAATGGTTTATTAAAGCCTTTAATCTACTATACAATGAGTGTTTTAAGATAGACAACGAAGTTGAAAGCCTACGTTTACTTTGGGACCACAGAAACCTTGTCATACTTTTTGTAAGTACTGGAGAAAGCCGCCCTCCTACCCGCACTGCTAAAAAATGTAGCTGTTCTTCAGAAAATAGGGACTCAGCCCGACAAAACCGAATCTAAGGAGCAGTTGTTAGAACTACCCTGTCTGAAGGCGCTTAATGTTGCAATATTGGTTCCTACCAGACTATTTAAGTGTGAAAACCACCATTAACAGGCTTCAGGAGCACTTGCAGCATAGAAAACACGAATGCGGTCTTGAGGAACACTGAATCCTGTCGACAGGATTCCCACATCTTAGTTTACAGTGCTGTCCAAGTTGAATACAGTGGGACTCAGTTTTTGTTTTAGTTTTTTGCTAAATAAAAAAATTGTCTCTGAATGTACATTTCTGACTCTGATGGATTAAATAACATTTGCTATTTCTTTTAAACAGACATAATGTGACCATTGTCATGAAATGTTGACGGCATAATTAAAAGCCCACAATGAATGTGACAGTCCCATGGATGAGTGTTAATGTTTGGGTTGTGCTGCAGGAGAATGGAAAGTATGGCCGGCGTAAGCAGTACCCCATTGCACTGGTCCTTGCCCCAACCAGAGAACTGGCTCTGCAAATATACGATGAAGCCAGAAAGGTACGCATAAACCACGCTCACCAGTTAAAGTGCAGAAAGACAAAACAAATGAAGAGATGATGTATGTGTTGCTTTCCAGTTTTCCTACCGCTCCAAGGTGCGTCCCTGTGTGGTTTATGGAGGGGCAGACATTGGTCAGCAGATTAGAGACCTGGAGAGAGGCTGCCACCTACTGGTAGCCACGCCTGGTAGACTGGTGGATATGATGGAGAGAGGAAAGATTGGACTGGACTTCTGCAAGTAAGCTATGGCCAGATGGAAGAAGCGAAAGATGAAGGAGGTTCTGGAGGCTTCATGTCCTCAAGCTTCTGTTTGTGCTTTAGCTACCTGGTCCTAGATGAGGCAGATCGCATGCTGGACATGGGCTTTGAACCACAGATAAGACGCATCGTGGAACAGGACACCATGCCGCACAAAGGCATCAGACAGACCTTGATGTTCAGCGCTACGTTTCCTAAAGAGATCCAGGTGTGTGTGTTGTGGCTCCAGTTTCCAGTTCATCTCTTGAATTCCCGCCAGAGCCGACGAGTTTGTTTCAGGACAGAAAGCTGGCATGCAATAAAGTTTTTTTTTCTTTTAAAAATAAATTTCTTTGCCGCCTCTGCAGATCCTGGCCAGGGATTTTTTGGAGGATTACATCTTCCTGGCAGTAGGCAGAGTGGGTTCTACCTCGGAGAACATCACGCAGAAGGTTGTGTGGGTTGAAGAGAGCGATAAAAGGTCTTTCCTCTTGGACCTGCTTAGTGCTACAGGTTAGAGATTTTTAAGATGTTTTTTTTTTTTTTTTGAAGTTGCATGAGAATAAATTTGGAATATAGCAGGATTTTCTCGTGTTTCATTTTGTAAATATCCATAAACCATCTAAAACTGATCGCTTATAAACCAATCTTGCCGTTTGTCTTTTTGCAGTTGTGCTGTATTTATCCCATTTCACTCCATCTCATTGTTACGTCTTGGCAAACAAGCACGACTTTTACTGTCAATGTTTTTTACACGTGTTTACCCTGTGTAGTGTTTCTTAAAAACAGAAGTGTACACTGAGATAGCAATTATTAGGATTAAATAAATAAATGTTTGGTTTTGTCACAGTTGGGGTTAGTTGGTGTAGTTTAGGCATTCAACTCACTTGCATTAGGAATATTAGTTATAAAACTTTGATGTGGTTTTATCCCAAGTCATCCCCAACGAGGTACAGGACAATACTGGAGACAACGTAGAGAAACCTGGTAAGATCTACACTTTAGATGTATATAAACCATTTCATGTTTTGGATAAGTTTGCTTGACCTCATTATGTATTTATTTTTTGTTGATGGAGTCTTTTTCATTTAATTTAGGCTTTGTGTACCATCTCATGAGTCGGGTCTGAAATACACAAGCCTGTTTACTTTGTTAAAGATGTTTTGGCATCTTTATGCACGTTTGTTTCTGTGGTAACTTCATGTCAGACCTGTAGCCTTGATGGAGAGAATCTGGTCATGTAGGACTCATGTTAGCTGTAATTTTAGGCTAACTAGTCATTTTGGTAGAGAAAACCATCAGCGCTCTGACCAAGTCTAGCCATCAATGGCTTGAATTGGTTCCTGCATGAAACCTCTTACATTATATTGATCTATATAGCATCTTTTTCATTCTGTTAAAAAAAACAAATGTTTAATATGAGGTTTGGTTTTCCCCAACAAACCTGCATGTATCACACCACCCACTGGGAGATCCTTTTATATGGTACGGCTCCGACAGTCAGGGAGAAATATGGAAAAAAGAAGCATGCAGTGAAAAGTTTATTTATTATTTATTCTAGTTGTAGTTTAACACAATAAAAAAAAGTCACAATTCCCATTGGTCCTTTGTCCATCTGTTGGTCTTCTCATTGACCCTCGTTCCATCTGTTGGTCCTCTGTTCTGCCGTTTGTTCTTCCATTGGTCCTCTGTCCATCTGTTTGTCCTCCCATTGGTCCTTTGTCCATCTGTTCGTCTTCCCATTGGTCCTTTGTCCATCTGTTTGTCCTCCCATTGGTCCTTTGTCCATCTGTTTGTCCTCCCATTGGTCCTTTGTCCATCTGTTGGTCTTCTCATTGACCCTCAATCCATCTGTTGGTCCTCTGTTCTGCCGTTTGTTCTTCCATTGGTCCTCTGTCCATCTGTTTGTCCTCCCATTGGTCCTTTGTCCATCTGTTTGTCCTCCCATTGGTCCTTTGTCCATCTGTTTGTCCTCCCATTGGTCCTTTGTCCATCTGTTTGTCCTCCCATTGGTCCTTTGTCCATCTGTTTGTCTTGCTCATTGCCCTCGTTCCATCTGTTGGTCCTCTGTTCTGCCGTTCTTCCATTGGTCCTCTGTCCATCTGTTTGTCCTCCCATTGGTCCTTTGTCCATCTGTTTGTCCTCCCATTGGTCCTTTGTCCATCTGTTTGTCCTCCCATTGGTCCTTTGTCCATCTGTTTGTCTTCCCATTGGTCCTTTTTCCAACTGTTGGTCTTCCCATTGGCCCTCGTTCCATCTGGTGGTCCTCTATTCTGCCATTAGTTCTTCCATTGGTCATCCCTCTGTCCATCTGTTTGTCCTCCCATTGGTCCTTTGTCCATCTGTTTGTCCTCCCATTGGTCCTTTGTCCATCTGTTTGTCCTCCCATTGGTCCTTTGTCCATCTGTTTGTCCTCCCATTGGTCCTTTGTCCATCTGTTGGTCTTCTCATTGACCCTCGTTCCATCTGTTGGTCCTCTGTTCTGCCGTTTGTCCTCCCATTGGTCCTCTGTCCATCTGTTTGTCCTCCCATTGGTCCTTTGTCCATCTGTTTGTCCTCCCATTGGTCCTTTGTCCATCTGTTTGTCCTCCCATTGGTCATTTGTCCATCTGTTTGTCCTCCCATTGGTCCTTTGTCCATCTGTTTGTCCTCCCATTGGTCCTTTGTCCAACTGTTGGTCCTCCAATTGGTCCTTGATCCTCTTGCTAATCTTCTCACCTTCTGAGTCTTTCCTTTTTTCCACCATCCACCTGTTTGTCTACCCTTGTGAGTCTTCACCAGTCCTTTTTCCCATATTTTCCTTGTGTTTTATCTATTCTTTGGTCCATTATCTGTTCCTCAATCCATGCGTCCTTGAGTAGTTTTTAGCAGGTTTCAGACTGAAAGTCTGACCACTGTAAAAAAAACAAAAAACCATGGAATCCCAGTTGACGTTTGTATAAATGCAATATAAAATGGGTTTAAAGGGCCACGGGTACTTCTAGTCCTGGACAAGGACAAAACCTGCTGTTATTAGCGGTGTGAGACATTTCACTGATCAGGATTTAGACTCATGTCTTTTAAAACTTGAACTGCAATTTTTTTTCACAACTCCTTCAAATAGTTTTGTTCTATTTATGGCAGAAAATTTATGTTTCCTTCAATGGTAGAACCAGGCCATTGATCCCATGTCAACAGTATCTCACTTGCTGTTTGGATATAGATAAGATTATCTGCAGTAGATGATTTCTATCCACTTGTGCACCATATATCACCTCACAGTATAGTCATAATTAAGATCTTAGTTATAATATTGCATCAGACTTGAAATCCTTTAGTTTTTGTTCACTTTTCCAAACAGCCAAGGTTCAGATGTAGTTTTTAATTCTTGGCATGTTTTTCTTCTTCTTTGCTAACCAGGTAAGGAGTCCCTGACACTCGTTTTTGTGGAGACAAAGAAAGGGGCCGACGCCTTGGAGGACTTCCTGTACCGAGAGGGCTACGCCTGCACCAGCATACACGGCGACCGCTCCCAGAGAGACCGTGAGGAGGCCCTGAACCAGTTCCGATCGGGAAAGTGCCCCATTCTGGTTGCCACCGCGGTCAGTAAATAAAACAAACAACCATGGGCAGATTGGAGGTTCTACAGGATTAGTATCCGAATGTTTTTGCTGATGCTGCCGTTTAGGTTGCAGCTCGAGGTCTGGACATCTCCAATGTGAAACACGTCATTAACTTTGACCTTCCAAGCGACATAGAGGAGTATGTCCATCGTATTGGACGTACAGGGCGAGTCGGGAACCTGGGTTAGTGAGTCATCAAATTGATTTACTCTAGCTCCTCCTGTGAAACGACACATATGAATTCATCGGTTCGCTGTGTGTGTTCTCTGCAGGGCTCGCCACGTCTTTCTTCAATGACAAAAACGGGAACATCACAAAAGACCTGCTTGATATCCTAGTGGAGGCTAAACAGGAAGTTCCCTCATGGCTGGAGAGCCTGGCCTACGAACACCAGCACAAGAGCAGCAACAGGGGGCGCTCTAAGAGGTCCGTATCGGTTTTCCTCTAACTTGTATAAAGGTCTCATTAATATCGGCGGCGCTTTAAAATAATCTGACGTGGTCACCAGGTTCTCTGGTGGTTTTGGAGCTCGGGATTATCGGCAGACGGCTGTTGGAGGAAACGCCGGAGGATTCGGGGCACGCGGGGGACGCAACCAGCAAGGACATGGAGGAAACCGTGGATTTGGAGGAGGTAAAGAATGTCATAACCTTAAAACTACCAGCTGTAATGTTTATTTGTTTATCTGGCTTTTACATGATGGATCAACCCAAAACGGTGCATATTATATTGTGCACCTGTATTTAGCCCCTCTGCGTTCGTACTGAAGCAGGAAAATGTCTAAAAAATGCAGGGCAGGGTAAAATACGCTGCCATGGTTGATGTCTGAGGGCGGCAGGTTTCTTTGGATGTTAGAATCTAAAACTTTTTTGGCTGACCAAAAAAGGTTACAGAAATGTCTCTGATTTTGCTCGACTTTGTGTTGCTCGCCGTCTAAAATCCAGATTAGGATCCACTGAAATCTGTTGTAACGTCTCAGTTATTGCCAGCACTTTCTTGACTGCGTTTGTTCACATTCCCAGGTGGTTTCGGCAACTTCTACACGAGCGACGGCTACGGAGGAAATTACTCCCAAGTGGACTGGTGGGGCAACTAGGTGTCTCCATTTCACCCACACTCCTCTTTCTTTCCTCCTTTGACTCCCTTTCCATAATTTCCAACCATGTCGTCCACATCCCATCCATCTCGTCACCTCAATTACTCCCCAGAACCTTCATGCATGTTATTAAACTATTTATACTCATTTCTATATCCCCTCCTACTCCCAACCAGTCATGTCTTTTATTAGCTTTAGATTTATCTTGTGCTTTCCATCTTATTTTTGTCTCTACGAAGGTTTCTTGTTTCTTTTATTTTTTGATCTCTCCTCGTAACGTTAGCCACTTTTATAAAGGATCCTTGACGTTTTCTTTCTTTGTGGTTACTTCCCAAGAAAAGTTGAAGTTCTTAAAGCCCCTAATGTAGGACACGATAAGCTTTACATTCAACATCCTTTTTCTTTTTTTTTGTGACTTTAGGTTTGAGATTTGAGTTTTGGCTTCGTGTGTTTTGTCTCCATTTACCCACAGTAAGGCGGACTCCGTGTGTAACTTTGTATTTAATGCATGGCCATGTTGTAAATCAGCGGCCAAAGATTTTCTAAAACGTGGGGCTGAACGAGGCAGCAAAGGAAAACTTTCGACTTAGGAATATCATGTGTTCTCCCTCATTTATAACCGGCTTTTTTTCCGCTTTTAAAGTGTAGCTATTTGAGTTACTGATGTCTGCCGAAGAAAACACTGAATCCCCCTTAACCATCTCTACCAGTGAACCATCGGTTTTGCCCACTAGAAGGCAGTGGTTAACTTGATTTCTTAAACTCCAACCAACAATGTAGAGAATCTTTTTGTTTCTGTACTGTGCCTTTAAGAATTTAAATTCTGTGTATGTTGCTTTTCTCACTATGATACCTAACTGGCTGCAAGTATAGTTTTAAAGGTTACTGTATTTAATGTCATGTGGGTTCAAACGCGCACTTCTTCATTCCCCGTTTGGATGGAAACAAACTAGGCTTGAACTAAATCAAACCTTGGCAAAAAAAACAAACACAAAAATTAAAATGAGGGAAATTCATGTCCTCTAGGGAAAAAACAATCCCCAGATGAGATTTTTCCCTGAAGCATATAACTGTGCAGTTTGGACTGTATGCTCAAACTGGTTGTAAGTTTTCGGGAAAACGCTCGCTTGTTTGACCTGTGCGTCAAATCCAGAGCTCTGGTTTGAGCTCGCAGCTCGGTTTCCCACAGCCTTTGTCACTATTTGTTTTCCACAGACAGAAGCAGAAATCCTCCTCCTAAACAGCTGAGATTGTTAAAACTTGAGAAACTGTAAGTAAAAGTTTGTTTTTCTTTACCCAACTCTTAGTGCCGCCGTGCTCTTGGGAAACCAAATCTGCTTCCACCTCAAACCTCAGCGTTAGCTTTTTCAAATCTTCCTGCAACTATCAAAAGTTAAAGGGAAAAACACGCTCACTCTATCCTGGAGAGTTAAACGAAAAGGCCTTTTTAAACAAATCTTTCCATTTTTTTTATTATTTTGTCCTTGAAATCTGTTACGGTTGAAGTGTTGGAGTTGACCAACAACTAGGACTTCCAGAAGATGCAACGCCGCCTTTCCGGAGCACATCATAGCCACAAGCTTCAGCAGCTGATTGGAAGTTAAAAAACACCAGTACATACCATGTGCATCATATAAGTTTTTCCTGCCCCTAGCAGCGGTACCATGTTGGCAACATTCTGCATGCACTCCTTGTTTTTAGAGCCCATCTCTCAGATGAAGGCCGAGCCGCTGAAATGTGCTGTTGGAAAGGTGGCTTGAATAAGGCGATCTCTGATTCCTGGAAACGTCCTGCTCTTTTGCAAAAAGAAATCTCAAGGGAATCTGCACCTAAAATACTTTACTTGATTTAAAAACACATGTAAATAGTTAAAATCTTGAAATAAAAAGAGAGGGATTTCCACAAAGGATGAAGGATTAGAGGTGTGTAAAACAGATCACTCAACATGGACCAGACTGTCTGTAGAGCTTTGTTCAGCGGGCAGTGGATGGAGACGCATTAAGTTAACAGCTGGTTAAATCACTAATCAGTGCTCCATAACTTCTTAAATTGCCCACTGCCTCTGACAAAGCCGGACCAAGACAATAAAACATATGCAAGTGTTGTTGTTCTTTTGGTCAAGGAGTTAAAAATGCAGAACAGATTGCTGTAAATCTAAAGCAGGCTTCAGTGATAAATACCAGATTTCCCTTTTTTTTTTTTTTTTTTTTTTTTTTTTTTTTTTTTATTTAGCTTATTTTTGGCTTTTGAAATCAGTCATTTTTAGCTCCAGTTCCCTCACATCTGTTCTGCAGGGATATTATAAAAACCAGTTGGTTCTCCATTGAGAATAAACGACAGTTATTGCAGGATGCAATATCCCTGTCTCATTAGTTGCTCCTTATATCCATTTATAAAAAAAAAAAACACATTTAGGTTGCATTCTCAGCTCCATTTTCCAAATAAATGGACTTGAAGTCTTACTATATTACACTGAATTAAGCCCATCAGGGGTTTTGTTTTTACTTTTTTTGCAGCAATGGTTGATAGTCTCCATATTACATTTCTTCAGAGAACGGCCGCTTGGTATGAGCAAATGACCAGCACCGAGATAGAATCCGTAGAGGTACAATAAGTTGCTAATGACAATCAACTTTGAAGGATTAACCTGAGTTTTCAAATTCACACATGAACAGAAGTGTTTAAGTTGCATTTCCGATAATTCGGCTGTCCATCTCTACATGCGGAGTTTTTTTGGTCCCGCAGCTGTCCAACTTCAACCCGTGTCTTCCACAGATGATAAAACTCGACTCGGCCGACTCCCTGAAGCTAACCACTATCAAGTTGTTAAAAATATTCTGCACAACCAGATTCAATTTTACCTCGCTGTGACCTGTTGATATATTTACTGTCCGAGTATTTGTTACTTGAATCCAAAGCGGCTGCTGCATCTAAGCGGACCACTTTTGCTTGTGTATAATTATTATTAGTATAAATGATTACATCCCCTTATTGAGTTCAGTGCAGGTTATAGAAATTGCTGTGCCTTCTACTGACCACTAAGGGGCAATGAAGGAATAAGCACCTTGTTGGCAGCTGCATGTTTTGATATTTATTTTTTCGAATAGGAAGCAGTGGAAGGTAAATGTTCAGCGTTTATTTCTAGGTCGCTCCTGTCCAATAGAAGTCGGATATGCAATGCATGTGCGTTTTATGAGCAAAATTCACTGTTACCTGTGTTTACCAAATAAATGAAGCTAGAGCAATGCTTTCACTACCACTGTGCCCAAAATGTTAAACCTTATTATAGCTCGGCACGAGAATTTCTACCAAAGTGAAATAAGGTTATGTTGCTCGCTCAGATTATGTACTCAAAGATTTTTTTTGTTTTGTTTTTTTAAAACGTTTTTATTTTTATTTTTTTAGCATGCTAATAGCGTGCTAATGTCCTGTCCGATTTCCAAAACGTGCATAGTGCCTTGTAATGACTGAATTACTGATTCATACTTTGGTTAGGGCTGGGTATGTTTTCAGTTGGATATGAGATCCAAACTATTGCTCTCCAATAATAAAACTGTAGGTGTGTAAATGTTATTATTCTGCATGTGAATGTCACAGATTGACTACCTCATGGTACGATCCCAACGACCCAGAGGGGCATTCAGAGACGCCAGTCTTCAAAGCTGGTGGTCTTGTTTAATGCCTGAAGCAAAAGATGATTTATTGTGTCGCCACTTCTCAAGTTTAGTAAATATCATTACTGATAGGCTACAGTGCAGCAGCAGTTTGGCACGAACATATTATTCTGGTGCTGCTCAGACGTTAACTTTATTTTGTGCCATTAATGTTACATTTTTTTAGGCTCTTGAGCCACATTTATTCAAGAATGTTTATTTGGCCACCATTCCATTCCCATTTGCAGCTGTAAAAGGCTGATTCTTCGTGGCCCATCGTTCACGGCATTATTACCAACACATTTAGCACTTTAAACACCTGCAAATCCCTGTTGTATTGCTTGCTAATTTGAAACGGCTAGCATAAGAACAAGCTAGCTGCAGTTATCTCCAGGATATTGCACCATGTACAAGCATTGTGAATTTCTACTGTTGACCTGTACCTATGCAGAACCCATAGCAGGCCTTTATTTTTCCCTCTCTGTTACTGAGTGCTCTCGTTATCCAATCCAGGTAATTTCAAGCACACTCAGTTCTTTTAACTTAAAATTGACTCCGATTTACAAATCCAGCACTTTATTATTTAATTTTTTTGTATAACGTTTCTGAAACCCATTGATGCCTTATATTAGTGGCAGATACCCAGCCCTAAAGGAGCAGATGGCTGAGTTTGTTCCTGATAACGCTCATCATTTACGCTGATGACTCTGTGCTCTCTAAGTTCTTAGCTGGAGTGCTTTTTAAAGACATGAAGAACAATTAATGGTGCTATGCTCCCATTGCTGCGGCCTGCGGGCCTCCCTGTTGTAAACCGACTTTAAATCCCAACAGAGTTTTGCAGAAAATACTGTTAGTTTAAAGCTTGTTTATTTGTTGAGTCTTATGTAGCGCACGTCCTTCACGCCTCCGAGAGGTTTTACGACTGAACGAATCTGTCGTGTAGCACAGCCAGGCAAGTTTTGCCCACAGTTTAATGTGGTTTGTGTTGTAAGGAGAGGTCTTTCCAGGTAGTGAACTGTTTTTATTTATGAATTTTCTATTTTATTTTTTCATGGGACCAGGTGAAACCCTAGTCAACAGCAACTGTAGGAGTCAACTGTTTGCTGTGTTCTTGAGTCTACTTTCGCTGCTAGTTTGTGTAACTTATCAAGCATTTTTGGGGCGATATGTTTATTTTTATAAGCCTGATACAAAAAGTTGATGTTTTACAAAGTGACTTGACCAAAAGACAGTAAACAAAAACACTGGCACTTGAATGTTGAATGTCATTGGTATGAGTGGAAAAAAATTCTCTATTTTTCTGGGGTAGTGTGAGCTTTTTAATGTAAAAAGATGCAATGAGTGGGGGTTTCACACTCATTATGTCACTGTAACAGGAAGTGTTGGTTTGTGCTTTTTTTTTTTAAGAGTGGCAAAATCACTCTGGTTTATTGTTCTTTCCACATTTAGAACGGGAACCTTTGAGGCGTTCCAGTCCCGCTTAAGAAATCCCCCTTTTCTTCTGAATCACCCTTAAACCAAAGTTTTAGTTTATTACTGTCACCATTTGTGTATTTAAGGTTAATATTAAAAGTCTTGGCCAAAGCATTTTTATTATAAAAGAAAATAAAACTCAAAAAATACAAAATATCCTCAATTAATTAAATTATGCCAAAACAGATATAGTACCGCATGAAGGTCTCTATGGCAACACACAAGTGAAGCACTGGCTGTCATATTACACGTTACCGTGACATATGAAGTGAAACACCCCGCACAGGTTACCTTAAGTCATATTTATGATCCATAGACCTGTTTGTGCGACAGACTCTGTCGCTAATATTAGGATAAAATCATCTTTTAATTGGCTAACAGATTTGAATAAATTCCAAATATGCCAAGGTTTGGATTAAAAATCTTAAAATGTTATTAAAGACCATTTTTGTAAAAAAAAAGAAAAAAAAAAGGAAAAAGACAAACATGCAGTACAAAAAAAAGTATCGAGATTCTCTTCAAGTCGGTTTTACTTTTTAGTGTTTTTTTATTTTATTCTTTGAAATTGTAACACTTCCCCTCTTCTTGTTAATACCCTCGTTGTGAATGTTTGGCGAGTGGCCGTCTTTAAAGTCTCCATCACGCAGAATTGACTGTGGTTCTATTGCTATGTTGTTGTGATCTGCATATTTTCAGGCAACAGTGCATTAATGCTGTCACCGGAGAGTTTCTGGCCAGTCAGGAAAAAAAAAAAAATTGGGCTTTTTTTGAAACTTTGTTTTTTTCTTCCCATTTATTTTTCCCCAAGCAAACTTATTGCACAAAAACAACCATATTACTTTCTGTTAAAAAAGACTGCAAACTAAATGAATAAAAAAAAAGTGGAGGTATGTTTCTGAATGAGTGTTTTAGCGGGTGGATTTAAAAAGTTTGGAGTCCAGTGCTGTCTTCATTACTGATTGGCCAGACCACTCGATGTGATCTAGCAGAAGCACCAGCCTGGTAGTTAGTATTTGCTTTATGTATTAGTTTAGCAAGTGTGCACGAAGAGCACTGCACGAAGAAAAAAACAAAAAACTGTGCAACTATTCCGATTTTACCACAATTAAAAGTTTGGATTTGCAGATGTGATCAGTGTTTGCTTCTTTTTTTTTTTTTTTTTTTGCTACTGGGATAATTTATTAAAACCTGTAATATCTCCATAAACCCTTGTGTAAACTGTTGCTAAAATGAGCATGAGGTGAGACAAATACTCGACATAACTTGAGCAAAAATCATTTTATAATAAAAATAAAAGCATTGATTTACAGGCAGCCAAAAGAAGGCTCGGCCTGGGACTGCTAGGCCTGATGGTCCGATAGATCAAACATGATCAACATAAAATTTTTCCTGAGCTGAATAAATCAGCCAAAGACGTGCCACCGATCTCATGGAGAGGGAACAATATCTTCCTGCCAGTCAAGCTGCAGGGCGAACTACGTCTGGTCATGTTCTTCCGATTCGCTGGTCCCTTTTGGTGTCCAGCCAGAAGTCCGGGTTGTCATGGTACCATTTCACTGCGAAAGGATAGGTAAGTAACAGATTACAGAAGGGAACCAGCATTTCAGGGATTATACACATCCGGAAAAGTCTAGAAACTAAAATGGTTTGGAAAAACTTGGATTTCCTTATATTTTTCTTTAACTCATTACCAAAATATATAATGCAGTGGTTTATTAGTTTGATTGTCCCTCAATCCATCAGCCAGCCATTAATCTGGCTGTTTTTCAGTCAATCTATTTAACCTCATCTATTAATCTCGTCTATCACTTTATCGCCTCCCTTATCCATCCCAGTTTTCTAGATTCAAAGTAGGATGGAAATGTTTGAGTTTAGTCCGATAAACTGTGTAGGAACTCTGATGATTTCACAGTTGGTGGATTCTAGAACCTGTTTCTCTGATGCCTTCTGCCCAGGTCGTCTCTTCTCTCCAGCCCAGCTGCTGCAGCTTCTCACTTCTGATTGGGTAACGAAGGTCGACCTGTGGCCTATCGCATCAAGAAACAAAAATGAGATTTTTTTAATTTATTTTTTTACAGCAGAAAATACATTTCAGGTATCAAATGTGCCATTCTGTTAAAGTGTTAGCCTCTAACCTTTTCCTGAAATTAGGACAAAGCTTTCCAGCAATACAAAAAAACTAACCTGCTTGGGACAAACTCAATCCAGTCGTTTACTTCCGATTCTGTCACTTTCTTTACCTGAAAGGAGCAAAAACTGATTTCTGACTCTGAAACCGACAGATGAATCTAAAAAAACATCACCAAACCCACCATCATAATAAGTTCCCGTGCCAACTGGACGATGGGAATCTCGAAGCTTGTCCCTATGTTGTAGACTTCTCCTACCGTCCCTTTCTCCAGGACCAGCAGGAAGGCCTGCACGGCGTCACTGACAAACAGGAAGTGGCGGGATATAGGCAGAGTTCCCTGAATGGGACTGCAGCAGGAAGAAGAGCAGGTTACCTAGGGTTGTATCGTAAGGTAAACTCCGTAGGCATGACCAAACCTACCATTTCTTGTCTTTCCGCAGCAAAGTGAGAAACCTGGGAATAACCTGGAACATTGGGAGACAATAAAATGAACAGGTTGTGCCTAGAATTCCTTTAAAGACTTACTCCGTAACTTTTACACTATAAACGCGCGTTTTTTAAAAACGTTCTTGTTGACACCATTTTTGATGTTCGTTTTTCTGAGATTTCACTACACCGTAGGGTCCTCCTCTTGAAACCGCACTATAGAACTTTTCACCTGCAGAGTGCTTCCCTGGATGTACTGTTTCACTTTACGGCAGTACGCCACGCACTACCTAATGATAAACTCCCGGTTTTGAGACTTGAGCCATGGCTGATCCACCAGAGAAACCAACGAAGATGCTATCAGAAAGAACCAGGAAAAGAGACTGCTGCAAAAGCTGCTGGAGCTTCACTGCTGGAGTCTTGTTTACTCTTGATTCACACTGGGCAAATGGACCAGGCTGTTCCCGTTATGTCATCCTCTATAACGGCGCACCTCCCGCAATTCTTTCTGCTCCCTCATAGAGCAGCAAGCTGGGAGAAGACACCGGTCAGAGAACACTTCCTTCCCCTTACTGCTGTGAAAGATCTTTTCTGAAAAACATTTACTAAGTTTAGGTAATATTAGGATAAGCTTCTGAAACCCAGTGTTAGAACTTTTCAGTTTTATGTGATCAGCCACTGAGACACATGTTAGAGATACAGCAGGATGTATGGATGCTGATTTGGCTGTGTTTCTACTGGATTGGTAAGTAATAAATGTTTTCTCCGGGGTTATTTGAGCATGATGTTATAGTTTACCAACTGACGCACCGTTAGTTTGATGCTTTGTTGTTTTGGCTGGCGAGCTTGTAAAACAGTCAGTACACTTCTTGAGATGCGCCCCATAGATTTGTTTTTATGACGGTGACATTACGCCGCAAGCCATGAGAGGGTGACAAGAGGGCAAATATCTGCAAGGTTAGAGTGTTTCTTTAAAAACTAATGGGGTGAGTTGGGGTACCTTCTCTGGGAACTGTCTGGGCCCGTAGACGTTGTTGCTCCTGGTGATGATGATGGGAAACTGGAAAGATGAAAGCAAGATGATGTTCCCAATCTGATTTAAATAAGGCAAGACTCATAACCCTAGCTGGTTTACCTGATAGTTGTCCCAGTAGGATCTGACCAGATACTCTGCAGCTGCTTTAGTAGCAGCATACGGATTGGTCGGCCTCAGAGGGCAGTCCTCATCAAACGCCTTAAAGGAAAGAGAAACAATCTAAGAGGAAATCAGAGCTAGCAGAAAATGAAGTTCTAACGCTCTCTGACCTCATCCAGGCTAGTTCCGTACACTTCATCCGTGCTGACGTAGATAAAACGGCGCGGTTGGTGTTGAGCCTGACGGGCAGCATCCAGTAGAACCTTGGTTCCGTCCACGTTGACCCGCTGGAAACTGGAAGGGCACTCGAATGAGGACTCTGGGAGAAGGACTCAAAATGTCAAAGAACTGCAACTGAACTGTCTGTGAGCTGTAATCTGAACAGTGGATGCTTACCAACATGACTTTTGGCTGCCAGGTGAAAGATGACATCAATGTTTTTAGTGTTGAAAATTTGATTTACCAACTGTGGATTACACACGTCTCCCTGTTAAGCAAATATACAGAAAGTACTGGATATTTAATGCACTTTATATGCAATTTTTGTATGGATATTCTGTAGAATTTCAACAAAAAAAAGTCAAATTTTACCTGAATAAAAGTGTAGTTTGCTCTTTTTTTCACCCCTTCCAGACTCCTGGGACTGCAGCAGTAATCCAACTGCAACATGAGATCAAAAATGTTTCAGTGATTCCCTTACAACACATCAATTAAAAAAGGATTAATAGGCTATAAAAGCATTTTTTAAATCAAAAACGGGGAAAAAAAAGTGAAATAATTGGTTTACAGAAAGGGACGAGTAAATTAATCTGATTTTTAAAAATGAGGCATAGTCTCAGCATTGTTAGGGGGTTAAACGTTTCATTTTCTTTGTCTATAATAATCCTTATGGATTTGGGTCGCTTTCTTAAAAAAAACTTTTTAGCCAAATTTAATATTAAATCCAACGCAGATTTTGATGCATTTGAGTAAATTATAATTGATATTCATGTTCCTAATTACTGCTTATTTAAAAATCAATTTGGGAGCCCAGATTTCAAATGCAATTTGGGTATCATCGCTTTAATGAATTTGAAAAATGAATTTAGTTTTGGCCATTTTATAGGATACCTCAATATACAGGCAGCAGAGATTTTATACAGTAACATGTTCTGGATGCCACAACCTTTGTTGGCAAGCATAGCTAATCTACCTCATTTACTTTTGCCTCCTCTGTAAATCTATGTCTAGACGTATGGTTATGCAAGTTAGACAGACTGTGGAGTCTCTTTAACTCTAACCATCTTACCTGGTTAGCGTGGATTTTGAGTTAGTTTTAGTTAGTGGTCGTAGCAAAATGTCGAAAAGTTATGAAGATTTGTATAGACTTCTATACCAGACTTACAATATCGAGGTTAATAATCCTCCATTCTGGGTAACTGGAAACCAGCGAACACACCAGATGAGAGCCACTGAAAATACAGAAACAATATAAAAAATGTACAGCATCACTATGTTCTCCTAACCTAATGTGTCACATCCGTACAGCCATATAACAAAACTAAAGCAAAAAGTTCCCTCTATAGTCTCTTTAATCAGTTTTAATGTTAACCTACATGAATCCAGAGCCTCCTGTCACCAGAACCGTCCCGTTAAAGTCCATCCTCTGCTCTCCCTCCAGCTGTCATTTCAATTTTAGATATAAAAACATTTTTATGACTGATTATAACAAAAATATTGTTAATACAGAGGGGATCCTTAATTCCCTTCCGCATAGTAGAGAGCTTGTGCGATGTACGACAGTTGTAGACCCTTTAACGGCAGTGTTGACACGTTGAAAGTAGGCGGTGCGTTTTCGCAGGTGAAGGCTGCTCTCAATTTGATTGGGTAAAGATTATGACGTAGGATGTCTTCCACTGTTTGATTGGATGAATCCCAAATCAATTGACCTGTCAGCTGTACATGCGATGCAAAAGGAAGCGATTTCAAGAGCGACAAAATGTTTTATGATATCCGGTATTCTTGTCAAATTAAGAGTCTCACTGGCAAATAAACAACCTTGACAAAGCTATAATTTGGACATTATTTGGGATTTTTGTCCTTTTGTTTAGTGTAAGGGATTTTTGTCCACCTGTCCTGATAAAACTTTTAGATATTTTCATGTTTAACAGGAATTCATTTCATTTTAACAGTTTTTTTTTGTGTGATAACATAATTTATATGCATCATCTAAAATTTTAACAGCTATTACGGAATACAATGCTCCTCCCCTTTCCCAATCCTAAATAGTCTGTCCAACCATTCATCTATCCATCTTTTTACCCATTCTCAATCAATCCCTCCAGTCATCAGTTGTCCATTCATTCAGCTTCAACATGTAAAGCCTGACTTTTATAGAAATACAACAATAAATTTGAAGGGAATCTTTGGATCTCAACTGAAAAACGGCCAAATTTGACTTATAATTAAGTAAATGTGTTCATTGAAAATTACCTGTCACGAAGAAAGCGTCCAACGGGCACAAAAGCAGTAAGCTTTTTATTTTTTAACCACCAATATTGCTTTTCCGGTTTGTCTCTCGCTAACCACGGTTAGCTCGACGCCGCAGCTCCACTTCTGGCTTCGTGGCCCATTGAACTGATTAGCCCGACGTTTATTCTCTTTCTATCGCTTCACTGCAAGCCTGGAAAAAAAATGTCGCCCTTATCAGCGACCCTCGCGGCCTTACTGCTGCTCAGCCTGGAGGCTTCAGGGAAAACCGTGAGGGGACTGTTTAGGAGCGAAGCGGCGAGGCAGGAAAATGGCCAGTTCATCACCAAATTCATGTACCAAGGTAACGGCGCTGATGTGCAGCTGGAGCCGCTAACGTGTCACTTCCACACGGGCACAGACTGCTCCCTCTCCGCTGGGACTCTCAGCGTTTTTTCCACTGTTTCCATTTCGTCGTTATTCCTTATTGCCTCCACATAGGAGGTGTAACTAACTAATCATTAACTAGGGATGTCTGCAGTTCCCTTTTACCCCCCGGATACCATTGATTTATATCAAATGTGTTTGTCTATTTTCGCAGTTTTTATTACTAATTATATATTCTATTATATTTAAATCTTTGATCCCTTAATAAATTAAATTACCCAATCTGACTTCCATTCAATATTTCTTTTTTGGTGTAATTACATTACCATAGGCTACTAATTAAATTAACTTTAACTCCCTTAAATATGTAATAATTAGTTTCTGCTCAATAAAGATATTTTCATGATTCTTTCACTCTGTGACACTATGGGATACGGGAGAAAAATGTGAAAAAATAAATCAATAAAAACTTATCCGAATCAAAATTGCTGTCATTTATTATATTTTGAAATCAAATATTAATTGATAAAATTTTAATATATGTTGAAATATATACATTTTGTTAGTTTTTCCAAAAAACAAAAATGTAGTTATGTATTCTAACACATAAAAAATAGATTTATGTTAATGAAATTGATGAAGGAAAACATTTAAAAAATATTGGAGATTTTTACTTTTATTTAAATCAGAAATCCTTTTTAATTCAAAACAGTTTATTTCATGTTCACATCTGGTTTAGTCTCACCTTTTTTATTTCTTTAAATTAACTAAACCTGACTGACGCTGATTAAGGTTTTCCTTCATTAAAGCCCCATTTATCTACCTTAAAATCTGGATTTTTTTAAATGAAATCATTCTTTGTTTCATTTTACCAGGTAACAATGGTCTATTGGTGTGTCGGCTGGACAACCCACCCCTAGCGGTGGAGAAGGAGGCCAGACTGCTGCTGTACCAGGACATGGACCCAGACACGGAGAACCTGAGCTGCTCCCAGCGGCTCGCAAAAGCCCATTTCACCAGTAAGCATCCCAGTTTAATCGTGTAAAGCGATGAAGCCGCGTTGATTTCCTTTTCTCACTTCTGCCGCCGCCTTCTTCCAGTTTCCCTCAACCAGGAAGAGCGCAACCACACCATCCCTCGTCAGTCTTCGCCCACACCCTGGCAGGTCCTGTATGTTGACAGATACACGTGTGAGGTAACTGGGGAGGTTACCGATTTCCAAACGCATACGGTAGGAATACGATTTAAAGGATTGGTAAATATTCCCAATGTGTGTCCCAGGAAAGCTCAGTGACTCCATCCTACGCCGATCTTGGCTTCACTCTCCTGCTGTTCAACCCTGACTCTGCTGGGAACCCGCTGGATCACTTCAGCGCAGAGGAAGCAGGTTTGACCGCCATGAACTCTGCCGCCACGATCCGATTGGCCTCCTCCATGATCAATCAGCCTTTCAGTTTAGGTTGCACAGCTTCCCTGATCTGTCCGCTGGTTGTGTTTTCTATCAGGGCTGCACAGTTTCTACTTCCTGCTGCTGCTCGCTTACTTCGTCGCCTGCTGCATCTACTTCCAGCCTCTATATCAGGCGCTGAAGAAAGGGGGCCCCATGCACACCGTCCTCAAGGTGCTGACCACGGCCCTGGCTTTACAGGGCTGCTCCGCCCTCTGCAACTACATCCACCTGGCCAGGTAGGAGGAGCCCTGAAGGTCCTGTTCATTATTGCTCTTAGATGAAGACAATACAGAGTCTAAAAAAGATGATTATTTCATCAGATCAATAAAAAATAATATTTTAAACAGAATATTCAAACTTGTGAAAAATAGGTTTATTTCTATGCACTCATGGAGGAGTTCAGACCGGTTCTGCTGAGGCGTTCAGGATTGATTAAAGAGAACCTTCAGCGTTTATTTTGTGTCACTAATCTCCCTCTTGACGATACTCCATAGATTCTCTATAGGGTTAAAGGTCAGGTCCGTCTACTGGCCAGTCAAAGGCACCAGCACCGGGGTCACTGGACAAGCTGTTGGTGCCTTTGGCAGTGTGGTCCGGTTTTTCAGGTGACCGCCCCCCCCCCCCCCAAATTCTCATCTGGATTTCGCTTGACAATCAACTCAAAGCTGCCGTTATCCCCGGTGCTGGGACACCTTTTCCTTCCACTGGACTTTCTATGAAAATGACTGGATGTATTTGTGAACAAGCAGATTCTTTGGCAATGTCCTTCTGTGACTTATTCTCCACTTGGAGGGACAAGTTAAAGGGATTAGAAAATGATCAATGGCAGAAAACTAATTCAACTTTTAATAATCATATTTGTTTGCGTTCTTTTTATTTCATTGTGTAAAAAACTAACACTAGATCAGATATTATTATTATTATTATTATTATTATTTTCAAAGAAAGAGTGACCCTAACCCTGTTCTTTCTCCTGAGAAAAAAAACAGATTATTTTAGCCTCTTTGAAATATTTTAAAATTATTTATTTTAAAAATGGAAACCTTAAAAGCCCTGTTTTGAAAAAATCTCTTTCCTACAAGAATTTCAACTTTGTGTTTTTTTTTTAAATATTACCTGTTTATTTTATTTTGAAGCATTATTAAGAGTTTTTAACGTTAAAAAAAATATTATTTGGGAACTTTTGACTTGATGATTTTGGCCCTTGTAGCAAAAAGTTTGGACATCATTACAAACACATTAATTATTTAAATATTGAACTTTTTTCTGATATTCTTTTTTTTTTTTACACGAATCTATAGTAGAGGCCGACCAATATAGTTTATTTATTTATTTTATCGCTGATGCTGATACTGATTTTTAAAAATTTATATTATTTTTTATTTGGTCGCCGATATCTAAACCCGATTATTAAGGCTGATATCCAAGGCAGATATTTATACTTTTAGTGTCTCAAGGATTGTGAAAGACAACTGCTGCACTGTGTGCAATATAAATTAAAAAGTCAATAAAACTCTTTATTTTTTCTTTATTTATTCTTTATTATTTTAAATCTGCAATATTGAAGAATCTCAGTTGAAATTTAATCAGCACTTACAAAAAAAATCACAAAAAGAATTGAACCGGGAGAAAAGAATATTGTCTCAGCCCTACAAATTGGCACCTTTTTTTTTTTTTTTACTAATAGTACTGATCGTGATTCGGTTCTGAATCGAGAATCGTCACTCGAATCGGAATCGAATCGTGAGTAGTTGTAAGATTCACATACCTATAAAGCCCACTACCACATGGTAGTAAATAATAAAATCTAAAATATATATAAAATATAGTGCAGTGAAAGATTAAACACCAAACCTAAAAGTAAAACTGGCTCACAGTGGTTCGGAGTGTGTGGGGGTCCTTCCTTCAGTCAAGTAGTGGCTGCACCTTGCCACACAGGTGGCTTACCCTTTTTTTTCTTTTTATCTGCTTTTTAAAACAAATTTCGGCCAATGGCCGATATAGAAAAAATAGAATATATTGGTCGGTCTCTAATCTGTAGGTATTTATTCACTGTTGTGCAGACACATTTTCCTCCATCTGTTATTGAGAAGAGTGACAATCATTTTGTCTCCCACATATCGAATTGTCATTTTTTCCACTTCTGTAGCTCTTAAATTTTGTCTTGTTTGTTAGACCCAAACCAACCAGAAACACGATCTGGGTCGAGTAAATGTAGCTTCGAAACCAGGCTATATTTTCGTAAATTGAACTCTTTAATCATGTGTCCTGCAGGTACTCTAGAGACGGTTCTGGGATCCCTCTGATGGGCAGCCTGGCAGAGTGTATGTTAAGCTCCATGCCTCACATTAACGCCACTCACACTCGCACTCACTCTTTTGAACGTCTCCGCTTGTCTGCTTTTTGTTTTCTCTCCGTTTAGTCTGGGATATGGTGTCCCAGGTGTCCATGCTGTACATGCTGCTCAGCCTGTGTATGGGCTGGACTCTGAGTCGAGGCAGGAAACCTCAGTCTAGACCTCTGCAGTGGGAACGCTCCCCGGCGTCCACGGCCCTCGCCGTCGGGGGAGTGGTCACCCAGGTAGAGTTTTAATTTTTAATTTTAAGGTTTTGTTGTTACGGAGCCCAGTAGAGGGCGTGGCTAAGACTAACAAGGACTGATCTTTGGTTCCCAGGGGGCCCTGCTGCTGTGGGAGCAGTATTCAGAGTCGGAGAGCGAACACCACAGCTACCACGCCCAGCGGAGTCTAGCAGGCCTCCTCCTCCTGGCTCTGAGAGTTGGTCTCTCCCTGGTGCTGGCCTCCGTCCTCTACCAGATCACCTCCACGGAGAGGAGCACCCTGAAGAGAGACTTCTACCTCTGCTTCGCCAAGGTGACGCCGCCGAGCACCTCGGCAGCCTCCTAGCCGAGCCGCCGCTTAACCTCCAGGGTGTGTGTTCTCTGTGCAGGGCTGCTTCCTGTGGTTCCTCTGTCACCCCGCCCTCGTCCTCACGTCTGCCATCTTCAACGACCACCAGAGGGAGAAGGTGAGAGACCACTACAGCTTCCAGATATTTCACCGTTCTATCACCCGAAATAGTCTTCATCACCTCCGTTTCCTCTGTAGGTCATCACCATCGGAGTCATCCTTTGCCAGTCCATCTCCATGGTGATCCTTTACCAGCTCTTCCTGTCTCGCTCGCTCTACTGGGAGGTTTCATCACTCTCCTCTGTGTCGCTGCCACTCACCATGTCCAGGACGAACCACAGAGGGCGCCTATGAGCACGGCCACAGTCTGCAGGTTCAGAGGACTGACGAGGGAGGTGCTCTGACCCAGCAGGAACTCTTCCCCCTGCACCAATCATCTGTCCCAGACTACTGAGGCATAGCAGGGGGACGGTATTTACTGCAACACTCTACCTCTGACCTCTAACTGGAGGAAACATTCTGGGACGCAAAGATGCATGGTCGAGCATGCGCCATCTTGCGAGGCAGACGTCACCAGATAACATGATTAACTCGGGAATTGTGCAAAATCACAAACGGATATTAGATTATTTGAAAGGCCTTAGCTGCAGATGCCATGAACCCTGCTCTGAAAGTCTGCATGTAGATACGGCTCATAGCAACCGTTTCCACACTTTTTTCACTCCAAACCTAATGCGTATCTTATTAGGATTTTATGTGATAGACGGAGTATGGTGTATTCAGGGTGTTAGTTTCCCAACAACCAAACCACAGCACTTTCTTCAACATCTTCCTCTACATTCCTTGTGGCAAATTGCAAACAGCTGTCTGTAGCGTTCTCAGTCTTTTCCTGTAAACAGTCGGAGTTATATGTGCAATACATATTTAAATCGAATGCATTTACCTCCCATTTTAGATATGGCCTTCTTATTTTTGCCCTCTCACAAAAAAGTCCTAATAAAATACTAGGAAAAGATTAAATGTCATTGAAAAGTATTGAAATGTCAGAGTTCGTTTTTCTGCATGATTTTGGCTTTAATTTTCGAAATTTAGAGTTTTTTTCCTCTCAGATTTCTCATTTTAATCTCACAATTTCCGACTTTAATCCAATAATTTTCATCAGATTTCTGACTTTTTTTTTTTGCAAGATTCTGACTTTATTCTCAGAATTCTGACTGTAATTTTAGAATTAAGGACTCAAGAAAACCTCAAAATTCTTTGTTTTTTATGGCCCTAATCCATTTTCCATATGTAAAGAATAGTTTAATGGTTATGAACACTGTTGTGGGCTGCTGTATAGTGCTGCAGGGACTTCTTTTGTCTTTGCACAAATAACAGAAGCATCTTTTGTATGAACTTAAAAGAGCTGTTTATTTGCCAAAGAGATGGATCAGTCTAGAAAGGATCAAAGTTGTGGTTTTAAACAGACCTATATCTGTTTTAGTTGCATATTTGGGTTTCCTGTCAATCATGATCCTAATTTTGGTTTGTTAATTTGTTGGGATTTGGACGTCTAAAATAAATTCAGATGGGAAGGTGGAGGTGAGCTAAGTGAGGGAGGAGGTGTTTAAAGGCATATATGTCTTTCTATGGCTTGTTGGGGAGTTTAGAGACTTTGGGGGATGGAAGCAGCATGTATTTTTTGCATAGCCAGAGTGATTTTATATTATTATTCCAATGTCACAAAGCCTGTATTTTTATTTCATCGTCATCATAAATGTATGAGCTGTCAGCATGTGCGATGCAGACTATTTAAACTACATGAACTCTAAGCTGCAGCGTTCTGCATGACACTAAATCAGGAGTTCCCCTGTATATTTACATTCCTGTGATTTAATTTTTTTTTTTTATGTCTTCTATAATTGTGGTAAATCTGACTTATTTTTGTGTCAACACAGAGCCTGATGGAATCATATCCTGTTATTTAAGTTGAGACGGCAACTGTATGAAATAGAAACCTGCAGAACAGGAGCCAAGTAGGAAACTGACACCTTTAGTATTTATTCATCTATTTATTTTTTTAAGTGATTCAGAATCATTGTACAGTTGTGGGCTGGATTTATTCAGCTACGATTTCTTTTTCTTTTTTTTTTATTTGCCTTTGTTACTTTATCTCTGACTTATTTCTTTAAGCAGTAAAAAAAACGAAGCATCCAGCAGCTCTAGTGCTCCAACTGTTTGGTCAAAGAGGCTTTTTAGTTTCTAAATGATCAATAAATATACTTGAATGTAAAGCTTTTTTTGTCATTTATTTGTTATAAATGTGCAAAATGATCTTATTCCATATTGCTTTGCATTAAAACAGTACACGTGTCAATCATTGTTTTATACTGAAGCGCAATGACAATCTAGCATTGAGTAGCTTATTAAATTGGAAGCTGATATATTCAGATCTTTTCATACTTGAATGTGGATGTCTTTTCTAATTTATGCCATCTGTGGAAATAAACCTGCAAACATGCCAACCGAAATGAGTTAACTGGATTTAATGAAACACGCTTCAATTGGCGTCGTCATGGAGACCACGTAGTAACTCTGGAGGAGCTGCAGAGTTTGGAGACTCTGTCTGCAAGATGATCACAAGCCATGTAGGAAACAGCAAACATGTTTTAACAAGGTGCTCCGGTGAGATGGGACCAAACTGCATCATGCATGGTCTGACACATTTTGCATACGTTCTCATACTAAAATTCCCAGAATTCCCTCTGCCTTTGAGCTTGCTTTAAAGCATGAAGAACTTGAAGCAGCAATGCCTCCACTGGTAAGGCTTTATCCCTCTGAGGTTCTTTGATTTCATGCTCCTCTTGAAGCCCTTGGACAGAAAGGGAGAACAAATATTCAAAGATTGCCATAGAAATATTGTGCATTAAACATTTTGTGTCTGTTTTTTTATTAAAAGCACAACTTTAGTCTTTAACATACACAAGAAATGTTCATGAATTCCAATTGAATGGTTATCAAAGGTAAAAATGACTTTGTTTAGTTTAAAGATATATAAAAAACTGAAGAAACCAATAATAATGTGTCCCACCCCCTGGTCTCTCAATGATCCAAACTTCCATGAACAGCAACGAAGTTAGAAAGGAAAGTATGATACTTTTTAAAAGTAGTTTTGAAGCGCAACTCCAGGCTGTAAATATCTCTGCGAACTTAAATTTATTTGTATGTTTTTATTTTTTACTCTTGTCTTCTAACACATCTTTTAAAACTATTTTTGTCGCATGCCTGCAGCTGTGTCTTTCGCCGCCTCTCGGTTGCCATGGATACCCGTCACACGCCCCATATAAACCGTCTTAAATCGATGCAGAATATTCACTAGGCACTTTGCATTGACCGTTTATGGCATAAAGTGGATGTGTAGGAGGCGGGATATGATCCAGAAACAGCTGAGCACATTTCTACAAAGGGTCTGATTTATAAAGAGGAAATTGCGTCCAGCTGTGCGTACTCCAAGTTTGATAGATCAGAAACTTACTAAAGTTGCTGGGCTTAAGCCTTAAGTACAGTTTTAGTGAGGATTCTATGCAAAGTTTTATAAATGAGACCCCAGATCAGTAGTTTCTTGTTGTATTAACCTAAGCTGTGTGCTGACGTTCCTCTTTAGGTCCAGAGATAATTAATTCAGTTTTGTTTCTGTTCAGCTGGAGAAAGTTATAGGATATCCAGCTATTGATTTGCTCGATGCATGTACTTAATTCTTGGATGGGTTCAAGTCACTTGTGTCGCGAGTCAGTGGGTGTCATCTGCTTATTTGTATAATTAACCTTATTGTTGTAATCTGGGCTACTAGGATTATCTATATATTAGTGATGCTCTCTTGTTTTGGCTGATGTCTTTCTTGTGTTTCCTCTTGAACTCCTCCACAAAGTGGTTGACCATGCAGTTTTCAAAGTCCTCTCCTCCCAGGCGAGTGTCTCCGGACGTGGCCTTCACCACAAAGATACCATCCTCAATGGTCAGGATGGACACGTGGAATGAGGCTTTGTGTACCGTTTCAACACATTGCCCCAATTGCATATTGACACTGTGTCGATATGGAGTTGCTACTGTGTTGGTCTACTGACACCTGCTGGATCTTAATAGTATTGCAGGCAAACTAATTCAGAAATTCAAGTAATCTATGGTTTCAATGGTTATACTATAAAATTACTTATGTAGCCTAATTGTATTCCATACTGTAGACTGCATAATTTAATGTTAATAAAAGTTTAAAATATAAGACATCATGTGAATGTGTCACATCTTTTTAAAAAGCAAAACTGAAGGCGATGTTGATTATTAAAACGTATATGAGGCACTTATATATATATATATATATATATATATATATATATATATATATAACAAATACTGCATCGGACAGATGCACAACAGCTTTCTGGTTGGCGAAATATATGATGGTTCAAGAACCTGAAACAGTTTCCTGAATCCCTCACTTTCAACAATGCTGCGAGGTTGGCAGTCCTTAATAATGAAATGCCTGGTCCAACTCATGCTTCCTGGTAGCTGGATATTCAACATATAAATAATAAAATATGTATTAACTGTGTATAAAGTGACCACAAATAAGTTTTATAATGCCAGTATATCTGCATTTATCCTAGTTACATTTGTGACCTCCTGATGTTCATGTTTGGCTCTATGATGTCTCAGCATAGAAGACGTGCTTTTATTAATATATGTCAGTTCAGTAGAACAAATGCAGCATTTAAACTGCAGAAAATAATAGGAGTAATTTTAACTAAGTTATTTTGAAAGGGACTGAAATTTGGATAAAATTAAGCATAAACTGAGAGGAGCTAGATTAAGAGAGGAAATGAAAGCAAATACTTCATTTCGTGATATAAGATCAAACTGATCCCACACATCAGAAACCTTGCCTTTTCTTGCTGGCTCCATGATTTAGGCTTTCTGGGAATTAGTCTGGTTCAAAAAATATTGTTTGCACTGAGGTCCAACAGAACCAGCACTGTGGTTCTACCACAGTCAGTATTTATACGGATGTCATTGACAACTTTGATGAGGGCAGTCTCGGTGCTTCAGTGAGCGCGGAAACCACTGAAAAATATCAAAATGGTTGGTCAATGCTAGAAAGCTGTTAAACTGTGAAAACACAGCTTATTCAATTATCTTGCTGATGAATGGGAGATTTTAGATTGGCCAATAGTTCTTCATTAATGGGTTGTCCAGGTTCTTCTTCTTTAGAAATGGTTTGATAAATGCTGCTTTTAAAGCCTGTGGGAAGACCCCTGATAAATGAATTGATGGTTCATAGAACGACTGGTGCAACCTTTAGGAAATATGATAGGACACAAAATGCGAATATATTTTTTTAGTAATTACAAATACAATACCACTTTATTTTTAATACCCACACAGTGCGGCCGCCCATTACCTGCCGGGTTGAATCCCCCGGGCAGACTGTGCGGACCCCACCCGTTTATCTCTTAAACGTTTCTCGCCCTCTTCAACTCTGTCCTCTCAGTTCTGTCTATTTTTCCTTAAGATAGTTGTCGACTATCGGTCTCGTGCCGGTATTTAGCCTTAGATGGAGTTTACCACCCACTTTGGGCTGCATTCTCAACCAACCCGACTCCGAGAAGACCCCGGCATGACGGGGGCCGTTACCGGCCCTACACCGTCCACGGGTCAGGAGGACTCAGACAGAGTGTTGGTAGCCAGGTCTCCTAGTAGCTAGGAGACAGGTTAATGTTAGTAGCTATGCTGCTTTAGGCTAGGCTGTTGGAGGACATTATTAGGGTCTGTTCCTACTTTCTCTCCTACTTCTCCCCAACTGCATGATGTGCTGTCAATTCAAGCACTAACCTGTTTTCTATTATAGTAGGTGCTCCGGATTAGCCCTGCTTGACGACCCTGACTAAGATGGCATTGCAGTGACGGAAAATTCTCCACGTCCTGCAACAAACTTCTGCATCAGTTCTATTGCTCTTTCTGTGTCTCTGTTATGTATTCTCCAAGCCACAGACGGTCGCGGCAGATAACCGCTTGTGCTGAGCCTGGTTCTGCCGGAGGTTTCTTCCTGTTAAAAGGGAGTTTTTCCTTCCCACTGTCGCTGCATGCTTGCTCAGTATGAGGGATTGCTGAGAATTCCACGACGCAATCTTCTGTGGTTCTGTAATTTCTACACTTAACATTGTATTGTAATAACTCTTTTTGTAAAGTGCCTTGAGATGACATCTGTTGTGAAATGGCGCTATATAAATAAACTGAATTGAATATTCTGGCTTTTGTAACTCTGACCACAATGTACATATCTTTCTTGACGCTTAAATTCTGTTTTTTTAAAAACCTTTCCACTTCTGAGTCTTAAATAATGTTTTTTTTTTTTTCTACTGATTTCCTGCTTTTACAATCGAATTTCCCCTAATTGGAAAATACAGGAATTGTTAGATAATACAATCAATACTGATTAGTTATTTCACGTAGAGGTCCAATAAACATTAAAATTACTCCAACAAAGTCTACTTGTAGAACGCGATAATTGAAGCCTACATTAAATCCAAGAAATAATTATTTAAATGTAATAATAAAGATAAATGAAACTTCGTCACGAACAGGATTCGAACCTGTGCGGGGAAACCCCATTGGATTTCGAGTCCAACGCCTTAACCTCTCGGCCACCGTGACTACGCATGCCCTATACGTCATCGCGTCTTGATATCAACATTTCCCCACCACACTCAGGGCAACAATTTGTCGTATTGTTAGCACACTGAGTTCTCAGCATTTACTATTTAAACCATGAGCTAAAGGTCACATTCCTATTTCAACAGACGCATGTTTCTTTAACAACTCTGGAATTCATGTGGTTGAAGGCAAAACGACACGTTAAGATATTTGGTTATAGCATGTCACCTTACCTCGTTATTATAAAAGTATGTCGCTTCTTCCTTTTCTAGAACATTCACGGTTGCCCTAGCGTGTCTGAAATGTTACACACTGCATGGTGGAGCATTAAAGGTCACTTAGTGAAAACTGTCCCTAAATATTAAACGGCTAACTAAACTCCAGAAATAATTTACCATACTAACTAAATTATCAATGCACACGTTAGTGTGTTTTATTGCCACCAAGTATGATTAGTAATAACAGGGTGAGACTATTTTAAAAGCTACTTTCAGTAAA
Organism: Apricaphanius iberus; assembly: GCA_028564705.1. Lineage (NCBI taxonomy): Eukaryota > Metazoa > Chordata > Actinopteri > Cyprinodontiformes > Aphaniidae > Apricaphanius > Apricaphanius iberus. The sequence goes on from JAPXFQ010002352.1 coordinate 850,808, forward strand.
ACGTAAAAATTTTTCATGAACGCACCACAGGAGACGTTTCGGAAGAACTACATTCCTATTGGTCTTTCTGTCTAAGCAACGCCTCCTTCAGACTAGCATTTATAGCGCTTGAGATTAGCCAAGGAGAAGCATTACAGGAGGAAAGATGATCAACTGGAAGGTGAATATTAATAAAATACGTCTATTTAAATCATAATAGTCAGCTTTTATTAATTACTTTACATGTTAGCTTCCTTTAAAGCTATATTGCTTCTTATTGCTTAACACAATGCTAGTATTTTCATAGCTGCTGCTTAGCTTCATAGCCAAACAGAAGTTTTAACTGTTATCTCTAAGCTTTAGCCAGATTTTGTGAGCAGAATCTTGTCATTGTTAACTGTATAGCTTGTATCTACGGTTAAAGGGGACGCTTATGGTCCAAATGGTGTGCAGCTGCTTCTCTCCTTCACACATCCCCCCCATCCCCTCTCAAATTAACTCTCCTGCAGCAGACAGCTGAGGAGGCTGGTGGATCACATTGGGGAGAAGCTTCTCCATCACATTTTTTTAGATCATCAGACACTTTTTTTTTATTTTTATAATACATTTCTTGATCTCTTTCCAGGCTTTGGATAACGTCCCCCTCCTCTTCTACATCTTGGCCCTGAAGACACTGCTGTTATGTTTGGGCTTTGCCGGGGTCAAGATCTACCAGAGCAGGAAAGTGGATCAGGCCTTGAAGAAGCAGCAGGCTGAGAGGAGAAGGGTGGCCGAGCAGACGCAGGAACTCCTCGACAACCTGAAGGAGGACTGAGAAAGTCAAGAGAAACAGTTTGTTGCTTTTAGGTGAGAGACTTTCAAATCATTCCATGCCATTAAGCTGTTAAACTCCCCAACCATGATACCTCAACATTTCCCCAGAAGTTCTGTTATTTCTTTATATTATTTGTTGAACTTTCAGTCGGATCTTCATGTTTCTTTTAAAGAACAAAGGTATCTCCCTTGCACACATGCCATGAAAGTTAAAGCCTGATGTTCAGATATTCTTCAGGTTTTCTAGCAGACCCCATCCCACATACTCGGCTCCATACTTAAAAAAACAAACAAAAAAACTGAGGGGTGTAAATACTTAGTCATTAGCTCACCTTTTCTTCTTCTTTCTCTTCCTGACCAGATCAAGTTTTTTTTCCAGCGTGTCGGAGAACCAGATAGAGGAGGACTTTGTTGCTCTCCTGGACACCTGCCGTCCAGGACCAGGATGTTGAACCACTGTATTTAAGAATCGTTGACTGACTGCTTTTTATAAGGAGAAAGGGAAGAAGAAGTCATGCTGATATGAGCAGAAACTACCTGGGTGTCTCCCATGGTCTGAGCTGAACTTCATTTACATGTGTGCCAGAGTTTTTACCGTCTAAAATACTTTGTGCTTATTTTTATAACTATATATTAAACAGTTTGTTCCAAATGAAGTACATTTCTTGATATTCATTCTTATTTAGGAAAAAAAAATTAATATATATTTAAAATTAACCTTAGTTATTAAAATGTGCCATGACTCTGTAATGTACACTGGGGTTACTCACTATTACTGACTCTGTTAGTACTTGTTTAGGAACTTCTGGTGTCTGATTACAAATTTTTTAGGATTACAGGTTTTATCCAGGCAAATTAAAATAAATCTGAAAACTTAATCTATTTCAGAAATTCAATTCAAAAAGTGAAACACATCTTGAGAAACTTCATAGCAGAGATGGAACTATGATTATCCAAATTAATAGAAATAATTACTTGAAATGTATCACTATGTTTGAGTCCAAAAAATATATAGGAGTTTCATTTTAGGAAGAGATTTACTAAAATAGAGACACTTTCAAATAATTTTCTAAGACCTTAGTATGCGTTTCTGTGTTCTTACACGTATGGAACAGCAGAGGGCGGTGCTGCATTGAGTTCATTTTTACTAGATGAGTGTTAAATCTGACAAGCTAACAAATGTGACGCATTTTAAAACTATGATTAACTTTTAGAAAATATTAAGCATTTATAATCCGATTCAAACGATGAAGTAGGAGCTGACTTTACAAATTATCTTATATAGTTCCTGTTTAAAAATGGAGATATATTAAACTAGTGAGAAATGCAGCTCTAGCGCCCTCCAGTGCTGAAACAGGCGACATTAAATTGATATTTTTCTAAATTAAGTAATCTTTTCTGGATATTGTTTAAAAGCTTCGTAATGAAGCAATTTTTAAATACTATTCCAATGTACCGTGGGTAAAATTTGTATTTTCTCTTTAAAAACCCATGGCACCCTATGTGCCATGGGTTTTACCACAACTGATTAATAAGCTTCCTTTTATTTAACAAATCACTGATTCTTGAGAATCTTGATTAAAAACAGGTTTTAATTTTGAAAAAGAAAAAGTTTGAAGTACTATTAGGTTTTAGGTATCATGTCATAGATAAAATTCTTGGTTATCAGGATTTATAATTGTGCAACCTCCCGGTCTTGTCATTTTTTCATAAAATTTGTGTTTTTCCCCATCATTACTGCAAATTTGTTCACACCGTCAGACACAACAAAAATATAACAATTCCTTTTTATTTAACTTAATGTGGATGTCAAGCTTTTAAACAATGGTGTGAGACACCATACGATCGGCTAAGTATTTCGTCATCATGTTACTATCATGTAACACATGGATGCTATGCTCATATTTAGCTTTAAATGGAGAAAGCAACACATTTGCACAGAAATGACACTTTTTAAAATAGCTTTAGACCAGTAGGGGAGAGTGGGGACAGTTGCAACGTGTGGCAGTTGCAACATTGTTGATTTCTCCAATCAGGAATGAGCTAGATCCATGACATTCCCTCTGCACACATTCAGTAGGCTGCCATGGGGGGGACAACTGTCCCCCCCATGGTGTTGCAACTGTCCCTCATGGTGAAATTAATGACAATTAGATAAAATAGATATGGAAAAGGAAATTCAGTGGTTTGATAAAGAACATATTTCAATAGCCAGGTGTCTCCTCTTTGTATTTCTGCCAATTACTTTTTTAAAAGTAAAACTAGGCTGTAGTGTATCCTACATTTTCTGTTCTCTTTTTTTCAGTATGCCACGAGACATGAAAAGGACAACAGATAGGGGCGTCCCTCTACCTATTCTATCCTTAGCTGCTGGTATAGTAACCACTGAAGGCAGAACAGTGAGGTCTGTGGCAAAACAATATTCCATTTGTCACACAACCCCCTACTGCTACAAAAAAGAGAGAGAGAGGCTAGGTCCAGGAGAGGAGATGAGGACAGGTTACTGGACTCTCAGGAGGGTCTTCTCAGCCCAACAGGAAGATAGCTTGGCAGAATACTTAAAAAGGGCAGCTGACCTTTTTTATGGTCTCAGCACTAAAGAAGTAAGCATGAAGAAGGTATTAAATGAAACGTATGTAAGAAATGTATTTCAATTAATCATGAAATGCCCCTGATATGTCACTAGACATTAAGAATCATGTTAATTTTAAATACTTATATCACTGACAGCAGTGGTACAGCCAGGACATCTTCATTTAAAAGTAAATGTTGTAGCCCTCAACTGATGTTGATGTTGTCATGTTGTATTTTGGCCTGAGGCACCACCCTCCAGCTATCCACTAATCACGAAGTCAGTAGAGTTTTCATCCGGGTTGCCAGCTCTGCTCTAGTTACCACAGCTGAAGCTACGAACGTGTCTACAGTATTTTGCATTTTCCATTTACATTTGCCACAATTGTGAATCAGAAGTGGAATTATAATACTATGATTCTTTACTTAAAATAATCATTATAATAATCAATTTGTGTGTGTTTGGTGGTTCTTTTATTACTGATTGTTACCACACTAAAATTTAATTTTTAACCTTTAAAATATTGTTATTAAGGCAATGAACTGTCTCTGGTCTCAAATCATTAAAAAAATATTAGAAAATAATGCAATTATGAGTTTTACTACATCTAAATGACAGTTGGGGACCGTTGCAACATTTTTCAGGGTTCACTTAAGTACAAATTACGTCCATATTATAATATGTATGCATGTTGCAGCAGTATGGGCAGGTAGGTGACATGTATGGGTTTAATATACATATATTTTCTCTTTCTAAAACAAACGGTCACTGAGAAATTGAAGGAAATGTCAAAAGTGTTGCAAATACCCCCACTCTCCCCTACTGTAATACCTGAACTGAGCAGAAAAAAGTTACATCTGACGGTGTTGACTTGAACCTGACGGTGGTGACGGTGGCTTCATCAGAACAAACATTTGATTGTCTCTTTAATGCCTTCTGGCCGAGTAACTTTTTTTTTTTACTTTTGTGGAAACAAATCGGAGCCAATACCTTATTTTTTCCCCCTTGCTGTAAATATTTTATTACTTTGTGTCAACACCCCGTCAGACAGAAAACCTGACAGTTTTGACATGTGACGGTGTTGACAAAAAGCTACTTTTTCCCACGAAATTCAAATTCGTAAATGTTAGCTACCCTGTGTTAGCCATGATTGCTAGCTACCTCCGAAACCTTCTTAAAGTAAATACATGTATGCAAATATTCAGTTTAATACTTTTTGTACAAAGGCAACAGTGTTGACTTGTCATGGTTGTGACAATCAAGTTATCAAGAAATGTGTAAAGATTTTAGAAGAAATGTCAAACTTACAGAGAGCAGAATAACCGGTTGTGTGCCTCACATGTCGAAGGTGGACAAGAGGGTCTTCAGAAATATAGGTGACCGTGTGGTTTCATGTTTTATTTTTTTGCCCTGAATGTTTATTTGATTGACATATTTTTTAATTTTCAACAGAATTAGTGATTTCTTAATATGACATGTTTTATCAAAATTCTCAAGAATCACTGAAGTTATATCTGAACACAGGACAAAAACAGGTTCTACAACATGTGTTTTCTTATCAACTGTTGTCCTCATTAAAGTAGACTGTGTGTGTGTGTGTGTGTGTGTGTGTGTGTGTGTGTGTGTGTGTGTGTGAGACCCTTCAATGCATTCGATAGCAAATCATGGATTTGTCTGCAAACTGATTCCCATGTCACAAAATAGCCTACTGCTTTTAAAAAGAGCAAAGGCCTTGCCCTCCATTATCGGGGGTACTTCTATCCATTTATTTTCTCTTCAACTCCATTGTATCTCTATATGAGTTTAGAATAAATTTGTATCTGTTAAACATAGAGCTCAGACATTTTGTATGGTATAAAAAAATATTTAAATAATTCTCTCAGATAAAATGCTATAACTTTATTTGGGGGAAGAGGGCTCCAGCAAACCGGCCTATTGTAAGATGCTAATGCAATTAAGACACAAGAAAACAGGTAGGCTAATATGGCGGTTCAGATAAATGCTGTCATAACGCATTGTTAGCCTATATGTTGGCAAACAGATGTTTACAGAAGCAAGTTAAAATTCTACCAAATTTAATTTATGACAGAAATTCAGTGATGCATATTTCTGTAGTTTTTCTTAGTGTCTACAAAGCACACAGCTTTACCATCTTTATATTCAAGTTTAAGATCAGTTTTGGTACGTTCATTACTTCCATAATAGACACTGTCTTTGTCTTATGGAGTTTACATTTAACTGCTTTAAAGACTGCCTGCCATGATCCCCTGCACTTTATGAAAGACAGCGTTGACATTTGTAGGGAAGCTACAACGGAGGTTTCTGTGAACGTGCTTAAACATCTGGTAAAAATGTAATGCGTCAAAGATTAAATAGAAAAACCTAGTAAATAGTAAACAATTTACTAAACTTTTACTTTAGGTACAGTATACAAGGCTGGTAGAGTTGGCCGCCTGAAGCTCCGTCTGGTGAAGGTCTTTAATGGTGGAAGACTCTGTTCAATCTGCCTAAAGTTCAGATGGAGCACATTCCTGTGCAGTAGCCTATTGTGTCCACCAGAGGGAGGTGTTCAGTTACTTTTGACTTGGCCTTTTCTGTTCAAATTTTCCTCTATTATTTATGAGTATCTTGCTCACTTTAATAAGTGTTTATTTCTAATTATATATATATATATATATTTACAGAATCACACACACATTAAAGGGCTTAAATATAAACATGTTTCTAGATTAAAGAGCTAAAATAGAAATGGCTGTGGATCCCTCTTTCATCATATAAACTCACCAGTGCCTTCTGACCCAGGAGAGGAAAATCCAGCTGTACGTTTCCAGGTTATTACACACGGACATTGTTCAGTTCACCCAGTGTATTGAATATAGCTGCTATAGTCACACGGATGTCATTTTTTACTTCTTTACAAATTGTAAGCATTTCTGAACAGTTATTTAAAAAGAGTCTTACATAAACACTGTGTAGCCTCTCAGATAAGGCTTATTCACTTATCATTTTAGTTTTACCACCATTGCTGTACTATCACTATATGGATTTGAATGACAATATGACTATTATTAATATGAATTGTATGTGAATATAGAACAACTCTATTCTGGTTCTGTAAGTAATGTTTTCTTTTCATAGTTACCTCACTTTATGTGGCCCTATACGTCATCGCGTCTTGATATCAACATTTGGCCGTTCAATGCATTTCACAACAAATGTGGCTTTTTTTCTGCAAGTGGACAAAGTTTTATCAGTCCTGGTTGTCTCTCTTCCCATCAGTTTTTACCCCTTAACTCTAATTAATTTCTATTTGATCTTGTAATAATCACTTTTTAGCTGTTCTTAAAACCCTAGGTGTTTTCTCAGAAAGTCATTTTTAAATAAGTCTCTCAGATTGCCTGCAGTATGTTTATTTGGGGTCAGAAACAGGATTGTCATGTGAAGAAACTGAAAACGGGTAATCTGGAGGTTAAAATAAAAAGCACTCTTCACGATACATTATTATATGTAGGCAAACTGATGACATTTACAAAAACAGATTCAAATTGTTTTAGGATAAACATCAGCATCAAATATTCATTTTTCAATTTAAGTGAGTCATCTTTTTAATTTTTCCTATTAGCACCTACAAAGCGCACTGCTTGATTATCTTTACATTCAAGTTTAAGTTGAGTTTTTGTATGCTCATTACCTTCATAGACACAGTCATTAGCTTTCATCTTTTTGGTACAGTCAACAACTTTAAAGATTTGCTTGCTAAAACCTGCCATGATCCCGTTCACATTTTGACAGACAGCATTGACATCTTGTAGGGAAGCTACAATAAAGGTTTCTGTATTCTTGCATCCCCCTGCACCATTGAATCTTTCCATCATTATAGCATTACATTGCTCTTTTTTCATGCTGTTAATGACATTCTTTTCTATTTGATTCTGTCCTTCAGCGAGCTCGGCTGCGCAGAGCAGCATCAGCAGGAGGCCAACCAGCTGGGTCTTCATGGTCACTGGTGGAGAGAAAACCAAATGTTAGCAACTTCTACTTGTTAAGATTTGCTAAAAAATGTAATGTGTTAATGGTTAAATGGAATAGCCTGATTAAATTACATACCGTTTATTATTATTTCCTTTTATCTGAAGTGTAATGGCTGGTAGACTTGGTCGTCTGAAGCTCCGTTTGATGAAGATCTTCAATGGTGGAAGTCTCTGAAGCTGCCTTCCAGCTGATCTGGGCTCATTATATAGCATTGAGGTGAGAGGGTGAGACCAGTTTATCCAATTTGAATGAAGAGAAGTCCATATCAGAACAGAGAACAGTTTAATATTCAACCCCCTATTATGATATGAATGTGGGCTATGCAAAACATTTAGGGCTGGGGAAATCCACTGAAAGGTCCTTTTATACTCCTGTATCTGAAGTCTGAGGATCTTCTCTTTAATTTGGGTCGGTCTTCACAAAAAGATCCACAAAATCTGACGATCATGAGGGTACAATTGTAATTTCTTCACAAATGATTAACTTCATAGGTTTGTTTCACTATTTATGAGAACGACTCTTATGGTAGGACACATTTTTAATGGGTTGTGTTTTCTTCAGGAAGCTAATCAGGCAATTTGAGTGTTATTTGCTCTTTTGCTACTTCATAATAATTATGTTATAATGTAACAGAAATAAGTTTTATGTCGCTAACATAAATTAAATAATATTTTACAAAGTTGTGAATTAAAAAGTCAAAGATTTTCTTAAATGTAAATGCAAAGGGGAAACTGTTTAACTGTTTTATTCAAATATAATTTAATCTTGAAGATCACTGATCTGCTTTGAATGTATGAAGGTTTCCCATATTTGAACATGAGATTGTCTTCAGATCCAGTTCAATCTTGATATTTGCAAATATTGTATGCAAAAAATTTTTTATTTCTCACTGACATTAAGTAAAGCTAAATATTTCTTGTTTAAGGTCACTTATGATTAATAAAATTATACTTTTTGAATGCCAGAAAATTGAAAATGATTTTGTTGTAGAATTTCTTAAAATTACAGTAAGTTCTACTTTTAAACATTTGAGGAAATCGGCTTCTATCAGGTTTTTATCCAGAATGTTTTGTATTCTGCTTCATCCATCTTCATGAACTCTTCTACCCTTCTGAGGAATAAAATCCCCTCGGCCTGATGCTGCATCCACCGTGTCACAGTTTTGGGTGATGTTCGTTGCTACACACATGTTGATTTGCATAAGGGCTAAAAAGTTTACATTTGGTCCAGAGCATGTTTTTCATATATTTCACTGACTTGGTTTCTGTCAATTCTTGGTTTTTAAGCAACTCGCGTTTGGTCTGATTCGTTCTCAATAACTGTCATTTACAGTATTTCACAGGCTGGGTTGGGGTTAAAAAACAAACCAAAACCCATCTGTTAAAGAGTGAATACAGAAATCTGAAGGCCAGGTTATTAGATTTTTACACAATGAATGATGAGAAATGTTAAATATTGATGAAGTAATGAAATCAATGGGGAAAGTTGGGTTTGGGTTCAGCTGCATGACAGTGATCATGTCAGCAAGTCGACCTCTGATCTACCTCTGACTGACTGAAAAAAAAAACAAAATGAAAACTTTGGAGTGGCCTAGTTGAAGTCCTGACCTGAATCCTACTGAGATGCTGTGGCATGATCCTAAAAAGGCGGTCGATGCTGGAAAACCCTCCAGTTGTTGCTGCTAAAAAATAATTTTAAACCCTGCACATTGTGTTTACTTGTGTTGTCTACCACTGCATTTGTAATTTTTATTTTATTTTTATTATTTAAAATATTTAAGTGTGGAAAAAGTGCAAAAAAAGTATCAGTAAGGAGGCAAACACTTTTCACACTGCTATAAATATTAATAAACTTTTTTTTTTCAGTTTCTTTTCTCCATATTGTAACAACTCTTCATTTTTCCAAGTATAGTTCAATATAAGGAAGATAACTACTGTAATTTGAATAACGAAATAATAATGCATTGTGTCTGAGATAGTAAGAATAGAGATATTCAGAATGTGAGATATGCAGATTCACTGAGCAGGACATAAGCGTATAAGCTGACTGTTAGAAACCCCTGTAACGGGTAAGACAAAGCAGGAAGTGTAGAGATAAATTAAGATCATAATGAGAAGATGATTCTCCAGTAATGAACAGAACAGAGCAGAGGAGTTTTTTGAGGTAATATCCAATGCTTCCTGGTACACAAGAAAACCTTTAACACCTAGAAGCTTCAGTAGAAGCCGTCTTGGTTTCATCTAACCAGAACAGCTTTCATGTTCTTGGTGTGTCCTCTCCATTCAGTAGCATGTGGCAAATCATAAAAGGAACTTCTGACTTCAAGGTTTGCTACATTTTCATAAAGGTTAGAGTTGGGAATGCAACTAGTAGCTTTTCTATTCTCTGTTGCTGTGGCTCTGCAACTCCTCCAGGGTTCCCATGCCTCTCTGATTAATGCGCTCCTTGACCCGTCTGTCAGTAAAGGTGGACGTCCATGACTTGGTAGGTTGCAGTTGTGCATTTGTGTGTTAAAATGATGGATTGACCAGAGCTATAAGATCTCCAAAGCTTTCGATAAAATTAATAACTGAACTCTGCTTAAAACTTTGTCAGTCTAATTTCTCGGATCTGAATATAAATGCTTGCCTTACATTTTATGTTTAGTTGCAAAAACTAACCACAAACTCTTAACATTTGTATTATTTTTCTTTTCCAAGGACAAATACTAATTTAGTTTCAGTCAAAATTTCTCTTTCTGAGGAGCTCTGTCACGTTCAGTTTTATATGGTTCATTTGCATGACCTGCAGGTGAGCTGCTGCAAATTATGTCCAGCCTCTATAAAAATGTAACAATATCTTTATTTTGTGGTCAGTTCATTCTTCTTTTCCTCTTGTGTAAATGCAACAGCTGTTAATGGCTCTAGATGTAATCCTGAGGATAAATTAAGTTTTAGGACTCAAATATTTTTTTTGCAGAAAGAGTGAGGCACCAAGCTGAAACCAGACATAATATTCAGACTGAGCTTTTTTAGCTAAGCTTAGAACATTTTTTTCACATATAACTATGTATCAGAACGCAGTTCTACGAAACCCAAAGTCTCAAATTCTCCCTGAATAATTTAAGACATTGATGTTGGGAACGTGTTCATGAACAACATGAGCAATAATCAGATCTTTTACACATGTTCATCTCAACATTTAAGACTTAATGTTAGATGAACGTTTCCATTTTAAATAGCTATATTAGATTATAAAAAGCTGTACTATCCTCACAGCCAACCCTCCGTAGGTTATGAGTTTATTCATCAATCTCATGACCACAAGAAATTGCCTAGTTTTATCATATTAACATGTACTAATAAAAACTCTGGATTCTGAAATAAATGTATTATAAAAGCTGTAAAAATAGAGAACTATGAAGCCAATAGTTTAAATGATCCATCATGTAAAAGATGAGTTAAAAATGGCTCCAAAGATTGAGCAACAGCGCCCTCTTCTGCTAGTACAGAGACGTTAAAAAAGACAGCTCTTCCCGGGACATTTATTTATTGAAAATGTATTCACATACAAAACAAATCAAAGGGTAGAACGTTTTACAAAATAAGTTAAAGTTGCCCTATAGCATGAAAGAGCACAAAAGATTTATATTACAGAGGATAAAGAACAATACACATAAAAAAATAATAATATCCCTCTGCTGTATACACAGTCTGCAAAACAAATGGGGAACAGATAAAACGGAGACAAAAGGAAAAAAAGGGCACTATTAGAAGAAGTTAGTGTCCGAGTAAAGAAAAATTGTTTAAACAATTGCTTAGTCTTAACCAGTCTAAGAGATTTGCTGTAGACTGAAATCCTCATTCCAGTGCTGAAATGGTTTAATATAAAAATGCCTACATCTATTAATGATTTCCCCACGAGAATAAAAAAAGTAAACTAAATAGTCAAACTATTTATTTTCAATCTCTATTCCAAAGATTATAGATTATTCAGAAAATGAGGGGAAAATTATATTTTTCTAAACATGACCAGTTCCTTATTTCTGTCCAGAAGTGCATAACAGGTTCACACATAAAAAAAAAAGTTATTTTGAGCTCTCCACATTTATTTCACAAAATACACAATTTTACATTTCAAAACAAGTTTAAAAACTCATTAGTTGGATATATTTTATTGATAATTTTAAATTGCATTTCTTTAACTTACGGAGCTACAGAGTAGCTTAAAATTGGTACAAATTTGAACATTCTGGCTTTTCGAGAAGTATTTGAGAATATAGTTTCATTTAACCACGTGTGGAAAGCATTCTTTGAGGAGGAGAAAGCCTCTCAAGATCTTATTGCATTTATCTTCGAAAAATGAAATTCCTTCAATATGTAATGACGTAAGCCTTGGAAGTATATTAGAGTACAACATTTTGTTTTATAAGAGAGACACGAGATTGGAATAGCTTTCAAGATTCTATTAAATTGTTTTGGGGGACATGTCAGCTGATACTGAGAAAAAAAAAAGAATAAAAATCTAACAAATTCCCCTCCAAATCATAGCTCGTAAAAAACAATGTACAAACCCTTGTTGACGTCACCCATAGGTTTCTGAAGAGCAAAAATGAAGCCAACTGGGCGGTTCCCACCGCCGCCATCTTGTCCGCGTCACTCGCCTCGTCACTCTCAGAAACTCCAAAAATGGGCAATGAGGTGCCGCTGAGAGTAGCGCTGTGAAGCTGGGGGATGGAGGGTTGACGTTCCTAACTGACATAGCTACCACCTAGTTTGAAGCTAGTCCGGAGCTAACTGATGCTAACGTAGACTGCAGCCGGTTTCAGCCACAAGACCGACTTTTGCCCCGGTTCTCAACTAGGATCACTTTAGACCCAGAAACATATTGAGTGGAGAAAACATTTCGATATAACAAGACCCAAATGGGTTGGGTCACCACGGCCTAAAATGGCTGTATTCATCGGCGGAGGTTGAGGATATGGGCATGCTTACAATGTGTCCAGACCAAATGCGATAGAAGCGACTAGAGCTTCAGTTTTACATGTAAAATCAATGGAGGAGCGCGATGAAGCGTGACTTGGGGTCCTGCGACACTTCAGAAGCAGATTTGCGTCGCGAAAAAGCTTTTCTGCCTGATTTGCGTGAACAATTCGCGCTACAGATGCGATGGAAAATTCGCGCTGCATTTTATGTGGTGCATTTTGTGCATTCGCGCTCATGGCGTCTATCGCTCGGGTTGGAAAAATCTGAACTCCAGCGTCAAATCGCGCCGCGACAACCAATCAGGGGACAGAGTTTCAGTGATTCTGTGACTGTCATGGAGTCACAGCCTCAGCAGGACATGGAGGAAATACTGATAAACTACATGACACAAGCAGTTTTCAATACAGAGACAGAAATAAAAAAATAAACTATTTAGACAGGAATGCTCTTAAGAGGTTTGTGGGTGGCTCTTAAAAGAGCCGTTCTTGCTGTAAAAGCATAAAGTGAGCCTTGAAACAGGCTCCTCAACTGGTTTCCTGGTAGCAGCTCCCGCACCACGTCCCACGTTGCTCAAATATTATGAACCTTTACGAACTGCAGACAGATGGACAGCTGTTCCGAAATGTAGCTGGTGTTTCGGCAAGGCTCACTGTTGTTTATGGATCCCTCCGCCAGACGGTAGACTGTATCTGTAGCTCACCAAACCCCCAGTGCAGCGGTCCCCGGTCTACCGGAGGCCAGGCCGAACATGTAATCCACTCTGTCCTCCGTCAGCTCGGTCCATAATCCACCGCCATTGTTACACTTACTCAATGCTGTTGTGTAATGTAAATACGAGTTGATGTTGCACCTCCCGGTTTTCCTTCTTCTCTGTTCTAATGTTCCAATTCTTTTCCAACTTGTGACCATGAGGGTGTGTGTGAGGGTGCATTTGTGTGTGTGTGTGTGGACATGGACACACTGATTATTGTTATAGTCGATTAAATAAAAGAAACGTCCAATGACTGGGTTTTAAAATTATGATTTGGCCCGCAAAACAGTTTTTTTTATGTGATATTGTCTAATCTGCTGTCCTTTGAAATCTCCATTAATTCTAACATTAACTATCATGAGGAGGACCTGTCTATGATCAGCAGTTAAATGAACGTGCTGAAATAATCATGGAAGTAAAGCTTATGTGTAAAAATGTTGCAAAAACACATCTATGTGACCTCTCTGAACTCTGCTGTCCCAAGATTTTCCTTTTTAGCTGCTCATTCTGTCTTTCACCTCCTTAATTTAGATTGATAATCCAATATTTAAGAAGGCCCAAAATGCGATCTTCCTTTTAAAGGCCTCAGCCAAGGCCCAGGGCCCCCAGAAGGCTGGGTATAGGGTGGTGGAGGCAGAGGCCAGGGCCAGCGAGGGTGGTGACATCAGCAATAACACCCTTGTGCTGAACCAGTAGAAGGTTTAGTTTGGAAGTTACTAGGGCAAGACCTTCCAATGGCTGCTGGAGAACGACGTGGGATATGTGGTAATGGTGGTGGCGTCCCACCAGAAGGAGCAAGAGAGGACAGGCTGTCAGTCCCCCCGATGGCAAACAAGATGGGCCCTCCTTTAGCTCCCCTCCCATGTCAGAACAGATTCTAATAATAATAATAATATAATTTTTAAAAATTATTTATCGTTTTTGCACATGCAGGATGCCCTCACCTGTTACTCCTTAGTTTACCCGGACTTCGCGATGGTGGTCCGCTTCCAGCATGCGTTCGTGAAGTCCCTCCAGCCTGGTTGGGAGGGACAGGCCTTTGTTGGGCCCTTAAATTTAAGAGCCTGCAAAGCCTGTACGACTCTGAGGAGCCCAAGAAGATCTGGTGTGTCAGAACTGCTTCAAATGTCACATATTTACCGCCTCATCTACTAAATATGTTTTTTTTCTTTTTTATTTTAATTTGTGTCTCATTTGCACAGATTTGTCAACTACCTGAGAAGGATGGTGCCGGCACCAGGCTCTCAGATGGAGAACACTGTCCATTATGTGATGACCGCTTGTGCTGAGCCTGGTTCTACTGGAGGTTTTTTCCTGTTAAAAGGGAGTTTTTCCTTTCCACTGTCGCTTCATGCTTGCTCAGTGTGAGGGATTGCTGAGAATTACACGACGTAATCTTCTGTGGTTCTCTAATTTCTACATTAAACATTGTATTGTAATAACTCTTCTTGTAAAGTGCCTTGAGCTGACATCTGTTGTGAAACGGCGCTATATAAATAAACTGAATTGAATTATAGCAAGAAGAGGGACAGACAGAGGGCGAACTGCACTGCAGCCTCCACCAGCACCACCACCATCCCTGCTGCTGCAGCCTGCACCAGCAGTGCCTTTGTCGCTCTCTCCAAACAGGGGCCGAGGGCAAAATTTTCAGGTAATACTACATATCATAATTTTTTTGGACTATAAGCCGCTACTTCTTTCACACACTTTGGGCACTGCCTCCAGGGGGCACTATAGCAGGAAACACCAAAGTGAGACAGACATGTAGGGAAATATTATGCGAAGATGAAGACTTGTGTTTTGATTTCAAAGAGGTCTTTTGCTCATTAACCACAACTTCATCATGAAAAACACAAATAATGCATATGGTGCAGCTTTAATGTTAAAGGCAATCAACCTGGTCCGTAAAAATAGGTAATAGAGCTAGTGCATGTAACCTTTGCATTAATAAATCAGTGGGGAGATGTTGGCTTTAATAGGCAAGAGGAAGATGAAAAGATAGAGACCAAAACGTTTACGGTAAGTGAAAGTATGTTTTATTTTCTAACCAGGAATGTTACTGTTATGATGGAGTTGATTCTGTGTTCGTGCTGTACTGCTGATTTTCAGGTAGGGGCTAGGTTCTCTGGTATTTGTGAATGCTGTTCCTCTCGCCATTTTTTTCAAGTGATGCCAGATTTCATTCGAGCCTCCCTAACAAAAGCCCGGCTAAAGCCATGGTGGTTAAAATGGGGGAAAAGATCAAATTTGGAAACACTAGTCATTGAGTCAGACCGTGTATGCTTCTGGTGTAAAACTGTTAACTATTGTGGTGTTATTCTATATATGTTTAAACTTTTATTATTCAGAAGGTAAAAGACTGTTTATATAGTTTGCATGGTTGTAAAAATGGGTCTGTCACTATTGTTTATGCAGGTAAGCTTTTAAGTCATAAAACTCTGGGGTGAGTTTTATTGCAAGGCTGTAAAAGCAGGATGTGTAGATAAAAACTGGGAGAAGAGTTTGGGGGAAGCAGATAGCAATTTAACCATAATTCTTTATAATGAACCTTTGACCCAGAACAGAGACGACCCATCTTCGGACTGCATAATTCTCTGACAACAAATCATGGCTAAGAGACTGTTTGGAAATGATCTGATTGGAGTAAGATTCGAGGGAGAAGAAACGCCTAGAGGCCCGGTTGTCTATAAAGCTGTGAAATGAAGATCAGTTAATTGTTCAGATTTCTTTAAATCTGGACCACAGGGGAACGACGGGGGCAGAATTCCTCTGTAAAACTGCAATTTGTTAATCTGTTCAAAATAAATGTTAAACTGGAAATTGGCTCCATTTTGTCTCTGCTTGAACATGCATTGAATTACTTATGATAATTATTTAATTCAACAAATGGTGACCTCGACTGTGTGCAGAGTTTTGGACCAGGCTCCAGTTATTTTTTTAAGTTAATTAACGGACATGTATTTGCTCTATTGACAATTTGCGCAGAGTTGCGTAGTTTTTTAATTCTATTGATTGGTTAATCTAACATTGGGTAATGTTGTCATGCAAGTTAAATATGTTTTTTTTGTTTTGAGCAGATTGACTATTGCATGCCCGGAGTGTTGAAGCTGTCTGTCTGTTTTCCTGTTTCTGAGCAGGATTGACTCCTTCTTTTCGCTCCGTAGAGGAACACCGGTGCATGCTGGGAGATGGAGTTTTTTACTCTGCGCGCCCGGTGCGGGCTGCTTGTTCTCCGGAGCGGACGGTGGAACGATGGACCGATATCTTCAACGACTCAAATTGGAGCCACGGCGCGGATCGGAACTCGACGGGTTGGCCACCCTGCCCAGAATAGGACGCTATTTGGGAGCTCCCAGGCTGGCAAACGGAAAAAGATTACAGAAGGGCCTGGGTTGCCCTCTGTTAAGTCTATCGAATTACCTGGGAGTGGGGCTGCGTTTACTTCAGACGCGTGGCTGAGCACCACGAACTGAATTGTGAAAATGGTCCGGCATTGTTTTTTTGGTGAGCTCCGATGAGGTTAGTGTTTTGATTTCTGCTTGTACAAGGGTGTATTACTATGTGTGTGTGAGATGTTTTTTACGCAGGCGCTTTGCGAGAAGTGCTGGTGATGTTGCGTTTTGTGTTAAAATGTTATTGTATAAATAATGAACTCGAGTATAATAAATAAATTAAAATAGATAAATGAATATCTAACTGTGTATGATGGATAACTGTAATTAAATATCTATAAGAATTAGTTGTGAACATTTACGACAGGCCATCTGGGTGGCCGCCCTAAGCTAGGTGCTATGGCGGAGCTAATACTGTGTGAGTTTTTGCTTGATAGTATGGCTAACATACGACAGTTTTGACTATATGTTTTGATAAATAAATTAGTGGTAGTAGGCGGTTTTCTGCCATCTGTTCGAGTCTCTTGAGTGGTTTTCTGGAGGCCGGCGCCAGGAAATTTCTCAAAGCGGACTACGGAACTTATAACAGATTGGTGTAAACCTCCGCGAGAAAATAATTAATACGGTCTAAAAGTCACCGCTTATAATGTTGTGTTTTTGGTTAATGGTTTTGGGCTGTAACGGACGTAGTTGAATCGGTGTTTGCTGTGCGGAACGGCTGAAATTGGGGACATATGTTTCAGTCCGCGTGGGAAGAACAGGAGATTTTTTGTTCATGCCGAATTAAAGTTTGGTGACGTGGTATAACTTGTGCGGATTAAGTCCTGGTATTGCGGTAAGTCATTTTCGAAAGTGTGTGTTGCGATGTTCTGGAGTGTTTTCGCTGTACGTTTTGTAGTGTTTAACGTTTCGTTGCAAAAAGAAAGCTAACGGTAGCATGTTGCTGTGGGCTGCTATGCTAACTTAGCGGTGGTGGCTTTTGTGTGACACTGTGTTTGTGGTTGAAACTAACTGCATGTTCTATGTGTTGCAAGCTAAAAGTTGATTTTGGATAGAAAGTGATTACAGACTCCTGCAGACGATTGCCTTGTTAAGACTTAGACTTATTTGGATTTTTGTTAACTTTTTCTGGTTGAGTAGGATGTAAGACGGCCTCAAGATAACTGCTCAGATAAATTTTGATTGCAACTCTTTTTCGGCAATATTTTAGCACATTTTCTACGAAGGGCAATTTAAGGTGTTTCATGTTTAACTGAACTGTTACGGTACGGAGATTAAAGATTAAGAAGTACATGCTGTATTTGGTTAACTGCTTTAGCCTGAGAAGGCTCGATTGATTACATGAGGGGAGCAATTATGCATGTTATAATTAAACACAAATGGCTGAGAACAGTTACTCATGAGTCGATTCTGACTTGGTGAAGTTTTAATTTTTGATTTCATCTTTAAAATTAAAAAGAGGAGAGTGTTTAGTCAAAATAAAAGTTGCATTTTTTGAATTTTTGAGTAGGTAGATTTTTTGCTTTTTTGATTGATCTAAGCAGGAGTTGTTAAGTTGGCCTAAATAAAGATAAAGCTATAAGTAGTAATTATAAGAATTTAACGAAAAGCAAACGGTGTTAATTGGAAAGCAACAAACTGGTTTAAATTATTTTTAATAAGCACCGTGTTGTATGATACAGAGAATGAACTCTTTCTGTGATTTAAATAAGTATCATTTATGCTAAAATTATGTTTGGCTTATTTCTGATGGCTCTATAGACTTTAGAAATATAGCTTAATCTCTGAATGAATGACCTAAAGGAGATGGGTGTAAAATTATTTACACAATTAAACATTCTTAAGGATTTTGTGGACACTCAAGGCTTATTGGAGTTATCAAAATTCAACTGGGGCTCAAGAAGTAACCCAGTACATTTCAATTCCGTTACAAATTAAATGTTTTTACCATGCAAAACAACACTTATCATAGTGATAGTTTATAAACTAGTGAGATTTGAATGTTTGAGTTTGAAAAAAAGAAAACATTAAAACACAGAGTCATCTTTAAGTAATCAGTTTGTTTTTAAACAGGCTGGGGATAAATTTGAATTGGTCTAAGGATTGAAAGTAATGAATATCACGGTGATCGAAAATGATGGTTTAATTTGGAAGTAAGAACTAAATTCTAAATTCATTTATTCTGATCGTGTAGAGGCAAAATGTGATTGGACCAGCTACATTGAAATAATTTTTACCATATATTTGAATGCACATTTTGTTTTGACAAATAAGAATCGGTTTTGGTTTTAAAATTTAAGATTAATCTTTCAGATGTTCTTTATTGATTGTTAGCTAGTTTATTTGATGCTGAGAGTAAATTTACAGGTCCTAAACATTTTGGAACAGATCTGATCCTAGAATAATGGCATAATATATCATTTGATGAGTGGGGACTCTGTAACTGACAATTTATTTAGATTTTTTTATTTTATTTTCTTTATTTTTTCTTATTTTTTATTTTTTTTTCCCTCTTTCTCTCTCAAAATTTATATATTTGGTTCGACTTGGATTATGACCCAGATTTCTGAACTGCGGTCTGTTTATTAATTGGAACTTTGGAAAAATGTTAATTTGGGAAGCTGGATTAAAGAAAACATGATTCAGTGGTAATGTATTTGACATCTCTAGAAGCTTCAATTTAATTTGGTGTTTATCATTGGAGAAAATAAAATAAAAAAGAAGCCTGAGAGGAAAAGGGGGATACTGAAAAGAAAAATGCTGGTTTTTAGTTTTTTATTTTTATTTTTTATTTTATTGCGACTAGTTTTTGTTTAGAGAAATCTCATCTCTTGAACCTCCTTTATTGATTTTTTTTGTTTTGTTTGACTGCTGAGGGGAATTAGACTACTATGTATCCTACAAAAATTTAAGAGGAGTTTTACTTGCAGAAATCACTTTGACTATGTTCGATTCCCTTCACAGAATCGGACAGATGTTTTTGGAGTATGAAATGTTTTCATTGTTTACAATCAAGGATATTTGGGCAAGTGAGCACATTTGGGTTTGTTTAAAGAGGAATCATATAAGCAAAAGTACTTTGAATTTATATTGGCTTGGGTTTAAAAAAAGTACTTTAGGTTTGGCAATATTTATAGGGAAGCTGTTTTGTCAGTGATTTAAATCTTGGATTTTTCTTTAGAAATATGGATAGCATTTGAAGTATAGCAAACTGAAGACTGTTTTTGTAAACTATGTTGTGTTAATCGGTCAGTGCTGTTCAATGGTTTTGTTTTAAACATTTGATGTTTTTAATTTTGATAATTTTTGTCTGAGCCAGCTTGATAGAGATCCAGTACACTAAAAGATGGGGGAGTTTGGAGACTGGATCTTTGCAGATGGTTATTGACTTTATTTTTGTTATTGCAATGTTTGAGTGGTGCTTTAGCAATATCTAACAGAAAAATCCAGCCTTTTTGTTTGTTTCTTTGTAATTTAATTTTGTTTTTCTAAGAACTAAGTGTGTTGATGAGATATTGCGATGCTCAATCTTTATAAATGTTTAATTTACACATGAGATGGAAGAGACATTTATCAAATTGACAAAATAGAGGAAGGCATTGCATTGATAAAATATAGAATATAAATTGGATGAAAAATGAAGGAATCATTAATTAAAATACGCAGGGGAAGTATTAGAACAACAGTTTAATTAGACGTATAAGGATTAATTATTATTCCTGGTGGAGAGAGCAAACCTATTGATTGGTATATTTTACCAAAATTAATACTGAAGAAATTATTACTAGTATAACTGATTGAAGTAAAATTAAAATAGAGCCCACATAGGCAGTCTGAGTGTGGAAGATATTTAAATTCAGCATTCGAGGAAGGAGACTAATGAATATGAAAATAAAAAGTTTGAATGTAACTTGATTTGAATAAGCTGAGAGGATCGACTGTCTGTTTTTTTTTCTTCTTACTCTAATTATATATTTTTTCTCTTTTTCTCATCCTGTAACAGAGACCCCTCAGATAAACATTCTTGAGATGGAATTTATGATCCTGGGGAGATAAGATGGGTGGGGGTGCGTGGGCTGATGACGGATAGTGCCAGGCGCCCGCCATAACTGCCAAAGAAAGAAACATCTATACGACCAGCGCAGAAGTTTGTCTCTCTTGTGCTCTGCTCCCACACAGGGGGGCACCAGTGACTGTATATTTTCAGGGGTGAACTGGAGGACACCCTCAAAGGAGCACGTTTCCTCATGCTGAGCTGAACTTTCAAGGACAATATGTGTGAATTCACTTGGCTGGCGTGAGATGGACTGTTTCTGCTGAAGAAGTGACGATCAAAGACTGTTGATTCAATGTCACTGTTGCTGAATTAACCACAAGAGTTTCTGTTTGTCTGATCGAAGGTGGCCGCGGTTCTACGAACTTTGATAACCCCATGTCTTCCCCAGGATTATCTCCGGGTAAAATACCACCATTTACCGGGAACAAAATTTGGCAGGAAAAATTGGGCCGATAGCAGGGGGTTGCTGGCTGGTGAGAGAGAAAAAACATTTTTTTTCTTTTACGTTTACATCCACAGGGATGTACTGAATTTAAGAAAGGATATATTGTAATGGAACAGACATAAGTGTCTTAAACTGGATAAATAAAATAAGTAAATGTAAGAATCAATTTGGGTGAACAAGCAAATGGATAGTAATCAGTTGAACTGTACACAAAAAGTAAACTCTTGAGCCTGCTCTTGTTTTTAAATCTATTAATGAGGGAGGTGTTTTTGGTTTAGTTTTTAGAAAGAACAACGGTGTTGTATCAAAATAATATGGACTTGCTCTTTCCCCAGGGATTATTTTTAATTAGATGGGTGAAATAATTTCTTGGCACAATACAGTTGAATTAGATTGAAAAGGAGTGATCACAAGACTGGATCGAAAAACTGTCTTTTTTAGATGTTTACAAGCTTATGCCCCCAGGATTATCTCCAGGATTCAGCAGCACGTGAGGAGCACACAATCTCCTCTGGTCACAGCTGACTGCAGCTGCTGAAAAGGGTCCAAGGTACAGCTCCAGGTCGAAGGCGTGAGGAGTCCAGTGGTTCAGCAAAGTTCCAGATGACAGCTGGGAACACACACAAAGTGCAGCTCCACGCCAACGACGAACCTGGTCGAGGATCAGCAGGAGTCTGCCTGGAGAGGGTCGAGAAGGTTTTGACCAAGCTGAATCGGAAGCTGGGGCCACAGGCGACGGGGCCTAGCTCACCCAGAAGGTTGTTTGGGTGGTAATATTACTCATCCGGTGTGATCTATGTGCCAATGAATGAGATGGGCAATTTGAAATTGCCATCTCAAAAGAGGGATCTACAGAAGAAGATCACAACTCACCAATCAGCTGCACAGCAGGTTTTGACCAACCCACATCGGTGGGCTAAGCTATGGGAAGCGGGGCCTGTCTGTGCATTTGTGTATATTGGGGGAAATGCTCAATTAATGAAGTAATTGGCATTTCAGAGAGTGGTTATCTGCATATATGGGAGTAAAACTGGAAGTGTTGTTGTGGTATCATAGAAAAGACTTCACGTTTTGAACTGATGAAATTTCTTGGATTTGATTTCTTGCATTCTCAAAATGCTTTACAGGTTTTGATTTTAAGTTTTAAACACTTACCTTGAAGGAGACTACAGAGAAGATATCAATCTATTTTTAAAAAAGATTGAAAGAGGGAATTGTGGTGTTATTCTATATATGTTTAAACTTTTATTATTCAGAAGGTAAAAGACTGTTTATATAGTTTGCATGGTTGTAAAAATGGGTCTGTCACTATTGTTTATGCAGGTAAGCTTTTAAGTCATAAAACTCTGGGGTGAGTTTTATTGCAAGGCTGTAAAAGCAGGATGTGTAGATAAAAACTGGGAGAAGAGTTTGGGGGAAGCAGATAGCAATTTAACCATAATTCTTTATAATGAACCTTTGACCCAGAACAGAGACGACCCATCTTCGGACTGCATAATTCTCTGACAGCAAATCATGGCTAAGAGACTGTTTGGAAATGATCTGATTGGAGTAAGATTCGAGGGAGAAGAAACGCCTAGAGGCCCGGTTGTCTATAAAGCTGTGAAATGAAGATCAGTTAATTGTTCAGATTTCTTTAAATCTGGACCACAGGGGAACGACGGGGGCAAAATTCCTCTGTAAAACTGCAATTTGTTAATCTGTTCAAAATAAATGTTAAACTGGAAATTGGCTCCATTTTGTCTCTGCTTGAACATGCATTGAATTACTTATGATAATTATTTAATTCAACAGTATGCAGGGAAAAAGTTAATTATTACATCTTTTGCACTTTGAATGCTATACTTTGAGGTACAAAGTGCTTGTCCTTTCACCAGATACCACTTCAGAAAATATTTAGGCTTTCCATGACCAAACTGGGTCTACATCATGACTAAGCCAAATGACAATTAAGAAGTAATCAGAAGTTATTTATCCATACCACTGTATGAGCACGTACAACTGCAAAATAAAGTTAAATATAAGTACTGTATATGTTACTTACACCCTAATGTATACAAAAACACAACATATTTACCATGTAAAAGGGAAACCAATTATCCTTACTGATTGCAGTGTTATCGTTTATGAAGCTGTTCTTATGATTACAACAGTTTCTCCACTGTCTCAAAAGTTTATACACCTTTTTATTGTAAATGGTCTAAATGTATCACATTTCAAACTAGTGCCACTATAAGTGACTTACCTTAACACTTATCTAAATTATATGTAATCAATTCAAAGAGAGATTATAAAAATGTCACCTATATTTTACTAAGCCTGACCTTCATTTTAACTCACATTGAGGTATTGTAATCGACATTGAGATATGACAAAATAACTCCTTTTGTTGTAAGTAACAGTTATTGCACATAATTTATAACAAGCAGAATACATAGACATTTGTGTTATGGTCTACAGTTGTACAAGAGAGGCCAGAGACACTGAAAGTAAATGTTTTTATTTTCCATTAGTAGGACCAGAACAGAAGCACCTGAACACACTACACATCATGGAAACAATGAACATCCAATGCTGGATAGACTGTAACAAAATTAGGGCTTCATGATTTGTTAAATAAATATAATTGCAATTTGAGAATGTGAGAGTGATGAATAGTGGCTTTGGGTGTCTTGAAAAGTGCTATTATTATTATTATTATTATTATTATTATTATTATTTTTTTTATTAGCATTAAGTGTCATAAATGTATTTAAGAGCACACTTCTAGAAAAAGACAAAAAATATATATCTCCCATCCATCAGACGAACGCATCAATGCCGTTGGGCCTGGCACTGTTCATTTGCTACTTGGACAATCTCTTCCCCCTGTCCTCTATAATGACATATTTGGATTTCAGCTTTGTCTTTTTCTCTCAGAATTGCTTCATTGTGCAGGTAGCCAAGAGAACCAACTAACTCCAAACTCGCCACGGGCCGGGTGTGTTTGAGAAATGGAGGGGCCTCTGTGAGACCATGCCTGCAGCGTAGACAGTGGAAAAGATGTAACACTCTCACCCAACCACAAAATTCAAATGCACTAGTCACAAATCAACCAGAACTGGCAGCACTAAGATGATTTTATACCAAAAAGTTTAGAATTGAACAAGTTTACACGAAAATGTTAAAAATGTATACAGCTTATAAGCAAAAAAAAAAGTTTTTAAATACATTTAGCGATTTTCACCATATAAACATTACAATATTACAGAAAAATGTTTTATAGAAAAGATAAATGGACAAATTGCTTTTGATTTATTAGGATTATTAGTAATGATTTTATTCGTAATTATGACAGGTGAGGCAGTCTCCCCTGACCGATTCTGTTTGCTAAATGCAGTCAACGCATGAGTCTAAAATGATCATCTGACAGGTGTTTTAATCCTTTCCCATTACGCTAAAATCAAACTGGTGCCGAATGAACACACTGATTATTTAAAAAACACTGCACTATTGGACATACCTTGGATTAACATGTCCCTTTGGTCACATTATTTTCATTCTTTTCTAGGGGTACCATCATTTTTGTCCAGGCCTGTTTCATGCGTTTATTTTTTAAATAATTCCGTTGAAGCATGGATGAAAAGCAATGTCTGACTTTCATTGGTCAACATTTATATAATTTTTATTTATTATTACTTTTGTCAGATTAAAGTTATTTCTGTGACCATTATGAGTTTTTCTTTGATTTAATGAAGGGTACCAACAATTTTGTCCACGTCTGTAAACATGTACATTTTATGAAACCATCAGCATGTGGATACCAGAGGTCTTTGCGAGATGAAACAAAAAAACAGGTACACCTCATGACCTATATGCAACATAACCTGTTCAGATTTGCATTGTTGGCATAACAGCAGTAAGGTTAGGTAAGTGTAACCTAGCAACAACAGCAGTTGGTGAGCATTCTAGAAAAGTAAACTGCCCTAAACTCAGCTCTAACTGCTTAGTAAGAGAGATGTGGAGACAGATGGATGGAGGAAAAATGGAGACAGCAGGACTAGACCCAGCAGCAGAGGAGACATCAGGGTTTTCTGAAGGAAACATAATGGATTACCCACTGTCCTGTTTAAAACTGATGTTTTGATCTGTACGATAGACATTCAGAGCATCTTAAATAACTAAAATGTTCCACAAACTCCTCAAGACACATAAGATTAAAACCTTGTGTGATACATATTTATTTAATAGACCGGCGAGGCCTCTCTGTATCTCAGAAATAGGGTGTCATGAAGCTGAAGTCTGTTGCTAGTTTTAGTCTGACTCAGGGGACGGCTGACAGGCTCACTAACATGAGCAGCTTTAATTTGCTCAAGTTTAAAAAATAAAATACTATGACTCTTCAAACCTAGCCTTGATTATTGTATGGTAATAGCGGAATAACTTTACGCCTGTTTGAGAGTTGATACTTAATAAGTTGTCACTCAGTACTGTTCATTTCAATGGAATGTTTATGAACATCAACTTGTTGGTGTTAAAAAAGTACCTTTATAATCTTACAATCTGAACACACAGTACATATAAAAGACATGGGCCCAGATCCAATACCCACACTGCAGCCTACGGTCCTCTAAGTGCAATCAGCAGAAGAGCACACAAGGGTTCAAGTGCGTAGAAAACAAGTGTGCAAATAATTTCAGAATTGGGACAGTGAGGATTATGCCATTGATCTGTGCCACGCTGTTGTATCTCTATGACTACCAAAATGCTGCTTTCAGTTTGTTTTTGTTTTTTTGTTTTTTTGCTTGATATGATAAAACTGAAACGAAATCATCCAAGTTTGATAAATACCAGATTGTATGCAGCCAATTCTATAGCATCAAATACAATGTTATAGAACATATTAGATTTTAATCAAAGGCACCAACTGTATATCACTTCGTGACATGTTGTGTATTTATTTACTGAAAATATAGGCAATCAAGAAACACTGTTTATGTGTTATTCACAAGAATGTTTTTATTGCAGTTTTTACAGTTGTCAAACCTGCTGTGTGAACTGAACAGACACAGGAATGCTGCGAGACGCTCTTTTTCAGCAGCAATAAATAATCACAAACCCAATTTCTAGATTATTTAAAATGTAGAGGAATTGTTGCTCGTCTTTAATTCT
The DNA here is from genome assembly GCA_028564705.1 of Apricaphanius iberus. Classification (NCBI taxonomy): domain Eukaryota; kingdom Metazoa; phylum Chordata; class Actinopteri; order Cyprinodontiformes; family Aphaniidae; genus Apricaphanius; species Apricaphanius iberus. Next base: position 876,964 of record JAPXFQ010002352.1, read on the forward strand.
AATTTTAAAAGGTTTAAAATGTTTTTTTATGACTTGCTGAAAACACAAGAATAAACTTTCGGCATCAGTGTTTCAACAGATACGTTATGCATCTTTCCAACAGCTAACCAACTGTAATCACACACGTACACAATGATACATTATTCAGTGTTTTGAGGCGTCAATAGTCCCAGCTGAAGGGCTCAAGGTTGGAAGTGCGAATATTGGGACAGGGCCTTGGACATCTGTGTAAACTCACACATTGATACAAACACCCCCCTAAAAATGATGTATTCTGCTCTATGTGCACAAAATTATTAGAGTATCTAATTAAGGAATATCACACGAAAGAGGATGTGCTGTTGTGCAGAACATCAGCAATGGTGTGATTTGGTCGTTGGTCCAAGATATTCAAATAAATAATATCTATAGACTTTCTGGGCAAATGAACTAGAGTTTAATTCCAGCAGAATAAACAGGGCTGGTGTGAATGCACCCTAACACCCTTGCAGGTGTCCACGCCCCAAGCTTATTGATGTGAGCTGCAGCTGGTGTCCAGAAAGGAAACAAACGTGTGTGAGTGTAGTCGTGGTTAATGGAGCTGCCAGCGTCCTGTGCTGCAGCTTCTTTAAATTAACCGTCTAAACTTAGTTCTTCAGGAGCAGTAATTCAATCAAAAGTTGAAAACTGAACTGCTGCGACTGGGGAGACGTGATCGGAAGGAGCCCCCTTTACCTTTTGGTAACGTGTGAGGATCGAGATCAGGATCTGGCCCAAAGGAGAATCAAAGATCATTTATGCCAGGATCCAGTGAGATCTAGACTTTTTAGGGTTTTCTTTATGTGGTTTACCACTTGATAAGCGATTGTGTTTTTAACCTTTTTTTGGATTCTAATCTTTTACAGTACTTCTGATCATGAATTATGGGAACGCATTACTAAAGACTAATCATTGTGAGGAAATTGGATTCATGGTTAATTTTAGTTGGACTTTTGAGGTCTTTGTTATTAAAGGAAAACAACAGCCGGTTTGGTGCTTCATGGATTTATTTGCTAAATTCAAAATACAGATTGTCGCTGAGTGCAACATCTGATTGGTGTGGAGTGTTTTTTTATAAGGAATACAGGCTTATTCAGCACCGTGTGCATAGTTATTGATTTGGTTTGTTATCCTTCGTGTCATTAACATGAATGAACATTGATGGAATGAAAAGTCGATGTTTTACTTTTTGAAGAACCTTTTGCGTGTTTATTGGTAACAGCCTTGATAAACAAAGTTAAAAGTGTTGATATTGTATAATCAAAACTCTTTATTATTTGTGAATATAGTATCATAAATATACTTATAATTGTATATTGATGATTATATTTTATTAAATATAAATACTGCATATTTGGTGGCCTTCTTGGCCAGGGCGCCTTCGCAAAAGAGACTTGTTCTCAAAAGATTTACCTGGTTGAAAAAAGCTTAAATTAAAAAATTAAAAAATGAGGCAATCCCATTAAATCTTCAAGGAAAGTGGAATAGACGGCACATCAATATAACTTTGAGGAGGACCCTTTTGCAATTAAATACTTATTAATTAAATAAAACTAATTAAACTTTTATAATGACAAGCTACATCAATGTAATAAGATTTTTAATATTGCTGAACTTAAAAAAGTGCTCATCCAATGCAGAGATAGGTATTTATTCATATTTTTAAAGTTTGTTCATATGTAGCTTTATCAATCCATTTTGCCACAACAGCCCCTTTGAGGACATTTGTGAACTTGATTAGTCTTGAAATAAATATGAATTTGGATCATCTGGACCCATGATTCTCAAACTGTGGTTACGCGTACCATCAGTGGTAGGTAAGCTCTAGTGACACTTGGAGGAAAGTTCTAAATATTTTTTTGAAAATAAAATGAATTCAGAAATGTACCATTAACACACAGTGTGGCTGTGGCTGGCAACGATTACCACTAAATAATCCTTATTAGGAGTAAATAAACCTGGTGGTGCTTGGACAGCTCGACCTTTTCTCAGGTGGTACCCAATATAAAAAGTTTCAGAAATACTGATATGGAAAGGGTTAATTTAAAAAACAAGAATAAATTTATAATAACAAGTGATATAAAGTGTTTTACAAGTTTTTACCTGGCTGCAGATCCCCCCCCCCTTCTTTCACTGACATATATCACACTACCAAACATTGATAATTATTTTATATATTAAGAGTTATCCAAATCAACCTGGAAGTACAGACACCTCTAAAAACATTAGAATATAATACGCACAGACTGAAATGTTTCAAAACCTTAATCACTTATAATTGTGATGATTTCTCAAAATTCCAAATACAGAGTGCAAAATTACGTGCACCACAAACATTTTCCATTAAGTGTGTGTTCCTGATTTGCAGGTCATCTACAAAGATTGTGTGTGCAAATGATAACAGGCGCAAAGAGCAGAGGTGCCAAAAGTATTCACATTTAATACCCAATTAGAAGTATAAATACTATGGTTTAAAAAGACTTCTGTAGAAGTTGAAGTATCATGTCAAGTTGTTTTACTCAAGTAATAGTAAAAAATTACTGGATTCAAAACTACTTAGAGTATAAAAGTGAAGGTAATGCAAGTTTTTTCTTTAGAATCCTGTTAAAGACTAAAGGTAAAGCTACACCACAACACTACCATACCTCCCCCAAAACACATGAAGTAACCACTGTGGTGTAAACTAATGGGGATCCAAATAAATACACAAACAAAAAGCAGGTGCAGACACACTGAGCACACAGTGAGTTATGATGATGTGTCTCTGGAAAAAAAAGGGGAAATATTAATATAGTCTTATTTGAATATTCTTCTCCCATTATATTGTGTCTTCTGAAAGAAATGTCTACATTACATATTCATCAAGAGCAAAAGTGCTAAATTGATTGCACTCATCTTGCTGCACGTTTAACAGGGGCAGTCTTACCTGTTCATGGTTAGTAAATCAGCATGTTTTTGTGACATTGTGTGTTTTCTGCCTGTTTTAACAACCATAAAACTTTGATAAATAAGGCCCTTAGAGACTTACATAAGAGATTCGACTTGGCTATTTAATCCTTTAAAAGCTGAGAGATGTGATTTGGTTTATCTGCTGTTGAGAAATTTTAATCGGGACACGGTGTGATGCTGCTTCATGTCTTTTAGTCTGTTATGCTGTCTGATATGGACTGTTTTATGGATTTCGTTATGGTACAGATCTGTATTGGTATAAGACCTGGGTATGTCAAATTTAACTCACCTTTGGAAAAAAATTGGTTAATCAGTGAATTCATTATGTTTTACCTAAAGCCAGGTTAATTTTTAAAGCTGCCTTTGTATTGACTCCGGTTCTTTCTGTTGGCAGTTTGAGTTTATTAGATTATCTAAAACATTTATTGAGAAAATAAAGCAAAAACAAAAGAAACATAAATACATTTTCATATAGTGGCTTTTACTCAAACTGACCACACAGTGGTTTATACTTTATCTACATTCACCAAATTGCCCCCACATCACACACCATAATTATACAATGATAGGCCAGTTGTGGTTAAGTGCCTTACTTAGAGGAAAATTGATACATGAGGAAGCAGAAATCATACCTAACACCTTCTGATTCTAACTGAACAACATTCTCCCCTGCTGTAAGCAGGCACATACTTTTTCACTGCACTGTACGTTTCGATATAAAGTTTTGTTCACTCTATCCATAATATGTTCCTGCAGATGTTAAACAGATGCTGCTGGATAAAGTTGAAGCTCCATAAGAAAAGAGTCCTGGTGTGGTCCTGCAAGTCCAAGAGCCCTCCTAAATAAAAGAGGAATTGAAGGAAATCTTGATTGGTCTAGGTGAACAGCAGCTCTGTGTGAATGAGGAGACTGATACTGGTAATTTTCCTGTTTCTACCACTTGCATCAAGAGTGAGAATGATGAAGAGGCCCCTTTGTTTTCACTACTCAACACCAAAAACATGACAACGAACTTAGAACCAGCAGATAAAATCACCAGATGACAGGAAGAATTGATGAAAATGACTTTGGAGCGGCTGATTCTTTCTGCAATCAAAATCTTCATATTGAGATTTGCAACGCTTCAGAGACTGAAGTCAGTGATGATGATGAAGAACAAAGGAATGTGGACCATCCCAACGTTGAACTGAAACCTTTGTCAGATGAGATGTGTGTCAAAAGGAAACCCTATCAGCAAATCTTTCACCTGCTCTGATTGTGGGGAACAATTTAACAAGCACTCTCTGAAGAGACACATGGCAGATCATTCAGGATCAGGACATTCAAGTGGTTCTGTTAGTAAGAAATATTTTAGGGCTAAGAAAACTGCAGACTCACAAAAGAAAGTCCACACAACTCATACATCCTTTACTTGTGACAAATGTGGTAAAACATTTAACAAAACAAAAAAATCTAAACAACCACAAAATAATCTACACAGGCAAGAAACCATTCTGGTGTGATCTTTGTGGACACAGCTTTAGTAAAAAGTCAAATATAGACACACACAGCAGCATCCACACAGGAGAGAAACCATTCTGGTGTGATCTTTGTGGACACAGCTTTAGTGATGAGTCAAATTTAGACACACACAGGCGAATCCACACAGGAGAGAAACCATTCTGGTGTGATCTTTGTGGACACAGCTTTAGTAAAAAGTCACATTTAGACAGACACAGGCGAATCCACAGGAGATAAACTATTCTGGTGTTATTTTTGCAGACGCAGCTTCAGAAGTAAGTCTTATTTAGACAGAAACATGATAATACTTGCCAGAAATAAATAATTCTAGTGTGATGTATGTAAAAAAAAACAACACATGAGGTATAATAGAATAGGGTGAATGATATTGAAATGATATTTAGCTAAGAATATAAAAATTGTTCTTGATAAAAATCAAGAGACGTTGCAATGATTTAAAAGAGCAATAGCTATAGATTTTGTTATGGAATATTTGTTAGTGTTCTCATCAACTCCATCTTTGTGTAATTGCTCTCTAAAATATCTTTTTTTTCAACCAACTTTATTCTACCAGCCATATTTAATCTATTGATCTGATTCAACTGTATTGCAAAAGTATTCTCAGGCCATTCTCAAGCTATGTAAACACAAAATATTTTAAAAATTATAAGTATTTCCATCATCTGTGGATCTTAAAAAATAGCTGTTTTACAAACCAAATATAACGTTCATGTGAATCATACAGATCTGAAAAGTGTTATCATTAATTTTGTTTTGGGGGGGTTCAATTAACAAAGAAAGAGGGGGGCTCCATCTTATCTGCAAAAAACCTTTGTTGTAGTGTATCGCTGATCCTCATTTGACCAATCACAGTCTCGGAAACGGCATGTCTTCCTTCCCTACCGTCATGGATAACAGCTGCCTGGTCTGATTGTCCGCGCTTTTTTTTCTGTTCATGGACTTTGACGGTTGTTTTTAATTCAGTATTACCTCTAGACTGGACTACTGTAACTTTCTTTATTCTGGGATAAATAACTTTCTTTTGCGTCATTTGCAGCTCGTTTAGAATGCTGCTGTTTGTCTCTTAACGGGCTGAAAATGACATGCCCATGTTACTCCAATTCTTTCCTCCCTGTACACCCGTGGTGATAGGGCCTTTTCTGTTTCTGCTCCTTGGCTGTGGAATGCTATTCCACTCAGCAAAAGGAAGGCAAGGTCTATAGAAACTTTAAAAACATTTTTGAAGACACATCCTTTTAAAATGGCTTCCCACTCCGGCTGATCAGAGACTGCCAAAAAAGGCTGAGTTTTTTTTATTGTTTCTTGTGTATCTGTTAAATTTAATTTACTGTTATTTATTGTTATTTAGCAGGACACTTGTTGAGTGCTCCACTTTATGGTCTTTACAGCACATTGGACTCACCGGATATGTAAAGTGTTATATAAATAAAAGTTATTATTATTATTATTATTATTATTATTATTATTATTATTATTATCTATCAATAGATTGATGATTGTTTTTATATAATCACATGTTAAACTTTAATGGAAAGTTTGGTCTTCTCTTTACTATGAAGTTAGAATTGGGACTTTAGTTTTGTACTTGTAACTTATGTTTTGTACTACTAACTTACGTGTACTTGTAACTTACATTTTTTAACTTTCACACATTTAAAAACAGTTTCAAGTTACAAGGTTCAGGTTTCAAGTTACAAATCATTTTTTTTACCAGATGTTGGCTTGCCTTGAAGAACCAATGTGTTGCTTGCTGATGTTGAAGAACAAATCATGTTTCTTCACTTTCTATCCAGTCATGGCGGGAGGAAGGTAGGGCTCTGCACCGCACACAACCAAACATGATTACATTCAAACTCCAACTGCAGCCACCACAGCCGCTACAAACCACGCCCCCAGGTGACTCAGGCACAACTGAAGCAACATCGCCGTCAACCACTGGAATTGTTGTAAGTTAACAGTGTTTCGTTATGTGTTTAGTTGTATACTTTTGGAAGTGCTAAAACATTATATGACGGATTTCTTCTAAGATTTCTCAACGGCAATCGGGTGAAAGAGACTAATTTTGCCGTCTAGCTCCATAGCACGATCGCTCCCAGTGGAATTCCCATTTTAACCAAATTTCGTTGCAATATGAATTTTGGAAGCCCTAGAGAATTATGTCAGGGCTCTTTAAGCGTCTGATTCACAACATCTGAGCTAATTCGAACTAAACCGGTGGATTTATTTTAAGGCAAGAGTCAAGACCATAAACCACACAGCTTCTTTTTGTGACATTAAGGAAAAATTGAAGAAATCAGCCGAGATATCAGGAAGAGACTTGTGGGCCTTCACAGTATGTTGCGGTCCTCTGTTTGTTTTAACGATCCGCTGAGAGGCTATAATGGGTCCTGTCTATTTGTGACGCGCTGGGGCCTATAATACAGACGCTGAATCCAGGATGCTTTTGTGGTTTTTATTCCTACGACATGCGGATATCACAGCGATACAGATCATGTAAAAACAAGCAGGGATATTAAACTGAGTGAATACCTGACAGAAATTAAACCGGGATAAAGTGATTGCAAGGTCTTTGCGTGGCTTTGCGGTCAACAAAAATTACGGCTACCCATGGCTGCCTCTCTCCTCTAACCCTCTCCACAGGTGAGTGCACCTTTCAAACCTCTGTATACGCCCCCAATCTTACACACACACACACAAGCGCAATCACACAAACGTGACACACACACACTCAAAGTGGCGACAGACACACATGCGGTGCTCACCCAGCTATGTGTCTTCTATACACAAGCCCCTAATTATTGACTCCTACAATAATTAATCAAACATGAAAAAATAGAAGACATGAATACCAATAAGCAATGCAAATAGCAAATGACTATTAGAGTCCATGAAAACACAACATGGGAATCCTCTTCTGGTGACTTTTCAACCTATAAATTCATAGTCCAGTCGATAGTTTGTCACACTGGTTCAAAAATGTCCAGTTACAAAAAAGTAGAGAATCAACATAGTCACTAGGAAAACTGCAACGTCCTTATGCAGTTTCTGCCTCAACCAACAGACAGACTTTGGAAATAGGCCGGTCCAGGACATTAGTCTTTGTTTTTATCCGGACCTGGCGGACAAATCCTTTTCTGTCGGGAAAGGTCTCCAACACTCGTCCCATGATCCAGGAGTTTCGAGGAGAAGTACTGTCCACGACGATCACGATATCCCCAGGGATCAGATTCCTCTTAACTCCAGTCCAGCGTTGGCGCTCCTGCATAAGAGGCAAGTATTCTTTGGCCCACCGTTTCCAAAATAGGTCTGACATATATTGAACTTGTCTCCATCTTCTGGTTGCATAAATATCAGCAGGCTGGAACTCTCCTGGTGGTAATGAAGGTAAGTTTTTCAAGAGCAACAGGTGGTTCGGTGTGAAGGCTTCCAGGTCATTTGGATCTGTGGATGCCTTAGTAATGGGCCTGCTGTTAATGATGGCTTCAATCTCACACAGCACTGTATGTAGGCCTTCTTCGTCAAGATGTTGCACCTTCAGAGTAGAATTGAGTACTTTCCTCACAGATCGAATGAGCCTTTCCCACACTCCTCCATGGGGAGATCCTGCTGGTGGGTTAAAGGTCCACTTGATGCCCTTCTGCAGCAGCATGTCATTAACCTGTGTCTGATTCCATTGTTCAATAGCCACTTTTAGCTCCCGTTCTGCTCCAACAAAGTTTGTTCCGTTATCGGAGCGCAATTCCCGGACTTGTCCTTTTCTGGCTATAACTCGTCTGAGAGCATTAACAAAGGAATCAGTGTCCAACGACGGTGCCACCTCGAAATGAACAGCCCTCAAAGCAAGGCAAGTAAACAGTACGCCATATCTTTTTACAACACTTCTCCTGCTTTTCACCTCAAATGGGCCAAAGTAATCCACTCCAACTCAGGTGAATGGCGGCTGGTTTGGATTGATTCTGTCCTTAGGCAAATCTGCCATTTGCTGACAAACAGGGGAAACATTTTGTCTTCTGCAGATAGTGCATTTTGATAAAATCCTCTTTATTGCAGTGCTTGCTCCAGTGATCCAATACTTCTCACAGACTCTGGACAGCATATGGTTTCTGCCACTATGCCCGACTTCCTGGTGAATGTGGCAGAGTAGTAGAGTGGAGATGTGGAGCTCCTTTGCCAGGATAACTGGGTGTTTTGACTCTGCTGGCATAGATGACCTACTGAGCCTGCCACCAACTCGCAGGATACCATTTTCCAGTGTTGGACATAATGTATGCAGGCGACTGGTTTTCTTTAAATGCTCTCCTTTCTCCAGACTCTGGATCTCTTCTGGAAAGCATTTCTTCTGACAGAACTGTATTATTGCAAGCTCTGCCTCGTTAAGATCTTCAACAGTGAGGTATGTTGGCTCGTACTTTCTCTTGAATGCACTTAATGCCTCCTCCAAATGTCTCTGTTGCCCCAAACTTTGGTTGCTCTGAACATAGCTTGTCTGCAGCTTCTTTCTTTTCTTATAGCAGGACAACAGCCATTGTTTGTACCTCAGCATCCATGCTACAGACTTTCTCAAACGGGTCCAAGGGGAGAAGTAGTGAACCAGATAAGTTGTTGGATCTTCTTCTGTTCTTATGGTGTTAACTGCAATGATGTTCTTTGCTTCAGGGTCATTAAGCGAGAGATGTTCATCTGCCTCAGGATTCACAGGCCACTCACGTTCCGGTTGACTTAAAAAGTGAGGTCCTGACACCCAGGCAGGGTCTTTGAGAAACTTCTCCACCTTGACTCCTAGGGAAGCAGCGTCTGCAGGATTAGAGCCTGTATCCACATATCTCCACTGTTCCTAATGTGAAGATTTTAAGATCTCAGACACTGTCCAGAATACAGAATCCTGTAAGTTCATATGAAGTTCCTTTCTCCACAAAGTGTCGATACGACTGGCCATTGTGGCTGCCACAAGCTCCATTCTGGGAATGGTAACTGCCTTCATTGGGGCCACACGTGACTTCCCCATTATAAAGGCACTGTGTTTCTAATGGTGCGCATTTTGAAGCAGCAGGTATGTTACTGAACCGTAACCATCTTGGCTGGCATCACAGAAGTGGTGTAATTGAGCCGTTGTTGCATCTCCAAAACTCACAGGTTTTACACATCTGTCCAGTTTAAAGTTGTCCAGCAGATGGAGGTCTTGTATCCAGTTCATCCACTCTTTGGAGACTACTTCCGGTATAAGCTCATCCCAGCCAACTGCTCTTCTGCAGAGATCCCTCAAAATTAATTTTGCCACCAGAATGACAGGACTCAGCATCCCCAAGGGATCGTAAATGGAGCTCACGGTTGAGAGGATTCCTCTGCGTGTGAGTGGCTTTTCATGGAGCACAATTTTAAATTTGAACATGTCAGATTGAACACACCATTGCACACCCAACACCCTCTCGACAGGCAAAGATAGCTGCTCAAAATCCAACTTCATCACTCCTTTAGCTCTGTTCATCTCTGGAATGCACTCAAGAATTTTCGGCCGGTTGCTTAGCCACTTTGTTAAGTAAAATCCACCCATTTTGCAAAGAGTCACCAGTTCTCTGTACAGTGTGACTGCCTCCTCCTCAGTCTGAACAGATGCAAGGCAATCATCCACATAGAAGCAATGCAGGATTTTATTCACCGTCTCCTCCTTAAACAAGTGTCCAAAATCCTCAGCACATTTTTTCAGAGCAAAGTTGGCACAGGCAGGGGATGAAGTTGCTCCAAATAGATGTACTTTCATCCTGAATTCCTCTGGGTCTTGGCCTAGCTCTCCCTGTGGCCACCACAAGAACCTCAGTAGGTTGGCATCCTCTGGAGAGACTCGCACCTGATGGAACATGGATTCGATATCCGCCATGATGACAACCGGCTCCATTCTGAATCGAGTCACAACTCCCAACAGTGAGCTGGTAAGATAATGGGCCTTGAAGTAGCTGTTCATTGAGCGATTTCCCTTTAAAGCTGGCACCACAATCAAACACCACCCTCAGCTTTCCTTTCGTAGGATGATGGACGCCGTGATGTGGTATATACCAGACTTTGCTGTTACAACAATCCAGCTCGTGCTCAGGTACCCTTTCGGCATAGCCCTTTACGAGCAGGTCATTCATGAAGGTGTTATACTCCGAGTGGAGCAGTGGGTCCCTCTGAAGCCTCCTTTTCAGATGATACAGCCTCTGTTCCACGACCTTCCTATTATTAGGCATGCTGACCTCTGGATCCCTGAATGGCAGACAGATCTGATAGTGACCATCCAGATGTTTAGCAGATGTGGTCACCAGCTCCAAGAATATCTGATCCTCTTTGGAAAGTCCTAGCTGCTCATCCATGGTAGTTTCTGGAAAGTCATTCTTAAACTGCTGCTGCCACATCACACCCAGGTTCAAAATGGAAACTCTGTTTACTGTAACTGACTCAATGGCCTGCCCACTGTTTCCTCCTATCAGTGGCCCATTTACTGTCCAGCCCAGCACAGTCCTAATAGCATAAGGCCCATCATTCACCTCCAGTGGCTCCATGGCTTTAGGAACATTAGTCCCTATGAGCAGATCAATTCCTGCATCAATTTGAGGTAAAGCAATCTGCTTTAGGTGTGGCCACGTTCTCAAATTTCTTTCAGTTGGTATATTGCTCCGATATACTGGCATTGATTCCTGTGTGTAGGCTCTCGGCAGGTCAATGAAGTTTTCACCATCCAATGCAGCTATCTCCAGCTCAGACACAACGTAGCTGGTCACCACCCTTTCCTGACCCATAGTTCTCAAGAGAATCTTGGTCTTTCTTCCTGGGAGATGGAGTCTGTGCATTAAATCCTCTGTGCAGAATACCGCTGTGCTGCATTGGTCCAGAAAGGCGTATGTATAGATGGTTTCACTGCCGCTTTTTGATTTAACCTGGACTGGTACTATAGGAAGTTTGCAGTTCTGTTCTCCAGCCCCTGTAAGACCACTTGAGACCAGGGTGTTGTCCACAGATGTTGTGACAGTCCTCACAGTCTGGTCAGTACTACTCACATTGTCCCTGTGTAATACAGTTGGGTGTTTGAAGCCACACTTTAAACAGGAGATCCTTTTACGGCATTCTTTGCTGACATGTCCTCTACACAGGCAGCCATGGGTAGCCGTAATTTTTGTTGACAAATGTTGCGGTCCTCTGTTTGTTTTAACGATCCGCTGAGAGGCTATAATGGGTCCTGTCTATTTGTGACGCGCTGGGGCCTATAATACAGACGCTGAATCCAGGATGCTTTTGTGGTTTTTATTCCTACGACATGCGGATATCACAGCGATACAGATCATGTAAAAACAAGCAGGGATATTAAACTGAGTGAATACCTGACAGAACTTAAACCGGGATAAAGTGATTGCAAGGTCTTTGCGTGGCTTTGCGGTCAACAAAAATTACGGCTACCCATGGCTGCCTCTCTCCTCTAACCCTCTCAACAGGTGAGTGCACCTTTCAAACCTCTGTATACGCCCCCAATCTCACACACACACACACAAGGGCAATCACATAAACGTGACACACACACACTCAAAGTGGCGACAGACACACATGCGGTGCAATTGTCCTATCTTCATCAGTGCAGGCAGTCCACCCTTACTATCTTGTTTTCAGTGCTTCAGATTGACCATGAGATGAAATACGTGAAACAGATTAAATATATTCCTGAGTTTGATGAGTGGATTATGATTTGCAGAGGGAACCACAGTGTTTCATATCCCAATCAGTGATCTGATTAAACAAATCAACTACCATCCACTGAAAGGTCCTTTTATACTCCTGTGCATGATGTCTGAGGATCTTTTCTTTAATTTGGGTCGGTCCTCACCAAAAGAGGCATGAGGGTACAGTTGTCTTTTTTTCAGGAAGCTAATCAGGCAACTTGACTGTTATTTGCTCTTTTGCAACTTCATAATAATTATGTTATGTTATTTTATAACAGAAATACATTTTATGTAGCTAATATAAATGAAAATATGTTACTATGATGTGAATTAAAAGGTAATTTTTTTTAAATGTATGTGGGTGCAGAGGGGAAAACTGAAGATCACTCATCAGCAGGAGGTTTCCCATATTTGAACATGATATTATCTTCAGATCAAGTTGAACATTGATATTTACAATTTTGGTATAAAAATGTTCACATACCATTTTTTTTATTCCTCGCTGACCTTAAATCAAGATAAACATTTCCTGTTTTAGGTCATTTATGATTAAAAAATGTACTTTATGAATGCCAGAAAATAGAAGATTATTTTGTCGAAGAATTTCTTAAAATTACAGTAAGTTCTACTTTTAAACATTTGAGAAAGGCAGCTTCTATCAGGTTTTTATCCAGGATTTTTTGTATTTTGCTTCATCCATCTTCATCAACTCTCACCAGCTTTGTAGTCCCTTTTGAGGATTAAAATCCCCGCAGCCTGATGCTGCATCCACCATGTGTCAAGGTTTTGGGTGACTTTTGTTCCTACACACATGGTGTTTTGCACTAAAAAGTTGGCTAAAAAGTTTACAATTGGTCTCATCCAACCAGAGGTGCCACCAGAAATTCTGGGCCCTATGCAAACCAAAATTTCTGGGTCCCCTAGATTTTTTAAAGATACATTTTAAACCAATAAACATGCCCTGTATACTTTAAAAAGTTACTTATCAAATTGCATAGTAAGTACAAAGCCTACAAAAACGAGAAAAAACTACAGAAATATTTACTTGTTTACAGAAAAGGGAGAAAATGTATTAATTCAATTGCAAGCACAACAGAACATAATTTACACATAATGACATATACTTTATGTGAACAAGCTTTAGCTGGGTCAAACTACTCAATCAGGAAACATCAACTAGAACTAACCCATTACTAAATCAGTCCAGGACTAAAACTAGCTCCGCCAAAAGGGCTCAAAAGCAAGACACACCAGAAGTAATGCCAGGCCTCAACCAGTCCAGGCCTAAACAAGTACTGAACATGAAATGTTTGTTATCAAGGTCTAAGAAAGTAATGTTTAACATCACTTTATAATGGCCCAGCGGGTCATTAGTAAAAGGACTGCCTTGAAAGGGTAAGGTATCTGGCTACAGTTTTCTAGGGACACCTTTAAAGGGGAAGTCTCGCCCGGACAACCACACCAGTTCACTGGGTGCATATTGAGGGGCTGGGCGGCGTCGTTGATCAGAAAAAACATTTATTTTGAACAAGTAGTGTTGGAGGACAGCCTTAGTCTGTTCCCATACCTTTCTGCAGGTCTTGATTTGTAAGCGGACTGATGGAATGACTGAATTAGGAATAGAGCTGGGGAAAAGAGATGGTTGGTATCTGAGGGAAGCCTCGAATGTTGAGACTCCCGTGGCTGCTGAAACATGCAAATTGTGGTCGTACTTGACCCAAGGGAGATGGGAGCTCCAGGTGGAGGGATTAGCTGCACAGACACAGCAGAGGGCGCTCTCGAGCTCCTGGTTAAGCCAGTCACACTGGCGGTTGGATTGGGGAGAAAAACCAACGTCAGTTGAACTGGGGCGCCAAAAGCCGCACAGAAATCTTTCCAAATCCGGGATATAAACTGGGGTCCTCTGTCCGAGAGTGTCTCAGTGGGGATCCCATGAGGTTTGAAGGCGTGGAGACAGAGGAGCATGGCGGTCTGAGGAGCGGTAGGTAACCTGATGAGAGCAATGAGGTGGCAAGCCTTAAAAGAAGCGATCAATTATGAATAGAATGACTGATTTACCTTGAGATATGTGGAGTCCAGTGATGAAATCAAGGGCGATATGGGACCAGGGCTGCGTAGGGATGGAGAGGGGTTGAAGAAGATCAGAGGTGGATTGGTGGATGCTTTTGTTCCGGTTGCACACTGGGCAAGCTGAAACCTACTCCTTGACATCCTTGTCAATTCCGGGGCACCAGAAATAATGACGGAGGAGTGTGATGGTACAGCTGGCATCTGGGTGGCATGAGAATCTGGATGAGTGTCCCCACTGGATGAGTCTGGAGCTGAAGGATCGGACGAAAAGGGAATGAAGGGGACCTCCACCGGTGTCAGGCTCGTTGGCAGTGTGTGTATCCCAGGTGAGTGCTCCCACAGTGCAAAACGGAGAAAGGACAAGAGCGTGAGTCTCAGGCTGGTTGTCCGGGGAGTATTGACGGGACAGGGCATTGAGTTTGGGTTTCTGGATCCTGATTTGTATGTTATGTTTAAGTTGAAGCAGGAGAAAAAAAGAGACCAGCGAAATTGACGGGGGTTTAAGTGTTTGGAAGTTTGAATGTAGATCAGGTTCTCGTTATCCGTCCCTACTGTAACCAGGAGCCGGGGCCGCGATGCTGCTGAAGTCCCGGATGAAGCGTCTATAAAAGTTTTCAAACCCCAGGATCCGTTGCAGTTGCTTCCTGGACGTTGGAGTGAGCCACTCTTTGACAGCTTTGATTTCCCTGGGGACGGCCTTCACATGTTCACCCTCGAAAATATATCCCATGAAAGAGACTGAGATCAGGTGAAACTCAAATTTCTCTGATTTTATAAAGAGGGAGTTTTCGAAATTTTGGAGGACCTGGCAAACATGCTGGCGGCGCTGATAAAGTTCCTTAGAGAAAATGAGAATGTCATCTAAATAAACAAAAACAAAAATATTCAGGAAATCATTGACCAGATGTTGAAATACTGCTGAGGCATTGCACAGACCGAGAGGCATAACTAGATATTTGTAGTGATCGATGTGAGTTTTAAAACAGTTTTCCATTCATCACCTTTGCGGATGCCGATGAGATGGTAGGCATTACGCATATCGAGCTTGGTGAAGGCGGTGGCTTCAAAGGCTGAGGTGATAAGTGGGAGTGAGTATTTATTTTTAATGGTGATGGCATTGAGCCCCCTGTAATCTATACAGGGACGCAGGGTCTTATCTTATCATTAGTTTTTTTAACTGCAGTTTCAGAGTTGCACCACTATGGGGCACTGTATCAGCAGCGGTGCACTGGGAAGAGCTGAAGCAACTGCAGAAAAAGAAGATCAAATCGTGTTTGGGTTTTTCCATAGACTGTAAAAAAGGGTTTTTCTGGCTAGTTGGTGCTATCGGCATCCTGATTTCCCCCGGCTCTTCAACCAGGTAAATATTTAGTTTTTTTGCATTTAAGCATGTCATGTTTATCTTTAAAAAAAATCTTCCATATCAGAGTAACGTTAATGGTTTTTGGCCGGGAAAATCAGCCACTACTTTAAAAAGTGATTTGGGTGCACAATCCAGGTGAAACAGTGGAGATAAATAAGCATAACAGGCAGTTAAAAGATAATGATTGTGACAAGATGTGAAAATTTTGTCAGGTCTGAACATAGTTCGCAGATAGGGACTGGTGAGGATCAGAATCATGGTCAGAGTTCAGGGCAGGACAGTTTCTCAAAAACACAGAGCCAGTGGGTTTGACAAGCTGTAGTTGATTCAATTTACCTGGCTCAGGCATATGCATCATTTTAACCAGGGACATGTCCCCAACACTTGTTATTCCCCACCAAACCTGAAGCCTGGGTCACACCAGCCACGGAGCACTGTGAAGTGATAGTTTCGGCGTCTGACCCACTTTTTGCGCAAGCTGTACGTGATCCTGTCAATTGTGAAAACAACGGCAATTTTTCTAAATAAAGTACTGCAGATCACAAATGTTGGGTCTGACCCTGAGATATGAAATTATATAAAAGAGTTATACGATAAATGACGCCAGCATCCCATTGTGCTGGTTTCCTGCCGTTTCAGAGAGGAACGGGTTCTACAAAAAGACTCCCTGGCCGAATCACACCGGCGCACCATCTCTCTCTCACTCCCTACACCTGGGCGATCAAATGGACCTCGCTCCCTCCCAGGAGGGCTGGACTCTGATAAGTGCCTCTATCTTGAGTGGGTGAAAAATCACTCATTCAAACCCACTGCAGCTCTCTCACAGCCTGTGTCGATGCCTGAAAAAACAGGAGGAGCCGTGCACCGGATCAGGCCGTCTGAAATATCTCCGCAGAAAGAGAGCTCTTCCATCTCTGAGCTTTAAGGAGATTTGCCTCTCTGCCCAAAGTCCTGATACAGTGCTGGACACGTGTCTTAACCTTTCTTCCCACTAGCAAACCTCCCCTGAGCTCCGACCGGCAATCAAAGTTCTTCTCTGTTTTCCCGTTTTTCATTCCTACAACAAACGGACTGAACCAGATTTACTTTACTGTGATCAACCATCGGACGGACTCAAGTTAGATCAATCCAAAATAGTTTAAAAGTCCGGGTGGAGCAAAGCTAAGACTTCTTTTTAGTGTGTGCATGATTATTTTCTGTAAATGTTCCATTAATCAGATTTGTGTTTAAGTTTACTGTGTTTTCTTGAGTAAGCTGAGTTTTGATTGTGTACGATTTGAGTTGAAGTTAGTGTTTTTCTTAATTATATATATATATATATATTTTACCAGTTTAAAATTGGTTGGTGCCGCATTAAGATATATAATATCAAGGAATAATAAATTAATAATTCATGAATTATTAATTTGATATTCCCAATATCACCATGTAGACAATACCTTTCTTTTTAAGAAACCCAACACAAATGTGATAAAATTTGTGGATCTAAACAGATTACAGAGATGACAAGGAGAGGTCTCCTCCTGTGTGATGCACTGGGAAACAGGAAGACAAAATATATTTATTAAATGGGAAGAGTAGATAAACGTGTATTTCCACAGTATATACTCCTCTCTACTATTACGCACACTGTCATGTTTTCTTTCTGCGCAGATGCTTCTTTCAAGATTTTTACAGACTCCTATCTGCTCCAAATACGTTCTGCAATGTTGCAAGTACTGTTTCAAGATGGAAAAAATACATGATCTAAATATCGTGGGTCTGGCTGAAGTTTATCTACTGTGGATGGATGAAAAAATATTAATATAATATTTCTGGTTGACTCCCACTTTTCATTGTGTGGAGAGAGCATGTCTGAAAATCCCTCCAACTTTGACCTGAATTCAGATTATTCTCACTATCTCGGCATCCAGCGCTCGCAGAGAGAGATTTGTATGATATGTGTCCACCTGAAACAACAGATTAGCTGAAGGAACCTGTTCTATTGCAGGACTCTGAACTATAAATTAAAGTTGAAGTTTCTCCACAAAGAGCGGGCAAAACTGCATAGGGGACACGTTTTATTGTTGCGCATATTCTTCTGGGGTGAATACATATACATTTGCCATCATTGTGCTATATGTGAATTTTAATGTTTGCCGTTTGAGAAACAAAACACGTAATCCTCTAGCTTTCAACTGTTATTAATTGAATAAAGATGCGGTTTATACTGTTTATACCCAGTGCTTATTGTGATGAAACATGGAACAGAATAATAACAGACTATGAATAGTTAAGAATAAATGTCCCCAGCAATCTTCAAACCACACTCAGGTTTATGTTTAGCCTATTGTCCCCAGCATTTAAAAAAATAAACTGACGCCCTTTCGCTCTGGCATAGTGAGGAAGGCATGCACTGTTTTTTTATGCCAAAAGTACTGTACTTTCTGTCCGGCTGCGAGATGTGTGGATTAATCCTCACAATTTATTGCACTTTCAGTTTAAAGTTGGCACCTTATTCTATGTATATTGTTTTAATAGAAGAATGCTTAAACATGATAATGAGAATGTTTTAACGTAATTGTCATATTCTTACTAGAACGCTTAACTAAAAATATGTTGCCTGTAAAAAATGTGAGTCAGTCGAATGCACAGAATACATATATGTGTTGGAGCATGGTCAGGATGGTACCACCTCTGCCTCAATTTGAGCCAGGAAAAACCCTGCCTTCTTCTTTTCACTCACCATTTTAGCTCCACAGCCACATTAAGACAGTTATAGGTTTAAAGTAAGTAGTTAGTATCAAAGTTTAGTTACCCAGGCGTTTGCTTCATGTTCTTCCTTCATCCAAACCATCTCCAGTGACAGTTCAGATTGTCAAACAGGGTGTGAAGTCTTCCGCTTCCTTTTATAGGTTAGATCTAGCTACATTCCAGTAACAGGGCTGCATATGTTGGTAATTGACCACAGAACACATTTCTGTCCTCCTGATCCATGAATAAACTGAAGAAGACATCAGGAGATACCAGAAATCGCAGTTTTATCATCAGGATGGATGAGAAATTTCACAAAGGAGCAGCTGGTTCTCAGACCAGGATCTCAGGAGAAAACTGTCTGGGTTATTTTTATCTGATTGGAGATAAAGCAATGTGGGCTTTTGTTTTTCATTTGTTCATTGTAGAAAAACGTGGCTGATAAACTATTGGAGATGATTTCAGAGGGTAAAGTTTGAACCATGTTTTATTTATCATCTTTGACCTGGTAGATTTGACCTGGTGTTGGTTAGTATGAACTGGATAGGCTTCATCTAAAAGCAACTGTGTAATGGTTTAAATACAGCAAACTGGAGAAATGACAGACAGGATATGAAACAGAAAACAATTGACTGCTCAAGAATTATATCTGTACTGACGCTCAAGTATTTTCTGCAGCAATCAATCTTGTCCAGTAGAGGGACCACATATTCTTCCTGAAGTTCAGCTATCTATCCAAATATCTGAAGAAGGGTTGTGGTTGGGACTGATGCCTATCTCCAGCAATAATCAGGTGAGAGGCGGGTACAAGCTAGACAGGTTGCTAGTCCATTGTAATGGACATGAGCATCTTTGAAACTTCAAAGTCTGCTTCAAATTAAAAGATGGAATAACCATATTCAGTGTCATTTTACTACTTTGTGAATTCTCTGAAAAAAGAAATGCCCGTCTGTGCTTTTATTCCCTTGTTTTCCTTCAGATTGGTTTAAGGAACAACATCCAGCTTTCTGACTCAATAACTCATTTTATTTAAAATATAAATAAAACTCAAACAGATTACACATGACTGAAGCAAGATGAAATACTGAAAAAAAACAAAAAGCGAATAGTTCGATGCATATACACAGAAGATACATTTTTAAGCTGAAGCTAGCAAAGCTCGTGGGCAGGCCTTTCTCTGCTGGATGTTTTAAACACCCGCGGATCGTGGTTGGCTAGGCAGCGTCGACGTTGGGCAATATCGCTACAATGAGACGCTCTGATTGGTTGCCGTCCTGCGTCAAGAGCGTTAGGACCGTCAAAAGTTCAACTAGCTGAACTTCTGCGTTGCTAGCGTTATGAGCTTTGAAGCTTGAAACGGAGTCAACGCTCACAAAGCGCCACAGAGACCGTGACGTTCCTCCACCGGCCTCCATCGTAGACTTCACATGTAATCTTGACGTTGCTGACGCTGACAAAGCCTGCGGTCTGAATGCAGCAGAAATCTATTTGGGTTTACAGAACTCTGCTGAGTCTCCAGTCATCCGAAACCAAACTCCAGCATGTAGCGGCTGAGTGAATGTGGTCCGGACTCTGTGGAGGAGAGTCATGGTTTCAGAGACGCTGTAGAAGGACAGAATACCTGCTCTGTGATCCAGGTACACTCCTACTCTGGAGGAAACAGGACCTGAGATGGAGGTCCAGATGTTGTTGTGACCAAACTTTAAACCATTTTTGGAACAATCTAATGCCCAAGATTTGTTATTATATCCAAATAAACATTTGTTCCCCAATCCGGCTCTGCTGATATTCTTGTATGCGACTGATACATAAACTCCTCCTTTCCACTCCACCTCCCAGTAACAACATCCAGTCAGACTCTCTCTACTCAGAACCTGCCAATAACCAGTAAATCTGTCTGGGTGACTAGAATAAGACTGATATTGATTCATCCATGTCACCTTCCTGTTCCCCTCTGATAGTCCCAGCTTTGTGTTTGCTGTGTTTGGATCCAGTGTGATTTCACATGAATACTTCAAGAATTCTGCTCTGCTCCTTGGTTCTGGTTCTGACAGTAGAATATCCACCTCAGAGACCATCAGTGAGATGCTTGTCCATGTGTCTCTCAGGATGTCCTGTAGTTGATCTCTGAGCTCTGACACAGCAGCTGTCACATCCTCAAAGCGTCTCAGAGGACGGATGCGGATGCTGGATGAGTGTGTAGACTCACTGAGTGCTGACAGTGAGAAGTAGTTGTGGAGAAACTGGTTGTGATCCTCTGTGTTTGAGAGCTGCTCCAGCTCAGCGTCTTTCCTCTTCAGCTCGATGATCTCCTGCTCCAGCTTCTCCTGAAGCTCTTTGACTCGACTCAATTTAGTTTCCTGCTGGGATCTGATCTGCTGCTTCACATCAGAGCTTCTTTCCTGGAGGAGACAAATCAGCTCAGTGAAGATCTTCTCACTGTGCTCCACTGTTGTATCAGCAGAGTGATTGATGGCCTCCACCTCCTGTTGAAGCAGATTCACATCTTTCTCCTGATCCTGGATTCTCTGCTGGATTTCTCCTCGTCTCTCCTCCAGCTCACTCTGCCTCTCAGTCCTTTCTGCTGCAGCTGAGATCATGTCGTGGCCTTTATGTTCATCCACAGAGCAGAGATAACAGATAGACGTCTGATCAGTGCGGCAGAACATCTTCATCACCTCATCATGATGAGAGCAGATGTTCTCCTGGAGGTTCTTGGAGGGCTCCACCAGCTTGTGCTTCTTAAAAGGAGCTGAATCATAATGAGGCTGAAGGTGTTTCTCACAGTAAGAGGCCAGACAGACTAAGCAGGACTTGGTGGCTTTCAGTTTTCTTCCGGTGCAGACATCACAGGCCACATCTTCAAGTCCAGCAGAGCAGAGATCAGCAGGAGCAGCTTCGAGTCCAGTCTTCTTCAGCTGATCCACTAAAGCTGCTAGAATGGTGTGTTTCTTCAGAATAGGCCTCGGTGTGAAGGTCTCCCTGCACTGAGGACAGTTGTAGCTTTTCTTCTCCTCACCTTCATCCCAGAAGCTCTTAATACATTTCATACAGTAGCTGTGTCCACAGGGAATAGTCACCGGATCCTTCAGTAGATCCAGACAGATGGAACAGAAGAAGGTTTCTCTCTCCACCTGAACTGCCAGCTGCTCCATTTGTCCTCTCAGTCACACTGAATGTGTGAGTTTCACTTCCTGAGAACCGAAACTACTTTCAGCTCCGATAAACTAATCACATGTTGGGGCAGAGAGGCTGCAGCCAATAATATTCAGGCTGTGTTTAATATCAGGAAGAAGGAGTGTTTAGGTTCTTGTTCCAGGAATAGGTGGGCTCTTAAAGTAATACAGTTTAACGGTCTCCACAACAGTTTTCTGTTCAAAACAACTGAATTAGTCACCAGAACTCAGATCTCTTACATCTAATCTCTTCACAGTAGTGATGGGTAGAGCAGCACAGATATGTTGGTGCATATATCTAGCTCATACAGTGAAACCGCGTATCAGAGCGTGTATCACTTTAAGAAATAGTCATGTGGCCGATACAGCAGGAGTGTTTCCATTTTGTCAACAGGAGGCTTCTCTGCCAGAATGTTATCTTTTGAACCAGACTAATTCAGGGAAAGCCTACTTAATGGAGCCAGAAAGAAAATGCAAGGTTTCTGACGTGTGTGATCATTTTGATCTTATATCAGCAAATAAAGTATTTGTTTTTATTTCCTCTCTTCATCCTGTTCCTTTCAGTTTCTGTTTAATCTATCCACATTGTTAGGGTAAAAAATAGTGGTTTAACCTAGAAAGAATCACACACAGGGGTCAGAGAGATGTTGAAGTTAAATGAACTCTGCAGTGGGAGATAAAATAAGTAAAGTTCTGCAGAGGGAGACCAGGAAGATACTCTGGTTGACCATGTGTCTGTTCTCTCAGCTTCTCAGACAGCCTCCCACCTCTAGGTCCTGATCACACAGCTCTGTAGCCTGGTCTCAAAGGGCCCTCCTATGGCGTTACATTTCTGACAAAAAAATTGGGAGAGTACATGGCTCTGATGGCGAGCATCTAATACTAATCACGGGCACATTTCTTATTCATAGAGGGCGCACAGCTCCGATCACGCCCCCTTCACCTCTCTGTATTCTCTGTATGCGCTCCCTGTAAAATTGCGCTCCCTCTCTGTTTTAAGTAGGCGTTATTTGACAGTTGGGGGCGGTAACTTCTTCTCATTGATTTCATTGGCTCGATTTTTCATTCCCTATCTGCTTAATTTCTCGTATACATACTGAAAGGGCATGAACTTATGTTAGCAGTTGGCTAATATATGTTAACCAGATGTGTGGTTCTACCAGCAGAGCATCAGGATAATTTTGACCATTTATTTTTAAAATGGGGTAATTATGCTGCGTTTCTGCTTGATCTTACTCGATTGGGCTTCTGAAATTTGCCTCAGAAACAGCACTGTTGGCCTAGCCCAATATAGTGGAGAGACGCGGGTATCGGGGCATTCCGGTCCAATAATACTGAAGCTCCTATTGTGGAAAACCACTATTGTAGTCTTCTAGTGCGTAGTTACCGTTCTTCCTCTTTATTTCATTTTTTCACAGTTATATGTGCAGATCATGAATAAATTAAGTGATACGGAATTTAATAATGGTGGAATGTTGTACTTTTCACAAATTTCATCCCTCCCCCTTGAGCTAATATGCTACATCTACGTAGTACACGTTTTGTTGAGGATTCTCGGTTTTTATTATTTGAATTTCAATTATGTAGCCTGCAAAAGCTGTTAAATGTGGCTCGATAGCTAAGTTGGGACAATTTCTGTGCTTTTTGTTTTTGATGTCTATATTTATGTAGATCATTTTTTGAATTTTATTTCTGCTAAAGTTTTGTTCTTGTCTACCTTTAGATATTTAATCCAAATTCCAAGTATGACAGACCCAAAAGAGGTTAGTATTTTTTTAAAGATAATTGAAAAAAGAAAAGATTTAGTTCATTAATTTCTATGATTTCCTTCAGAGTGAATTACGGAGTGCAGCAATGAGTTTACCTACTTTTATCTACTTGACAGTTTCAGAGTTTATGAAGATGGGAGTTATGGCTGTTGAGATTTTAAAATCTCTCCTTAATGAGATCATGATACAGACTAATGGTTTAATGGTTAATTCCATCCATTATCTATACAATATCTACTATGCAGAGTTGCGGCTGCCTATCTCAGGCAGACTATGGGCAAGAGGTGGGGTACCCCCTGAACAGGTCACCACTCCATTGCATGGCAACAAAAAAGACAAGACAATCAATAATGTACATACACACCTTAAGACAATTTAGAGAAAAATTAGCCTGTCATTGTGTTGTATTATGGGAGGAACCCAGAGGGAGACCATACAAACTCCATGCAGAAAGACCCTAGGGCTTATACCTTCTTGCTGCAAGGCAACAGTGCTATTAACTCCACCACTAAGCAGCCCTAATAATGATTTGGGTCTGCTTTTATTTTGAAACAAGATCCTGCGAAAGTGAAAACAATTCTTAATTTGCTTTTTTGCTTGGTGTAAACCTGCTGCTTTACAGAAGACCTGTTTGCAGTCCACCTGACCTTCCTTCCCAAACTTCAGAATGACCTGGATGCTTTTGTGGAGGGTTGGAACCACCATCCACTTAGCACAGAAGGAAACAGAACCCCTGAGCAGCTCTGGCAAACTGGAATGATGGAACAACCAACCAACCAGCTGGAAAATCTTCAGGTTTTCTATCAAACCTAAAAGTTAAAATAATACTGTTAATAAAAAAAAAAAAAAAGTTAAAAGTAAAGTAACACTCTATGTCTGCCTACAGGATATTCAGGAGCCGGACATTGACTGGGAAGTTGCAGCTGATTTTGGAGACGATGTGGATGGAGCTGTGGTGGTCCCTCAATTTGAATGTCCAATCACTGAAGAACAGCTGGTGGAATGTCAAAACCTTATCGATGACAACAGAGATTTGGACAATAGGAGCTTGTACCTCATGTTGCGTGAATATCTGGCTACTTTAGATGTATAAATAATTCAAATAAATACATGACCACCTTTAATGTTTATATTACAGTTGGTTTTATTTAGTTACTTGAAATTTTGTTTAATCAAACCTTAAAAGTAGTTACTGTGTCAAACACCCTCTTGTCAAGTCAGTTATGTCCTAAAGGACTTTGTTTGACCAAAACATCTGTAAATAATTTTAAAATCTAGGCACAAGTTTATATGCAACACCAATAAACATGGAGGGCAATTCTTGGAAGAATGTATTTACATAAAATTAAACATTTCCAGTTGAACACTTCAAAAATGTTCTTAAAAATGTTTTCCTCCTCCTTTAGAAAACAAACAACAGGGTTGCAACAAATCTTGAACAGGCTTCACCATAAAAACAAACCAAAGCTTCGGTTCTTTGTAAGTCAGTACCTGCTAAATTCATAGCCAAACTCTATTGCAGTACTCAAGTTCTTTTCAAAGTCACTGTATGATCTAAAGTGACGTGTAGGAAATATGATGCGAACCCCACAGGCATTGACAATCGGGTAGCATACAGTATGTTCTCCATAATGGGAGTTGCAGTCATGCTCAAAATTTACATTGATTTTGAACATTCTTTTTTGAGCCTCTATTAATGGAACATGAGCATGACCTGTGACCCACTGAAATAAATTCTGGACTGAAAGGTGTTTGCTTCCCTTGCAAGCCGTTTCTGGTGTACCACCCATTTTTCCTCCCCCTGCAGCGTAGTTTTCCTGATGGTCATCTAGTCAGATACAAATTAATCAGGTTTTAAAACAAACATTATTCATACCAGTAAAAAGCTAACAAAAACAAAAAAAACTGTAGAAAGTCTGTGTCCAGAGGTTGACTTGAAAGGCCTAACTCTAATTTTCTGATTAGCCTGGAAATAATTTGTTGTCGGAGAGTATCCTGTTCAAAATAAGAAATATTTATATAAATACAGACAACCGTAAGTCATATTAGCAAACTTAATTGGAAAATAGATAAACAGTAAATAAAGTTGGTACAAAGATTAATGAAGACTTTTTCAGAATGACTTACTTGCTCTGACATCTCACAGGATCAACTGTTAACTGTTGTCCTCAACTGTATGAAATGAAACTGAACAAAAATGGATATATGATCAGTCTACAAATAAATTATATATATATAGTACAATGCACAATCTCTACTTTTCTAAATATTCTATTTGTTAAAACATTTTTCAGTATCTTGCTGTTTGCACACTACAACCAAGGTTTCCCCACTTTATCTGTACTTAACCTTATTAATGTAAAGTAAAGTTTTTGTAACTACTGTACATGATATATTTTTTTCTTCTGTAAAATTGTTTTGGTTGTTGTTTTGGTTGCTGCTGTTACGACCAAATTTCCCCTTGTGGGACAGTTATAAAATTATTCTATTATATTCCAAGCCAGCTAATAAGCCTTTAATGTAAGTAAGACATGTGAAATTAAGGAAAAACTGAAAACATGCAGAGCATGGGGTATCAAGGACCACAATTGAACTACACTGCACTAAAAGCTAAGAATGTACTTCGCATATATTAGCCAACTGCTAACATAAGTTCATGCCCTTTCAGTATGTATACGAGAAATTAATGATGCATTCTAAGTGCTAACGGGTTCGAGAGTTAAGGTAAAACGTGCAGCGTTAACCAATAAAGTGAATTTCACAGGAGAAACATATGTTTTAACAACAAATTTCCTTTATATTCCCTTACCGTCTTGATCTCCTTCTTCTTCTACAGCCCACGATTCGTCTTCCCTCTTCTTCGCGGAGCAGATAGGGAATGAAAAATCGAGCCAATGAAATCAATGAGAAGAAGTTACCGCCCCCAACTGTCAAATAACGCCTACTTAAAACAGAGAGGGAGCGCAATTTTACAGGGAGCGCATACAGAGAATACAGAGAGGTGAAGGGGGCGTGTTTTTCTGCTCCCTGTGCTGCATTCAGGGCCCCCCCAGTTAATATGAACACCCGCGATCGGAGCTGTGCGCCCTCTATGAATAAGAAATGTGCCCGTGATTAGTATTAGATGCTCGCCATCAGAGCCATGTACTCTCCCAATTTTTTTGTCAGAAATGTAATGCCATACCCTCCCACTGCAGTCTCTCTTTATTTGGTCAAACTTCATTAGCATCTTAAAAGAACAGGGTGTCATACAAAGGAACATATGGTTGAAACCAAATGACATTTAAAAAGCACATTTAAACTATGTGATTAAGAAATACACCCTAAGAAAATAATAATACAACACTATTATTTTACCCTAAAACACATTTCAGTCAATTTCAAAATAATTAAAAACTATTCCAATTATTTGATTAATTAATTCAATTATTTCCTGATGCTTAAATGCTTCATTTGTTCTACTGAACTGGCATACATTAAAAAGTATGTATTCTATGCTGAGACATCATAGAGCAAAACATGAACATCAGGAGGTCACAAATGCAACTAGGATAAATTCAGGTATACTGACATTATAAAACTTCATGGTCACTTTATTCACAGTGAATAAATGTTATTTTATTATTTCTTATTTGACCATCAAGCTAAGCTAAGCTTAAGGCGAGAAACTCCACATCGCTCTGTTGTTCGGCTCTCCAAGTCATGCTAAAGGGAATGTAATCCTGGTCGCTCTCCCGTCGCTACATCTCCAAGTCGTGATTCAAGGAGAGAAATCCCTGAGACTGCATGGTGGCACAATGGTTAGCACTGTTGCCTTGCAGCAAGAAGGTTGTGGGTTCATATGGGTACACTCTGGGTATTCTGGCTTCCTCCCACAATCCAAAAACATGACTGTCAGGTTATTTAGTCTCTCTTAAATTGTCCTTAAGTGTGACTGTGTGCATGCATGGTTGTTTGTCCTTTCTCTGTGTTTCCCTGCGATTGCCTGGCGACCTGTCCAGGGTGCACCCTGCCTCTTGCCCATTGACAACTGGAGATCGGCACCAGCCCCTCCACGACCCATTGAGGATTAAGCGGTTTAGAAAATGGATGGGTCGATGGAAACTCCCTGACCATCTCTCTGGGCGCCGGCCTCCCTCGTTATCATGATCCAAGAAAAGATTCTGATTGATCCCCCTCAGATGCGCACGCTGGTCGTTCGTATCTCACCGGAGCCCCGTTCATTGCTAGCAAAACCTCAATCAAGCTGGTTGGTCACGAGCCGTCCTTTTTTCCTCTCCCCATCAAAGCGAGTGGATTAACTCAGGGGCGGATCTACTGGGGTGGCATAGGGTGGCAGTTGCCACCCTAAAGGAAAGCCTTGCCACCCCAGCTGCCACCCCAGCCAGCGGCTATGAAATCAATAAATAGTTGTGTAAAATCGGACCTTAAGCGCATGAAGCTCCTTTTTCCGACAACAATGAATGTAGCACAACGTAAACGGATCGTAGACTGCAGACGCTTCTGAGAAGCGGTAAGTGAGAGCGAAGCCGACCTGCACACAGAAGGCAGCAGCACACCAGGGAAGAGGAAACTATGCCATCTTACAAAATACAATATCATTTCTAGCTCAATGCTGATTGTTTTGAGACTAATTGAGGTGATAAAATGTGAAAATCATAATTTTTGCAACATGTAAACTAAGTCAGAGAATGTGAAATCTTTACGTTTTTCCAGAAAAAAAGGTACAATTAATTTAAGTTCTACAGAAATGAAGAGACAACGAAGCATATCTAGTTATTTCTCACCAAAGACAAAGGTGAGAAAAACGGAGAGTAACCTGGTGAGTAAAGTGGACGGAGGAGACGATGTGGAAGAAGGAGAGAGGAGCGACAGAAAAGTGATAGAGGGGAAGGATGAGATCAGGGACAGGAGAGAGAGTGCTAGAACGGCGCATCGGAGAGAAGCCGGAGGAGGGAGGGAATCATCAAGATGAAGAGGGAGAAAGAGAAAGGCAGGGCAACAGGACAGAGTCTGATACAGCACCAAGCACATCCAGTCGAGTTAGTCCACTTGGTAGGGAAACACAGCATACTGACTTACATCTTATTTTAGAATAAATTGGTATTTTGAACTTTTCTTTTTTAGGAACACGCCCCCTGTGAGCCAATAAATAATATTTCTGTTCTGTTCCAGACTGAACATTTTAGGAAGCTTTGCTCAAATGTCTGCAAAAAATATATTTAAATTCATTTATCCTAATTACCAAGTTTAATTTATATTAGAAAATACAGATTTTTGAGCATTATGAAGATAAAAAAAGTTAAAGGGAATAAAAAACAACAACATAATTTCTGGACTTTATTCATCCTTACAGTGAATTTTCTCCAGGGGGGCTATAATGATGGCTAGATATTAGGGATGTCAAACGTTAATTTGTTCAACGTAATAAATTACAGGGTAGCTGTGAATTAATCCGGACTAATTAACATTCCTGAATATGACTAAAAAACTGAAAATGTTTAGTGTAAAGTGAATTGTCGAAGCGCTTTTTTCATGAAATAAAGGAGAGATTAATATAATTTTGTTTTTAACTTCACAAACTCCCTGACCCCTTTTTTTTTTGTCCATCACGGGGTTTTTTCCGCTGCTTCGAAAAGTACTTACTTTTTCCTAGAATCCATCATCACAGACTTCCAAGTAAGATAGTTCCATTTATTGTTAAAATTTGGGTTTGGAGCAAAATCTAGAATATTTCTATGCATGCATGCTTCTTTGAATGTTTTAGTAATTAGTGTTGTGTTAAAATCACTGTGTTTCTTTTATTAGTAGTCAAGCACGAGGCTGAACTTGGCTTCCGGTTAAGCAAGCAGTGTTTGATCGTGTGCTGATTTGTTCGATCTCTGTTAAGCCACAAACCGGAGAGTTTCCGAGAGGCGAGCACAGCCGAACATGGTCTGGTCTTAACCCTTTATTTCAATCCATAGCCACTTCAATCCATAGTCCTTTGTTAGCCAAATGCTAAGCTAATGATAAGAACATGTGGTCCCTTTGTTTCAAAGAGACTACGCGGTAAATTGCCTTATTCACGAAAACCCTCACAGTTTGCCCACGTGCGTACGCCGCATACATGCACGCATGCGTGTTACGCCATAAGTGCATTCAGTAAATTCTCCTAATTAGCCGAGATTGATTTCAGTTTGTTATTTTGTGTGGACAATTCGGTTATTATATTAGTTAAACTGAATCAAATCTCTTTTATTGAGTGCATGTGTTTCATTGCTAAAGGGCTCACCCTTCAGATAAGTTATATATATATGGTAGCCATAGCAACCTTCTATTTGACAAATATTGTTAATTCTGAGAAATACATATATTTACCGGGTTAATGCCCGGTTGGTGCCCCGATAACAAATAATTAAAAGGAAAAATAAATTAATAATTCATGAATTATTAAATTAATATTCCCCATATAGCCAGATAGACAATAATATTTAATAAACAACAAATATCACCTTCAGTTTCACTTTTTCACATCTTATGATATATTTCGAATGTAAATTATTTTAAACTTTAAGAAATTAAATATAGCAGTGTACCATATGGAATAAAATTGCATAAATAATTGTATTGTATGAACATTGAATCTGTAGATTACTTGATTTTTCCATTAGGCTGCCTGCAATGATTTTAAGATCCAGCAGGTGTCAGCAGTGATGCCGGTAATGTGTTACTTAGGAGCGCGTTACTCCTAACTTGACCACATGACCACTTTTTCAGTAAGACTATTCTAACACATTACTATTTCCATATCAGTATTCAGATTGAAGTTACTTGTTCAAGCCGCTGTGAGTTACTATTTTTGTAATTTTCTTTAGTTTCTGTTTAAATATTATTTCTAAATGAAGAAAATTGATTTTTTTTACCCAAAACAAAATGTTGTTAGTTAGCCAGAATGCTGCTAAAATACTATATAGGTCACTATAATTCTTTAGTAGAGTCTTCATGACTCCTCCACCCTCCTCTCCCTCAGTAAATATGAGAAATGTATCTTCTGCTTTTAGCAATATTTAATAAATGTCTGTTAGATATTAGTAAGAATAATAGGATTGGAGAGTTGCTGTTATTGCTTTATGATATAAATGTTAATAACTGCTTCCCATTGGATATATGTAAAGATTTATTTTCTGAAAAGTACAGGACAGTTCTGTATAAAGCAGGAATTATAATGGCAGGTTTTTTTTTTTTTTTTACAATAGGAGAAAGGCATATTTGGTTCATGCAGTTGTTTACAATTAAAACAAATGCAGTGAACAATAGATGATAAAATATCTTAAAGACAAATGTTTCCTGGAAAAATCAGCATCCTGTTTCAACAACTTTTTTTCATAATCTGAGGTGTTGGCAGCAGAAAATTCCTTGAACAGGTTTAACTATGATCTCCTTCAAAGTGCACAGGTAAACCTCCTTGGCAACTAATAACAAGGATTCTGTTAGTGAGACATTTTCCCTTGTATTCGCATTTAGGTTTCCTGGCTTGTTTCTTAATCTTACAAACAACAACTCTGAACTTCTTTTTGCTCTCTGTGAAATTACTTTTCTTATTATAAACACCTTGGTCCTTACAAATGGACTGGACTTCTTTGGCATCAGCAAGAATAAACGTGTTCGTCTTCTTACAGCCGTTGTTGTCGCTGTAGATGTTCTTCTGTTTCATCACTATTGTGCACTTTTTTGCCGTCATTTTTTTATCTACGTGCTGTCTTTTAAACTTCTTGTAACGTTCAAGTGTGTCGTTTCCCAGTTGAGGTGTACAGGTTGTATTCATGAAATCTGTGGCAACGGCCAGCAGAGGCAGCAAGCAGACAAGCAGACAAAATGGTGGGATCTTCATATTTCTATGCTAAAAGAAAAAAAGAATCATGTTAATTTATTAAATGACTTTAAAGAAAACAGACCTTTAGAAAATGGATTTAGAAGAAGGGGCTCTTGTTAGATTGTCCTCCATACAAAACATTATTAAGGGAAAAACTAATTAAGAAAATTAATTTGGCTTACTCGGTTGCTCTTTTTTCTCATGTCATTGAATCAAATCCTACTGTCACTTTTAAACCATAACCACTGAAATGATCTGCATCGGCATACAGGGATAAAAGGTATCATGTTGCATCGTTTTGTTTTCCATATACTGTATGCAAGCATGCATTGTTAATGGTTTATCCAGATACATATAGTGCTGATCAGACAAGGGATTCAAAACCATAAAATAAAGTAATTTTCACATTTTTTGGCAGGTAGGGTGGTTTGAGAGAGGAATAAAGGTGAAAAATTAAAATTCAACAGAGGGGGTAGCTTAAGGTTTTAACTTTCTAACACCTGCATTGCAACCAGGAAATTCTATACAAATGCATACCTTGAAAAATGTGATTAAAAAAACAGTTGCTATCTGAATTTCATGAGTGATATTGACCCAAAAGGACCCTAAGTACTTAAACTTCTCTATCTTCCTTAATATACATAATTGCTATTTGTGGTTTTCTCTAATGCCGTATTCTTGGCTTTTCTTAATAGCTGTTCTACTGTTTTTACTTTCTCTGCTGTTGTATTTTTATGCTTTTCTTTGAAGTTTTATAAAATTTACTGCCACTTTCAGGAGGTGAAAATAATATCTAGTGGTTGTGCTTTGTATCTTTTATTCTAAAACTATCAAAAATTTCACCTCCAGATAGCCCTTTAAGTAGTAACTACTGTTTTAGTTTCAATGCTTTTATAATTGCTGTCTTGAATGTTTTGGTCGTTTCTTTACTATCAAATCATTTAAAGCAGCTTGAATTACTTTGTTACTGATAGTGTGCTATACTAATTGGCCTATCTTACCTTCTTTATTTTTACTCCCTGTAATGTCACCATTCCACTTGTGCTCTGCTCATTTTCACAAACATTAGGGCATGCTTCAACTTATCTTCCTTCCTCTTTTTACAGTTTATACCTCCACCTCTCTACCTGTTCCTCTTGCTGAACACTGTTCTCAATGGAAATCACAATGTCACCTTCAAACATCATGATCCATGAAGATTCCTGTCTAACATCATCTGTCAGCCTGTCCATCATCAGAGCGAACAATACAGAGCTTAAAGCCAACCAATAAAAGGGTCACTATGTGAAACATGCCATGCAATCGCATTCCTTCTTTTTAAAAACATTTGCGTACCTGTTGTTTCACTAACATAAAATATAGCTCATTACTATAAAATGAAATAACTTTTTTGTACCTAATCATAATTTTCAGAAACGGATTTTAAGAAATTAAAAAAGTTTACCTGAACCAAAATGAGTGAAGCTGTTTGCCCAGATAAACAAGAGCCAGAAGAAGAATGAAGACAATATTTTTAGTTATCAAAGTGAGCCATGTATTGGCAAGCAGTAATGTCCCACAGTGTGTCTCTTCTCAGCTTATATTTCTTTTTAAGGAGGAGTTTCTGAAAAAAAAAAAAAGTCTATATGCTACCATTTAAAGGTGTAACTTATGTTGCTAGGAGGATACGTAATTAGCTTAAAACAAAATGATTGGATATTTGATTCCACCGTGATCAATATTCATAAGGCATTAATTAAAGTAAGAACAGGCAATAGGTTGCATGTGATGTCCATGTAACAGAAAAGAGCTCATATCAGCCACTCAGGAACACCACAGCTAAAAATACTTTACAGAATCAAATTGGTTAGCAGCGCTCTGAGCAGGTGAAGGGGAACAAGCATGGCTGGCCACAAATGTGAGCTGCTAAGTCTGTTCACATGCAGACTGAAAAGGAATGTCAAACAAGGTTTAAGAGAAATTTTAGATAATTTAAAGTTTTTGTTTGTTTATAATAACTTATTACCAGCAGTAAAAAAAAAATTAAATCTAAAGAATTGAAGTAGCTGCTTTTGTCTTGTTAGTTTTAGTCGTTTTTGTATTTTAATATATATACACCAATATACATCATAGTCAGACAAACAAAGAAAACAATACTGAGGATGCATCTGTATAATATATACAATAGAAATAGAAAAAAAATTAAGCTGATGTAGTGGTGAGTTTGAGTTTTACAAGTAGTATGAACAAAGGATTTTCATTGTGATGACCACAAAACCGCACCTGCAGCAGGAGATACATATGCATGACCTGCATAGAATGTGCAAAGTCATTAAATATTGCATTTAACTTTTAGAAGAAAAAAATATATAGGTTGCATTTGATGTCCATGTAGCAAAAACCCTTCATAGCACTCACGTACTGAGCTGCACAAACGTTGTAGCTAAAAATGTTTTCCTTCGAGCAGGTAAAGAGGCAACAAACACTGTTGGCCAGAAACAAATTGCTTCGTAGCATATTGGTGAGTTTTCTCATGAGCAGGTTCATATGATTCAAATGATTCATATTGAGGGGAGCACAAAGCCACAGATGCAACGACAGCCCCACTCTATGCATGACCTGCATAGATTGTGCAAGGATTTTGAATGCTGCATTTGAAAATTAGCTTTAGGTGTTTTTCTTTTTAATAGTGAGACTCTACTTTTAGAAAATGGCAGATACAGACTGTACACTGTACAGAAATACTATAAATATCTTGTTTGGACAAACTTTCTCCACATTAAGGAATATGTTTCAGCTGTAAAAGAAGGCAAAAAGCAATTTTTGTTAATTTTCAACAGTGAGGGGATTTGTTTATCAACCATTACATTTACAACATCATTCCCTGAGTTTAGGCAATGTAGTTTTCCCCCAGTTCTCCCACATTATTTAACAAAAACACTCATGTAGAATTCATCATACAATCTTTCTCTGCACTTTTTTTTTACAAATCCACACACAGAAGTATTAGAAGTATTATCCATCTATCATTAGAACTAAAATCTGTTTTGGTTAATACTACTCAGTAACATGTTCGGGCTTCTACATAAAAATAAATATTTTTTTTTTCAGTTTCTCTAGCAAAGATAGCAGCTTCTTGTAGTTTAGCTTCTCCCTCCTACCAGTAACTGTCAGACCATCATAACCACAAAACTATTGGTGTTTATGCTCAACAAGAATTAAATGTTCAGTTCTGTTCTAGCAAATTTGTAGAATGCTACCTGAGTATTATATATATAAAATTTCCTATGTGTGTTGCATATAACAACAATCATTACTGTGTTTGTGCTTGTGTTGAGACAAAAGTTTTGCATAAAAAATATGTATTTGTCTGCATTGTGTTCTGTTTTGTTCTAATTTTCAAATACCTGCTAATTGCATTTTTTATTGCTTTCCTGTAAAAACCAACAGTTTTCTCTCACATGGCTGCTTGTGCTTCTGTACTGTACTTATATTGGGAAATGGATAATCGGCATAAAAAATGCTCTTTTTATTCAAACAGAACATGCATGTCACATAACATGATGAAAATATTAATCATCAACACAGTATAGATCATTCTTTAGTGACAAGGTAGGGAATATAACATAATTACAATTACACAATTGTGGACATAGAACCTTTGGGCCTATTATGTAAAAGAAAGGTTATCTGATTATGTTATATTGTTTATATTTATATATTATATATATCATATAAGGGCATATATATTTTATATATCAGTACATTACTTATTTCCAAAAGTATTTTAATGTATTCATACATACCTATATGAAAACATCAGTCTGGATAAGTCTATGAAGGCTTTCCCCCGACTATCATGATTTGTGTTTGGTTTTAGACTCAGACACGTACAGGTAAAATTGAAGAAAACTCACTTTTAATGTCCTTGTAGCTGGTGAGCAGTACAGTGTGGCACAGGTACACAGGTGCAGGCAAAGGTAGTCAGCATCAAACTCAAGCTCAGACACGAGATGACAAAACTAAACACGACGACACAGCGAGGACACGAGGAGAGCAGGGAACATATATACAGAAACACCTGGGATCGATCAAAACACAGGGACACAGGGATCACAAGTACAGATCCTGACACCGACGAAATGTTTAGAGCACACTCGACTGTTCTTTTGAAATTTCCAGGAAATTTACTGGGCCAAAAACAATGGGGCAGGACCCTGTACAGGTGGGTCACGGATAAATTGAGTCAGGATAACCAAGTTATCCTGCCTTAATCCCTTATCCTAGTTTTGTGCAATAGGTCCCCGGTGCCAGACAAAACGTCCCAAAAAATAAATACAAATCCAATGTTTAAAATAACAATTGCAGCTAATCAGCGACTGATCAGCATAAAACACAATAATAAATTAAAGTTCCCTCCAAAATGTTTAAAATCTAAAGATTGTAAAAGCATTTACCTGTGTTTTAAAGTACGGTATTTTGTTGCTTGTTAAATATCGTGCTATGGCTAGCAGTTAGCACGTAGCTTATTAGCTTTCATTGTGCTTTTAAACTTTTACCATTTGTATTTTTTAATGGGATTTTTACTTTTAAGAACCACTAAGGGCATTGATACAGCTGTGATGCTCTAGCCTAAAACATTAAACCTTCACATCTACTTCCACCATGCAGTGAAGACCAATGCCTTCCATGCTATGCGGAGCCTGCATGCTAATGATTATGCTACCAAAACTAAAACGCTAGAACTTAACGATCAGCAGAAATATCAACCATTAACATGTTTAATCACACATTTCTTACCATTTTAATAATATTTTTTTACAGCCTTCAAGTGACTTTAAAAGGCTCAGTTTTTAACGAAAACCCACATGCTCAAACAGTGTTTACAATTGAGCCAGGGCTTTGTTTGGGTTCCTCAAGCCGTGACCGGGGGTCAGTTAGTGAACATGAGCAATGACAATACATTGGCTTATTTTTGCCACCCGTTCAGTCCACACTTGTACACAGCAGTAGCTTTTACCCCATATAGTATATTCTCAAAAAAGCTTTTTCTTGTTGTTTTTGATTTATTAAACAATCTGAGGTATGAACCATGCTGTGATGGGAAACTAAGGCTGTACCTCAATGTGGAATAGTTAAAGTGCAAAACATTTAATCATTAATTAACTTTATTCCGTTTTTAATTTATGTACAGTAAATGTATTTTCTGACTCACTTTCCCAAAGAAATAGTATAGAATGTGAGTTATAAAATGCAACAATTAACTCAAATAGTTATTTTTATTTTTTTCAAGGCTGCGGGTCTCCAACAATATACTATAATGTCAGGTTGTCCAGCTGCGGCTGGGAAATGAGAGTTGCTGCTACTGTACCATGTTATCTGGTTTGGACTGGTAGAGAATTTTGTTTTGGTAGATCATTGCAGTGTCTTCAATTTTTAGCGACTTGTACATAGCTTGAAAGGCTAGTCAGCGGATGCTTTATGTTTCAAGTTTGCTGTTGACATTGTTGATGTGCGGCGTAGCTTCTTGAGA
Source organism: Apricaphanius iberus (assembly GCA_028564705.1). NCBI lineage: Eukaryota > Metazoa > Chordata > Actinopteri > Cyprinodontiformes > Aphaniidae > Apricaphanius > Apricaphanius iberus. The sequence continues at coordinate 913,615 of JAPXFQ010002352.1, forward strand.
CCCGCCAGCAAAGTTTATACAAAATTATAGGAATTTTCCCACCTGGAACATCACTAACCTTTTAAAAAAATATTTGAGGTGGTCATACGTAGATGGCGCTTCATTCATTAATGTTGGATTACTGCTGGTGCAATCACTTGAGTTTCCCTGGATACCTCACAATTTGACACCATGCAACTTGACTAGTGATGCCCGATTTGATATTTTACCTCATTTTAACCACCATGGTTTTAGGTGGGCTTTTGTCATGAAGACTAGAATGAAATGTGCATAACTTAAAAAAATTTACTGCGAGAGAGTGCCATTCACTACGGAAACATTGAACTGCCAGAACTAGGAAATAAACAGGAACAATATCTCGTTATAACGAGATATTGTTCCATTTGTATATAAGGTTCCTCTTTAAAACAAAATTAAGAACTCGTTAAAATGAGAAAGTTTCTCCATATAATGAGAAAAAGAACTTGTTATAACAAGAAAGTTTCTCATTAAAACGTGGTACAATAACTTGATGAGGAAGGTTATTACATAATTTAAAAGCCTTGCGGGATGTTTGAGTGTCCTTTAAAGAAACTTAGAGAGAAGATGGAGAGCCAGAGGGAGCCCCTTTATGCAAGCTCCCACACAATAGTAATGCAATGCCCTAAATTAGTATTGCGTGGGAACAAGATAGTTAATTTGTGGCCACAAGTTTGCCTACTAATGCGTAAATGTGCAGAAATCTGGAGACAAATACACATGTGGAATCATTTTTTACTTCCATAAGAACAAGAGTACCATCTTATTTCATAAAGTGAGAATCAACTAAACTTTAGACACCACATCATGAGAACGATAATTATCTCATGTCATAAATCAAGAACCGAATAAATATTTGGCATCACATCATAAGAACAAGAGTACCATCTGATATCATGAAGCAAGAGAAAAATATTTGATGTCACATAATAATAATAAAAATGCAGTCTGATTTCATAAAGCGGGAATTAAATAAATATTTGACATCACATCTTAAGAACAAGAGAACCATCATGTCAAAAAGTAAGACATAAATAGTTGACGTCACATCATAGGAACAAGACTTAAAAGTTATGTCATAAATCAAGTATTTGATTTGATATTTGAATTCACATCATAAGAACAAGAGTGCCATCTTATTTTATAAAGTAAGAACCATATAAAATTTGACATCATGTCATAAGAACGGTCTGCCACCAATACTGTTTACAGCGGGGATGATGTGCTGCTGACCTCGGCACAGGACGTTTTGGGTCGGTGGATGGAATACTTCAATTCAATTCAATTCAGTTTATTTATATAGCGCCATTTCACAACAGATGTCATCTCAAGGCACTTTACAAAAAGAGTTATTACAATACAATGTTTAGTGTAGAAATTACAGAACCACAGAAGATTGCGTCGTGGAATTCTCAGCAATCCCTCATACTGAGCAAGCATGCAGCGACAGTGGGAAGGAAAAACTCCCTTTTAACAGGAAGAAACCTCCGGCAGAACCAGGCTCAGCACAAGCGGTTATCTGCCGCGACCGTCTGTGGCTTGGAGAATACATAACAGAGACACAGAAAGAGCAATAGAACTGATGCACAAGTTTGTTGCAGGACGTGGAGAATTTTCCGTCACTGCAATGCCATCTTAGTCAGGGTCGTCAAGCAGGGCTAATCCGGAGCACCTACTATAATAGAAAACAGGTTAGTGCTTGAATTGACAGCACATCATGCAGTTGGGGAGAAGTAGGAGAGAAAGTAGGAACAGACCCTAATAATGTCCTCCAACAGCCTAGCCTAAAGCAGCATAGCTACTAACATTAACCTGTCTCCTAGCTACTAGGAGACCTGGCTACCAACACTCTGTCTGAGTCCTCCTGACCCGTGGACGGTGTAGGGCCGGTAACGGCCCCCGTCATGCCGGGGTCTTCTCGGAGTCGGGTTGTTTGAGAATGCAGCCCAAAGTGGGTGGTAAACTCCATCTAAGGCTAAATACCGGCACGAGACCGATAGTCGACAACTATCTTAAGGAAAAATAGACAGAACTGAGAGGACAGAGTTGAAGAGGGCGAGAAACGTTTAAGAGATAAACGGGTGGGGTCCGCACAGTCTGCCCGGGGGATTCAACCCGGCAGGTAATGGGCGGCCGCACTGTGCGGGAGGATCCCCTTGAGGGACCTCTCTCCGGCGCTGGCTGGCCCCTGTGGGGCGCATTTCTTCCGCGGCGGTAAGCCGCGACCGGCTCCGGATCTTTACCTGGCTTACATTAATCTATCTCTACCTAGCTACTCTACCTCTTCCTATCTCTTCCTAACTTTTGACACTCTGCCTGACTACTAACATTAACCTATCTCTTCCTATCTACCTGTCTGACCTGACTCTAACTACCTATAAACATATCTCTAACTGTAAGCTTTGTCAAAGAGGAAAGTTTTTAGCCTAGTTTTAAAGATAGACAAATTGTCTGCTTCACGAACCAACCCTGGGAGCCGGTTCCATAGGAGGGGAGCCTGATAGCTGAAAGATCTGCCACCCATTCTACTTTTAGAAATCCTAGGAACTACCAGTAAACCTGCAGTCTGAGAGCGAAGGTCTCTGTTAGGAACATATGGAACAATCAGGTCTCTTATGTATGATGGAGCTAGATTATTAAGGGCTTTATATGTCAGAAGGAGGATCTTGAATTCTATTCTAGATTTTACTGGGAGCCAGTGAAGAGAAGCTAAAACAGGGGAAATGTGATCTCTTCTTTTAATATTCATCAGAATCCTAGCTGCAGCATTTTGAACTAACTGAAGACTTTTAATTGTATTCTGTGGACTACCTGATAATAGACAGTTACAGTAATCCAGCCTTGAAGTAACAAAGGCATGGACTAGTTTTTCAGCATCATTCCTGGACAGGATGGTTCTAATTTTTGCAATATTCCTAAGGTGAAAAAAGGAAATCCTACAGACTTCTTTAATGTGAGTTCTAAATGACATATCTTGGTCAAAAATGACACCGAGGTTTTTTGCTTTATTACTGGAGGCTAATTTAATGCCGTCCAGGTGAAGGGGCTGACTAAGTAGTTTCTTTTTCAGAGCTTCTGGTCCAAAGACGACAACTTCTGTTTTATCAGAATTTAGAAGCAAGAAGTTTAGAGTCATCCAAGTTTTTATGTCTTCCAGACATGCCTGTAGTCTACCTAACTGATTGGATTCATCAGGATTTATGGATAGATATAGCTGTGTATCATCTGCGTAACTATGGAATTTTATCCCATGCTGCCTAATTATTTTACCAATAGGAAGCATATATATAGTAAAGAGAATCGGCCCAAGCACTGAACCCTGTGGTACTCCGCAAGTAACTATTGAGGTTGAGGAAGATCTATTGTTTACCTGAACAAACTGAAATCTGTTAGACAAATAAGATTTAAACCAACCTAGTGCTGTTCCTATTATACCGACACTTTGAAGCCTTTCTATGAGAATATTGTGGTCAACAGTGTCAAAGGCAGCACTGAGATCTAACAGGACCAGAATGGTCACCAGTCCATTGTCTGAGGCTATGAGAATATCATTAGTAACCTTCACCAGAGCTGTTTCAGTGCTGTGATGAGCTCTAAAGCCTGACTGAAACTTCTCAAACAGCTCATTATTGTTTAAATGCTCACATATCTGGTGTGCAACTATTTTCTCAAGAATTTTAGATAAGAAGGGAAGATTAGATATCGGTCTATAGTTAATTAAGTCGTTTTGATCAAGAGAGGGTTTCTTAAGTAGAGGTTTAATTACAGCAATCTTAAACTCCTGTGGTACATATCCATTGACTAAGGATAGATTCATTATATTTAAAATTGGAGCAGCGATCAGAGGGAAAACTTCTTTTAAGAGTTTAGTTGGGATTGGGTCTAAAACGCAAGTTGAAGGTTTAGATGAAGCTAATAATTTTAGTACATCACAAAGTTCGGCTGCATTAAAGCAGTTTAAGCATATATTAGGTTCCACCATTTTTGAGGCTGCCTCATTAACTAAGGAGGAAGCAAGCATATTGGGAAGGTTCCCAATTATCTTATTCTTTATGGAGTCTATTTTATTTATAAAGAATTGCATGAAGTCGTCACTGCTTAGAGCTTGGGGAATGGTTGGCTCGATAGAGCTATGATCCTGTGTGAGTTTGGCAACTGTATTAAAAAGAAACCTAGGATTATTTTTATTCTCCTCGATTAAAGATGAATAATATGCTGTTCTAGCTGTGTGAAGGCTCTTTTTATATAGCAATAAACTATTTTTCCATATTAAAAAGGAATCATGTAAATGCGTGGAGCGCCATTTTCTCTCTAGTTTTCTAACATTCTGCTTTAGGGTACGTAGCTCTAAATTAAACCAGGGAGTTAATCTTCTATGGCTAGCCACCTTCCTTTTCAAGGGGGCAACTTTGTCTATTGCCCGACGCAGGGAGGAATTAACGCTATGAACTAAAATGTCAAGTTGTGAGGGGTCACGAGTTAAATCACTGTTTTCTGTTCTGCATTTATAAACTGAGGAAATTAAAGTTGGAAGAGCTTCTTTAAAATTTGCTACAGCGTTGTCTGATAACGTTCTGGTATAATGAAGTTTTCTTTCAGGTTTGATATGATCCATTAGAGTAAGTTTAAAAGTGATAAGGAAATGATCAGACAGGATAGGGTTATGTGGAAAGACTGTTATTTCTTCACAGTCAATGCCATAAGTCAGCACAAGATCTAAAGTGTGGTGACAAGAATGTGTTGGTCCCTGCACATTTTGAGTAAAGCCTATTGAGTCTAGGATAGTGTTAAAAGCTGTATTTAGACTATCACTTTCATTATCAACATGAATATTGAAGTCTCCGACTATAATGACTTTATCAGTGTTTAAAACTAAGTCAGATAGAAAATCTGAAATCTGATCTAAAAATTGAGAATAAGGTCCTGGTGGACGATATAAGACCACAAACAAAAGTGGCTTTACTGCTTTGTTATGTGTATGAGGAAAGCTAAAAACTAGATGCTCAAAGGAACTGTAACTATTATTTTTTTGGAGATTAATTAGTAAATCGGAATGAAAGATAGTTGCTACTCCACCTCCTCGACCAGTACTTCGAGGGACACTAAAGTTTAAGTAGCTAGGGGGAGTTGACTCATTTATTGTGACATGGTCCTCTTCCTGCAACCATGTCTCTGCAAGACAAAACAAATCAATATTATTTTCACAAATTAAGTCATTTACTAAGAGTGTTTTTGAGGGGAGAGATCTTATGTTTAGTAAACCACATTTAATTGATTTGTTTTTATGTTCAGTCCGAGTTTTATTTATCTTTATGAGATTTTTATACTTTGCTCTAGTAGCATTAACTTCGAAGACCTCCTCAAATCCCACCGACACGCCTTCCTGTTTGGAAGCAGAGTCTGGGGACTTTGGGACGGGCTCTCCAATCTCGGGTGCTGAAGTCACCGAGGTTGTTAAAAAGCTCCTCGGTGGCAAGGCACCAGGGGTGGATGAGATCTGACTGGAGTTCCTCAAGGCTCTGGATGCTGTAGGGTTGTGTTGGTTAACGCGACTCTGCAGTATTGCGTGGACATTGGGGGCAGTTCCCTTGGATTGGCATTGTATGGGGTACCAGGCTCTTTGATACGAGCTGTAAGGTCCCTGTATGAACGGTGTCATAGTTTGGTTTGCATTGCCGGCAGTAAGTCAGGCTCGTTTCCAGTGAGAGTTGGACTCCGCCGAGGTTGCCCTCTGTCACCGATCCTGTTCATAACATTTATGGACAGGATTTCCAGCCAAGGTGTTGTGGGGATCTGTTTCGGTGACCTCAGGATCGGGTCTCTGCTTTTCGCAGATGATGTGGTCCTGTTGGGTTCATCTGAATTGGAAACATGGAGCGGGAGATCGATAGACGGATTGGTAAGGCGTCTGCAGTTATGTGGGCGCTTTACCGATTCATCGTGGTGAAGAGAAAGCTGAGCCGAAAGGTGAAGCTCTCGATTTACCGGTCGATCTACGTTCCTACCCTCATCTATGGTCATGAACTCTGGGTGGTGACCGAAAGAACGAGATCGCGGATTCAGGCTGATGAAATGAGTTTTCTCCGTGGGGTGGCTGGGCTCTCGCTTAGAGATAGGGTGAGAAACTCGGTCATCCGGAGGGAGCTCAGAGTAGAGCCGCTGCTCCTCCACATAGAGAGGAACCAATTGAGGTGGCTCGGGCATCTGGTCAGGATGTCTTCTGGATGCCTCCCCGGTGAGGTGTACCGGGCACGTCCCACCAGGAGGAGACCCAGGGGAAGACCCAGGACTCGCTGGTGGGACTATGTCTCCCAGCTGGCCTGGGAACGCCTCGGGATTCCTCCCGAGGGGCCCAGGTGGCCGGGGAGAGGGAAGTCTGGGTCTCTCTACTTAGGCTACTGCCCCCGCTACCCGACTCCGGACAAGCGGAAGAAGATGGATGGATGGATAACTGGATATCTGCTGATTAGCGCATGGCTGATGTTTTCCCAGGTATTGTAAATGTATGGCTTTTAAGGCAGAAATTGGCAGGCGGCCTGCAAGCAGGAAGCTGCACGGCTGTTGTAACGCTCAGACTCTTGCGATTTTCGAGCATGAACTCGTTTGTTGCTGTATGGGGAAACAACTTGGAGAAGTTCTCAGCCGGCTGGAATGGAAATGACCCCTGATTTGGCTGGAAGGAAGACCGCTTTGACGGACTCTAATGCTAAGAAGAAAAATACATCTTAACCTGTGCATTTCTTATCAACTGGAATGCCCACCCTACCCCCACACCTTCAATTATGAGCTGGCTCAGCACTCCAAGGACGCAAATTACATCATAGGCGAATAGACTGTGGGATTGAGCTGTGTGGAGGTCATGGGCTGCTGAATACTGATGCACACACAGACTCACACCCTTACACATGCACACACTTTCCTTGTCATCACTGCTCTAGCTGTACCCCCAATCTCTCCTGCCTACTCCAGGAAGCAGGTAGACGGTGAGCATCTGTTGCAGCACGTCAGCTGTTGACTGGGGTCTCCCCCCTCCTATCCCTCCTGTTGTGTCATTGTTAATGTCTGCATATGTGCTTAAATGTTAAGGTGTGTTTTTTTTCTATTAGCTGTATTCTGACTCTGGATTAAGGAATCAAAACACAGTTGAGCGTTTTTTTCCCCCCACCATGGACACCTCCCTCCCTGACGTTTATCTGTTTCTGTCTTCATACATGGGAGCGCTGCTCTGGTGGCTGCAAGCCCTTCAGTGACCTGGATCTGTTTGTTTTGTTTGTTGTTGTTTGTAATGATCTTGGACAGGTTGTACTGTAAACTGAAATTTCCCCTCGGGGATCAATAAAGTATCTTTGAATTGAATTTGAATTGAAGCAAAAAATATTTGATGTCACATCATAATAATAAAAATAGAGTCTGATGTCACAAAGCGGGAATTTAAAAAATATTTGACATCACATCTTAAGAACAAGAAAACCAATTTATGTCATAATCCCACAAACAAATATAGTTCACATTATAAGAACAAGAGTATCATCATATTTCATAAAGTGAGAACCAAATAAATATTTTATATCAAATTATAAGAACAACAGTGCCACTATGTGTCATAAAGCGAGAACCAAATAAACTTTAGACACTGCATCATAAGAACAAGTCTCATGTCCTAAATCATGAACCAAATGAATAGTTGAAGTCACATCATTAGAACAGGAGTACCATCTGATGTCATAAAGCAAGCAAAAAAAAATATTTGATGTCACATCATAATAATAATAATACAGTCTGATGTCATAAAGTGGGAATGAAATAAGTATTTGACATCACATCTTAAGAACAAGAGAACCATCATGTCAAAAAGCAAGAAATAAATAGTTGACGTCATATCATAAGAACAATACTAAAAAGTTATGTCATAAAGTAAGAACCAAATAAATATTTGAATTCACACCATAAGAACAAGAGTACCATCTTATGTCATAAAGCGGTAATCAAATAAATATTTGATGTCATATCATAAAAACAAGACTCATGTCATAAATCTAATAACAGCTAAATATTTGAAGTCACATCATAAGACCAAGAGGAACATGTAATTACATGAAACAAGAACCAAACAAATATGACATCAAGTCATAAGAACAAGACTTGCATCTTAAGTCATTACGCAAGAAAAAAATAAGAGCATAGTCTGATGCCAAACATCTGATGTCACATCATAAGGAAAAAGAGTACCATCATAAAGGGAGAAACCAATATGTAACATTACATAAGAGGATGCGCTAGACATTTCTTTCGTCTGTCATTTTGATCTGTAGGGTCAAAAAAATCCTATAACAATCTATTTTTATCTGTCAATTTTTTTTATTATTTTTTTATTTATTAGGGGGGGATGTCTGTCAGCAATCGTCTGATGGGTTAATTCCTCTTCAGTACTATTTAGTAAGTAGTATTAAATCAAAACAAACTTGAAAAGGATACACATAAAAAAGGAAATTAAACCCTTGCGCTAATTATAAGAATACACAATACATTTTCTACATGGCATGGAACGCAAATGTTCTTTTTTTCTTTTTTTATCTAATAGTCAGATTGTTGCAGAAGTTATTGGATTTTTGCCCTAGACAGAAAAGATCACCCCTCATGTGGATTCAGCTGCTGATCTACAGGCAGAATCCGTGCTTCACTCCCGCACTGGAGACTGCAGTTAATCCATCATTTCAGACAGAACGTTTTAACATGAGGAAACATTACTCCTATTGTAGCGACCAGAAGTCGAAGACTCTCAGAACAAGTTTTTAAACATCTGCACATTACTTGAAGCGGTCAGAGGGTGGTGAGAATACTAACCAGTAAGAATGATGGACAGCCTTCAGGTTTTTTCCATAACCATTGTAATAAAATGGTCGATATCCGCTTAAGGTGAACCCTACAACACATCATAAGGAGAAGAGTACAATCATATGTCATAATACCAGAAACCAATAATTGATTTCACATAATAAGAACAAGAGTAGTGTCCAATGTCATGAAGCAGGATCGTACACAAACGTTGGAGTCATGTTGTAAGAATAAGAGTACCATCTGATGTCATAAAGCGAGAATCAAATACATATTTGTCATCCTGTCATAAGAACAAGAGTGTCATCATATGTCAAAAAGCAAGCAAGAAATTATTTGATGTCACATCATAATAATAAAAATACAGCGAGATGTCATAAAGAGGGAATGAAATAAATATTTGACATCACATCATAAGAACAAGACTAAAATCTTAAGTCATAAAGCAGTGGCGGGGCGTGCATTTCACACCTAGGCCTTCAGTGGTGTCCTACCCGAATTAATCCACCTCTTAATAGGCTACCATCATTATTGCCACGACTATTAACCATCAATATTATACATAAACGCAGTACAACAGGCTGTTGCATCACAGACGGTATCTCTCATGCAGCGAGGATGAATGCCATTACTAAAGCAAGAAACCCTAGGGGCCGTTCACATTTATCGCGTTCTAAAACCGCGCCGTTCTCTTTGAAAAGCGCATCTTAAGCGCTTGCGCTCCCATGGCATCTGTCATTGCTACAACCATCAAGCAGCCACAGCAGCAACACATACAATCATCTCTGGCAGAAGCATCTGCTCTCGGTTTTCCGTGCATTTTTTAGTAGCTACTGTTTGAGTTCTCCGACCACGGAATTGTTTTAAATTAAATTCAATTACATTTTAAATGAAGGCAAGGTGTGTGTTTTTGTGCAAATTCTGCTAAAGAAAACGCAAAAGCATAAATTGTTCCTAAAAAAGTTTACCAAATATTTCTTTTGAACAATAAAAATATAGTACATTTCTTTCAGGTGATATATACAAATTATTTTTCATTAAAAAAATATACAAAGTAAAAAAAAATAAAAAAATACATCTTTCCCCCCAACATACCCAGGCAGTTTATATAAAAATTAAATAAACAAACAAATATGTCAGTCAATCAATAATAATAAAAAACTAATTAAAAAAATAAACCCAAATTTTTTTTTTTTAAATCGATTTTGATAATATGAAAATGTTGAAAAAAAAATTATGAAAATAAAAAATAGATATTTTTCGATAATAAATTCTCAATAAAAAAGAAATCATATTCAGCACAGAAAAAAACGGGGCAAAAGTTAGCCAAAGTTGACTCGCTGTGTAAACAAATGTAGGCTAAATAAAATGCATTATAGCCTACTCACCAAAACTGATCATCTGTACACAAAATCCATTCTCCTTTCTTTTCTCAAGAAGACTTCAATTACACTGTTGTACAGGTTATTTGTACGTTTCAGATCCAACAATAAGTCCCTTTCTATCGCCATGGAGGCTAATGCTGAAAGTCGAGTTTGTCCAGTCTTATTTCTGGCATACGTTTTAATTCTCTTTAGGGCTGAGAATGTCCGCTCGACAGAAGCAGTGGACACGGGGACAGTCAGCGCCAAACATGCCAATGTGTGTAGCTGCCCCATGCTCTCACACAGATTTTTCTGCTGAAGGAAATGAAGGAGATCAGCTGGACTTTTGCCTTCAAAGTCTGTCATGGCATACGTTACAGTCAGTTATGTTTTTGGCCGGGACAGATCGAACAATGTTCCGTGACTCTGTGTCAAGCTGGTGAAGGCTGCCTGCGGGAACTTTTTCCGGTATGTCTGAAACTGCTGGGGGTCGAGGAGGGAGAGAAACATTAATTTTTCGTGGTCTTGAAATCTATTTCGTATCTGGCAAAGAATGTTGTCCAGAACAGTGCTGTGGAGTTGGTGGTAGTGTGCACGAAGGTCTCCTTGTGCTGGCCCTCTCCGTGCGCTCGGAGCGTCTGCGATGCGCGCAGTGGCTTCATAGATCTGACCAAATTGGCTCCTCTCTCGCTCAATGGTGTCACAAAACTCATTCACCCTTGCCAGACAGAATTGTACATCCAATGTTTTGCTCTGTAGTATTGCAAAAAGCACATCTGAATACTCAAAAATTCCATTAAATGTGTGAAGCAAAAAACAAAACTCAAAATCATCCAGACGTGCATTAAATGCATCAGCACATCGCACAGAGTCCTCGTCATACTCATCATGATGTTCCAGTATGTGGTCAAACAGCTCCTTTAGGGCAACTCTCTTTTCAAAAACTGTACTGACCAATCTTGATGTGTACTGCCACCGTGTTGGTGCCACACGAGGAAGACGTCGCTGGCAGATTTCGTCCAGTAGTTGCGTGCGCTTAGGGGATCTGGAGAAAAATGCAGCAAGGCCATTTAGGTGGGCAAAAAATATCTTGCATTCTTTTAGCTTCGAGGCCCCTTGAGTCAGTACTAAATTCAGTCGATGTGCATAGCAGTGTATGAATAAGGCCATAGGTGCCTTCTCCTTGACTTTAGCCTGCACCCCATTTAATCCAGATGACATGACCGGTGCGCCATCAAAACACTGTGCCACAACTTTATCTAGGCATTCGCATTCTTCCAAGAAACTGACAATTAGAGCAGCAATGTCATCGGCTCGCTTGCCACTGGTGACATCTTCAAATTTGACAAAGCGCTCCTTGATACCCGTGTCCGTCACATAACGCAGGACCAGTGCAAGCTGCGCTGCATTACTCGCGTCTGTCGTCTCGTCCACCATAACAGCGACAAAGGGTGCTTTTTTAATCTCCCTTTTAATTTCTTGTCCCATCACTTCAGCAATCGCATTAATCAGGTCGTTCTGTATTGTTCCTGACGTCCCACAAAACACTTTGTTCGTGGACAGGTGGTAATGTAAGTCAGTGTTATTTTCAGCGAGAAAAGAAAGAAGCTCCAAATAATTGCCTCTATTTGTGGACCCAGCGCTTTCATCATGTCCCCGAAACGAAAGTTCTTGTTTCCCCAAAAATATGACACAATCTATCAGTCTTTTCAATATTTCCCTGTTTTTCTTCACCTTTTCGTTGTGGAGCTCCGTTTCCCTGCGCATCTGTTCATTGAGCTGTAGATCCACTCGAGTTTCCCCAAAGGTTTTCAAAAGCACCGTTGCTTGTAAGTGTCCGGCCGTGGTTTGGTGTCTCGCTGCTGCTTTAGTTAGACAACTCAAGTTTGCAAACCCAGTGTGGTTCCAAACACCAAGTCGATCGACTGCAAATAACATGCATTCCCAGCAATACAATTTGCAGTGCTCCTCGGAGGCTGTGAGCCAAGGGTACCGCTCGTAGTTATTGCAATGAAATCGGCGGGTAAACCCTTTCCCCGGCTGGGCCAGGCCTGCTAGCTTCGGGGTTGGTCGACCTTTCATTATGATTTCCCGCTTTTCTTGAAAAGTCCGTCTTGAAAATGGCTTTGCTAGTAAATCTGTGACCAAATTAACGAATTCTCCTCTGTCAGCCATTGTGGTTTGTAAAATTAAAAAAAGGCTGTATTTAATCGCTACGTAAATGTTTTTATATTGTACAGATTCCGTTTGCGGTTTGCTCTGACTATAGCTGTAGCACGGGTTCTGACTATCCAATCAAAAGACGTGAAAAAGCTGACGTTATTCTAAGCCTTCTAGATGGCGCTATTGTCGCCATCTCGAAATCTGATTGGTTGATTAAATCTGATATCAGTATCTGATTGGTTAAAGAGCATGGTTACATTTCCATTCATTTTTAAGCAACAGGCGCCTGCAGGATTGATTCTGAAGGCCTTTAGGCAGATTTATTTGTTCATGGCAACACATTGAGACTGAGATATGATTGGATAAAAGCTCTAACATAAACATACACTACTGGAAGCAGCGCGACCAAGAAAAAAGCTATGAAGTCAAGAGAATAGACTATTGGGAATAATTTAATACATATTCACAGGGAAAAAAATAAAATAAATGACATTAATGCAAGACAGTGATTCTGATAGGGTTTAGGCCAGCAGAGAAGGCCTTGCTGGCCCTGACGCTCCACCACTGTCATAAAGTAAGAACTACATAAACAGCTGATGTCACGTCATAAGAACAGAGTGTCATCTTATATCATGAAGCAAGACCTAATAAGATATTTGACATCACATTGCAAGAACAAGAGAAGCATTTTATTTAATAAACTGAGAAAAAAATAAATATTTGAATTCACATCATAAGAACAAGAGTACCATCTTATGTCATAAAGCGGTAATCAAATAAATATTTGATGTCATATCATAAAATCAAGACTCATGTCATAAATCAAATAACAGGTAAATATTTGAAGTCACATAAGACCAATAGGAACATCTAATGTCATGAAGCAAGAACCAAATAAATATCTAACGTCACGTCATTAGAACAAGACTTGCATCTTAAGTCATAACCAAATAGGAGTACAGTCTGTCATGAATTAAAAAACACATATTTGATGTCACATCGTAAGAACAATACCATCTGATGTCATAAAGGGAGAAACCAATATGTAACATTACAACAGAGGTTGCGCTGGACATTTCTTCTGTCTCCTATTGTAGCGACCAGAAGTCGAAGACTCTCAGAACGAGCCGTTTCCTGACCCGTAATCTCCCGGAGGAAAGCCTGCAGTTAAAGCAGCAGTTGCCGCCACATAACACCTTTCTTTGGCAAATATAGGGCTCTATGGAGCGCGTCTAACAGGGCGCACTGGGATGGGTGGACTGTTGACCTGTCCTGGGTGTACCTGCCTCCCAATGAAGATAGGCATCAGATCCCCGCGACGGTTAAAGGAAAAAAGGAATTAAAAATGGATGCTATTTTTTGCCTGGACTCCATGAGTAAAGTTGTAAAAAATCTGCGCATTACTTAAAGCGTTCAGAGGGAGGTGTGAATACTAATCTGTAAGAATGATGGAGAGCCTTCACATTTTTCTGTCACCGTTCTAAAATAAAAACTGTAAATATTAGATGAAGGCGAACCCAACTACAACACATAACATATGTCATAAAGCAAAAACCAAATGCACGTTTATATCAATTCAGATGAAAATGAATGCCATATAAGATTAAAAAGCGAAAGACAGATATTTGATTTCACATCATAGGAAGAGTACCATCTTGTGTACTACATCATAAGAACAAGACTCATCTTTTGTCCTAAATCAAGAACCAAATAAATAATTAAAATCACATCATAATAATAAGACTACAGTCTGATGTCATAAAGTAGGAACCAAATAAATATTTGACATCATGTCATAACAACAAGACTAAAATGTGTCAAAAATCAAGAGCCAAACAAATTGTTGTTACGTCATAAGAACCGAGTACCATCTTATGTTACGAAGCAATACCTAATAAGATATTTGACATCACATCGTAAGAACAAGAGTATCATGTTATTTCATAAAGTGAGAACCAAATAAATATGTGACCCCATATTATGAAAATAAGAGTTCCATCTGATGTCATAATGCCAGAAACATATATTTGATTTCACATAATTAGAACAAGTGTAGCATCTAATGTCATAAGGTAAGCACCAAATAAATCTTTGATTTGAAGTCATAAGAATAAGAGTACCATCATATTTCATCGATTGAGAACCAATTAAATATTTTACATCAAATCATAAGAAAAAGAGTGCCATGTCATGTTAAAAAGCGAAAGACAAATATTTGATTTCAAATCAGAAGAAAAAGAGTACCAACTTGTGTCATGAAGGGAGAACCAAATAAACTTTAGATACATCATAAGAAAAAGACTCATCTTATGTCCTAAATCAAAAACCAAATAAATAATTGAAATCACATAAGAATAAGAGTATCTTCTGATGTCACAAAGCAAAAAACAATATTTGATGTCACATCATATAATAAAAGTAGTGTTATGTCATAAAGCGGGAATGAAATAGTTGTTGTCACATCAAAAGAAAAAAAAGAGTACCACCTTATGGCATAAAGTGAGAACAAAATAAATATTTGACCTCACATCTTAAGAACAACATTAACATCTTATGTCATAAAGCGAGAAACAAATATTTGACGCTACAGCATAAGAACAAGGATTCCATGTGATGTCAAAAAGCCAGGAACAAATATTTGATTTCTCTTCGTAAGAAGAGTACCACCTTAT
Organism: Apricaphanius iberus; assembly: GCA_028564705.1. Lineage (NCBI taxonomy): Eukaryota > Metazoa > Chordata > Actinopteri > Cyprinodontiformes > Aphaniidae > Apricaphanius > Apricaphanius iberus. The sequence continues at coordinate 928,667 of JAPXFQ010002352.1, forward strand.
GTAATAAAGCAAGAACTAAACAAATATCTGTATTCATAAGAACAAAGGAACCACCTTGTCAAAATGTAATAAAAAATATGGAAATCACATCATAAGAAAAAGATTAAAATCTTAGGTCATAAATCAACAACCAAATAAATAGTTGATGTCACACCATAAGAACAAGAGTAGCATCGGATGTCATAAAGCGAGAAACAAATATTTGATTTCACTTCAAAAGAACAAGTAACTTGGCAACAGCCAGATCTACAGTATTTTTAGCCCTGCCCCGTGTCGAATATACACATTTCAATCTGGAATCTTTTCAACAGAAACCGTCTGAAAGAGGGCGAGCCATCTGGTAAAATATTTTGAGCTGATTGGAGGACGCACAAAGTAGCGCCCGGCTGGCGCTGGCTACTACGCGAGCGTCAAGTCGCGTGGCCATGTTTGTTTCACTTTCCACAAAGTGCTTCCCTTTGCTCATTTTTTAACAAAGAAATAGTATCCAGTTCCTCTATTCAACAGCTGTTTCTACGTGAGCATCAACTGGCGCGGCGATGTTTGTTTCACTTAGCTGGGCACTTGATTCTATCATCATGACTGAACTCCCGACCCTAAGCACAATACTGAAACGACTGGCCCGGTCAAATATGGGTCGGAAGTCGGAGGGTTTAGATTGGAGCGGTACAAGATGGATTCTCCTGAGTTTGGAAAACTCTAAATATTGCGAGAATCCATCTTACAGAGCAAGGTTAAAGAACAAGAGTATCATCTTGTGTCATAAAGCGAGAAACAAATATTTGATGTAACATCGTAAGAAGAAGAGTACCATCTGATGTCATAAAGTGTGAAACAAATATTTAATATAACATTATAACAACAGGAGTACAATCTTTTGTCATAAAGGGAGAAACCAATATGTGACATCACTAGAAATTTTTTTTGTCTGTTATTTTGACCTGCAGGGTGTTCAGTTCACCTGCAGCCGCGCTCCACATGCTGGGCTCGTTGGAGCTGCCGCTCCGAGAATGTTGTGATGACGATAAAGAAGCGCGTGGAAGGGGGAATGTCTGAGGCTCTTAAGTTTGGTTTATGCTTGACGCGTGAACATTCCACGCGGAAACGACACGTTTGGAAACGGACGAGACGCCTTCTAGCAGCGTTTGTACTTTTTGCGGCTTGCCCCTGCTGACAGTCAATATTCTTGAGGACTTTAGGGGGCGGCGTAGGGCTCTACAGCATGCATACAACACTACACTATAGTAGATGTAGAAATCACTGTTGTTTACAAAATGGCGACACCCATGAGCTTAACCAAAGCAGAAGAACTTTTATGCTGTTTACTACTGTTAGCAAAAAAGACGAAAAAGGAGATGGTCCACTCGTCCATTAAAACACAATCGATCACAGTGTTCTCTATGGGCTGGATAATAAGATGTCTGTATTTACGAACCTCCGCCAACAGGAGTTCTAGGTGCACAGCAATGATAGTCCACATCCTGCGTTACCATGGGGATGTCTCTTCTGAAGTGGCATCCTTGAAGGTCTACAAAGTCCACAGCTTTCTAATCAAGGAGAAAGGCGCCATCAAGTCTCTGACTTTCACCCTGAGAGTATTACTTTATCAGTAGGGTAGATAGACCAAGGTTACTAGAAACAATACAGGCTTGTTGTTGTAAAATTGAGACAGGTCAGTATTCTGCATTTTCTGTGATGTCATGCTGTCCTCCTGTTTGATCAATCCAAATTGTAATAAAGCCTCCAAGCTTTAATGGAATTCTCTCTCATCCTTTCCTGCAATAACATCACATTATAAGAACAAGAGTACCATCTGATTTGATAAAGTAAGAACTAAATAAATATTTGATTTTACATAATAAGAGCAAGAGCACCATCTTATGTCTTAAAGTGAGAACCAAATAAATCTTTGATTTCACATCATAAGAAAAAAAGCACCATCTTATGTCATAAAGTGAGAACCAAAATAAATATTTGACATCATATCATAAGAACAAGAGTACCATCTTATGTCATAAAGCAAGGAAAAAATAAATGTTATTTTACATTACAAGAACAAAGGGTACCATCTGAAGTCATATAGTGGGAACCAAATACAAACTTGAAATCACATCATAAGAACAAGAATACCATCTGACAGTGTTGGGAAAGTTCACTTTTTATATGAACTAGTTAAAAGTTAATTCACACAATTTAAATGAACTAGTTAATTTCATAGTTCATAATTCACCTTTTTTAACTAAGTTTACAGCTTGAAAAATTAACTAGTTCATAGTTATTTTATTTATTTTTCCAAAAATGTTGCGGCCAACTATTTCCCTCAGAATTCTGGTTGTTAATTGTGTCACCACTGTCATGCATGCAGTTCACACTTGTAACCACCTTCAGCTTTTACCCCATAGAGCTCCGAACGTCATGTGACTCTCAGACCTTCGATGTTACACAATTTTTTTTGCGATCATATTCTCTGACTCTGAATGGCGCCGTTTTGTTAATACCTCCGTAGGTCACTAATTGTGATAGTAGATGCTCCTATCGTGTTATCTGACTGCTCCATCACTCATTAAAAAACCTTTTTGACGATAGATACGTTGTAAAATTAACTGGTTTTGATTGTAAAGGTGGATTTTAGTAATGGTGTTAATGATTTTTGCTAAGTGGCACAATGTTTGTTCATGAGCAATTAGCGAAACAGCGCCCCCCAGAGTCACAGAATATGATGGTCGCAATACCGGTGCAACACCGTTCACAAACGCCAGAATGAGTGCGTTCATTATAACGTTCATCAGACCAAAAGTGAGTGAGTTCAATTCACGTTCACAAAAAAATATGAACTTGTTCAGGAACAACACTTGCATGTCACATTAGATTTTTTTGTAAATAAATGGAAATGATTTCATTTAAATGTTTTTATATTGAAAGAACCTTTAATCCAAAAGAAAAGTCTAGGCTAACATGTTTCCTGCTGCATGGACCATAGGAATAGGCCACATGTGTTTTTTTTGTTTTTTTTTTTGTTTTTTTTATACACTGACACACTCAATCTAATATACGGAAACAAAACAGTGTGAAAATAAGATCTCTTCAAATCAACAGAAAAATTTACAGTCATTTCAGCTTCAGTCACTGTTCTCCATAATATAATAGCACTACGTTATTTCCATGTATAGTTCCATATCTGGAAGATGACTACTGCAAATTTGAATAGAGAGGATTTAATGTATTGTGTCTGAGATAGTCAGAAGATGAGATGTGCAGATTCACTGAGTAGGACTCAGCATTATTTCTCTCAAGGGAGTATAATCGGACTGTGAGAAACACTTTTAACTGGTAACGGGTAACACAAGAATGAGAAATAAAAAAAGTAATTTTCTGTTTAGCAAAGAAATAATATGTAGAGATAAATTAGGACCATTATGAGAAAGTGTTTCTGACAGATGAACTCAAAAAAGAGCAGAGGAGAGTTTTAAGGGAATATACAATACTTCTAGGTAAACAAGAAAAACGTGTTACTCCTAAGAGCTTCAGTAGAAGTCATATTGGTCTCATTGCATCAGAACAGCTCACATAGAGTAGAGGCTGGCAAACTGTAAATTACTTTCTGATGTCTTTCTTCAAGAATTGCATCTCTTCCAAAGTAGCCATAGTTGTGGAGCACAAATACTAGCTTGTCTGTTTTCTGTTGTTGTGGCTCTCCAGTGTTCCCATAGTCCTCTTGGCAGCTTCTTTGATTAATGCTTCTTTGCCTTGTCTGTCAGTTTAGGTGGATGTCCATGCCTTGGTAGGTTGCATTTGTGCCTCTTTCCATGTTCAGATGATGGATTAACCAGAGCATTTATTTTTAGTCACAATTTCTCCTTTGGAGAGCAAAGCAGAAATTGTTAAAGCCCCTGGTACTTTCATAGATTATCCTTCTGTAGTACGTATACCTATGGAACAAGGTTGCTATTGCAGCTCATGGCACAATTTGTATTTTGGATCCCCTACCATCTTGGATTATGAAAGACCTGTGGCCAATGGTAGGGCCAAATATACTAAGTTTGCTAAATTTGTCACTATTATGAGGAGTTTTTCCATATTGTTTTAGGGATACAGTGATTAAGCGTTTATTAAAGAAGCCTGGCCTCGATGTAGACATGCAGTTAAATTATAGGCCAGTCTCAAATCTAGCTTTTTTTATCCTAGGTCTTTGAAAAAGAGGTATTTGAACAGCTTGTACAGTACCTCTCAGTGAATAGACTCTGAGTCTTTTCAGTCTGCTTTTAGAATAAAACTGTTCCAGTGAAACAGCTTTGATTAAATTGGTAAACGACCTGTTGCTTGCTACAGATGCTGATACATGCTGACACATTTTCTGTTATTAGAGTTGAGTGCTGCATTTGATACAGTGGACCACAACATTTTGCTTAAACCATAACTTTTTTGGCATATCAGGAAAGGCCCTTCCTTGGATGCAATCTTAATTGTCAGAAAGAACAGTTCATGTCTTGTTTAATAACACATTGTAAAACAGCGGGTGCCCCAAGTTTCAGTTTCGGCTTTCACTCTGGAACGGCTTGCATCTGGACATACGGCAAGCATTGACAGTAGATGTTTTTTTTTTTTTTTATGTGTCCTGTCTAGCAGTATGCTACTCAGAATTGGTGTCTGAGTACCAAGTACAAGCCCAACAGTTTTACTTTCCCAAGCAGAGTATTACAGCTTCGCTGTAGTACGCCACTTGATGTATATGTATGAAAAATCTTTATTAGTGATTACTGTGGGTTCAATTTCCTGACGTCATGGACACTAAACCGAGACAAGAAGGGAGAAAGGAAGAAGGTGAAGAAAAGAAACCGGACCAACAGAGGCGCGAACTGACGACACAAGACAGGGAGGCAAACAAAGAACACAAGAAAACATCCCAGTCCTCCACCTCTGCCGGACGGCAGAGAAACAGTAATAAAAAACAAAAACAACAAACTGTACAGAACCAAACCAATAGTTCGGATCTAGTAGAATAAACTAAGAATTACACATTCACTACACACAAGCATGGATTAATGAACATAATACAAATGTTTCTGGTAAGCTCCTGTGAACAACTAACTAATGATGATAACCTCAGCTTAAGATATGCCCGTCCACACCAATGTCCCCACACCTATGTGTGTGTGCGAGCATGCAGGTCGGAATAAGGTTTCCCCATGCAAGTGATTGATAGCTGGTGTAAGGAACCGTCAATCCGTCCTACAGGAATCGACACAGACATGGAAGAGGCAGGAGATGTATGCATCCAGGGTCCCACAGAGTACAGAGGCCACAGGCGGATCAGCGCAGGGTCGATCACCCTCCAAGAGAGGAACAGATGGAAGCCCCAGGGGAACACCCATCAGCCGCAATGCTGGGGCCCGAGAGATCGCAGTGACGAGCCCACGGGCTCCGCCGGGAACCGGCTACGCCAGGGCGGGCCCGGATCAAGATCCGGAGGCCACAGGGACCAGGGGCACCCGCTCCACAGCAGGGCCCCAACCAGGGACCAGCCGACAAGGGCCCCCCCCGCCGCCGCAGGCAAGGGGGATCCGCAGCCAACCGACGGACAACACACGGCGCCGCCACCCCGGACAAATACCCATCGCCAACAACCCGGCCCGCCCCCACACACCCACACGCCAGGGAGCCACAGCAAGAGCCTCAGCGGATGTACGCATCCATCACCGACGGGGAGTGACGGGGAGGGAAGAAGATGCATCAGGCCAGAGAGCAGCCAAACACCCAACCTGACAGGTAGACATAGACAGACAGAGACACTCATACGTACCCTCCCTCTCATGCGTACACATTCTTACAAATACAGGACATACGAAAAAAGGACGCTATACACTCATTCATACCCCCCATACGTACACTATACTCCATACTCCCAGGCCCAGGGACAGACGCCCCAATAGAGCACCCTGCCCCTGCACCCAGGAGACAGACCCCTTTGCCCACCAAGATGGGGACAAGCAGACCGCCAAGGCCCCCACACCGGCAAGAGCAGCCCACCAGCCCAGGACCCCGACCAGACGGCCTGATGTTCTATCCGGGCTCCGACCCCTGATGGTCCAACGAACAGGGGTGTGGAAAGACCCCCCAGCCTCTCTCCCCCCGCTCAATGTGGTGTTGTTGCGTGTTGTTCTAATGTGCACTTAAAACAGAGGGGTGGGACATGGGAATACTGCCGGGTACCCCCATCTCCCCCCCGGGCCCTCAGTGTCTAGATGCGTTTAAACAGTGGGTGCCGGCACCACAGGCGAGGCCCCCCACAACGGGCCCCTATAAGGGGCCCCCCATGAGGGGTCCCGCCCCCAGCGCCAATGCGCCCCACCGCCAGGTCCCTACATGTGCGTTCCATGTAAATGTTGCAAGTGTAAGTGTCTAAGTTGCTCAATAAAATCGGGACCCAGGCCGCCACCGGGTAGCGAAGACGGAAGCTCCATCCCGCACCCCAGTGACGTGCCCACGTCCCAAGGCCTTGTGAATGGTAGAATGAAGGAGCAGGTGGACAGAGGCATGGGGATGGGGAGAAAATAACTGGGGTGACCATCGCCAACCCCAGGGAGCCAGCTCCCCTGCTGACTCCAATAGGCACCCCCGTTCGGCCCGATCCACCAGGGTTGGGAGGCCCCAGCACGTCAACTCGGGGCCCACGGCAGCGGCACCCCCGAACCCCATGGGTGCCCCGGCAATCCACCAGCCCCCATCCCAGGGGCATACCTAAATCCTTCCCAACATTCACACTGCTAACAAAACACATGTCACTAGATACCCAGGTTGAGTTTAGCCCCCCCTCCCCCTCAACGTAGTAGGGGGAGGGGGGTAACAGTAGATGTTTTTAAGGCAAAGCTAAAGATACATTTGTTTACACATCTATGTATATAGTTCTTGGTTGGTTTTTAAGTAATCTTGCTCATTTTTAAGGAAGATAATGTTATTGTATTTTATCTAGGCTACTCTATTTTTAGCATTTTTCTTTTCCTCTGAGTGTTTTAATGGTTGTGTTCCAATCCCTGCAGGATTTATAATGGGAAATTTATACCAACTATACTACTACTTCTGCATATAGAATGGGGTAATGATTGACACACAGGTGGGGGATAATAAAGTTCTTTTATGTCTCATGTGCTTTCTTATAAACTGCCTTTATTAATGTTTTTTAGTCTTACAATCATGTGTGCTTATAAAGTGTGTGTTCTATAATATACCTCCATTACTAGAAGAGTATTTGTGTAATGATAACATTTACTGCTTAGTGTCTTAGTCTGTGAGAGAAGAACCTGTGTTAGGGCGTTTTCACGCACATAAAGACCCGGTAGGCGGTCTCCCTCGATGTAGTCAGATCCTTGGGGCTGGGAAAAAGCTACCAACGGCTGACCACAGGCAGTACCATTTCGACTGGTAATCAAGGGAAACCAAGAATTTCAGACCTCAAGAAGTGACAGACAGAGGTGCCTCTAACCTGTTATTGGGCTGTGTGATCGATTAATGGGAAAGCAATCTTGAAAAGTGAGTAGCTTGTTTTCGTAACCTTGATAACTTGTGGTCAGTTCAGCCATCTTTGCACATCAGTTCTCACACTGTGACTGGGGTCCTGGTGTTTGTGATCCATATGCAGCTCAAGAAACCAGGAGGGTCCATAACCGACTCACTCTCCGGTACGTCTAGGTGGGGTACCATTTCTGTTGCCTCGTGTGTATGGCTGTATGGTTGCGGAAAGGTTGTTAATTACTGGTTACATCAGATTTTACAGATCTTTATATAGGGCGTAGGAAAAGTAGATCCGTTATAGTGTTGAAAATCTACGCTTTAGCCTAAATTTAAGAGAAACCGAAATATTTGGCCGTGAGTTTTACTATATGAAAGCAGAGGGGATTGTAAGCTAAGATTGTTGAAAGATTCAGAGGTATTTACGCATATTTACTGTTTAAGTAAGCTGAGGCTGAAGTACCCTGATTTTTATATAGGGCGGAGGGGAAGTAGGCCCGTTATAGCGCCGAAAATCTTTATTTCAATTCAAGAGAACCCGAAACAGTTGGGTGTTCACTATTAGGTAACTCAAAATAGTTAAAATGCTAATAGCAACAACTAACGACAACTTCAACAGTTGAAATCTGCAGGTGTACAGCACTTTGGTGGAAAGCGCTTTATAAAGAAATGTATTATTATTTTACATTATGATAGAAAACTATCCCATTAAAACTACATTTATATCTCGTTTACCTTCTGTTTTTATATTTAATTCAGGCTGGGTTATTTTTATTTTGGGGTATCATCATCATCATCATCATCTTCCGCTTATCCGGGGTCGGGTTGCGGGGGCAGTAGCCTAAGCAAAGAGGCCCAGACTTCCCTCTCCCCGGCTACTTGGGCCAGCTCCTCGGGAGGAATCCCGAGGCGTTCCCAGGCCAGCTGGGAGACATAATCCCTCCAGCGGGTCCTGGGTCTTCCCCTGGGTCTCCTCCCGGTGGGACGTGCCCAGAACACCTCACCAGGGAGGCGTCCAGGAGGCATCCTGACCAGATGCCCAAGCCACCTCAACTGGCTCCTCTCGATGTGGAGGAGCAGCGGCTCTACTCTGAGCCCCCTCCGGATGACCGAGCTTCTCACCCTATCTCTAAGGGAGAGCCCAGCCACCCTACGGAGGAAACTCATTTCAGCCGCCTGTATCCGCGATCTCAGCTCTCTCTTCACCACGACAGACCGGTACAGCTGCAGACGCCTTACCAATCCGTCCATCGATCTCGCGCTCCATTTTTCCCTCATTCGTGAACAAGACCCCCAGATACCTAAACTCCCCCACTTGAGGAAGGACCTCATCCCCGACCCGGAGAAGGCACTCTACCCTTTTCCGGCTCAAGACCATGGTCTCGGATTTGGAGGTGCTGATCCTCATCCCAGCCGCTTCACACTCGGCTGCGAACCGCTCCAACGAGAGCTGTAGATCACGTTCGGATGAAGCCAACAAGACCACATCATCTGCGAAGAGCAGAGACCCGATCCTGAGGTCACCAAAACGGATCGCCTCAACACCTTGGCTGCGCCTAGAAATCCTGTCCATAAACATTATGAACAGGACCGGTGACAAAGGGCAACCTTGGCGGAGTCCAGCTCTCACCGGAAATGAGTCCGACTTACTGCCGGCAATGCGAACCAGACTCTGACACCGTTCATATAGGGACCTAACAGCCCGTATCATACTCCCGGAGTACCCTCCACAGGACACCCCGAGGGACACGGTCGAATGCCTTCTCCAAGTCCACAAAGCACATGTAGACCGGTTGGGCGAACTCCCACGCACCCTCCAGGACCCTGCCGAGGGTGTAGAGCTGGTCCAGTGTTCCACGGCCAGGACGAAAACCGCATTGTTCCTCCTGGATCCGAGGTTCGACTATCCGTCGGACCCTCCTCTCCAGGACCCCCGAATAGACCTTACCAGGGAGGCTCAGAAGTGTGATCCCCCTATAGTTGGAACACACTCTGTGGTCCCCCTTTTTAAAGAGGGGGACCACCACCCCGGTCTGCCAATCCAAGGGAACTGCCCCCGATGTCCACGCAATATTGCAGAGCCGCGTCAACCAACACAGCCCTACAACATCCAGAGCCTTGAGGAACTCCGGCCGAATCTCATCAACCCCCGGTGCCTTGCCACCAAGGAGCTTTTTAACAACCTCAGTGACTTCAGCACCAGAGATTTGAGAGCCTGTACCAGAGTCCTCAGAATCTGCTTCCAAACAGGAAGGTGTGTCGGTGGGATTGAGGAGGTCTTCGAAGTATTCCATCCACCGACCCAAAATGTCCCGCGTTGAGGTCAGCAGCTCACCGCCCCCACTGTAAACAGTGTTGGTGGCAGTACGTATTTTGGGGTAGTGATATTTTTTTAAATGAAAAATATAAGAATACAAACAAATCTTATAAAACCCCTACTGTGCACTGTTCTTTTCTTTGGGTTTCATACTTTTTTAGTCCTCTTAAATGTGGTTGTCAATGTTTCATTTCTTTATTCTTAATTAAACGCGTTACTGTGTCAGAAACGTGATGCTGTTCCTTAAAACGATCTGAAGGAAAACAAGGGAATAAAAACACTGACAGAAACGTCCATTTTCCAAAGAATGTAAAAAATAACACTTGATTGCAGTTATTTGAAGCAGAACTTGTGGAAGGATCCATGCTCCCTCCAGTGGACAGTTGTTTTTTTGCAGAAAGTAACTGAGTTGGGTCTCTGCAGAGATATAATTCTTGATCAGCGTCTCAATGAATCAGATGTTTTCTGTTTTATATCCTTTCGGTTCTTTCTCCAGTTTTCTGCATTTAAACTCTTACTCAGTTGGTTTTAGATGAAGCCAATCCAGTTCATACTAACCAACAACCTGATCTACGAGATTACAGATGATACATGACACAAGGTTACAACTATGCACCCTGAAATTATCTTCAACAGTTTATCATCCATGTTTCTGTAATATGACCAGATGAAGAACAAAACCAACATTTATTTATCTCCATTCAGACAAAAACCATCAGAAACAGTTTTCTCCTGAGATCCTAATCTGAAAACCAGCTACTTCATTGTGAACGTTCTGATCCATCCTGATGCCAAAGATATAACTTCTGGTGTCTCCTGATGTCAGCTTCAGTTTATGTTCTGATCTGATCTCTGCTAGATAGAAAGACAGTAGATATGTTTTCTATGGTCAATTACAATAATATTTGATCTTGTTAGTGAAGTCTAACTGACGCCATTCTCAGAGGTGACAGCCTTCACTTCCAGATTGACAGTCTGACCTTCACCAGAGTGGTTTTGGATAGAGGGAACATATGGAGCAAACATCTGGGTAATTGCTTTTTGATAGTGACTTTAAATGTATAAATATTAATGTGACTGTGAATGTGGAGCTGAAATGAAATGAAGGTTTAGATGTGAGTAGACCTGAAGCTGCTGCTTTGTTTCTCCAGCTTCTGGATGGGTTAAATTAGATCAGTTTGTTGCATTGAAACTTTAACTGATGTCATTAGCACCAATTCTCTTCTAGCTCAGCTTTGACCTTTGATCTGATTGCTGAAGAACTTTCGCATCATATTAGTGTTAGCATGTGGAGTAGAACATGCTAACTGGTTTGAACAATCTGAAGATGTTTGACTGTCTTTAGAGACTTTTGTTCAGCTGAGATGCTGTTTCTGAAAGTTGATTGAATTTTTTTTATTTATTTTTTAGCATTTTATCATGTAGTACAGATGGTAATGCTAGGATGTTTTAAGTTTAACTCTAGAGCACATTTCAGCAACAACATAACCTGATAACCCAATCAATTTCCTAGATTCAGTGGGGATGCAAGAGCAGTCCTCACTGAAAGTTTCAGTGAACACTGCTGAATCAGCTGCAGCTGTCTGATTAACCTTTTAGCCAGACCCGTAAAGACACTGTTGCAGTAATTAGTCCGACTAAAGATGAATGCAGAGAAGCGTTTGTCGAGGTCCTGTTGAAACATTAGTCGTTTAATCATAGAAATGTTCTTCAGGTGATAGAAGGCTGACCTTATTATTGTTTTTGCACTTCTAAAGGTTCAGGTCTTAGTCCATCACTACATACGTAGATTGCAGAGAATTTTGTAAAATAATGCCTTACATCCATCCATCCATTTTCTTAACCGCTTAATCCTTTATGGGTCGCAGGGGTGCTGGTGCCTATCTCCAGCTGTCAACGGGCGAGAGGCGGGGTACACCCTGGACAGGTCGCCAGTCCATCACAGATGCCTTACATTATTTCTTTATATAAGTTTGGGAATGAAACCTGGAATGAACTGACAGGAGGATTACTATGAATTTAAACAATTTAATCAAAAATAATACAGCAGAATTTCATGCCATAACATGTATACATGGACTACTGTACCTTGGATGCATGTAACATAACATCAACAATTGAAAGTAATAGGTGAAAATTAGAGCAATTTGTATATATAAAAGCTGCTAAATTAAATTTTAGACCCAACAAATCCCTCCTAAGCATACATTTAATCTAACCCTTGTGCAGGGTGCTTTCCGAACATCAAGGCCGTTACCGGCTATTATATATAGCATCGGCCGACACCCATTGGTCAGGAACAAACTTCTGCACCTGAAAACAGAAGCATAAAGCAGATGTAAATGACAATAGGAAAAAAATAAAATGCAATAAAACAATGGAATTACATCAAATAAAATTGATTCAATTGAGGTGAAATAAAATTAAATTATAATAAACCTGCAAAAATTCTTATCCTTCTAGGTTGGTCAACATGCATCACCTTTTTTTACGGGTATCTGATGTGTATATCCAGGGCTTAAAACCTCAGGCTGAAGTTTCCTATTCTCTCGGTTACAACCAACATCTTTCAAGAAACAAAAGGGGTTGATAATTAGTAAAAATCAACAATGATATTGCTGTGATGGACTGGCGACCTGTCCAGGGTGTACCCTGCCTCTGCCCCGTTGACAGCTGGAGATAGGCACCAGCCCCCCCGCGACCCCTTGAGGATTAAGCGGTTCAGAAAATGGATGGATGGATGGATATTGCAATATTTGATAAATTGTGAAAGAAACATTTCTGTTTTTCTTTAAGTAAAACAAGAAAATTAAGAAAATCGATATACATTCATTTTTTTAAGTAAAGAAAACAATAAAATCTCAGTATCTATTAAAGGTTATTAGTCATTATTAAACATCAAGCAATGATTAATATTTTATAGAATAGAAAAATTTATAAAAATGTAAAATAAAAACCATAAAAAGGAAAATGTCTAATTATTGTCTGTGCCCTTTGTTTGATAGTTCTGCTATTTACCAACACTTACAGACCATCTTGTTATGTCCTGGAGCATAAGAAGCTCCAGTGCTCCACTTGCTGCATAGTTAAGGACAAATATATGATTCAAGCGAGCAAGTCAAAGTGGGAAAAAAAGGGAAAACTGCAGGTTCATATGGATACATCAATGGCAAGCGCATTGAGGTGACTTCCAAAGGAGCAGGCTGAGTGTATATATATATATATATATATATAATATATATATATATATATATATATATATATAAGGAAATTATGGGGAAAGACCTTTCTAAAAATGGGACGTTCAGTTACTTTTGCTTTTGCCTCCTCAGTCTCCTTCTTACAATGAAAAGTTTTTTTTCTAACCATAGAGGATAAGATCCCAAAAATTGATGATCACTTCAAATAGTTATGTAAAGAGTGTTTAAAATGAGTAAAATTAGATGAAGTTATTAAAAAAATAGCATCTGATTGTTCACCGGGTTCAGACGGATTGACCGGCAATTTCTATAAGCATTTTTGGGGAGAATTGCAAGGATTACTATTGATGCGATTATAGAGAGTATTGATAAAAAAGAATTGATGGTGACAATGAAACGAGGGTCAATAAAACTAATACCTAAACCGGAGAAAGAAAAAATGAATATTAAACCATTTAAGGCCTGTTGCTCTCCTCAATAGAGATTATAAACTCCTTACCGGGGCATTGGTATCTGGATTAAAAATAGGTATCTCAGACATCATAAGCAACTCACAATCAGGATTCATGAAAGGTAGATTAATTAATGATATCAGATTGGTTTTAGATCTAATAGATTACAATGATTTGGTGGAAGATGATGCTTTAATGTTATTTCCTGACTTTCAAAAAGCTTTCGATTCGGTTAAACATTCTTTTATTTATGAAGCATTAGAATATTGTTGATTTGGAGAATATTTTTTGGATATAATCAGAATGTTACATACAGATATTAGTAGATGTGTCTCCCTCCCTGTGGGCACAGCCCCAAGATTCAATATATGAAGAGGCATAAGACAAGGGTGTAGTTTATCTCTACTGTTGTTTATTAATGTCGCTGAGATATTGTCCATCTGGTTAAAAAAACTCTAAAATTGAAGGCATTAATATAGATGGGAAAAGAATACTTATTAGTCAATTAACGGATGACACAACACTGTTTAAAAAAATAAGGATCAGATACCTGTCGCTCTTCAGAAGATATTATTATCCCAGGCTTCAGGTCTAACCCTTAATCTTAATAAATGTAAACTTTTAAGTATACATAACAGTTCAGAAACTGTTATATAACATCCCAATGAAAAAGGTTTGTGTATATTTGGGTATATGGGTTTCCAAAGGTTGTAAATCCAGTAACAGCAAGAACATCCAGAAGCCAATTGAAAAATCCAGAAAAATATTAAATTGGCTGCAGAGAGACCTAACATTATTTGGAAGATCATTATTGACAAAACCTGAACTAATCTCCAGACTAATATACCCCAAGTAGAAATTAGATTCATACAAGTAGAAAATTATAACAAAGTATTAAATGAAAATAGCTAAAACAATCGTGCATATCCTTCAGCTCTGTTTATTATTACCACTCGTGGTCCTTCAGAGCCATGCAAATACATTTTTAACTGCAAAGTTAAGCCTCTACTGATGATGGCTCCAATGTAAGTGGTGAAGATACTGTTATTACAAGGAACCATTAACATTAATTATGATACAAAGATTTAAAAGTTGTTGCACTAACTAGCAGCTAATGTTACCTGCCAACAAGAGGCAATTTCTGCTCAATCACGGTGTATAATTAAAACAGAAACAAAACTTGCACTTATATAAAACTAAACCTACCACACATGACCGTCTGTCCGTCAACCCAATGTTTAGTATGCCACATCAGAGCAAGGATGATACTACTGACACGGCAGCACCAACAACAGAAGCTGTTCTAGGGGGGAAATCACGTCACCCTAACGTCTGTAACCCGATGCCAGTCATGTCATTGATAGCCAATGAGCTGTAAGACCTGCCCCCATGTAAAATTAGGCTCTACTCAAAAAGAAACGTCTGAATTGAAACTGTAAACTGTTGACTGAAAGCTAAGGGGAAGAAAAACGCAAAAACTATTTAAAAACAAAATGTAAAATGCAAAACATTTGTTTACAGTTTTATCTCTATATTTTTTAAATTCAAGTTTTCAATATTTTTACAAGTTTAAAATATTTTTTTCACCGTAACTTTTTTTTTTAATTTACTATGTCTATTTTGAGTTAATCTGTTTTTTCATTTACCTTCCTGTTCAAGTGAAATGCAGTCCTTTTTCTGTAAAATTTTACTAGTGTGTATGAGAGGATTTTATTTGTATGTATGAAAGGTTTTTACTAGTGTATGAAAGTATTTTACTAGTTTATATTAGAGCTTTCACTAGTGTATATGAAAGGATCTCACTAGTGTTTATGTAAGGAGTTTAATTTAATAAGTGTATATGCAAGACAATTCTGACTAATGTCCCAGATGGCACCCCATATTTTGAGGCTCAGGTGTTAAAGGGTTAAAATCTGATTTGTGTTCATGCCCCCTGGTGGGCGTTCATAGGGCTGATTACTTTTTTGTGTCTGCGTTTATTTGAACAATAAAAAAACATTTGACATGTTCACCAAAAGCAAAGTAACAAAAACTGAAATACTGAACATATTCTCTCAGGACCAGATTTTCAATCAGTTCATCATGAAGGTCACCAAAAATATGTTGGCAAAGTTTTTAGAGAATTAGAATATGTTCTCATGCTTGAGACATAGTCTTACTCTATTCTGGCTGATTTGAAGTGCAGGTTAGTTGGGCTTGTCTGTTGGAGAGAAATATGTAGAAAAAAAGTTGATAAAAAGAAGTTGCATTTGAATAGTGTTACTGTACAAAAAGGTTTCATGTTTACCAGTAATATATTTCTGACAAAAGAAAATTGTCAGTAGAGGGATAAAAATGTTCCAGATCTCGGATGTTGATTTTAAAGAAATTTTATTCAGTGTTTAACACAACAAATTAGAAAAGTAGCCTTTCCTCTCATCCCCTCACAACATTTTCTAAGTGGTAAGCCTTTCTGTTCTGATCACATAAGACTGTAACACTAGTTGCTTTACCAGGAACAGATCTATAGGTGCAATCAGGGTAAGGGTTCTTTTTATCATATTTACAGTCAATAATATTAAGGGCAATATTCATTGTTGAGCGGTTGTTATTATGATTACAGATTCCAGTTAGGACTCCTGTTTGGTCTAGGAAGAAGGTATTGATTTCTTTGCATTTTTTCTTATCCTCGTTGATTACTGTCATTTTCTGTTTACAATCATCAGGAGCCATTTGTTTGACAACATGCTTCTGAAAGAAGTCAAGAGCCTCAGAGATCTCAATTACAGAGAGAGCGAGGAGCAGGACAGCAACAACCTGGATCTTCATGGTCACCTGATGAAGGAAAACAATTAAAAATCATATTAGAGAGAATTTAGAGCAGCTCAAGAGATGCAACTAAAGACTAAAATGAAATTTAAAAAATGCTTCATCATTACAGATTTTTGAATAATAAAAACCTGTTTTGATTCGATACGAACATGCTAAATTTACTTCTTCTCAGAGTTCACATGGTTTGGCTGATTAATGAGACCACCACTTATTCACTTCACAGTTCCTGGTGATACCAGGTGGAGAATATTGTTAGAGAATATTTAAAAAATATTTTAGAGATACCTCAATCCAACTTTTACTCACTGATACAGATTTTCAATTTGCTGATCTGTGGATGGCTAACAAAGGTTGGCAACACATAAAATAGAAAGGTTTTCAGTGTTTCAATTAGAAGTGCTGAATTAAATAGAAAACAAATAAGAAAAGCCCACTTTATGTTTTAAAGTTAACCTGTTTTATTTAGTCTGAACTATAAACTGAACAAAGAACATGCAAATGAGACAAAAAAGTCAAAGTTCTAGTTTCATAGCAGCATTTATGGTTAGTGGGAAACATTAAAGAAAGTCCTGAAATGAAAATTTGTTTTTCCATAAACAGAAATGTTATATATATATATATATATTGTTTGACACACGTCTGACACCATTGATGTGGGTTAATGCACATTTACCAAGTTTTATGATCGAGCTTCTTTTATAAACATCATGTCACTTTTGAAGACAAATCTCTAATGATTGTCTTTTCGCTAAACACCAAAGGTATGAGAATACCTCAATTTCTATCCTAATAATTCTCTTTAGTTTGGCAGTTGATTAAAAAAGTTCTAAAATTCAGTTTGAAAAGTTTAACAAGATTAAACATTGTTCAACCAATCAAGACCCTCTGTCAGCTCTTCACTGGGGGCTGAGCATCCCTAGAAGGTCCTAGAACACCAGAGTTTTAACACGCCACACAGCCACTGAAAAAAAGTCTCAGAGAAATCCAGACACAGCTAGATGACTGCATATTTAAGAAGCTGAAACAGTTCTGTGTGAAAGGCGATGAGAACTCTATTGGTAGAGTTGTTGTCTAAACAGGTGGTCAGAGCAGTTAGAAAACAAAAAAACATTTTTGCAATCATTCCAGGTGATAAAAACTGAGTTTTCTGTTTTTCAAAATTTTTTTTTTTTTGCTTTTACAAACCTGCTGCATTTTTTTCTAAAAAATATCACTTCTCAAATTTTTTACCTGCATAAAAACGCTGCTAGAGTCAATGGGTAGAGTTCCACGAACGACTTCTCTGATGCAGCAGTCACAGGGGATTTTTTCTTACAGAAACTGTCTGAAGCTGCTGCTGCTCTTAACTGGGCTCATTAAATAGTGTGACGGTGAGAGGATAAGACTTTATCTATTGAATTTGAATAGAACTATGATTATTTGAACAGAAATCAGATTAAACAGCCAAGTTTGAGATGCAAAACATAAAATTTAGGCAAGTTAGCAGCAAAGGTAGACAAAGGGTTCACTGTCTATGTATTTTCCTGAAGCAGACTGAACATGGGTTTATATTCCAAGGCTAAACAGCTGGTACACTCTTTAATGCTTTGCCCCACAAATTTAGGGTAAGAAATCTAAAACATGAAAGGAAAAAAACAGTCTTTATTCATGAGTTAATTCACCAAGTTTAGGTAACAGCTTTTCCATTAAACTTTAAAAGGAAATTATTCGGAAGTGCACATGGTGTCACTCAGGGATAATCCCACAGATGCAGTGACACCTTACTGTATTTTCTTCCCTAATTTTTTTAATCACTATTCCATCCAAACATTATCAGTTAAAGGCTTAAGAAACTCCAGTAAAAAAAGAAATATCAGGAATTAAAACTGTGTGAAAATAAAATCTCTTTGAGGCAACAGAAATATTAACAGCCATTTCAGCTATAGTCGCTGTTCTCCATAATATAATAGTCCTACGTTATTTCCATGTGTATTTTAATATCTGGAAGATGACTACGGTGATTTGAATAGAGAAGAGTTCATGTATTGTGTCTAAGATAGTCAGAAGATGAGATATGCAGATTCACTTAGTAGGACTCAGCATTATTTCTCTCCAGGGAGTATAATCTGACTGTGAGAAAAACTTTTAACTGGTAACGGGTAACACAAGAATGAGAAATAAAAAGTAATTTTCTGTTTAGCAAAGAAATAATGTGTAGAGCTAATTTAAGAACATCATGAGAAGGTATTTCTAACCAGACTCGAAGAAAATGGAACAATAGCTGCAGTTTCTGATCAGTTCATTCTTTTAAAAGCTAATCTGATCATTCTCTTTCATCGTTTTTAAATGTAACAGTTGTTAATGGCTCTAAATGTTAGCTCTGAGCCTTAAGGTTTGAGACTTAAATATTTAGTGTTCAAGAAAGACTGTGACTGAAACCTTTACTGAGCTGAAACCAGCTACATAAAATTCTGACCAATTAGATTTAACTAAACTTATACACACACAAAAAAATCAAATATCTAACAATATCATCATCATCATCATCATCATCTTTTTTTATTTGAGCATCTGAGTTCCACACATTCTTCCACAAGTTCTTCATACAGTTCAACAGAGTTCAGCACAATAATCAATACCAAAGAGAAGATACATGTGTAGGTGAATCGATAAATAAAATAATAAATAAATAACGTGGATATGATGCTCAAAAGGAGTAGGTAGAAGCTTAAGCTTGTTAGCGCCTACCCCCTTTTGTACATAAGAAATAGATACAACCATTTACTATGCATAAAGAAAATTTGACACATAGTTATTTTGTCCTAATCCAGTGGTTATACAATCAGCAATATTAACGTCACAGCTTTCTGCTGATCCCAAGACAAAACAATAATTAGAAATGCCCATCACTGCCATTAACAACTAGTCACCAATCTTTTAAGTTGATCATTTGTTCCTTGTTGTTGTTAATTAAGTGCTTTTAGTGGACGCAATATTATTGTTCATGTTATTTACAACCACATTATATGATTTATTAATAATATAGTTTATTCCATGTTTTTGTTTTTTTCTTCTTTCTTGATTAACTTATACTATTATACTATTGTTTTATTATTATTGTTCTTATTAATTCGTAATCAGTCATTTCATTGTCACCATCTACAGCAGAGTATGTGATAGTGAGAGCCCTATTCTGCGAGGTGCGTTAAAAAGCAGAGTGTGGGTCAGTAGGGAGGGGGCAGTGACCCCCAATCAACCGGCCCAACCCTGCTGCCCTGCGTAGTGCCTTTACAAGTGAATGTTGGTAACCTGTGCTGTGTGATGCGGTACATGATGAGTTTAATGACCCCATTTGGAGGAGGGGGGGCCCTTCTCTCCAACAGGTCCATGTCTCACCTGCCCTGATCCTTTGTATAGTTAAGGAGCAGTGATGGTGACAACAAGCAGCCACAATATTGAGTTACTTAAGGTTTGTCTTTGTTTCTCTTGGTTTAGTTCTGAGACATCAGAAAAAGTATTGGTGATAATAAATGATCTAAGTCGATCTGACAGCGATCTGCATTTGTACTTAAAGCGAAATATTGTCATATATATATATACATATATATACACATATACACACATATATATATACATACACACATACATACACATACATACACATATATATATATATATACATATATACACATACACACACATACATGCACACATATATACATATAGTCATCTAGAGCCTTAAACTTCAAATTCACAGTTAATACAAAACAGAGATATAATGAATAAAACAAAAAATAGAGTAATATTAAATATAGTTCAAATATATAAACAGTGATACTTCATCTTTAGTTTGTCAGTTGCAGTAATACAACATAAATAGATTACTCTGCAGTTATTGCCATTTCCATACTCAAGGACCTTCCTCCGTCCTGTACTCAGCCAGTATGAGTTGTTTATACTTTGATTTGAATTGATAAATGGATGAGCACTGCTTGAGTTGGGCTCCAAGTTTATTCCAGAGCCTGACACCACACACAGACACACACATTTGTTTCCTTGTGCAACTAATAGCTGGTACTTTAAGCTGACCACCTCCCCTCAGATTGTAATAGTCATCTCTTTTTATGAACAATTTTTTAATATTTGTTGGTAATACGTCCTGGTTAGCCTTATACACTAATTGTGCTGTAAAAAAATTTACTAAATCCATGAGTTTGAGCATGTTACTTTGTAAGAACAATTTATTTGTGTGTTCGAGGTAACCAACTTTATGAATAGTTCTGATTGCGCGTTTTTGGAGTATTACAAGGGGATGGAGTGAACTTTTATAATTATTACCCCAAACCTCAATTCCACAAGTTAAGTATGACAGTATAAGACTGGAATACAATATATACAGAGCCTTATGATTTAAAACGTACTTAGCTTTGTTTATGATCGCAATATTTTTTGATATCTTTCTCTGTATGTGTCCAATGTGTGGTTTCCAGCTCAGTTTGTTGTCTATTGTTATTCCCAAAAATGTTATTTCTGTTACTTTTTCTATTTTAGTGCCATTTAGACTTATCCCTAGTTCAGGACTTTCCTTGTAATTGCCAAACATGATCATTTTTGTTTTGTTCAGGTTCAGTGATAATTTATTTAGATCCAGCCATGTTTTAAGTTTAGTTAGTTCCTGATTTACATCCTGTATAAGTCTATCATAATTATCGTTAGAATAAAATATGTTGGTATCATCGGCAAATAACACCATTTTTAATAAATCTGATACTTTAAATATATCATTGATGTATAAATTGAATAGCAATGGTGCCAGTATAGATCCTTGAGGCAGTCCACAAACAATGCTCATACATTTGGATTCAGTGTCCCCCATTTTAACAAATTGTTGTCTCTTATCTAAGTAACTTGTAATCCAATTCCCAGCAACTCCCCGAATACCATCTTTTTCTAGTTTTTGTACCAAGATAGAATGATTGATGGTATCGAATGCTTTCTTTAGATCTAAAAAGATTCCGACAACATGTTTTTTGTTGTCTAAAGCATTGGTGATTTCTTCCACAGCATCAATAATAGCTATAGTGGTCGATCTTTTGGGTCTGGATCCATATTGCCCTTCGTAGATTAGTTCATGTTTCGTAATAAATTTTTCCAACCTGCTGTTGAACATTTTCTCCAATATTTTTGAGAACTGCGGCAGAAGAGAGACTGGTCTGTAATTTGTAAATATGTGTTTACTTCCGTTTTTAAATAGCGGTAACACTTTGGCTATTTTCATGTTATCTGGAAAAGTTCCAGTTTGGAATGATACATTACATATATGAGTTATGGGTTTCAGAATATTGTCAATTATTCTTTTTATTAATCTCATATTTATGTCCAAGCAGTCCATAGACGATTTATTTTTACATTTATTCACAATAGATTTAATTTCAGTCTCACTCACATCTGAGAGGAAGATGGTTTGCGGATTCCTTTCTATAGCTGAATCCACCATTATACTATTATTATTACTTGCTGGGATTTGGGCCGCTAATTCGGGTCCTACATTTACAAAGAAATCATTGAACTTATTGACAATATTCTTCATATTATAGTTTTCAGTGTCGTTATCTATAAAATAGTCGGGATATGAGTTTATTGTACAATTGTCTCTTAACAATTTATTCAGTATACTCCAGATACCTTTAATATTAGTTTTGTTTTCACTTAATTTGTTTTCGTAGTATAATTTCTCGCTGTTTCGTACAATGGTTGTCAGATTGTTCTTGTATATTTTATACCGTTCTTCAGATTCTTTTGTTCTTTGATTCATAAATTTTTTATATAAGTTATTTTTCTTTTTACATGCATTAAGTAGACCTTGTGTAAGCCATGGACACTTAAGTATTTTTTTCTCTCTTGTATATTGACGCGCAGGGCAGTGTTTGTTATATAATGAACAAAATATTTCCAGGAATGTATTGTAGGCCCTGTTCACATCATTCTCCAAAAGCACATTGGTCCAGTCCTGGTTAGCTAGCTCACAGTTTAGAGCATCAATAGACTTCTCGGTTAGTACCCTTTTATATGTATTTTTTGGAGATTCATCGTTTTTTCCATAGTTGTCGTTGAGCAATGCAAATATAGGAAGATGATCAGTTATGTCAGATATCAGTAGGCCACTAATATTGGTTTGTTCCATAGCATTTGTAAAGATATTGTCAATGAGTGTTGCACTATTCCTACTAGGAATTAGTAGTAATTAGGACCTAGTATTCCTACTAGGTCTGGAGATAGATGGGAAGAGGCTCATACTATACATAGCGTTCACAAATTCATCAGTAGCACAATGGTTGTTTGGATTCATCAGATCAATATTGTAATCACCACAAATAAATAATGTTTTATTTACAGTAGAGAATGTTCTCTCCATCCATTCCGTAAATATAAGAATGTAGTTCTAAGAAACCTTAAGTGTCAATTTGTCCCTAAACAATTTACAAGACACTGATGTTGAGAATGTGATCTTGAACATTTAGGACTGTTTAAATTGGATTAAAGTTTACTTTTCAATTAACTTTATTAGTTTATGCTCATCAGCTTCAAAAAGCTGTTCTTATCTCACAGCCAACCCTTATTGGGTTAAGAGTTGATTTATTGTATCACCTGGCCACACCCACTTCCTCCTGGTTGGTGTTCATAAACAGTTTTCATCACCAGTCACTCCTCTTTCCTACATGCTCATATTAGATCCTTCTCTGATTGGGCAGCAGAACATGAACTGGAGAGGTGCAATAAATGCTTATGCATTTAAATACTACTGAACTTAATATCTTTTGATACAGGTTTTGAATATAATGTGACATATATAAAATTGGCTATTTTCCTATATTTATTTGTCCCTATATCTAAAAACGGCCAATTTTTTATACGCCTCATATTTTACAAACACATGCAATAATATAGGTCCTTTCTTTTGCCAAATTCAGACCGCATTTTGCTGCCAGGCAGCAGGGCATCTAGATTACATACAAAGTCTATTGTAGCTATGCAGCATGTGAGCGTCAAGCTCAGCCAAGCTGCCATGCAGCTGGTCACGTGCGTCAGGACAGCTGGCATCAGCACTTCAATACAGTTGCTGTTCGGGCGGTCCTTCAAGGCGGCCACGCAGCTGCTGCATGAAGTTGGGAAAATTGAACTTTGGGGCAGCAAACATGGGGCAGCAACCAATCAGCGACTGGATGCTGGCGTTAATGGCTGAGAAGACGTAGGACAAGCTGAGCCACCAGCTGGAGCTACTTGGGGAGCAGGGAGGATGTAGTAGTTGCTTTTGCTCTATTGACTAAGAAAATCAATATAGATTATCTTTTTTTAAGTAAAGAAAACAATAAAATCTCAGTATCTATTAAAGGTTATTAGTCATTATTAAACGTCAAGCAATGATTAATAATTTATAGAATAGAAAAATGTATAAAATGTAAAATAAAAAGTATAAAAAGGAAAATGTCTAATTATTGTCTGTGCCCTTTGTTTGATGGTTCCGCTATTTATCAACACTTACAGATCATCTTGTTATGTCCTGGAGCATAAGAAGCTCCAGTGCTCCATCCATCACCTGCTGCACAGTTAAGGACAAATATATGATTAAAGCGAGCAAGTCAAAGAAGAAAAAATCAAAGAAATAAAATAGTTTTCCTCCTTTCTTATATGAGGGAGCAAAGTAACCCTTATAGCCACTTAAATATTTGTGTTTTTGAAAGAAGGATCGATCTTGCACCACATCCTTTTCAGCTGGTTCTGACCACTTCCTTTTGTGGATTTTAAATGGCACCCCGTCCCCCACTTTCACTAAAGTGGTATTTTTTCCCAGTCACCTCTGTTTCAACCAACACCACCTGGGAGGATAGTATTTGGGTCATTTGAGTTAGGGCCTTCATGTAGTTGTCTGGTTCAACATGTGACACATCTAGAGCTGGCATATAGCTCTCTTCTCTTGGGGGCCCTGACAAAAGTCTCCCCGTTAACAGTTCTAAAGGTTGTCACAATGTTTAATCCAGAGTGCTTTGTTTAGTTTCCTCAGGTCCACCACAGTTTCCAAAGAGTATTGGACCTTTTGGGGTAATTCATTAATGTATTGCAGACTCTACAAGGCATTGGTGGCAGCGTCAATGTCATGTCTCCCTCCTGTGTGTTGCTGCACAGAGCTGCTGCTTGCTGTCATATTTGTTTTTGATGGTTAAAATTTTGTCATGAATCCTGTGGTTTTAAAGGACCA
This sequence comes from Apricaphanius iberus, assembly GCA_028564705.1. Taxonomy (NCBI): domain Eukaryota; kingdom Metazoa; phylum Chordata; class Actinopteri; order Cyprinodontiformes; family Aphaniidae; genus Apricaphanius; species Apricaphanius iberus. Next base: position 953,189 of record JAPXFQ010002352.1, read on the forward strand.
AAATACATACTGGATGAGGTGAAATAATAAACTATATATATATATATATATATATTAGGGATTTGTATTGGCAAATATCAGGCAATATGATATGTATCACGAGGCAGAGGAAACTATACGATATATCACAATATGATGAGTAATACTGTATACTGCGAAAACTGAATTTAACTGTTGAAAACCAGCATCCTAAACACTCTGATATGTTTCATCCATAACCCATCCAGTTTTATAACTAGTTCTAGTTGATCCACTGGAGCAAAGGGAGTACTTACAAGGAGAAGTAATGGGTCCAAAAAAACATGCTGGAAAGAAACAGAACCAAAACAAAACACAGATCATAAAATAACACATATTATGAAAAATTCCCTCCAGATTCCTTTTCCTGGGATATTTTTTTCTTAAAACTGATGACAGTTTATTGCGGAAGGTATTCAAGGGATTGTCATCTTGGCCAGGTTCAAACATGTAATCCAGCTGAAGAGGCTCAGTGGTCTTTTTTCTTCCAACCAGGATGTCAAGTAAGCCTCGGATATCTTCCCCCTGCATTGGTAAACCCTGCATTGGTAAGAATGGTAATCCATTCTTCCGCCCCAGCTGCGAGTTGAGGAAGTGTTAAGGTATGTGGGTCTGTGGGATGGGATGTCGGGTGTTTAAATACCCACCTTGCTCCAATGGGAATTGAATTTTGTTCTGTCAGTTCAGCAAGGTAAGAGGGCCCGATCAATGTTTGCTGCTCCATCGGTGTGGCTAGGGCTGTACTGTGTTCCTGTAAAGTCTTTAGATTTTTTTTCTTGCTGTCCTGCAACGTGTCATGTCGGGCATCTTCAGCCTTCAAAAATCCTACTTGTGCTTGCAGCAACGGGGCATGCACCTCTGTTTGGGGCAGGCCATAAGGGGGAGGGAGCACAGGGTAAAGCCTCCTTGAGGGTGACGCAGTTGTGATGGAAGGAGTTTCTTTGAATGGGTAAGTGTAGAAGTCTCCTGTCGGTATGGGTTTGTCTTCCTGTTTTCCTGCTGCTCCTCGTTGACTTTTGGCTTTTTCAACTTTGATCATGAGTTCACACATCAAACGAGTCAATTTTTGTTTCTTTAATTCTTTCTGACATTTTTTATATGCAAACCCCCATCCATGTTTCCCTGATTTCTCCCAATCACTTTGGGATTCCTTCCTCTGTGATTCTGTTGTCACTTGGATATTTCTTATGTCGTCTAGGGTGGGAAGGGGTGCCAATTGATCCGTTGCTAAGTGACCCTGTCCCATCCATGTACGCCATAATTTTTCTCCCATCTTTCTGTGCTCCCTCTTTTCTTTCTTAGTTCCAATCTTATCCAGTTCTCTAAAAACCCACTCTTTTAGATCCCCCAATATCTCCACTTTTTCCATTTTGTGTTTTCTCCTTTCAACACTTCAGTTCAAGACTATTAATGTTGGAAGCTCATATCTCCGCTTCTAATTTTACTCAGTTATTTTTTGTGTGCAATATTCAATCAATGTATTAAATTTATGTCCAAATAAAATAAAAACATTTTTTTCACAATCAATCTGCAGAATTTAAAGGCTTCTGCTCACCTTATCTGCTAGACCAGTTGGATGAATATTGGCTGGTTCTGGAGGGCAACCTGAACAGTTCAGTCTAAAAGCTCCATGCTGCAAGATGTACCATATGTCAATCGATTCCTCCTTTTGGTTTTGGTACCAAAATGCATTCAAAACCAACCTGGAAGGAATTGACAAAAAAATTACCTTGCATTCAAATAAAATGCAATAATTCAGACCCCCCCCCCCAAAGAAAAAAAAAAAAGGATGTACACAGACCACTCTGGATCTGACAAGTTTTAACTTAATGCTGTCATTTACTAAAGAGGATCCCTGTCTTGACAGCACACAGTCTTTTATATGAATGTGCAAAAATCTCAATGGCTAACAGTTGGGAAGAAAGCATCACTACTGTTCATCATGTCCCATTGTTGGGGCTCAGGTTTCTGACTCCCCTGTTTCCACAAAGATCACAGGTCTTGCTCTTTGTCTTATCTGTCGAAGTTCCTTCTCTCCCAAGTCTTCCCCGACCCCCCTTGTTCCTAACACTCATAAGGCCTCTCCTTAAAACTATTCTCCCTTATCATTCCCATAGATAAGAGAAGCTGCATCTCCCTATTGCGCACACAGAAACCAATATTCTCATTTAATTACACTCTAATTCATGTTAATACGTTTTCACATCTGGATTAAGCTAAAATGTTATCCGTTTTAAATTAAGCTTCCCAAGTAACTATATAAACACAGCGTGTATCTTTAAGCTCAGTGACTGACTATGTGACTTATATTGTTAAGGTGCACAGATAATCATCAACTGTGAATATAATAACACACATAATACATTAGGCCTTGTAACAACATAAATGAAAAAGTTAACAATTTTACAGTAATGTGTAATAAGTAGACCAATTGTGATGTATACTAGTTGCTAAATTACATTTCAACCCAACACTAGACAGTATGGACTACTTTTATTTAGTAATTATTAAAACTGAAGTCTTATACCTGTAGAGCCTTCAAAAAGATGAAGATGAGATAAAACATGAAGAAAACCGTCAATATGAGATGTGATTTCAGGATCAGAATTCTCTGAAGTCTGTTGCTACTGAGCTTATATGCATTTCAACACCTGAGAAATCGAAGGAGGGGTTTTCTAACTAACGTATCCGCATCAGATGCTTTCCATTTGATACCAAATAAAGAAATAGCTGTAGGTTTCAGGCAGTTGCAATGATGGGTAGACAGAAAACAGACTATTTGTTGTTTGCTGAACCCTGAATTTATCATGTGATAAACCCCAAATTTCACACATTGTAGAGCACTCAATGTGAGTGTCAGGAAACTTAATGTCCATCTAAAGACAAACCTAACACTTCAAGTCTTTTTTGCAGCTTTTCTGAGAATGCAAACATTACAGTGAGAAAGACTCCGACACTAACAAGAGATGTTAACCCAGTTCACACCCAGTATGAAGAGGACACTAAAGTACCGAACTACTGCGTGATTTTGAAGGGAGGACATAAAAGTGTTTTAAAAGATTGTTTAGTGTACAAGTTGAGAGTACGTCATGGTTTACAGCAGGGGTCTTCAAATCCAGGCCTCAGTTTTAGTTGTGTCTCTGCTCCAACACAGCTGATTGAAACTGTCCAACTTCCTCCTCCACATGTCAAAGTTCTGCAGAGTCCTGCTAACGAGCCATCATTCGAGTCTGGTGTGTTGAACCATGGACAGAACTAAAACATGCAGGGTACTGACCCTTGAGGCCTCAATTTGAAAATACCTGTTTTATAAAAACATCTTAATGCAGTTGTGCTGAGTAGGTTTTTCATAGGCTCAATCGCCATCCTATAAGCACATCCTCTGACCTGAACTGTGAATCTTGGCAGCTCCTCCTGAGTCACGTTAGGCTTCTTGGCAGCCTCTCAAATTAATTCTTGCACATCATGTCAGTTTATGTCGACCTCCATGTCTTAGCAGGTTCACAGTTTATCAATCTTGTTTGCAAGTTCAGATGATGGACTAAATAAAGCTGTAGATATGAACTCTGCTTTAAACTTCTCCATAAGCTCCTTGATCTCCGTGGTTCTGTTCAGTACTGTTCCCTACATTTCTACAGAACTGAATGAGAGTGATGTGTGTGTGTGTGTGTGTGGGGGGGGGGGGGGGGGGGGGGCTGAAACAAATATTTGAATCCTTTTTTGTTTTTAATGGTTAAAACTGTTTCTGTGGATAGGGATACAGCAACTTCTAACTTCTTTTTGACTTTAGAACGTAAAGTTGCTTAGAATCCAAGTCCACTACTTTAAGCTACTGCGGCAGTTTGTCTTGGACCTTTTTGACACTGATCCAACGTTGACTGACGGAATTGGTTACCCTGCAGGTCGTCTAGCACTCAGACCACATTGATGTTTAAAGTTTTGATTGGTCTGGCATGACACTTGGGTGCTCCTCATCACCCCTCAATGTGCCTGAAGTTGAATGGTATCCATCATCTGGTTCAATGGGGTAGTGTTCATTATGAATTGGTCATCAGGGTGGGATAAGGCCTACAGATGTTTACTTCTTTGCCTTTCTGTAATTCTTCCAGCCTCTCTGGATCTCTGTTGTAACCTACTGATGGCCAACAGTGATGCCCTAAGCTCAAACATCTATTCTGATGAACCAGGAGATTTATTGGTCAATTTATGGATCAAACACCTGCTGTGACTTTTAAACTTAAGCTCCTTGTCAGAGAACAGCGAACTGTGCTAAAATAACTGAAACATTGAACAGTTGGACATTTATTCAAAGATCCAATCAAACATCAAGTACAACTGGAAAGGTTTTAGTGCATTTTAGGTTCATCCTAAAAACTTAACTCATAAGCCAAGTAGCCACAGGTTACGCTGCAATGTATCACGCAATGCCATCAGGGTCAAACCGTTTAGAACCTCATATTCATGTATGCTCTTTTAAAATCTATGATTATCCAAACAAGAAGCTATATCAAGCATATTGCTAAAGTGATATGATTGAGTCCTCTGTGGATGCATATGTAAGCAGCCAACTGGTAAAAAAGTGATCTACATGGGACAAAATATAGAGTTTAGAAATAATCTTGATGTAATTTCTTACAAACTGCTTGGGATATAACTTGCCTACAATCTTGAAAGTTACATTTAACAGCATTAGTTATGATCCATGGTAAGAGCTGGTGGTAATGACCTTCTGTTGCATAGGGAGGGGAATCTGTTGCAGGGGTGGACAAGGGAATCTGGTGCAGTTTACACACCTGTGTCCATTGAGACCAGTGGGATCTAAACCTGGATCAGGACAACCGGTTCAGCACCTGTTCATACCACATGAGTAGTATCAGAGTAACTTCTCAAACCTGTTTCTTCTGATCCAGCTTTTTGTCCTCTGTTAAAGTTCATAGTGAATTTATGTGGTTCCTCTAAAACTTTCAGACTGAAGAATCCTTCCAACGGCAGTTTCAATGGAATGTCCTCCATAAGGGATTATTTACCTAGTCTCCATATAACCTAACGTTTGTAATTATCACTCAATCTTCCCCCGCCATTAATTCAGATGATTGATTTAGTAATAATTCTTAAGCTTTTCATCAATGTCTGTTTGATGTCAATGAATGTGGGCTAAACGTCTGCTTCTGGTCATGACATCACTTGCCACTTTTTTCACACAACTTTTATAGTTAGGTTTGAGTCTAGGAATAGGCTACCCCATGAAAGCCTACTTAAATGCAGACACTAATGAAACTAAAATGACAGTTCAGAAAAATGTTGAAGTCCATCCATCCATCCATCCATCCATCCATCAGCTTCCGCTCATCCGGGGTCGGGTTGCGGGTGCAGAAGCCTAAGCAAAGAGGCCCAGACTTCCCTCTCCCCGACCACTTGGGCCAGCTCCTCGGGAGGAATCCCGAGGCGTTCCCAGGCCAGCTGGGAGACATAATCCCTCCAGCGCGTCCTGGGTGTTCCCTTGGGCCTCCTCCCGGTGGGATGTGCCCAGAACACCTCACCAGGAAGGCGTCCAGGAGGCATCCTGACCAGATGCCCGAGCCACCTCAGCTGGCTCCTCTCGATGTGGAGGAGCAGCAGCTCTACTCTGAGCCCCCTCCGGATGACCGAGCTTCTCACCCTATCTCTAAGGGAGAGCCCAGTCACCCTACGGAGGAAACTCATTTCAGCCGCCTAAAATGTTGAAGTGTCTTTTGTTTTGACCAGTTTTTATACAAATCATGCAGACAGTTTTATTAATCCACGGAGCGACTCTTGAGGGAGACTTTGGGAGCGAATGGCTGCAGAGTGTGAGGCGGGGCAGAGCGCATGCTTTGGAAATTAGGGGCTATCCAACATTTTAAGGAGGAAGACTTAACTCCGTCAACTGTAACATATTGTTTCCTGTTGGATAGATACAAGTGAAACCAATTCAAAGAACGTGTTGAGAGGTTAAAGATGAAATTATTATTACTGTCAGAAACATACAACAGTCACAAAGCATGCTGCTACATGCAGTTAAAAATAAATATTTACAAGTCTGCTCGTTTCACAGCTTTTCTTAGAAGCCAGTTAGCAAGTGTGAAACACCCGACACAAACAAGACGTTCACTTGGAGTACAGATGAAGAAGAAAAAAAATCATGTAAAACCTACTTAACAACAACATAAAGTATAACCCGGGATTTTCCTGTTTTTTAAAAGGATAGGTTTAGAGAAACTTTTTTAATCTTTGCTTTTGGATCACTGAGCAGGTTTTTTTATATTGATGAGCTTCTCACAGCATATTGTTATTCAGCTCTAACTAAAACAGTGTACCAATTAATGTGCATGATAGTATAAAGCTGTTACTTCTGGGTGCGGTACTGTCATGAGTGAACTTCAATTCCTTTTGCAACCTGCAGCACACACTTTATTCTTGGTTGGAATTATACATTATTAACAACAATTATATGTCGCTTAAAGCCCCAAAAGAAACTGCTTTTAGAAGAAAGTTTGAAGCAGGAGGGGAAATAAAATGCAAGCAAAATGTTGTTTTAAAATACATTGTAGAGAGACACTTATTGTCAAGATTCATAGGTAATTCCATTTAATAATTTCTTTATCGTTAACCTTTTAATCTTCCCTCTGGTTATTGATCTGTGTGTTTTTCTTGGTTGTTTAATTGTGCATTTATAACTAAGTTCTTTTGATCAGCAATTCTTTTTATTTACTGTTTTTAATAGCTGCAGGATTTTTCCCCTTTAGTTCAATGCTCCACCTTCCTCTTAATGTTCGGTGTCTTTCCCTTAGCCTGCCACCCTGCTTCACTGCTCAACTCATCTGTTATTAATCTCCTCATCTCCCTCAGCTCAACTCTCCATCTGTGCACTATTCCCTTCTGAGTTGCTTGAATCCAAATACAACTCTTATAAATCAGAAATCAGGTTGATTTTACTGCCAAACATGTGAACAGATTCACATTAGATAATTGCTGCAGTGCTTTGTGCAAACATATGAAATGATTTCTGCTTCCTGAAGTCCACTATAATGTCCACTGTCTTCTGGGCGTTCAGCACCAGGTTGTTGGGGCTGCACGAGGACACCAAATGTTCAGCCTCCATCTTTGAACGCAGACTCATCTCCATCCAAGATTAGTCCAATAATGGTTGATGTTATCTGCAAACTTAATTAGCTTGACGGACTGGTGGTCAGAGGTGCAGCAGGTTGTATACAGCTAGAAGAGTAGAGGAAAAAGAACACAACCTGGAGGGGAGCCGGTGCTGATGGTCTGGATGTCCCAGATATTATTCCTCATGCTCACATACTGCTTCCTCTCAATGTGGGTCCAGAAGGGCGTCCAGAAGGGGATCCATGATGCTCTTGAGGTAGGAAAGAACCAGGCTGTTGGATTTTTTCACAATATACCGAATGGGCTACGTCTCCCATCATTCCTTGCACCAAGTCAACAGCCATCTTGCCAAGCGCAACGAGACCTCAGCTGCGCGACCTTACTGGTTTCATGAAAGCAATCATATCACAAACAGAATAAAAAAACTGACAAAAACAGAAAGGAGATTAAGAAAAATAAATAGGACCATAAAGAAACAAACCCTTTAGGTAGATGCTGCAAAATTTGTACAAATAACACAATTATTACTATGAGACCTTCTACAGATTTCACTTCAATACTATTAGTGATGCTGAGTTCTGTATAGCTCGGAACTAGAAGCTGGGTTTGACGTCACGCCAGAGTAAACAGCGTTCCATTGACGTTTTTGGATAGGTCAGAATTCCAATATGTTGTAGTTGTATTACCTCTTGCAAACATAATTTTAAGCTGCAATTTTCAGAGACAAACACCCCTTTTATTTTGATCAAATTAGACTTGCGGGTTCTACATGTAAGATTGATATAAGATGCATTCAGTGTGTCTTGTAAAATGGCAATTTTTCCACCAGCGCTGCTATTGTTGATGTGTTGAAAGTTAAAGCCAGAGGAAAAACAATTTCATACTTTCCGAGTGGGAAGTCCAACTTCAGAGGGTGTACCATATGACTTTTCCCACTTGGAATTTCTGAGTTCCGAGTACAAATATGGGGCTTTCTAAAAACCTATGAAGTCGGAACTCGGAGCTGGGTTTGGCGTCAGGGCCCAGCAAACAGCATTCCAGTAATGTTTTCAGATAAATTGGGATTCTAAAATGGTTACAACCAGGTAGCCGTAGTTGTAGTACCTCTTACAAACATTGTTTTAAGCTGTACTTTCTATATACAAACACCACTTTATTTCGTCAAGATTAGCGTTGCATGCTCTACATGCAAGATGGGTTTTAGATGCATTCTTACCAGTGCGTCTTGTAAAATAGACATTTATCCACCACAGCTACAATTGTTGATGTGAGGAGCAACCATATTGAAAGTCAAAGTCGGACTTGACTTTCAGAGTGGAAAGTCTGACTTCAGAGGGTGCTCCGATTTATTTTTCCCACTCAGAAGTCGGAATATCCAAGTTCCAAGTACAAATAGAACTCACAAATAGAACACATCATAAGTGGTGGAGGCCAGCAGGTGGTAAGGAAAAGGGGTTGTGGAGGATGAGAGACCTGAGGTGGTCACCATCCAAATGGAAGAGGAACTGAACTTCCAAGGTTAGGTGTTGTTAATCTTCTTTGTGATCGCTAACTTTTGTCTGTTACAATAACTCCTACTTTGTATTATCTAGCATCACAGAGTTTTTATACTGCTGGGTGGGTACCATGATGCAAGTAAATTATTATTCATGTTTAGCGTTGCCAACCGTCCTGTAAAAATTGGAATCATCCTGTATTCAGATAAAATATTGAGTTCAGTATTCAGTTGAAAAGGAAGGTGATTTGTTCTTTATTTAGGCTAGCGTGGAGAAAAAAGACAGTACTGTAGTTATTCTGTCTTTACACTACGCAGCTGACTCGTCTCCTCTCACTGGCTTCTGAAACCGTTCATCAGGTGATTGCTTTTGAACTGTTTCTGAGCGACAAATAACACCAGGATTCATTGCTACGCAGCTGACAGCTCGTAACTGTGCAGGGGTAGGTCTAACAAAGTTTCGCCAGGGGGCCACATTGGCTACTAACAAGGAAAAGGGGACACACAGATACTTTTCCTTTTTATTCTCATTTTAATTGCAGAGCTATTGAAAGATAATCTGAATAATAATATAATATCTAAATCTTACAACCAAATGGCAATATTATATTAAAATTATAGAAATCCATTATTATATATACTAAATATTTAGTCTAATATATAGCTAACTTAGTAAGCTCTAGTAGTTTTTTCTTTGGGAAACTATTATCTGCACAGTCTGCTATTCTGTCTAAGCAAGATGTTGAATTTATTTAATTATTGTTATTTTTTTTATATCTGTGCATTTGTTTTACATGTACATTACATTAAAGTCGATTACGTCTATAGGAGGATCTTTTGTGACGTCAATGTTTATGTATTCGCGCAATGCATCATGGTAGTGGGTGGCAGGAAAACGTGAATTTGACCTATAATTTGATTGTTTTGCACGTTTGGAGGAGGGCAGAGCAGATGATTCACTCCTGCTGTGTGATCGACTGTACAGCCCACAGGGGGCCTGAGAAAAAGTTGGTTGTTTTTTTCCGAAAAAACCTCTGAAAGAGATTGCGGGCAATAAGCAGATTTAACCTGGATGCTCAAAAGAAAGCCTGGATCCTGCAGCAACTGACAGAGTTTGTGAGGCTGATTTTGCTCATGATAATCCTTGTGATCACATATTTGTTATTTAGAGAATGTTTATTTAAAAAAAAACATGAGGTTTGTATATCTTAAAATCCTATATATATGTATATATGTATAAAAGCGCTATATTGTTTTCCCGTTCTGATTCAGATGTCCCAAACTGCTATTAGCACCTAATTATCCACGCTGAATAATTCCTATTCCTGACAGCTGCTTCTAATTTAATCATTAAAGCTGCTACATGACTGCATGTTTCTCCAAGACTGGATAAAAAAAGAAGAATTATGTAAGCAGTGATATTCAGTTTTTCGCCATAGACAAGACACCACTGAATTACCAAGGTTACAGGACAACTTGTACATAACCGACTATATTTCCATAACTAAATAAATAAGGACGTTGATCAATGAGTACTTACCCAGCTTTGCAGTCGCTTTGAGGATTTCACTGTTCTCCTTGGCAATCACCCACAGGTGATGCAAATCACGCTGTTTCTGCTTGTCTGATTTCCGCATGTAGCACAAACACGCCTTTCTGTTTCGCAGAGATCGGCCCAACTCTCCTTGAAACAACATAATCTCAGGCCACCAGACTTTTGAAAGCCATAAACTTTTTAGGAGTGAAAGGTCGGCTTTACTAATAGGAATACATTTATCCGCAGTGGATTTGAGGTCAGGAAACTGGTGAATCAAACTAACGTTTTTCACATATCTAAAATGACTTTAAATAACTTCTATTTCAATGTAAATAGAAATTTTAAGTTTCTCTCAAAGGTGCTTCCTTTTTCCAGACGTTGTAGTGATTATATATCGGAGATTTCGCCCGTTAACTCTCTTGGAGGTGTTTGTAGAGTCTGTATAGCCGTTCATTTTGTTTGTGTTCTGCCACACAACCAATCGTGCATGAGCACAAAGATATCAACAAAGATCCTCTTAGTAAGCATTGTAAGGTGTAGGGTGGGGGTCTTTCTGTATTTTAATAACCCCTGGTGGGCCGGTCCCTAAAAAAAATACCTGGGCTGATAATTTTTTTTTTTTGTGGGCGTCCCAGTCCAGCCCTGCCTGTGCTGTTAATTATTTTGCTGTAAGTTGTCTTGTGTTTCCAATGAAAATCTGCTCCGCTGTACTACGCCCATAATAAAAGTTTAAGCTTTAATATTTTTAACTTTACAATTTTTTTTTAACACTAAGTTATAATACATTTCTGTGGGGCGCTTCTCACTAGCTACTCTGCTTCTAAGAAGAGTTGTGAGAAGAGCAGATGTGTTGGTTTTTTTTTACACATTGTATTCTTCGTGATTGCTTGTGTCGCACTGACATTAAGTGACCTGTTGTTATGTGGCTACTGCATATTTCTGATCGTCTTGAAACTTTCCGATCAAGTCAACTCCTAAGTAAAAACAAGCAAGTCTCAGATTAGGTTCCAAGTCATTCGTACAAATAAATAAGCTAGTCAAAGTGTAATAGTAAATAATTTCCAGGTTTGTTATTTGTCGTTAATTTTTTCATATTATTTTATCACAGAATAATTTTTGATGTTTTCATTGTTGATATTAGCCCAGATTTAGGGCCATACAGATACATTTAAAGGGGCACATGGAGCAAGATTTTAAAACACTTTACAACAGCATAACTTATACCATCCTAACACGACAACTGATATTAATTAAGAATTTAACCAGTGATAGTGCTGGAGGGCTGGGCGGTAACTGTAGCTGATTAAACATGCCTCAAGACGTATAACATCAATGTATTTACCTTGCTGCTGTGTCTCACTAAACAAACATCTGAATGGTTAATCTTCACAGCAACTGCAGAATATTATAAAGATCAAAACAGCACAAAGGGACTAACTGTACTTTTCTAAGTAGCATTAGCACCTCTGAGAGACTTAGATTAAGCCCTGCCACACAAATGCCTTCTTTGGCAGCAGTAGACTACTTCATCAAACTACAAAAGCACCATTTCACTATCCTTCCTTTATCCCTTCTGGACAACTAGCAACCGTCTAGCTTCCTTTACCACCACCCCCCCCCCATAAATTTGCTTTGACCTCATCAATTGACATTTCTGTAGGGACGCCCCATATTACTCCTTTAGTCTACCTGCCATTCAATCCGACACAGGTAGTGCTTACAACCTTGCGCTGCTCTATGGTTTTCATACCATATGCACGCTCTCTCTATTGCGCGTCTTTACTCACAATTAATAGGTTTCAATCCCTTGACAACTTTCGCCTCTTTCCTCAGTATTGTAGTAATTCTAACCGGAACAATTTTGGCAATCCCTCTCTGGTCAGCAAACCTCAGAAAATCCTTCAATTCAGTTCCCTTAAGCGACTCCCTACTTTTTCTCCACTCTGTACTGTTTATCAGTTGTGGATCTTACCTGTTGGCCAGATGTTTTAGTGCTTATTTAGATGATTGTGTATCACAGCTGACCACATCGTGGTGTCCTTCAGGGTTCGATTTTGGGCCCTCTCCTTTTTAACTTATGTATTTTACCGTTGGCAGCCATTTTTTGAAAACATGGGACAAGCTGTCACATTTATGCCGACGATTGTCAACTTTATTTTACTTTGAAGTATGGGGACTCGGTGCAGCCTATTCTTGACTGTTTTAGTGACATAAAGTCGTGGTTGGCTGCAAATTTCCTCCATTTGAATGAGTCAAAGACGGAGCAGGCTTTGTTTACCTCCAATGGTTCCGCTGCTAAAATGCCGACTTTACCTTCTGACCTGTCTGCCCCATTGAAGCCAACAATTGTTAATCTTGGGGTGACAATGGACCTTAAATTATGCATGGACAAACATGTAAATCAGGTTGTGAAATCCTGTTTTTATCAACTTCGTCATCTACATCAATTAAAAATCAGTTTTAAATAAGTGAGACATCGAAACAGTTGGTTCATGCTTTTCAATTCAATTCACTTCAATTTATATAGCGCCAATTCACGACAAATGTCATCTCAAGACACTTTACAGCAAAAGTCATTTTAATACAATTATACAAACATTCTAAAAAAAAGTTAAAATCTTTCTATGTAAAGAATCCCAGCAGATTGCGATGAGTCGTCAACGTGCTTCAACATCTTTAGCTCGCCTTAAGGTGACTCAGAGCGCTGCTGCCCGTTTCATTACTGGAACGGGATGCCGTGAGCATATTTCCCCAGTCTTGGCCCGTTTACACTGGCTACCAGTTCAATATTGGCTTAAGTTTAAAATCCTTATTTTTTACTTTTAAGGCACTTCATTCCCTTGCTCCACTATATCTTTCCCAGTGTCTTCGCTGGAATGCTCTGGCTCGTTCCCTGTGCCCCTCCAATCAACGTCTTTTATGTATCCATAGGGGTCGTATTGGAGTGCGGGGGACTTTTTCTGTTTGTGCGCCCAAGTTACGGAACCAGCTCCCCCTGGATGTCAGGCTCGCCCATTCTGTTGCTGTTTTTAAATCCCGGCTAAAGATACACTTTTATTTGCTCGCTTTTAATCCATCCTAACCTTTTATATTTTATCTGTGATTGGTTTATTGTTCAATTATGTTTTGATAATACTGTATATGGTACTTAATGTTCAGCACTTTGGATGGTTTATACCTTATAAAATCTATAATTAAATTTCAATTGAGATTTTTCAACATTGCAGATTTTAATTTCACTATAGTATTGAAAAGATATATTATATTGTGAATGTTCTACTTCCCACATCTTAAACCTTTACAACAGCAAGAATGAAAAGCGAAGACTTTCTAATTTAAAGTACTACATACTTAAATATAATTCATAATAACGTGAACTTAAACTTTTGTTCCAAGCCTGGGCTGCATGTAAATAAAAAATAAAGAAAACATTTTTTAATCATTTTTATGAATATTTACTTTTGCCAGTCAAACATACTTTAAAGTGCCTGGAAAGCATAATAGAATACAGAAAGTATAGTCATTAAATTTCTGTAATATAAAGAGATTTATAAACAAATTTCACAATTCTGGTAGGAATGGGTGTAAATTTAACACTATGATAACACTTTCATAAGGGAAACAAGACAATCTTAAGTTAGTTAAATTCAAAAACTCTAATTATTTAATACAGAAATAAATACATTTAAAAATAAATAACACGCAATAAAAATATTCCTTAATTTGAAAAATTAGGGTAAAATAAGATTCCACATCAATTGATCTAGGCATAAAAGATGTTAGTTTTTGCATTTTTTGTGCAAGCAATAAATAACATTAAAACCACCATAAAGAACAAAAACTGAAAGGAGAGAGCAAAATTAACAACAAACCAAACATGTACATATACTGTATGTTAGATGTTATAACAGCTCCCCATGGATTTCTTTGTAACTGAGGTAAAACTATTTAAATAAATTGACATGATTTCATTTTTCAGCATGGTTCACAAACGAATAAAATATTTTCCCGATGGCACTAGAGGCTCAGTAAAGAAGTCTAGTTGTTGATGTAAACTTTCTATTGCACTAAACCTCTTTAAAACCATACTGTTGTGGTTTCTCAGTGGTTTTTACATTCATGAAAGCCTTACGATTAGTGGCGAGTTAAAGTGCAAAGTGCTGCTTTTGAGAGAAATGTGATCTGGTGATTTTTAAATTAAGTGTGGATTGTTGTTCAGAAACCAATGGCTCTGGAGGAGAAGCGTCTGGCTTTAGCTTATTCACATCATCAGTGCAACAGACTCGGAGGTTGTTGTAATGCTTGAATGCTGGGCTGCAGAAAAGCAGATCAAACTGCAGTGAAATCGTTGTTTCTGTTCTTTAACCTGCTAAGAAAGAGAAAACAGAAGAGATTAAAATGATGCATGTGTAGCATTAGAACTACATTTTCTGCTTAGTGAAAGTGAAATATCTCACCTTTTGTGGATGACCACAGCTGCTATGACAACAATACCGATGATAACTGCTAGGATTGCGATGATCACAGCTGGGTTTGACTGATTCCCTGAAGAGAAACAACACTTTGTTTGTCTGTGCAGAAATGATGTAAATCATATTTCCCCAAAAGAGGAAGCTGGGAATCCCTCTGTGTCTTACTTTTACTGTTAACCTCTGAGAATGACCCTCTGGGGTCAGTTCGGTAACCTCCTGAGACACCCACCCACCCAGGGGGGTGTTGACCCACACTGCACAGTTTAGCGTGAGGTGGGGTTTCCGGGAACATGAAACCGAGCTAAAAGTGAAACCAAACCCTAGGAGGGGCTTATGAGTCACAGCTCTGCTGATTTAAAAGGAAGCATGACTCAGTCAGCTCTGTTTCCGTCTTTTGACCTCCAGGACTAGATTTGCGTCATACATTAAATACTTTTGCTCCAGGAACTGAAGCTAACCTGAAGTGAATTTCTGGGATTTCCTCACTTCCTGGTTTGGTGAATATTATGGTAACAAACAGGTGTGACACCGTTTAGGGATTTGTTTTTACACCTCTATGGAACTTCCTTGAACCAGAGCCATTTATTTCTTTGCATATCAGGAGATCATCTAGAATCTGAACCTCCACAGTAGCGGCACTCCCTGGTAGGTTCTCTCTCAGATAGCAGATCAGTACACAACCCGTTTACAGCTACAATTACCCACATGATCTCTTAAAGAACTTGCAGAGCATGCATACCTTCCATTTTTTCCTCTACTAGTGAAGAGAAAAGGAATTCTTCCCGCCGTTCTCCCGTCATTCCTTTGTTCAGCACACAGAAGACATGTCCAGTCTGCTTCCAGTCTGCAGGTATCTCCACTGTGATGTTGCTGCTGCAGGTAAATGTCCCATCACTGTTACTGACTGTAGATGTCTGCGGGTCTTTCGAGATGTTGTCCTCGATGTCCCAGGTAATTGTGGGAGCGGGTTTCCCAGTGGCAGAGCAGCTGAGCACTTCCTGTCTGCCTTTTATGCCAGACTCGTTTGCTTTAGGGTTCCTTGTGTGCTCCGATATTCCTGAAAATTCCAAAGTGTTACTTCAGATGAAAGCTTTCTGACATTTTTCAATGAAGACTACCAAAAAACACCAGCTCACCTTCAACCTTGAGGCACATCTGTTTTCTTTTGGACCCGTCAGGATAGGCGTTGAAGGAACAAACATAGCAGTTTTCATCTTCCCACGTCACGTTCCTCAGAATGATAGACGAGGAGCTTAGAGACGCTTCCGTGAAGCTCACCTTTCCTTTGAAAGGCTCATTTACTTGCTTCCCACCAGGTTTGTTATATGTTGCCATGTTTTCCAATGACTCAGGTTTAAGACCACGCTGCCAGGTGACCTGGAGTACGCCTGCGGGGAAAAACAAACAAGTCACAGGTGACCTTTAAAAGACTGATGGCTGTTTATTTATAGCTTGTGTGGGAAGAGCAACAGATTTTCCATGTAGGACTTACCTGTTGGGTTTGGTAGAGTACAGCTGAAAGTCGCCTCCCCGCCATATATGACTGTGGGTGTCCCTTGGAAGCTGATATCAGAGGCGTTGGCTGAAAACAGACCACAACTGCAGTGTCAGCAAACAAAAACTGAACCAAGATACAGATATGTAATTTGCATGCAGGGCAAACAGCACTAATATAATAAAGAAAATATTAAACCGAGTGTGAAATACCAATACTAATAAAATAATAATTATAATATTCACTGCATGCTATAATAAGCTTCAATAAAAATATAAAAAAACTGAAATATATTTACAGAAATAAAATATTTATTATAAAATACAAAATGTTTTATCATTACTAAAAACATCAACTGAAAATAAAATAAATTTAATGTTATAAGAAATATGAATGTTAAGAAAAATAGCAAAAAAGCTATATTCGTTACACAATAATGATAATACTTCTACTGCTACTACTACTACTACTGATAATAATAATAATAATAATAATAATTATAATAATAATATTAATAATAATAATATTAATAAAGTTTTATATGAAGAACCACATGTTTACAAGCCTTTTCAGAGGGCAAAAGTGTTGTTAAACCGTATAATAGTGCACCCTACAAATGGAGTCAGTACAGTTGAAGAACAAACAGTAAAATACACTGATGTAAAAAGGTAAAAAGTAGTAAAACTTAGTATTCAAATTCAATTCAAAATAAAAAAAATACTTTATTGATCCCAGAGGGAAATTAATTTCTTACCTTTAAAAGCCAAACAGATGACAGTGAGGATCAGTAGCATCCTGTGTTGCTGCTGTAGGACAGTTAGTGAATACTTTCTGTTTAGTTTCTGCAGTCTATATACAGGAGGAAGGAGGAGGAGCAGGATGATTTCTTCTGAAATCTGACTCATGAGATTTAGAGTGGGATTTCCTTTTCCCAGAATACAATCCTAATAATTTTTCTGCATATATTTTACTCTCAAATCACTCAATAGATAAATAAATACAGAGGATTTTAATGTAAATTAAAACAAATTAATGAGAATAAAAAATGAAACAAAACTTTAAATTATACTTTTAATCAGACAATTAATTAATTTTAAGGCTTTCAGATCCACTTTATATTTATTTTTATATTTCTGCCTATATGAGTAAAATTAGTCTCTGTTTTACAGTTTTTTTCTCACTACTTTTCCGTACATACAGTAAATAAAGCTTCAGCACTTCTGCAAAATGAGGTTTTACTAGACGCTGCTGCCAGTAATCTCAGATGGTCAAGGAGGGAAAGAACATTAACACCAAAAGCAGAAGTTCTCTGAATTCGTTGACTTACGCAATGTTTATATTCTCTAGCGAGTAAATGACATTCACAATATTATTTCTTTATTAGTAAGGTGTGAACAAGTTCATGATATCTCTCACATGCAGCCAGATTTGTAGCTCCCCTCCACATATGGGGCCTTCCACTATTACTGGTACAGATTTTTAAATAAATATTTTACAACTCTGGGACACCCCAAGATGTTACTGCCTTACTTGAATGTCATGTGTTCTTGTATTTTTTTTTTTCCATTTGTAAGAAGGGCTAAAACCCCTGTATAAAATATTAACAACCATCTTTTTTTTCTGTTTTCAGCTGTTTGTGGTGAACCACTTCTTACTTCAGAAACATTAAAGAAGTTTGCTGAGCTCATATTCTGTAAGTTTCATCACCAGGCTGCTGTCGTGACCAGTTGGAGGTTCACCTTTTCTTTACTTCCCACACTTCCACAGGAACAAGAAACCGACGGCTGCAGGGAACGTACGAACACTGTTACTGTAACCTCTGCAGTTACCGAATACTAGGTGAGAGGGAATCCGTGCTCTGAATTTCCTGCGTCAGATCCTAGGAAAGCAGAACAGGAAGAAATATTTTCAAGCATGACATTGCTCTGCTGGCTTCCAGCCCACATATATTGGTTAAATCATGTATGCTGTTACAATAAACCCATGTCATGAAACAACTGGCCAATTGCCACTGAAGTCAACTTACCAGCTCATACGTTTTTCTTCCACCTTTCTATTAGGGATATGACCAGTAAAATTTTATTTTTGATATTTAATGCTATAAAATAACGAACATGACAAGGGAAAATTACCCGGTTAACTGTTCACTTCTTGGTCAGTTTATACATGTGACATCAACTATGACATCTGTTAAATATAAAATAACAGTATAATAGGAATTATTGATATTTGGAGCATTAATCAAAGAGGTTGCATAACATTTTACTGTATAAAGGTAACAGCCCGGAGAAGGGCGCAAGAATCACCAGAGAAATGCATGTAGGAGAATTTGAAGAAAATATGGGATAATCAGAAATTTACAGTATCCAGAAATAGCACAGAAAGGATGCCAGGAGCGGGGGTTGCTAACTGCTGGGGCTAACAGTTAGGTTGAAGACAGAAAACATCCAAGTTCGACCAAATCCTCTAAAACCTTGAGGAAGGACGTGTTATGGTCTGACGAACCTAAATCAAATGTTCATTCTAGGCACAAAGGCAGATTTGTGTGCCATGTCACCTGAGGTAGACTAGTGTATGAACAGTGTATATTTCCAATAATAAACATAGAGCTAAGTCAAAGGAAAATCAAAAAAATTAGCTAACAGTTAATTTTTATAACTTAATAGACCTCTCCAAGTAAAAAAAAAGATGTAAACCATTAATGGGTATAGAAAAACTTAAAATGATTTTCTCCTTATCACATAGGAGCAAAGACTAAATAAGGATTTGTATGAAAGGCAAAACTTCCCAAAAACTCACGCTTCCCTGCAAGCTAATGGGTCCTATTGGGTAGGTTGTGCTCATTTACCTTCAGAAACCTGCAAGGAGCCTTCAGTTTACAGCACAAAATTACAACCGATCTCACATAAAGTACACCCATACCCATTGTGGAGCATGGTGGAGGCTGCATTCGAACCTCATGATTCAGAGGTTTTGCCAAGGCAGATAAAATCTTTCAAAATCTTTCTTTTTTGTCCCAAAACCTTTAAGCGTCTGCTAAAAAGTGGCTGATGAGATCATAGCAGATTCTTAGATTTTTGAAAAAATAAATTTGTTTGTCAGTTGAATTATTTTATTGTTACAAATATGTAGCAATAAATCTGCAAAAACCTTCACGTTATTTCCGTTCTACACAAAAACTGCCACACCTCCTACTGTTATGCAATTTTATTTCCATAACAATAATTATGGGGAAGTTCCTATTTAATTCCTCAGAGTGCAGTCACGGAAAAGGAAAGAACCTAACACCTCTGTGTTTTACTGTTACTTAATCCTGTTTCTGCAAGTTTTTTAAGCAAACTAAAAATGTATTATTATTTTTGTCGTTGTTATGCTTTGTTCAAAATATCTGCGTTTAATAGCTTGATTTAATTTTTTTTCTAAATTTTAGGTGTGTTGAGGCAGATCATATTTCACTTTCAGTATGAATTACCTGCAGATCAACCTCTTAAACAAGCAACAAATGTTTTATATTGGTATAGCAACATAGATTTAGATTTAGATAAGCATTTTTATAGCTGGGCATAGCACATGCAGCAATAATTACTTGCACTTAAATCGATGAACTATGAGTTATTATCCCATATAACTTGGAGGCAGGGAAGTACCTGCAACACTGTTAATATACCTGTGGTTTAAAATCAGAACCTGTTTAGACAGTTTAGTTGCTTGGTGTCACGCATGAACCCAAATAAAACTATCTGTCGGATAATCTTGATTGAATCTAAAACAATGGTATTTTTTAACCTAGATTGATGGTATGGTATTATTTAACCTAGATGGAACCTGACATAATGGTATTTTTGGCAAAGGTGTCACTTCTCTCATTTTAAACTCATCTCAGTCTGCCAGTTAAAGATAGTCACAGCCTGCCAGTCAGTTGGAAAGTGGCGTCTGTTCTCTGGGGAGGGAGGAGGGGGGCTGTTTGCATATAAAATAAAGAAGTGAGGTTCTTTTTAAGGTTGTAATAATTCTCAGCTTGTAATAGGATTGTCAAGTATGCCCTTTTGATTTTATATGATTTTTTTGTGCGGATCGTAACTCCAAATAAGTTGTGGAAAGTTAATTTCTTCTGTATTTTTGTACAAGATAACCAAACTATTTGGAAGACAAGAAAAGCACTCAGAGAGCGCAGGTCTCCACCAGGAACCCCCTCCTTCCCATCCCCATGTTGTTATTCAATTCTCACTTTCAATACTTGTCTGTCAACAAAACACATCACTGTGCTTCTGCTGTCGCTGTGCTCTTCCAACAGAGGGGGGAGATTCGTGCATGCCTGATTTACTTGCTGTGCTATGCTCCAAGCAGGGCTGTTGCGCAAAGGAAGCCGCTTGTGAGCCCAGGTCAGTAAGTGGAGATATGCTTCATGTTGGATCAACCTCAAAATTTAATCAGTTGTTTCTGGTCCCTGTGGACATTTCCTGAAAATCTTATTGAAGTCTGTCCATATATTTTCCAGTTATGTTGCTAAGAGACAGACAAACAAACAAAAAGACAGACAGATGGGCACAAAAAGTTAACCTTCTGCCGCAGGTAAAAATTCAGCTTGGGACTCGGAACTGTATTGGCCAACTATCTACAACTTCAGTCCTCCAGGACAAGTGCCCTGAAAAATGTACATGTGTCCCTGGTCCAACAAACCTGAATCAAATGTCTAAATGTTTGCTTACGCCTAAGTATTCAGTCATCTTCTACAGAGTCCTGCTAATGACCTAATTATTTGACTATGGTGTGTGAAAGCAAAGACACATCTAAAACTTGCAGGACACTGGCCCTCGAGGACTGGAGTTGCAGACTTCTGACCTAATTTCAGTTCAACTTGACGCTTTTGGTTACCATTTAGAAAGCCGTAAATCCAGGAGTGCCATTACTTTCTTTGGCACTGATTGGCTGCACTCCCAAAACTGGAAATAAGGAAGGCTGTGGATAGCAGTGTCTGCAGTAGTGACTCGACGGTTTCTACTGTGCATTTTATTATATATTAAGTGTTTAAACTATTAAAATAGGCAGTTATATAAGCATTTTAGAGGACTTCTCAAGTATTTGCAGGAGATAATGACCCCGAAACCCTGAATATTGGGAGTCCACAGTAATTTTATTATTATTATTATTATTATTATTATTATTATTATTATTATTATTATTATTATTATTATTATTATTATTATATATTGCATAAATAATTGATCAAGAAGGAAATGTCTTTTATTTTAATTCAACATTTAATTGATATTCAAACTATATGAGGTATTCTGCACATAAGGAAGCTCAATAAACAGAGTTAACACACTTAGTCAGATAATTACCTATTTTCAATAGTGAATTTTTCTATTAAACCAACCCACCAGGGCACCAACTCATTAGGAAGTGGACCAAGCACTCTGGATTAGGAGGTCAGTTTCCCCGAAACAGGTTTCCTCTTACCTGTTTGCATGTAATCAAGACCTCAGCTTCTTTTTTAGCTATTAAATAATGCACTGTGGTAGTAAAATAATTTAAAAAAATGTAATTTAATTGCAAAAGTTTCTTTAAGGCATCAGTCACATGTTTAAAAAACCCCATAAACATCTAAAAAAAAAAATCGTTAAATCTTTGTTCTACGTTTGTTAAAAAATAAAAGCAAACTGGGGGATGTTTAATGCAATGTTTTTTAGGTATCAGCTGTAAATACAAAAAAATATGCATATAATGAAGGGGATGTGTTTTCAGTCAAAGAGGAAATGTTTATATGAAATGTTATGAATATGTATCAGAATGTATTTTACAAACTGGTTTGTGACACTGGCTGAATTAATTTTATTTTTAAGTTTTGAGAAACATTAGTACCCTAAGCAAGGTAATGCTTTATTTTCAATAGGTATAATTTAATATGACAACTTATCAGGGCACCATCCTATTAAGGGGTGAAACAAGTCTATGTGAGTTTAACCCAAGCAAGTTTTGTTTGATTTCAGGTAAAATGTCTTGCATCTTAACATAAGTCACCAACAAGAAAGATTCATAGAGAAAATCACCTGCTGTGGTTCCCCTAAGGGAATATTTCATCCATCAGAAGATTTGGCCACTTGCAATTAACTTTCAGATTCTTATTCACACCTCTACACTGAGTTACTTCTGGAAAACATCTATGCAACAAGTTTTCTTTATTTTTCTTCTCCAGTGCCCCTTTCCAATTTCATAGGTTTGAACTTTGAACAGGGGAATACCGTCACAAACAAGCTGACCACATGTCAGACAGATAGAAAGGGCATTATAAACACTATATTCTTTTAGCTGGGATTTAAGCTCTTATCCCAATGGCATGAATAGGTTCAACATTTTCTTCAACAACTGACTCCAGGTTGTGAAAGTGATTTCAATGGTTGTTTTAAATCGAATCAAACTTTATTTATAAAGGCAAGTTTAAAAAAAGTTATTTTTACCCGTGCATATGATAATTGAAAGTATTTTATGTGCACTCTTGCTTTTTATTGTAATTAATAATTTTTTAAGTTGATGTTTTTTTTCTGTTTCTGTTTTCTTAATTTATGCAACTGTGAAGCACTTTGAATTGCCTTTTGTATGAATTGTGCTCTACAAATAAACTTGCCTTGCCCTATTTATAAAGCGTTTTTCATATGAGAAATGCATCTCAAAGTGCTGTACAGATTAAAATGACCTCAGATAAACCAAATTCCCATCCCTCCCCCACAGATTTAAAAGCAAGATCCCAGTTATACCCCCCATCATTTCAAGCCAACTCCCACATACACACACGGTTAAAAGCAACCATAAAAAAAATTACATTCGGCCAAGCACAGATGAGCACTGTTGCCACAGTTACTTTGAAAAAGTAATCAGATTACTGACAACTGAATACTCCTTCCAAAAGTAACGTAGTTACTTTACTGGTTACTTTAGTTTAAAGGTAACTAAGTTAGATTACAAGTAACTTTATTAGTTACTTTCAGCAGCGCCAGTAGCACTTCCCACTGCCTCAACATAGAAAGAATAACCCGTTTTCGCAATACTCACTTTATTGCATTTTAACAGTAAAGGCGGAAATATACTTGCTTTTGAAACCATCAACTATGAAGCTACAGGCTGTGTTACTAAGGTCAAGTGACCCAACACTTGGAAATATGCAGTCAAGCCAGACAACACTAGCGGTGTTATAAATATTAACTTTGCGCAATACACTGTGCGTTACGGTAATAGAGCACGGATCTTTGGAGAAACCAAAGATCAGAGTACAGTATAATGTTTCCGTCCTTTTTTCTCAGACATCTTAAGAGTTGACAACAGACTATTTTCCTATTATGGTAGAGGTTAACCTATAGACTATAACCACAAAAAATATTTCGGAATTTTTCTGTACAATTTTGGAATAAAATAATATTAAAAGTACAGTATAATGCCTTAACAGAACAGACAATTGTAACAATTTCAGGATTTTTTTGCTACAAAATCCTAAGAGTTGACAACGGACTCTTTTTATTTATGATAGGGGACGTTTGCTTGCTCACTGGACGTACCACTGGAGAGTTCCACTAGGGGACAGTTACAGAGTAGGCTACAGAACAGCCAGACCCGACTCAGGCCAAAACAAACATGGTGACTGTAAAGGAGATAAGTAGCTGTTTCTGATGACGACAGAAAAAGAAATCAGCAGTGTTGTTGAAGGTATGTAAGGCGATATTTACTGCTATTGTTGCTTGTTTTCTTTATGCTTTTGCCGCTATTTACCAAATCTATCTTTTCTCTTAAGAAAATTACAAAAATAATAGCGCACAGTAGCTTAAACAAGAAACTTTAATCTGATTACCTGTATGGAAATAGTAACGCGTTAGATTAGTCGTTACTGAAAAGTGGTCATATTAGGAGTAATGCGCTACTAAGTAACGTGTTACTGGCATCACTGCAGATGAGTCACGCAAAGGAAATGCCAAAGGAGCCGTCTGCACCGATGACAGCAGCATCAACAGCAGCAGCCAAGGTACTGACCTAGGGCACCCAGAGGAGGGAGGGCTGTACCCCCACCTTCACCCAAGCGCTACCTGGAGAGCACCGAGGCAGCCACACCCGATCACCGCTCCTGAGGCAGAGTTTAAATATATAAATAAATAGTGGATAAATATGATAACATTAAATTTTAAAACACTCGTACTGATGAAATTTAATCAAGTAAAACATGCAAAGCAATTACACAGACTATAACAAAATAGAGTGAAAATAATTGGAGGGTTTTTAAGGCCGGTGTAATGTGCTCCCACTTCCTGGTCTGCCAAATTTAGCAGAAGCTTTAAACTAGATACAGTGGGGAGAACAAGTATTTGATACGCCGCTGATTTTTGAAGCTCTCCCACTTACAAAGCATGTATAGGTCTGTCATTTGTATCATACGTACTCTTCATCTGTGAGCGACAGATCTAAAACAAAAATGCAAAAAATCACAGTGGATAATTTTAAAATAATTTATTTCCATTTTATTGCATGGCATAAGTATTTGATCGCCTATCAACCAGTAAAAATGTAGGTTCCCACAGATCTGTTAGTTCTTCTTTAAGAAGCCCTCCTCTTCTCTACTCATAATCTGTATTAACTGCACACGTTACCAACACAAGGGTGGTATGGGCTACAGGACAATAGGCAAACAGCTTGGTGAGAAGGCAACAACTGTTTGTGCAATAATTAGAAAATGGAAGAAGTTCAAGAAGACAGTCAATCTCCCTCAGTCTGGAGCGCCATGCAATATCTCTCCTTGTGGGGCATCAATGATCAGGAGGACAGTGGTGAAGAACTACAGAAAAATTCTGATCAATGTAATTGCAAAAAAGCTTTATTTACTAAATATTGAGGTCTGTTTGCCTGATGTATCGAATACATGTCATCCAATAACATTTTAATTATTTAAAAATAATCTACTGTGATTTTCTGCATTTTTGTTTTAGATTCTGTCCCTCACAATCGAAGAGTACCTCTGATACAAATAAAAGACCTCTACAGCTTTGTAAGTGGGAAAACTTAAAAAATCAGCAGTGTATCAAATACTTGTTCTCCCCACTGTATACTCTTTTTGGGAACACCTGACAGTATGGCATTATAGTAATTAATTCTACTGGTGATAAAAGCATGTCAGCATCTCCATATTGGCTAGAAACAGAATGGGGTGAACTCTGGCAACGTTGTTTAGATGACAAAACCTATTTTAGTAAGGTCTTTAATGTGTGGTATAAAAGTAATCTCAGGGTTAAAAATCACGCCCAGGTTCTTCACTTGTAAATAAGGATTAAAATAAAGTGATTGTAGTTTCTAGGTAAAAGTGTATCTCTCTGAGACTCAGGAACAATTACTAAAACTTCAGTTTTGTTCTGGTTCAGCTGGAGAAAGTTTTCTGCCATCCAAGATTTTGTCTAAAATGCAGTTAAAAAGTGCATCCATTGGCCGTTTTTCATCAGGAGACATGTGCAACTGTGTATCATCAGCATAACTGTGAAAGTTATTTCCATGTCTTCTAATAACACGGGCGAGAGGGAGCGTATACAGGTTAAAAAAGTACTGGTTTGCACCGGTTTTTATCCGTCACTAAAACCTGATAAGACAGAAGCCAAAAGCTTGAACATACAGAAGCTGCTGAACTTGCAGCTTCAGCCATGACAGCTGACTTTGTTTCTTTTGAAAGTCCCTTAAATTGTGCTGAGAGTACCTGTTGTACTGACCCTGCAAGTCTGCACGTCTTGAGAACACAAAAGGTTGCATGCATTCCAAACATACGTTTATGAAAAAAGGAAGCACACATTTCATAAGTAAAGAGGAGGGGGTTTCAGGTCAGATGCTCTTGATCTCGTACTTCCTCTGTAAGGAAAAAGGAATGACAAAGTTGGTCCGGGGAACACCAGACTGTAAAATCACAAACAAAGAACTCTGTCTGTTAGACATTCAGAAATAAAATGAGAGCACATCTGCCCCTGTTGAACATGTAAAAAAACAACTTTTTGACTCATGAAGGACTGCATTATTTAGGTTCCCTTTTTAGTGCAGTCAAATTGTGAAATAAAATTGATGTGTAATTGAAGCTTCTGGTTTTGTAATTCTGATGTTTTCCAGAACACAAAAGCAATTTCTAACTAATATCAGGAAGAACCTACACTGTAAAACGTTTAACTCGAGATTAATTAAAAAATTAAAAAAACAAAACATATTCTAAACATAACAAAACAGTGTATGAAATGCAAACGCATGCAAAATGTAATTACCGTAGTAGATTTTGATACCGGTAACACTGGCAGTTGACCATAGTGGCATCCGGGGATGCTACACAAGCAGATGATGTTTTTCTATGTTTTTTTTACACTGAATGAGTTTTCAGTGAATCACTTTTAGCACCCTCTCAACAATAGAGGGTAATATTTTCTGCATTATGATTGGTTTTAAGAAATTGTGAGCTGAATGACTTTTGAATACATCAATTGCAATGTGAAACATGCAAAATTGATAATGATTTATAACTGTTTAAAAGTGTGGGCTTTTTCTTCACAATAATTTAATGACAGGAATGCTGCTTAAACATTTCAGGGAATGGACCGGTGGAAACATGATGGTGGCACCTTGCAATTTCAGGCATGCAGCGCATTATAACCGATACTTAAAATGAGTAAACTCTCCAATAATTTCACAGAAAATGATTATTTTTCACTTCAAATTATAGTTTTAGTTTAGTTAGTGGCATGAGAAGCTCATGGGTCCAGTCTTTGATGTGGCTCCACTGTTTAGTGGCGAGTAGGGAGTTCCCCCACTGCTGTTGATGTTTGGTTTTGGTTATGTCTGGGCTTCAATTCATCCAAGCATTTTGACATGACTGATAAATGATCATCCATAATACTTTTGGGTTTAGTTCAACTACCTTGTGTTGTCTCTCCTAGTTGTTACAGTATTTAAGCCAGGAGTGCTACAACATTGTTTTAAAAGGATAAACCTTTGATGTTCACTGAACCTTGCAGACAAGTTGGAAACCACACCTACACTTACTGTATCATTTATTTATCATGTAACAGTTATTTTATGTATTCATTAAATATTATTTAATGAGCTGAGCGCTGAGTGTGGAGATAATTCTTTAGGAGTTAGTGCGCGGACGTAGTGCTCCTCGTATTATTACGCCTCACAATATAGTACCCCTTTTTTATCCGCTGAGAAAATCGACATGTTACATTTCTGTGTTAATACACTTTTTAGTGTAACACTTCACGTAACTGTACTTAAATAGGGAAAACGTGGAAGAGTTTGGTAGCTTCTGACGGGAGCTGATTTGGAGCTATACAGTATGTGGAAGAGGCTGCGTTTGTCCTCCGTTTGCACGACAGAGCGCACAGACAAAGACCAGACAGGTACATATCAACTAGTCTAAGGTAAGGTAAGAACATATGTCAGTATGTAAAAACGGTGAACTATTCCTTTAAGGCCACTCCCAATTTCAACAATAAATAGTACCGTTTAAAAACAGAAAAAAAGTACCCAAAGGTTTAAGTGAATACTTCCTTCCCACAGGTTTGGCTGGTTAGGCAAGGCAAGGAAATTTTATTTGTATATCACACTTTCAACACAAGGCAATTCAAGGTGCTTTACATGATTACAAAAAATGTGAAAATGAAAACATACAATCATTAAAAGAAAGCTTAAAGGGCCTTTTTCATGTAAAATCCAGTTTTTGGAGTTTTCAAATGGAGTTAACTTGTTGACTTAGGTTCGGGAGCAGGGACCACGTTTCAGATCCACTTCGTACCACTTCGTAATTAGTCTTAATCAACTCTTCCGGTACCCCGCACCTGTCCTACATCTCTAATCACATCACGATACACTTATAAGCTCTGCCCGCTCTTCATCCCTCGTTTGGCTCGATTGTTTCGCGTTTGGCTCGATTGTTTCGCGATCAGTCAGACTTCGACGTGTCAATTGTGCTTACCTAGCTCGCTTCGGCTTCGTCGTTCTCAGGATGGACGTCCTATCGATCACTATCGATCCGTCTAATTCGGACGACGAGCTCTTCGACGGTCAGACTCCTCTCACGGCATCCCCACAGCTGGTGGTTCGCCAAGTCTCACGCCGCGTTCGACTCTTTTCGAGCCAGCCGGCATCCGGTCGGTCTTCCCCGGTTAACGCTCCCTCACCCGATCTGTTTTCTACGCCGCTCCCTCCGGCCACTCGCAGTCGCTCGGGCCGGCCTCCCTCCTCCCCCGCCTCGCCTCAGAGACTCCGTCTCCGGCTCGAGCCGACGCCCAAGGTCCTTCGTGCCACTGCCTCGGCTCACCCGAGCAGGGCTCCCCCTCCTTCATCCTCTCGCCGCCGTCACCACGCTGCTGCGCCTCGAGACGGAGCCTCCCCTCCCGCACAGCGTTCCCTGGCTGCAACCCAGAGCCGCCCCGACATGTCCGGCTGGACAGTCGCACGGCTCCAGCGCTCGCTGTGGGACAAGGGCATCCGTTTTAGTCGCTCCGCCAACAAGGCCCATCTCTTTCGGCTCCTTTTCCCATCCCCTCCTCCCCTTTCATCCTCATTCCGCTCCAGGCTTCCCGCTTCCTCATCGGGCGGGACTTCCGGTAGCGTCGTTCCTCTCGCAGTGGTCTCGGGCCCCACGCCCACGGCACCCCCTGCCGGGGGCGAGCCGCAACTACAACCCGTTTCTGCTCCCTCCTTCCACGACTTTGCTTCCTCTTTAGCGAATTATTTTTCCTCCCTGTCTTCTCAAGCTGTGCCTCCTGCTGGAGTCCATTCATCTTTTTTTTTCTGTCCCTCCTTCTAGCTCCATTTCGGCCCCCCCTCCTCCTTCAGCGAACCCCCCCCTTTCCTTTCCCACGCCCGCCGCTCCGTCGGCTCCTCAACCCCCCCCGTCGTCCCGTTCTCAGCCCCTCGCTGACCCTCTCCCCACCCCCCCCTTCCCCTCCGCCCTCAACATACCTCTACCTCCCCTGGTCATTCACCCTTTAGGGTCAAACCCTTATTCTCTCTCCACAGCCATTCCCCCCGTTCGGCCTGCTTCCTCCATCCTCCGCCCTTCCCCGGTCTCCCCCACGCTGCGTCAACAAATTCTCCAAGGTAACCACGTCGACCTAGCCCTCCTCCTTCATCCCTCCCTGGGCCTCTCGGGCCAGCCACGGGAGATATTAACCACTCTAGGGCCCATGCAGTTAGCACCGCCCATCAACTCCCGCTCCAGGGATCTTACCCCTGTCGAGTTTGCCCTAGCCTTTTCCCTTTACCGGGATACAATCTGCTCGGCGTACCCCGACCGGCGGGCTGAGCTGGATGACTATCTGTCCATCGTCCGGGACCTAGCTCTCCGGTTCGGGGGCACCGGGTTTTACTCTTATCATAACATTTTCTCCTCCCAGGCTGCAGGCCGACTCGCCCAGTTCAATCAGGGGACTTACTGGGGCGAGCTCGACTCGAAGCTCTACTGCCGCACTTTCGCAGCCCGGGCTTCTTTGTCCTGCAGCCTTTGCGGCGCCCCCTCCCACCCTGCCACTGGTTGCGTCTTATCTAACCCCCTCCGGCCCAAGGCTCCAGCGGCCCGTAGCTCGGGGGCTCCCGACCGCTTGTCGGCCGCCGCCCCTCCCCCTCCGCTCATTCCGAAACCCCTCCCTAGGCCCAAGGCCAGAACCCCAGCCCTCGGGGGCGTCGACAAATATGGCCGTCCTCTGCTCTACCAAGGGGGCCGGATGGTGTGCAACAATTTTAATATGCATGGCTGCTCTTCCTCGAGCTGCAGGTTCCTGCACTGCTGCTCCTTTTGCGGCGGGGCTCACTCCAGGAGCTCCTGCCCCCACAACCCGACCCCGATGCCCGATTGACTAATCCGCCACTTCGGCACACCCATTAAGGTGAGGGCCCTCGTCTCCGCCCTGGCCAGCCATCCTGATAGGGAGTTCGTCAATTTTCTGGTCCAGGGGTTTACCCACGGGTTCCACCCCGGCATAGAGATTCTCCCCGATAGTTCAGCCCTTTGCCCCAACCTGCGGTCTGCCCTCTCTGAACCCGACACTGTCGACTCTCTCCTCCGTAAGGAGGTAAAGGAGGGGTTCATGATCGGCCCGTTCAGTCACTCCCCTTTCCCGATTTTCCGGGTTAGCCCCTTGGGCGTCGCCACCCGGAAGTATTCCGGCAAAAAGCGATTGATTATCGACTTGTCCGCACCTCATAGTTCTCCCGTACCTAGCATTAATAGCCTCATCCCCTTCCCCGACTTTTCCATGCAGTACGCTTCCATCGATCATGCCATTAGCCTTATTCGCCTGGCGGGCCGGGGCTCTTGGCTCGCCAAGGCAGATATAACTAGCGCATTCAAGGTCCTTCCCCTTCACCCAGATTTTTGGCGTTTTTTCGGCGTCTGCTGGAAAGGGGCTTATTACTTCGCGGTTCGGCTCACTTTCGGCTGCAGAAGCAGTCCTAGAATCTTCGATTCACTCTCCGAAGCCCTCTGCTGGGTACTGCTTAACTCATACCGTCTACCATACGTCCTTCACCTCCTGGACGACTTCTTGGTCATCACCCCCGCTTCCTCTCCGCCCCATTCAGGGCTTCGCGCTCTCACCACAGCCTTCTCTGATATAGGAGTCCCTCTCTCCAACGAGAAGACTGTGGGCCCCCTTACTACTCTGGAATTTCTGGGCATCACCCTCGACTCTGTCTCTTTTCAGGCTTCTCTGCCACTCGAAAAGGTCCATCGGATCTCCCTCATCCTCTCAAACTTTATGCTCGCTAAAGCTTGCTCAAAACAGCAATTGCTCTCACTCCTGGGTCATCTTAACTACGCCGTCCGCATCATTCCCCAGGGTAGGTCCTTCGTGTCTCACCTCCTGTCCACCGCCGCTAGCGTGCCATGTCTCCACGATCGGTTCGCCCTTACAGGGCCCTGCCGCACAGAGATGCGGCTCTGGCACGATTTCCTCTCCTCCTGGAATGGTATCTCCTTCTTTTATAACGATTTCATTTCCCTCCCCGAGGATATTCAGCTCTATACAGACGCTGCACCTTCCGTCGGTTTCGGAGGCTACTACCAAGGGAGGTGGTTCGCTTCAGTTTGGCCCCCGCAGTTCGATTCCATTCAGCCCCAGGCCACCCTCCCTTCCTCCGCTCTTCACGAGCTTTACCCCCTCGTAATAGCAGCCCTTCTTTGGGGACACGAGTGGTCTCAGAAATCAATCGTCATCCACTCCGATAACGAAGCAGTAGTCGAAATCATTAATAAAAGTCGCTCTCGTTCCCCAGCTATCATGCAATTCATCCGCAGACTCACTCTCATATCAGCCCAACACCAGTTCATTCTCCGTGCTGCCCATATCCCTGGTCACCTAAACTCTATAGCTGATTCCCTTTCACGTTTCACTTTTCAGAAGTTCAGATCCTTGGCTCCCGCTGCGGACCTCAATCCAACACCGATCCCACCATTTTCGGCCACCATCTTCAACTGACAGCACAACTCCGCAATCTCACCACCATCTCCCAGACCTCCATCATCGATAGCCTCTCACCCGGTTCCCTCTCTGTTTACTTGTCCGGCTGGAACGCTTTCAAAACTTTTCACGTAATGTACAGTCTCCCTTTTCCCTCACTTACTCCCCTGTCTATCTGCCAATTCATCTCTCACTCCCATTCGATCCAGCAAATCCCTGTATCCACAATTAAATCATATCTGTCAGGGATCAGCTTCTTCGTCAAATTGGCAACAGGTAGCCCCTGTCCAGCCCTCGACCACAGTCACGTTCCTATGTTGTTAAAAGGTCTTAAAAAGTTACAAAAACCCACCGCCGCTCATCGTTTACCGCTCACCTCCGACCTCCTTACCCGCTGCATTCTCACGCTTCATTCAGGTTACCTATCCCCCTTCGTTGACTTAACTCTTCGTTCCATGCTCCTACTTGCTTATTTTGGTTTCCTGCGTTGTTCCGAGTTCGCCCCTACTTCTTCCAAACACGACCCTTCCATTCATCCATGTCTCTCGGACATCTCCATTCATAGTCAGGACACAATCATTTACAACCTTCGCAGAAGTAAAACCCATCAGCTCGGTACCTCCGTCCTAATACACCTCTTCCGTCTCACTTCTATCCTCAGTCCATATGAACCTATTACTCACTACGTCCAGTCTCGACTATCCGCCAACGCCTCTCCATTCGACCCGCTGTTCATTACAGAGTCTGGTAGCCCCGCTACTAGGTTCTGGTTGGCCAGTCACTTTGGCCAGATCCTCCACCGGTCCGGTATCTCCCCCGATCCATATTCTGTCCATTCCATACGCATAGGTGCAGCTACCTCAGCCGCTAGGTCCGGTATATCGGACAACGTTATCCAAATCTTGGGCCGCTGGTCCTTTTCCGCCTACCGATCCTACATCCGCAATAATCTGTATGATCTACACCGCGCACATTCGCTTCTCTGTTAATTACTCAAAATCTATACCATCTATGTCATGCCCACTGATTACCAGGCCTATCTCTCCAGACTTTTGGGGTTTTTTGACCTAAGTCCCTATAAGGGATCAGGGATCTCTGACGACATTAACCCAGGTTCTAGCCTGCTGGCATTCCTTCAGCATATCGATCCGAAATAATCTGATCTACACCACGTGCATTCGCCTTTCAGTTAATCATTTTATCAAGACCTTTTTTTGGGGGTTCTGAGCAGGCTCGGAAAGATGATTTCTCGAAGACTGCACCCCCACACTGAGTCTTCCCCTGGGTCTCCGATGTCCCTCCTCAGACTGTTCAATTCTCCATGCCTTCAATAAACTGTTAAAATTCTCAATCTGTGGCGTGGTCCCTGCTAGTGAAATGGAGTTAACTTGTTGACTTAGGTTCGGGAGCAGGGACCACGTTTCAGATCCACTTCGTACCACTTCGTAATTAGTCTTAATCAACTCTTCCGGTACCCCGCACCTGTCCTACATCTCTAATCACATCACGATACACTTATAAGCTCTGCCCGCTCTTCATCCCTCGTTTGGCTCGATTGTTTCGCCCCTCCCTTCCCCTACCTCTAGGTTCCGGGTACCTGCTGACCCGTCGCCGCTCTTTGCAGGGTCTTGCCGACCCGTCGCCGCTCTTTGCAGGGTCTTGCCGACCCGTCGCCGCTCTTTGCAGGGTCTTGCCGACCCGTCGCCGCTCTTTGCAGGGTCTTGCCGACCCGTCGCCGCTCTTTGCAGGGTCTTGCCGACCCGTCGCCGCTCTTTGCAGGGTCTTGCCGACCCGTTCCCTCTCTTTCGGGTAACTGCCGACCCGTTCCCTCTTTTTCGGGTAACTGCCGACCCGTTCCCTCTCTTTCGGGTAACTGCCGACCCGTTCCCTCTCTTTCGGGTAACTGCCGACCCGTTCCCTCTCTTTCGGGTAACTGCCGACCCGTTCCCTCTCTTTCGGGTAACTGCCGACCCGTTCCCTCTCTTCCGGGTAACTGCCGACCCGTTCCCTCTCTTCCGGGTAACTGCCGACCCGTTCCCTCTCTTCCGGGTAACCGCCGACCCGTTCCCTCTCTTCCGGGTAACTGCCGACCCGTTCCATCTCTCCTGGGTAACTGCCGACCCGTTCCATCTCTCCTGGGTAACTGCCGACCCGTTCCATCTCTCCTGGGTAACTGCCGACCCGCTCCTTCTCTCCT
Source organism: Apricaphanius iberus (assembly GCA_028564705.1). NCBI lineage: Eukaryota > Metazoa > Chordata > Actinopteri > Cyprinodontiformes > Aphaniidae > Apricaphanius > Apricaphanius iberus. Next base: position 986,998 of record JAPXFQ010002352.1, read on the forward strand.
GGGTAACTGCCGACCCGCCCCTTCTACCCTTCCCCCTTTTTTTCTCAGCAGCGTCCATCGGACACAGCCTCCACATTCTGTGCCCCTGTTCACTCCTCTACTAACTCTTCCAATCTCTCGTTTAGGTCCCGAGCCGTTCCCGCAGATGTTCCGTCGTGGGCTCGGACTGTTGGAGAACAAGCTTCATCCGGTCCGGCGTCCTGCTCAACTACAACGCCCCCTGCTTTCTGTCTCCTCAGACCCCCAGACGGTCGTGGCGGACGACCGCTTGTTCTGAGCCAGGTTCTGCCAGAGGTTTCTTCCCGCTAAAGGGGAGTTTTTCCTCTCCACAGTCGCTACATCCTTGCTCAGTACAAGGGATTGCTGAGGAACTGCTCAACCCCGCGTTGACGACTCGGTAATCTGCTGGGATTCCTTACTCAGACAAACTTTTATCTGATTGGATTGCAACGACCTCTCATAAAGGGCCTCGAGATGACTTTCTCTGTGCCTTGCACATTGTATATGCTTTTGTCTGAGGGGGTTCTGAGCAGGCTCGGAAAGATGATTTCTCGAAGACTGCACCCCCACACTGAGTCTTCCCCTGGGTCTCCGATGTCCCTCCTCAGACTGTTCAATTCTCCATGCCTTCAATAAACTGTTAAAATTCTCAATCTGTGGCGTGGTCCCTGCTAGTGAATCATCTGGTAATGCAATTTTCTCATAAGAAACCCAGCCAGAGTGGTTTTTGGCTTAATTCCCGTTTTAGTAATCCTCCTGAATCCTGCTCTCTGAGCAGCTGCAACTCCCTCTCCTGGAAAACGACTAAGTGGTAACATAGTGACGTATTTTACGTAAGTGGTAACATAGTGACGTACTTTACGTCACTATGTTACCAATATGAAGTGCTAGAGGTGTCTGCACCAAGGGGAAAAAAAAGGGGAGTCTGCACCGCCTCTGCAGAGAGAGCAGCCTACCTCTGGTAGAGTACCAGACAAACCCTCCACCTCCTCAAAGCTCATAACTGGGTTTTACCAGCTGAAACAACATTTTTGTTGTTGTTGGAGTTTTACTTTATCTATGAAAACGCCTGTTTGGCTGCATGGATAACAAGACTTGATTCTACATTCCTAAAGGACAGCAGCTGGATCAAAGACGCCTGACGGAGAGAGAGATGGCTACATGTTAATGCTAATGTGGGTTAGCCATGTATCAAGCTGCTTATGTGATCTTATAACAGCATTGGGTGGTTAATTAATTGATCTGTAGCATCTCAGAATGTTCAGTAAACGGGTGCAAACAAAGATGTTCTTACTGGAGTCAGCTGTGTTAGTTTGGGCTCTGTTTAAAGCCTGGATATGCTCATCTGTAGCCTGGTAGATTTAGCAGCTGAAATAAGCTACTTGCTGCACTTAAATTTAAAGGCTCAGCTGTTTTTCTCAGTCAGAGCGACTCTACCATAGAGCGGAGTGGGGTTTGGGTGGTAGTGGGGCGGCAGGAGATTGTCCCAACAGAAAAATATGTAGGTTTGTGTGTCTGAGAAGGCGGACAAAGTGCTGCTGATGCTGCCGCAAGGGAAAAAAATTCTCACCTGCTATGACTGGATAAGTCAAGTGAATTCTTATCTTTAATTTTAATCATCTTAATATATTTGATCTTATCTTAATTTTTTTATGTCAACATTAATTTTGTTTTACACATTTTTTCTGTCAGTTTCGAAAGGGTAAACATATGTGCAAGATGTCCTGCATTCAGCATAAACAAACCTGTAGTTATTTTTATGGAAAAAAAAACAATATAAAATAAAATAAATAAATACCCCCCCTCTGCTTTTTTCACAAATTGCACACTGCTAATGCTCTGTAGAGCCTGGGTGGAGGTAGAGGTTTTCATCCTCCCCCTTTGATGTGACCAAGCTCGGCCTGAACCCGAGCATCCTTTCTAAAAAACTGTCTGAACCCGGCCGTCCTGTTGGGTACCGTCGGGTCGGGTATCCATCCTCTAGTCCACACAAAGAAAACAAGATACAAGACAGAGCCTTTTTCTTAAAGGTCTACAGTGAAAATCATGAAAAACATAAAACTAAGTGGTAAACTCCATCTAAGGCTAAATACCAGCATGACTTTGGTTTCACATTACACTTTTTAGATTTTAGTAAACAAAGATAGCAAAGCAGAGGACAGAAACTTGCATGTTATTAATCTTAATGAACAAGCCCCCGAATCGTGATGGTTCTCCCACCCACTGCCGCACTGAAAATAGTGAGGGGATGAATTTCTTTCACACAAAAAAGGCACAGATGATATTCTTTGGAACCACAGTAAATTAGATCTTTAAATAAAAACCCCACAGTGGTGTGTTGTTGTGTTTTTACAAGTTGAACTTGGGAAGTTTACCAGGGTGGCATGAGAAGGGGATGACATTAAATAAATATAGAGGTAACATTTTAAAGAAAATCTTGTAGAATGCACAAAAAGTTCTGAGCTTGTGGCTTTAACTTATACTACTAAATATTGTCTTCTAAATAAGCTTACAGCTTTAAAAGAGCTTTAAAAGGAAACAAGTCCTAAAAATATGAATCTACCTTTCATAATTTTGATTTTTGAGTTAGAAAATTAAGAAAATGTACTTTTTTCAATGTAGACCTAGTTTCTAATGGGTATAGTCCTGGATGCTCTGTTGATTTATGATTTTAGTGGAGAGCCATAATTGTGATCATGTCAACGTCTGTCACAAGCTCGATTGTCTCGTCAGGTAATGAGGTACAGAACCATACATAATTCTGCTTCATTTATGCTCGTTGCTCGTTTCTTCTCTTCACCTCCACCCCTCCCCCCGACGTCACTGGCTAAAACGCGTAAAGCTAACAAGTTTAACCCCCAAACGTATTCAAAGATTGCGATGCAACATGACCCTCTGTATCCATTAACAATGTATTCTAAGACACGAGAACGCTTTCATGATAACGCGATTGTGATTAGACCTCGTTACAATACGTATTTATGAAAGCAGTACTTGATTTTTATTAATAAAATGCCAAATTAGTTACACACTGGACCGTTAAGTTTAATACACTTCTTTAATTGTGAAACTGAAAGTATGTCTTTATTCTTCTAAATCATATGATACTGACTCATTTTGTTGTTTGTTTTGATCTCAAAGACTGCTTAAGATGGTAATGAGTGGTGGTACAGCAGGAAGTTCTTGTGATTGTCTTCTGAATTTAAAAAGAACAGAGTTACACAACAGCAACATATTGAGACATACCAGAGAGATGTTTTGTCTGTTGCTCATTGATTCCATCAGGAATAAACAATACAATCAGGAACAGATTTGTTAAAATATTTGCTGATCTTGAAGTGATTTTTTTTTCAAAGCAATAATTTATCAGGTACCACAATTACGCTTTCAGTAAGATTACTCAAATCAGATAGTTTAAAAACCTTAAAACCTGAATTCGGTTTTAGTTTTATATTACTCCTCATTTTTGGGCCAGTAAATTTAATTAACATGGATTTTAATTCAATTAAATATTTTTTCTCCAAATAGCATTTGACAACAGCCTCATTAGGACCTACTGTTAAAATTGAATAAGTGTTGAGGGAGGAATAACTCCAGATGAGACTGCAGAAAAAGGGATTTCCGTGAGAACCAGAGACACTCAGTTTTTTTGCCACAGTTTCAAAATGACAATAGAGTGCCACCTTGTGGACATCAGAAAGTAGTTCACTCATCACAAAACATAAATACACAGTTCAAAATAGCTATTTGCATGCACTATTAAAATAAAATTTCACATTTTTACTAACCTTTCCTTGGAACTTTATTGCTTTAAGTATCCATCAACAAAGTCTTGTTTGCTGAAATTTTGGCCTATGTCTCCCAACAGAACTATTGTAACAGAGTCTGGTTGGAGTCCCATCTTGTTCGCCCACATCTTTTCAGCTCTGCGTACAATTATTTTGTTTCATTGAGGTCAACGCATGGTGATGGCCACTTCAGAACTTTGACTTTGTACGTATTTGAGCTATATGATTTTGGGTATGATTTAATTGGAAGACCCATTTGTGCCCAAGCTTTAGCTTTCTACCTGATTCCTTAAAATGTTTGTATCAACATTTCCATCAATTTTTTTTCCTTCATGATGCCATCTTTTGTGTGATGAGCACGAGTCTCCCTTGCAGCAAAAAGCACCACAACATGATGCTGCCACCCCCTTAATTTACAGCTGGGCTTGTGTTCCGGTCTTTTCCTTAAAAGCAACCATGGTCATTATGACCATTCCATCAGACATTTATCCAAATCTAAGTTCCTTTTCATGAGTACACTTATAAAAAGAAAACCTCAGATTTACTTAATAATTGTAGGTCAATTTGTTCCAAACAACTGCTTTAAGTAGCTGTTAAGATACTAAAGCAGTTGTGTCGAACCACTTGACATAACATTTTTAAGTAAATCTAAGGTATTCTGTTTGAGTGTATGCATATTCTTAAACATTTGGCTTCGTAATTAATCAGTGGACTTTCAATCTATGTTGCTCCAGAACCTGTTCACTGTGGATAATAATACTTTTGTCAGTCTGCATCTTCAAAAGGTCTTTTGCTCTTGTTCTGGGGTTGATTTGCACGTTTCTCACCAAATTACATTTTATGCTGGGACAAAGAACCCATATTTTTCCTGAATGCTATCATGGGTGAATATTCTCGCTTGGTAGGGCTGGGCGATATGAGCTAAAATTAATATTATTGAGTGTTTCACCTCGATAAAGGGAAGGCTTCAAACAGCCTTTTAATTCAGTGTTTGATTCCGACTCCTTTATGTATTTCTTAGAGTCCAGCTCAAACTCAGAAATGATCACACAGACCAGATGAGGTGAGGAAATGAGTGAAATCAGTGATTTTAGTGTGCAGTCATTTATTTTAGACAAAATATTTTACATCGAAGCACAGTGGGGAGCAGGTGGCACAACAACTCAGCGGGATTAACAATCTGCTCCGCCTGAGCAGGACCTGGCTGTGCGAGCAGAGCTGTTGAGCTAGAAATGATCTGGTTCGGCAGCAGGTCCGTTGCTGCAGTAACAAACATATGTGCTCCACGTTAGAGTCCAAGTATCCAAAAACACCATAAACTTTATTTGTCGCTAGTTGCGTTTTTCTGCTTAGCAGCTCTTCCCCCCTCTGTCACATGACTGTGCTTAGTCATGTGACCGACGGTGACGCTCATTTCTTAAAGGGGCAGGAGCACTGCTAGACTAAAACACATATTTTCTTTTTTTTTTTTTACATAACAAATTTACCGGCAAGGGCAAAATGACATCGGTAACAGTCATACATTTCGGTATCGGTAAATTTTTGGTATACCGCCAAGCCCTATCATTTGGTTATGCAATTGTTTGAACAGACAAACAGACCACTTTTGTGGCATCTGGATATTGTAGCCAAGGATGAACCAGACGTGAGAAAGTCCAGAATGTTCTTCCTGAGATTTTGCGTGGTTTCTTTTGAAAAGGAAGCAGTGAGTTTGAGGCGCTACCCTAAAATTGATCCACAGGTGTGCCTCCGAATAAATCAGATGCTGTAAATTAACCTCTCAGCAACTTAGAATGTCATGACATAATCTCATCTGGGCTTTTTCATGTTGCTTAAAGGAGATATATCATGCTTTTAAATCCTTCCTTTTCATATGTAAATCATTCACTTGTGGTCTATGTAAAGTAGAACCACAGAGGTTTGGTCTTAATTCCATGTTATTGTAGCCCCACAGACCCTCCTTATACCATTCTGAGGAGCATCTTTAGAGCAACTCATTTTCGTGCGGTCCATTTAAATGTAAGCTAAACATTTCATGCCCCGACCCCTCCAGGTTACAGGGCGTTCCGCTCCACCCCGTTCGGACATTTTTGTAGTCTGATAGCAGCGATTCGATTACTACCGGCAGATAGACTTTTTATTACGAAGCGATCGTCGCTAAATTCCTGTACATCATGTGTACCCCACGACAAAAACCGGCAAAAAAAGCCCAATCATTTTATTCAAAGCATGCAGTACAGTTATATCCTCAGCTAAAAGCTAGCACACATCGCTAACAGAAGCAGAATGTACAATGCTACAACTATCAAAACAATCGCCCGTACGACATATCAACACACAACATTCATGTCTAAAATAAAGTTTACTGTCATTTTAGTGTTATTTGAAGCTTACCGCTTTGCTTTGTCCGTCGTTTCCGTGGAGAGAAGGAACTGACCCCTCAATCAGACGAAGTCTTTTTGGCAAATCCCTCCTGATACAGACCGAGGTTGCTGAAGCACTCGTCCTCGAAGTGCTTCGCGCAAACGAGGAGAACTTTCCCCACGGATGTCGGTATATTTCCACTAAAAATAAAATTTAACCAGGCACTTCTCAGAGGCTCTGATGCTGGGGGTCGATGTAGGGATTTGTGTGGGTTAATACACCCAATAACTGAACATTTTGACTTGCTTTCTTGTAACATGACTGACCTTGGACTACAAAATCGCTGTGGGGGAGAAAAAATGGCGGCTTCACGAAATTGGTTACCCGGAAGTCCATTACCTTATTTGGCAGTTCAACAACAAATGCTGTGACATAATAGACGAGAAAACGTAACAGCTAATAGAGAAAACTAAACAGACTGAAAAATATGACCAAAAAAGAATGTAAAGATATAAACACAGCACCAGAAGATAATAAATGTAAGTTGTCTGCACTTCTAAACCCCAAAATACACATTTACATGCATTTAACTGCTAAAAAAGTGGATTTTCCATGATATGTCTCCGTTAAGGGTAAAATAATTGAATTTTGTAATAACTTATAAGCTTAAATATGTCATTAAACACATTTAGAAAATATAAATATTTAATTTAATTCTCTTACCTGAAACAAGATAACTTCAGGTTAGCAGAGGACTGTCTGACATTAAATTTTATTTGTATGTGTCATGGATGTTTTTTGTTGGAAAGCAAATGCAGACAGACCGTGGGCTATAAAGTGAGAGTTTTTAATAATGAAACATTTCAAAACATACAGAGCTGTTTTTGAGAGAACAGGGCATGGAACTGGTAGCAGGGAAACAGAAAGTATAACGGAAGATTTCTGCCATGAAAGACGGGAGCCAGTGAGCTTTTATACTGAAGCAGGGGTGTAAAGATACCAAGGAACCAGATGAACTTAACAGAAGAGATGTGATACAGCTTAGGCAGGGATAAAGCAGAAAACTGAGGTATGGAGAAAATAACACAAGGAAGCTGAACTCAAACTGAAACAAACTATAACAACAAGGGGAAGAGCAACACTGATCTAAGACAGATAAATCCAAATTCACAAAGAACAGAACACAAGAATGAAATAGGAAACAAAAAAATAAAAACTTAAAATTAGCATCTATGACAACACCATTCTAACAAAATTAACACAAGGAAATTAACTGATTATGGCTAGACCTATTGAACATAAATGAACTAAAAATAATTATCAAAGACATAAAAAGAAAACCAAAACCCAAACACCCAAGGATAGTGACAGTAAATAAATCAGTTTAGGTAAAGACATTTCTATTATCAGAATTAATGTGACAGTTGTGCGTTACAGTTGTTGAATAAAGTCCATTTTCTTTCTGAAGGAAGGTGCTGTATGGCTCAATTTCAACCAAGTCCTGCAGAACAAGACATGCAGAAAATTAAGTAAAGAAAAATCTACTTGTATGAATAAATAAAAAGCATGTGTTTATTTTTATTTAAACAACCTCATCTGGATGATGGTTGCTTGATTCTGGTTGCTCTCTGTTAGGAAATATAAGAGTTATAAAGAACGGATTACTATCCTGTGTTTTTAACACGACAGGAAATGAAAGTAGAGCTTCATCTCGCTGATACAACACCTAAAGTAAAGAGGAAATTTGCAGCAATGTGATGGTGGAATTATGTGCTTTTTGAAACATATAATCGAATATTTCTATCTTTAAAAATAGTTGATGATCAATAATATTCAGTGCAAGTAAAAGCAACAAATTATAAAAAAAAAATTCTCACTGATGTGGATATCCTCTGTGAATAAATCCCAGAATGACTAAAAGTAAGATGATTAGTAGAACTGCAGCAGTCAAAACAGAAGGAATCATCACTTCTGCAGATTGGCTCCAAACTTCATCTGTTGCATTATCATTAGAAACAGAGTCTGTGGGTGAAAAGTAGTTAATATCTTTGTTAGAGAGCAGTTAATATGAATTTGATAGAGCCAATATAGAATTCTGCTCACCTTTAACTGTGATGCTGAGATGAAGAATAAATGTTCCATCTAGATTTGAACACTGACAGGAGTAGTTTCCACTATCAGCTGGTGTTAAACTGGTCAAGTGCAGAAACACAGTGTGATTCCTTGTTTTAAGGGTGAACCTGGAGTCACACTCATGAACAAACTCTCCTCCATCCCTATACAGCAGACTGCACTCTGACCTGTTCCTCTCTGTTCTGATCTTACACACTATCATTATGATGACATTTGATGTTTCATTTGTGCAGATTGAAGTGAAATCTGGTTCCTTCCCGATTGTTTTCACAAGAGTCACTGCAAGCAGTCAAGAACAATTAATCTGAATTAGTTTAATAGCTGTAATAGTGGATTCAAAAAAATTTGATCCAACGTATTTACACTTAAACAGAAGCTATAATCTTACGATTAAAAAATGACTCAAGATTTTTTACGTTACCGTCGCTGTCAAAAGAAAAAGCAATACATTGCAGAAGCAGTAAAAGGCAGATTCTCAGTGCATCCATCCAACCAGCTTATCAATGCAACATTTGCTGCTTCACATAAGAGAGGTCGGCTAAACTGTCCTCTGAACCTTTTGGACTACAATAACCACAAATTCTCGTCGCTCAAAGTGGTACAAGAGGATGTGACACTTTTTTGAGAAGGAAACGCGTCAACATGACCGCTTCTCTTTGAAACAACAGAATACACAAACTGGAAGTATGTCTACATCATCAATACAGTTTAACTGTCACAATCGGTCAAAGTCTGCTTAAAACCCAAACAACTATTATTTATATCAATCAAAGAAAAAACTGTATATTTCCGTACTGTAGTATCATTCATCAGACAATGACTGAGCGAGGGATCCTATGTCATGATATAAGACAGGACTTCCTGCTTTGTTTTCTACAACAATAAGGGGTCTGTGAGACTGAAGATCTAAATGTCATGTTTGCTTTGTGGTCTTCACACATATAGAAGGTTGAATAACAGAAAGCACGATGCAGCAGCTTGATGTAGATTGATCACCTCAAAGTCTCTTGATGTATCACTTTCACACAACCATGTTTGCAACCAGACAAAGAAAAATGTGATGATATATCAGATGCTTCAAAGAGTCTTTTGTCTCTTCAAAGATGCATGGATACAAATACAGCTAAATCAAGTCTATGGGAATTTAAAAAATAATTGGTTGATATATGTAAACTCATTTTCTGTGTTTGAAATACATATTTCTAAATTCATACATTTTCCCTTTATGGTATGATGTCTCATATCAGATTGAAATTTTTCATAAGAAAAGACAAGGAGGTGGATCATGTTCTGGGCACAAAAATACAAAATATAGATACAAAATAAAAGCACATATTCAGGAAATCTCTTGCAAACGATTTTCCCAATTTGGGAGCCTTTAAAAAAATATATATATGATTTTGGAACTTTGATTTATGTTGTGTTTTATCAGCTGAAAGTAATGGAAAAACTCTGCTAATGTGGTTCTTTAAAAAGAAATAAATAACATTTCTTTGAAATTAAAAATGTTAAATTCTTTTTGAAACAGCAGCGAAAAGTTGAGTTAGCCCTGCAACTAAACATGTGGTTATAAAGTGAAAGATGAAAAGATTCTCCCATAAAGACGTCTGCTGATGTCTAAATGTGGTTTAAAGGTGGTTGGGGCTGCTCATGGTCTAACCAAGCCTGACTCTTATTTTCTTATGGCCTCAATTTTTGTGGCATTGAAAATGTGTTTTTCTTAGATCAAATAAAAAGATTTTTGGAAACATGTTTAAGGATGGTGAGAGAAAAATCCAACAACTCTGTGTCTGTTAAAGTTCATAATACCAAATCAACCCTTACCTACTTTCAGTAATAAATCTGATCTCAGCTCAGAGATCTGCTGACTGAAAACTTGTAGGTGTAAATAATCTGCCCTGTTATTCTAGAAACAAACATCAAGAATCAATGGATGAAAGTGTAATATGAAAGTAACAAAAGAGGTGTTACAAATAATCTAACATGACCTGGTTTACTGATATTTTATTAGAGAATTATTAATGAATGTATTTTTAAGTCTTTCAATTCAGCTCATGAGCACTAACACCATTTGTTTTTCACAACCAATTCTGGTTAATTTTGTAATCATAAAAGGTAAAGTTTAGGAGAAGCCAAACACTTAAAGTGCTGAGCCCCTTTAAAAACAATCCTTTACACCAGTTGTTCCTAACCTGGGGTCTGCACAAATTTGTGTGTGCTGAGATTTTGAGGTTACCAAATTAAATTAGTAAATATTACATTTATAAAGTCCAAAAGACAAGAAGCACATCGTCTTAGTCACCTACAGTAAAACAAGAAGTCTGGAACAAAACCTACGACTTTTAATAATCACTTGTAATGTGTATAGGAGTTAAGGTCGAGGGAATCTAGGCTTGTCTTGGACAGGTAAGAAGGTCCTCTAAGGAAAAAAAAAGGTTGGAACCACTGCTCCAAACTTCAGACTATAAATCAAGCCTACGGCAACTAAACTATTGTAATGTCTGCTGATGATTCTACAGCAGAGGGGCTTTGCTCAAGTAGAGATCATCAATGGTGACTCGGTGGACAGAGTTCAAACATTTACCGTCTTAGGCACCACAATCTCTACCAACATCCCCTGAGCTTTCAGTGGTAAGGGTGTCATTAAGAATGCATATTAGCATCTGCACTTCCTGAGAGCAAACACTGCTCTGCTACTTTGTTCAGGAAGAACACTGTCAACCAAAAGCTTTAGATAGCCTTGTACTGATCCTCTATAGAGAGCTGCTCAAGCTGGACTTCACCTAGGCAAACAGGAAGAGGATCCAGACAGCCATCAAGATAATGCAGAAGATTGTCGGCTGCCTTCTTCCCTTGTTGAAAGACATTTACACTCCCTGCTGCCTCACCAGGGTGAAAACAATCATCAAAGCCAAAACTCTATCATGCTTCCACAGGTTTGATTTGCTGACTTAAGGAAGGCACTTCAGGTCTACAGAAGTAGGACAAACATACTCGGGGGCATTTTCTTACCACAACACATTATCGCCCTAAACCCACTGAACCACCCACCTTTCCGTCTTAACACCATCACCTTCAAAAGGCAAAAAACAGTGCAACCAAGCACTTTACATGCAATAACTTTTCATGAGTAACAACACCTATATATAATATTGTAATTTTTCTTTTATAAAAATGTTTACTTCTTAACTTTTATTTTTTCTTTATGTCAGGAACAAACAATCTAGCCTTTGTAATTCTGTTCTTAATTTTTCCAACCTCAGTTAGAATCAAATTTCATGATCAAAATAACCCCAGCAAATATTACAAAACGTTTTTAATTTAGTATAGCTTTTATATAAAAGTTAGATCAATGTCCATGAACCTTCAGTGTTCGACCTTCTAAGGGTGGCTGTTTTTAACTCTGGCTCAAATAATAAAATTATGGAACTGAGCACCTGTATGTTGTGACTGCTATATTTACAGTAGGTGGAAATATGTAGGCAGACTGTTAAGTGACTTTTAAAAGAAGATTATGCCGTTCTAAAGGCATTTTTATTGAGCTTTTAGTGGCTGTCTCTTTTTATGGTTCCCTGTATATATTGTTTCCCTTTTGCTTCTGTGTTCTCTCCAGAACTTTTGGTTTCAATCTTGATCATTTCTCATTTTGGGTAGAGCCCAGGTATTGTCACGTTTCTGTTTCTTTGTTTCTCATGTTCCCTGTAAATTCTATAAGTAATTTCTCCCATTTCCTTAATTCATCACAGTCTCTTACGTGCAAAGGCAATGTCAGTTTATTTGCATATTACCAGTCATAGTTTAGAGCACTTTACGAGAAAAAAAGAGAGGAACAGATATGAAGTAACACCAGATACATAAAAAACATTTATAAAATAAAAAACAGGATAATAACCTTAGACATAATCAAATGAAAAGGAATATGTCAACAAACAGCTTTAAAAAAATGACAAGGATCACATTATAGGTAAACTGTGATAATCTGTCATGTTTTAGTCATGATTTAAAAGAGGCAAAAGTTTCAGTTTATCTCAGGTTTGTTTAGATCTATTCCTTGAAACAAAGACTAACTAGGTCTCTGAGGCCAATAACAGTTTACATATTTTTTTATACATGAACAAGAAACGGAAATGTATGCAGGCCCAACTTTAGTGAGTGCCGTATAGACTAAGAGCAAATGCACAAACAATGTCACTGTAATTAGATGTGAGGTAAGACAGTAGCAGTAACAAACCATTTCTTTTGTCTAAAAATATGTTCAGCACGAATAGTGCTCTAACAGCTTTTCAAAAATAGGATCACTAAAGAAACAAAGAGCAATATTTATAATACAATGACCAAATTGTGTTGTAAGAATTTACAAAGCAAGGAAATTCAGCCCAATCTTTATCCAACTGCTTTATCATGACAGATTTTCTGCTAAAAATGTCATAAATGTTATTTTTGTTCATTTCTAGATTTTACAGGTCAACAGTTTAACTGTTGCACGTTAGGTTTGTTTCAGTTTCATGTTGATGGTGACCTGAGGAGACAGTCTGGTAGATGAGATTTGTGTACAGCTCATCTGAGTTATCTTCATCCTAAACAACAAAAGCACACACAAAAAATAAATAAATAAGAAATACAAAAAAATGAGTAAATCCCCAATTAAAAACCTAAATCAAGTGAGAATTTATTCAATCTGTCTGCTGGGAGAGAACTGCATCACCAGGTGTTTAATATTACCTTGTGGTGCAGTGAAATACACATGGATCCTTCATAACTGTCATGTTGAAATTCTATTTATTATATATATTTTACATGCAAATTAAACATACACTAGATAGAAAACCATTTCAAGATGGAAATGACAGATAAGCTGTATTTTTTCTATATGGTTCTTGTCTCACATCCCTTTCTAAAACTGCCCTGGGCCACTGCCCAAAAGGTTCATATCAAAAAACACCACAAAATGGATGGGTGATGCAAAAACATTTAGATGTATGGCTGGCTGGAAGCTACGTTTTTTCATATCTACAAAACAGAGAAGAGAATACAGAATAAAAAACAAACTTTTTCTTTCTGTCTTGTCTTGTAAAATTTCTGCCATTTCTCAGAAAATTGTCTTGAAAATTGGTAACATAAAATAAGTATCATTACTGCAGTGGCAGCAGATCCATGCACAGATGATCCAGACATCTCAGTTCGTAAACAGGTGCTTTAAATATGAAAGAAACTCCAGTTTAGAGCAAAGGAAAATCATTTGGATCTAGACTCGAGAAAAACAACTTTTGGATATTGAATTAGTATCTCACCAATGTGGATATCTTCTTTTTATAAGGCCAATAATAAATGAAACTATAATAATTAGGAGAACTGCGGCAGTCAAAGCAGAAGGAAGAATAATTTCTGCAGATTGGCTCCAAACTTCATCTGTTGCATTTTCAATAGAAAAAGAGTCTTGCAGGAAGAGAGAAGAAGCATTTTATTATATTTAAGAACAAATATAAGTTTCATATAGCCAATATAGAATTCTGCTCACCTTTAACTGTGATGTTGAGATGGAGAATAAATGTTCCTTTAAGATATGAACACTGACAGGAGTAGTTCCCACTATCAGCTGGTGTTAAACTGGTTAAGTGCAGAAACACAGTGTGATTCCTTGTTTTAAGGGTGAACCTGGAGTCACACTCATGAACAAACTCTCCTCCATCCCTATACAGCAGACTGCACTCTGACCTGTTCCTCTCTGTTCTGATCTTACACACTATCATTATGATGACATTTAATGTTTCATTGGTGCAGATTGGAGTGAAATCTGGTTCCTTCCCGATTGTTTTCACAAGAGTCACTGCAAGTAGTCAAGAACAATTAATCAGAATTAGTTTGATAGCTGTAATAATGGATTCAAAAAAATTAGATCCAATTTATTTACACTTAAACAGAAGCTATAATCTTACGATTAAAAAATGACTAAAGATTTTTCACGTTACCTTCGCTGTCAAAACAAAAAGCAACACATGGCAGAAGCAGTAAAAGGCAGATTCTCAGTGCATCCATCCAACCAGCTTATCAATGCAACATTTGCTGCTTCACATAAGAGAGGTCGGCTAAACTGTTTTATTGGTGCAGACTGGAGTCAAATCTGGTTCTTTCCTGATTGTTTTCACAAGATTCACTGCAAGCAGTCAAGAACAATTAATCTGAATTAGTTTGATAGCTGTAATAGTGGATTTAAGAAATTAGATCGGATGTAATTACACTTAAACAGAAACTTAAATCTGATAATAGAAAAATGACTAAAGATTTTTTACGTTACCTTCGCTGTCAAAACAAAAAGCAACACATTGCATAAGCAGTTAAAGGCAGATTCTCAGTGCATCCATCTAACCATTTTATCAGTGCAACATCTGCTGCTGCACTGAGGTCGGCTAAACTTTTTTTTTGGGCTACGATAACCGCAAATTCTCATCTCTCAAAGTGGGACAAGAGGATGCGGCACTTCTCTGAGAAGGAAATGCGTCTATATGACCATGACCGTCTACATTAAGAGTCATGTATATTTATATTATCCATCAAAAACTATATTTCTGTATTGTATCATTCATCAGAGAATGACCGAGCAAGGCACCCCATCTTCTCATGACATAAGACCTGCTTCCTGCTTTGTTTTGTACAACAATAAAGGGTTTGTAAGACTGTAGATCTAAATGTCATGTTTGCTTTGTGGTCTCCATGCATTTAGAATGTTGAATGTGAGAAGGCGTAGTGTTGCAGCCTAAGGTGTCCCTTCAACACAACTATGTTTGCAACCAGAGAAAAATGAAACAATACATCAGATACTGCAAGATACTTTAAAATCTCTTCAAATGTGCAAATATACAAATACAGCGGCATCATGTCTGTTGGAATTTCAAACCTGTTAGCTCGTTGGTTAATATATGTAAACTCTTCTTTCATGTTTCAAAGAGATATTTCTCAATTAAAGTGTTATTTCCCTTTATAGCATGATGGCTCATATCAGATTAAAAGTACCCATTAGAAAAGACAAGGACGTGGATCATGTTTGGGCTCAAGAATAAAAAAATCATAGCATAATTCAGGAAACCTTTGAGCATTTGAATGAAAGAGAATTATCGATAGGTTTCTAGAAGTTTTGTGTTTTATTAACTGAAATAAAAAATGGAAAGTCTCTGGGATGGTTTTTCAAAACAATGAAAATTGGTCAAAGTGCAAAATATATTAAAATATCTTTGAAATGACAGTGAAAAGTCAACTTTCTCAGTAACTGTCTGCTGAGTTAGTGGGTGTGTTTTGCCTTGTTCTTAGCTTGATCTGCAGGAAGCATGGCCGGTAGGTTCTGCAGCAGGTACTCTCCATTATTCCTCATCAAGCATACCATTCTTGAGGGGAGTGGATCACGGAGACTGATGTCAGATTAACCCTCTAAGCGTGGGACACAGGCCAAATTTACTCTTAGAGGTCATTTTGAAGAAAACTTCTAGTGAGATTTATCCTATGAAACGTACCTCTCCTGTTCTCCCTTGTAGATCCCATCTGGGTTACTTCTTGACAATCTTTCCTCTGCGAACCCTGGATGCTGGAGGTTCCAAGCTGGTTGTACTTCATCACTTCCTCTTCTTTGTCGAACTTCCGATTCAACTCTGGTCAGTCTCTGTTCTGCTGCTACCTGGTAACAAACTCAAAGAACTTTCCTGGATTCCGCCAATATCCCGCCCGCCCTCCAACAATCCACCTGCAAGAAAACACGAACGCCTCACCAACTCAAACCATCCACTCCCCAGCCAAACTTAGTTCCTCTTTCCAACATACCTCCTCCAAGCCTCCCCGAAGCTGACAACCAAGTAAGGCCTCATTTCACTACTCAAGTCCTGAACAACAGAATCCACATAACTTTAACTATCTACTTACCTGTTCTCCCTCAGTCTCTGTTCCCATTCCTCAGAATCCCTCGATGCGGCGCAACCTCTCTTGCTCTCTCTCGTTTCCTGACTTTGTTAAATATTTCAAAAGAGCTGGTTCTCCTGTCGTCTGGGTTGCTGCTTGAACTTAGAGTCACTTGAAAAAACCAAACATGTCAAATCTAAATAATCAGTGTCTGTTAACATCTTCATGCCAAATCAACCCTCACTCTGAGAAATAAAACATTGGATTTAATTCATAAAGTTAAGGCAATGTTTTCCACAAAAATCTGTCAATTATGCATAAAAGAATATGGGTTTAAAATTGATTAAGTCAAATGAAAAAATATTAATTACACCCCTAAAATGAACTATTTTAAATATATATTAAAAATAAAACTATGAATTATACTTAAGAAAAACCTATGTTTCATTTCTTAGTGTGCTCATATACTTTCAGCATCTACTGATCTCAGCTCAGAGGGACAACAAATCCATGCCACAGAGATTAAATGCTGACAGAAAACTTGTAGGTTTAAGTAAGCTACCTTTTCACTCTTGAAACATCAAAAAGCTGTGGATGAAGGTGTAATATGAAACAATACATTTGTAAATATTACATTTATGACGTCCAAAAGACAAAAGCAATGTGTCTATGTAGCCTTGAGTGTAAAACAAGACAAGTAAAAACGAAAAACCTACAACTGCAGTTTATTTATGCAAATAAAAGCTTGTATTTAATCACTCTTAATGCGTGTATGTGGTTGGGAGTTGGGTTGGGGGATCCAGGCTTGTTTTGGACACAAGTAATAAGGCTCTCAAGGAAAAAGAAAAGGTTTGGAACCACCGATCTACACCTCTGACCGTAAGCTAGCTAACAGCAACAAACTTTCTTAGGCACCAAAATCTCTACCAATCTGCCCTGATCTCCAATACTATGGGTGTCATCAAGAATATATATCAGCATTTGTACTTCCTGAGAGCAAGTGCTGATATGCTGCTTTGTTCAGGAAGAACATCAACCCACATGGTTCCTCCACAGCACCAAGCCAAACCAGAAGAGGATCCAGATAGTGATCAAGATGATGCAGAGGATTATGGGCTGCCTTCTGCCCTCTTGGAAAGACATTTACATGCATTGCTACCCCATCAGAGAGAAGAAAATATTTAAAGCTAACCTGCTACCTTGGGGTGGGTGCTATAGGTCTATCAGAACCACGACTAGCAGACTCAGGACCAGTTTCCTTCTACAAAGTATTCTCACCTTCACCACTGTTAGCTCCACTGGGCCATATGTAACTACAAGGCAATAACAATGCAACCAATCGCTTTACACACAATAACCTTTTATGTACGATGAAGGATTTGTATTCTATAATTTTCATTTCAGCATTTTTTTTTTTTTTTACTTTTTTATTATTCATTTTAGGTTTAGTCATCAGGACCAAGAGCATTTTGAGTGTAATTTATCAGTGCCTGCTGCACACTGTACAATGCAACAAAGCTATTCTATTCTATTCCTTGGCCAAATTATGCATTTTTAACCGTGTCAATGTTATGGCACATAAATGTAGAGCTGCATACCCTTTTGCATCTTGACAACAGTATTAACCATATCCTGATCACTATCTCTGAAATCTCTGTAAATCTGTGTACTATTCTAAGTTCCCGCAACTATAACACTATATATTTTTACATCCTGATAACTGATTCCGTCCAACGTGAGTCAGAATTATGGCATGAAAAACCACAGCAAGCTGAAATTTAAAAAGGGGTTGACTATAGTATGACTTATTCATGAATAAAGAACTTCGTGACCCTTCAGTATTTTACCTTCTAATGCCATTTTTTTTTCTAATTCTCCCTCAAATAACAAAATTAGGGATTGTTACTGCTATGTTTAGGTGACAAATATACAGGAAGACTGTTTTATGGCTATCAATATAAAATTATGTTCTAAAAGTATGCACATGCAAACCAGTGTCCACTTAATAGTATATTTTAAATATTTTACAGTAAAAAAAAACCTCTGAGTTTACTTTAAAAAAAAAACAAGTCAAAACATTTCACTAACTTGGTAGCTAGAGTAATTTCAAATTGAGCCTACCCATCACTGTCAACTTGAAATTAGGTACAAAAGATAGTGAAATGTGTTGACTTGTTTTTTAAGTAAACTCAGTTTTTGTTTTATTTTACAGTGTTCATTTTATGTTCAGCCTTGGTGTTGCTATTTTAGAGATTCATTTTGATTCTGTTCCGATCTCTACTCATGGTTCCCTGTATATCTTACATCTTGTATTTTCTGTTGTGTTTGCATTTTCTTCAGACCGTTTGGTTTTAATCTTGATAATTTCTCATGTTAAGGTGTGCCTCTGGTTTGTCACGTTTCTGTTTCCTTGTTTCTCACATTTCCTGTGTTTATAAAATGCTATTTCTTACATTTCCTCACTTCAACTTCTTCATCTGTTATGAATCATTGTGCTCTATAAAATAAACATTGGCTAATATTTGCAGTTAAAGTGAGTTTATTTGTATAGCACAATTCAAAATTTAGAGCATTTACAGGAAATAACAGTTGAACAGATAAAAAACAAACAAAAAAAACACCAGAAAACATAGATAAAACCTATTAAAACCTGATACCTAATTAAATAAAAAAAAAGACAAAAGTAAAGCAAATTCAAATAACAAAAAACATCAATTATCAAATATTATTTTAATATTATTTAAGCTTTGGTTATCAGTGGGGATGCAACAATACCACTTTTTTCAGACCAATACGACACCGATACTCGGAATTCAGTACTTGCCGATTCCGTGAACCAATACCAATACTTGTACTGCACACAAAAATATTTAATGGTTTGGAAGACAGATTACATTTACTTCTCTCCTTTTTATTACAAATGAGGATGAATTAAATAAAAGAAATAAACTAAAAATAACAAAAATTTCAAGTGAAAAATAAAAATTTTGCAGAGTTTACACATTTTAAGTATCGGTTCATGGTATATGTTAACTTTAACCGATACAATACGAAAGAACGGTATAATGCCTGATACCCTATACCAGTATCGGTAGGAATCCCTAGTAATCAGTCATGTTTTCAGTCCTGATTTAAAGACGCAAAAGCTATGGTTTATGTCAGGTTTTTTGGTAGTTTGAGTGTCTAAAAATAACTGTGGTCTTCCCTTGTTTAGATCTAGACCTTGTAACAAAGACTAGACAGGCCTTATAGACCAAGAGTGAACATACAAATAATATCACTTTAATTAGGTGTTAGCTATTAACAGCAACAAGCAATTTTTTCAAACATTTTATTTCTCTGAAGAATTGTCTTTTCAAATACATTCATATGATGGAGCAGCAGTTTATCTTCAGCTGACAGGAAGAAGTTGGATAAGCTCATTTGAAAGGCAAGCTCTGTTTTAGAGCGCCCCCTAGAACGAACAAAACATTTCTGTAAATACTTCCTGTTTTTAAATGATCCACCCCAGTACCACATTCTAATCTGAGTATGCCACTTTATTTTAAATAACTGCACAGTACTTTGTTTTTTTTAAGTCGTGTCTTTAATGTACATTTATTATCCTTAATTTTGTTTTTTTATACTTTTCTTATGTGATTGTGAATGCTTCTATTATTTGTCACTTTGCTCCTGTTACAGCCAAATTTCCCATTTGTGGGATAATACAGGTTTAATCTATTCTATTCCACTATATTCAACATGCAAATTTATAGAAAGGTTGTAATTTGATAAAGTAGCATCATATTTAGAAATCATGGAAATAAACAAGCATAAATATCGCTGTTAAAAAAAAACATATTAACTTGAACTGACCTATCAGGTGAAGAGTTAAGCAGCACAGATGTCAGACCTGCACGCTCGGTGTGTTTTTATTTGGTTCTGTAGCTGTGGTTTTCCCCTTCAGCAGCTTGCTGCTGGTGGGCGTTCCTGATGCGTGGATGCACCTGTGAACAACTACGTCTATGAACTGGACTATAAAGGAGGCTGTAGGATGACTACCCATAGTCCATGGTCCAACATGACTGGTAGTGACAAGCCTTATCTCAGTGGAAAACCCTTTGGAGTTTGTTTGGTCACATCAAGCTCCCTTTTTGAGTAAATTAACCAATTTCTCTGCTGTGCCTCCCATGTCCAGATTTCATTACTGAGTTCCTGCCGCTCTCTTCAGCTCCTTCCTCACTAAGCCTCTGATAGCTCACTCTCAGTCTTAAACATCCACAGAGCCCACTCAAAACCTTCTTTGATCCATCCAACCAACACTGGGCCCAGAGGACAAACAAAACTCACATAAGCCCTTTCTAGGACTGACATTGAGTCCAGAAACCTCCCACCTATAGCACCCTGGTTTGAATTTTTAAGTATTTTGAACAATTACCTGTGTCCTTGAGTTGGTTCTGCATGTGGGGCCAAATATTACTCTCTAAAATGTCAACAGAACCCTCTGCGATGGACAGTTTTCTCAAAATCATGGAAAATTTTAGAGAACGCAGCTACAGACAGGGCCGGATTTAGCCAGTCCCACTAAGGGGTGTAGGTAGAATATCAGGGGGCCGGGTCTGGGTGTGCTGCCTTTTATCTTATTCATATCTTTTTGTCTATCTATTGCGTGTTTGTCGTTTTTATTTTATTTTGTGTATTTGTCGTTTTTATCTTTTGTGCATTTTTCATTTTAATTCTATTGTGTTTTTATTCCCTTTCAATTACAAAAGACAGCGACAGAGAGACAGGAAGAGAATGAAAGAGTAAACAAATAATTCCGGTAAACTCCAAACAGTGGCTAAACTCAACCAACGGCAGTGTGTCTGTGTAGTCTGCTGTGACTGAGAAAAACTGAGAAGTGGAGGAGCAACAAGCAAGTGCAGTGACTGGCCACACCCTCTCTGTGCATCTACCAACGAGCAGCAACTATTAATGAGGGACAGAGAACAAAGAACGCTTTGCTCATTTTACTTAACATATTTAGGACATTTGTGATTTTTGCATGCCATCACGTTTGGGAGGGGGCAGTCACTGCATTTAGAGGGGTACTGCCCCCCCTTGCCTATGGCTATATCCGCTACAGATTAGGTACATGATTCTAGTGGTGGCCCTGAAGCTATGAAACAGCGGTATGACAATGTGGCCAACCTCTACAGGAAGTGTTCTAACAGCTTTGCAAAGATGGGACCACTGAATAAATGAAACTGTTATTAACATGTTTAATTGTAAGAATGTGGGATATTCTGCCAATACAAAAAGGAAAATAAAATTGCTCGATGTTGCTATTAAATAATGAATCAACCAAGATCATCAAAGTGTCCAAAAATAATCTTGTTCAGTGAAATAATGCAGGAAAATTCAGCATAATGTTTATCAAACCGTTTTATCCTGACAGATTTTTTTGTTTTATGGTTTTCATAAATATTAGAATTCCTCAATTTTTAGATTTTTTTAGCTCATCGGTTATTTTTTTGCTCACCGAGTCTGTTTCAGTTTTATACCAATGGTGACCTGAAGAGGAGACAGTTTGGTAGATGTCTATTATGTGGTGCTGGAGACCTGTGTACAGCTCATCGGAGTTATCTTCTTCCTCAACAATAAAAAAAAACAATCTTCATGCAAAAAAATCTATGAAGATTACATTTCATCTCTCTGCTGCATGAGAATATTTTGAAGTCTTAAATTTGTTTAATTAAAAGCACAAAAACTCCATGAACATTCCAAATTATTCAGACCCTGAGATTAGTTTTTGTCCTTTTTATTTTCAACTGTTTCCTCTTAAAGTTTCAACACAGTAAATATCAATGTTTGTATGCTTTACATGATTATTTTCTGGTATAATTTATCTATTGCACTTAGTTATCTGTCTGAGTGCAACACTGCTGTCTGGTGGACATTTTCTAGAGTACATGCATAATAGTCTTAGCAAAGAATCCTAAACCTTCTCTAGTGACAGTGAATTTTAACATGGGGAAATTTTGAGCAGCTTTCAGATACAGAGGGGAATGTTAAGTTGTGAGGATTGTGTCCTGGAGAACTGCACAGTCTGGTGTTTCCTAAATTGCTCTGTGGTCCCATAAAATACGTACCCTACATAACTGTCATGTTGAAATTCTATTTTTTTATATATTTTATGTACATTTGAAACCGGAAATTCACACCCTGTATAAAAAAAAAAAATACAGCTTTTTTCTTAATGTATGAAGTTGAATTTGACTTAAGTTTTCTTTCTTTAGGTCAGTTATGATCCAAATTGTTTCTATTTGCTAAATGCTACAATATCAGGAGAAAGAGGGTGAACCTGGAGTCACACTCATTAACAAAGTCTCCTCCATCCCTTTACAGCAGCCTGCACTCTGACCTGCTCCTCTCCGTTCTGATCTTACATACTGTCATCATGATGATGTTTGATGTTTCATTGGTGCAGATTGGCTTGAAATCTGGTTCCTTTCACAAGAGCCACTGCAAGCAGTCAAGTACAAATAATATTTCATAGTGTAAATAGTGGATTTAAAATTCAAAGTTTGTACTGAAAAACAACTCAAGAATCAACTCGAAGAAAAACAGATTTTTTTTAAGTTACCTTAGCTATCGAAAGAATAAGCAAGACATGGCAGGAGAAAAGAAAGCAGATTCTCAGTGCATCCATCTAACCAGCTTATCAATGTAACATCTGCTGCTGCACTGAAGCGAGGTCGGCTAAACTGCCCCCTGAACCTTTTGGGCTATAATAATCAAGTACAATCAAACTGAATTAGTTTGATTACTGTAAAGGTCGAATTAAAAAAACTGAATTAATCTTGACATAATGTAAAAGTGTGTTGAAGAGAAAGATGTAAGATTTAACTTGAAGAAAAAACAACTTTTTACGTTAACTTCACTCTCGAAGCAAGCAATCAAGAATGAGACTGATTAATAGTGGATTTTTTGAAAATGAGATCAGATGTAAATAAACCTAAAAAAAACGTAAAGTTTGTAATGAAAAAACTCAACATTCAACTTGTAGAAGTTTTGTGGTTTTTTGTTACCTTCGGTGTCGAGAAAGCACACAACACATGGGAGAAGCAGTAAAAGGCAGGTCTCAGTGCATCCATCTAACCAGCTTAAGAGAGACCACTTAAATTGTCCTCTGAACTTTTGGCCACTCAAACCACACACAAACAAACCACTCAGAATATTACAAAAGGATGTGACACTTTTCTAAGAAGGAAACGTCTACATCACCGCTTCTCTTTGATACAACACAATGCATAAACTGGAGGTATCTCTGCATATCTCACCATTTAATTTTTTCAAGTGGTACAAAAGCTTTCTTAAAACCAAACAATCAACTATTATTCATATAAAACATAAAAAATATACATTTACTTGGACAGATCAGACAATACGGAAGCAAGAGGCATTGCAGCATTTCATGACATTTGTGGACTGCCTGCTTTGGGCATGTGTAGGACTGATAGCTAAATGTCATGTTGGCTTTGTCGTATTCAAATAGTTTACAGCTTTAAATACAGCTGCATCACATCTATTTGAATCATGGGTAAATTTATATAAATTTCTAAACAGTAGAATAACCTTAGACTGCAGAATATTCATCTGATTTTTATTTTTGTTTCACTTGTTTATGTTAAAAATAGATATTTCTAGATGCATCTAGTATCACATTACAAACACACGAGAAAAAACAAGTAGAATAATCATGTTTGGGCAAAAGAAGATGAGATATAAAAACAAGCTCTTATTCAGGAAACCTATTGGAAAAAGGACATATTTCCAGAATTCGGGACCATTTGACTTGATTATTTAACGTTAGTTTTTGAAAATCTGATTATTCAGTGTTTATTCATACATTTGATGCTTTTTGAATAAAGTGTGAAAATGATCTCACAAAGTGCAAAATTTGGCAAAGCCCTTTTTAAATAGTTGTCAAAACAAAACCATTGCCTTGTATCTAAGCAATGAGGCTAAAAGTGAAATTTGCAAAGATGTCCCCATAAAGACGTCAACTGAAATCTAAATGTGGTTTGTAGGTGGTCGGAGCTGCTCATCGCATAACCTAGCCTGAGTCTCATCAATGTTTCCGTCTAATTTTTCATGCATCTGAGCAAACACAAAAAACTCCCTGAGCGGTACTTTGGACCAGGCGTGTGCATCATCACGTCCATCCAAGTTACACGGTTTATTAATTAAAGCATTTTAAGTTATGTGAGAATACTTTAAGTGTTGAGTTTGTGTCTGGTTTTATAATTTTTTTAAACATTTTATCTGATCGTAGTCTTATTTGCATACCATCTCCATCTTTAAACACTGGAAAAAACTTCACTTGCAGACCACATAATATAATTTGGAGCGTTTCAGATATCCTCCCACCGATCCATCCACAGTCCCCTTAAAAGAAATTCACAAGCTATTAACATATGATGTCATAATTTTTCCGTGCTCTGATTGGATGGTCAAAGCAAAGTTATGACTTGCATCTTTTGCTTAGCAAAGCACATCTTCCAGTGCTCTTTAATCATGTAGAAGTTTTTTAATCATTTTCAAAAGGGCTGAAGGAGGAGAAATGTATTTGGTTTCATCAATTATGAAAAATAAATTTACGGGCAACTTTTTTCAGACAAGGTGGAGATCATAAAGAGATGGAAGCCAAATCCATCTTTATCCAACTCAACCAGGAAAAATAGTTGGCTGCCAGTTGTAGACCAAATACGTGTGGTAGGTTTAGAGTTTACTTTGGTTTCTTGTTTTAATAATGGTATTCACTCAATACAAAAAAGGATTTCACAATAATAACGATTACTTATTATTCATTGTCTAATTGATAACTCAACAGCGATTCCAATCCCATTCTTATGTACTGTATCAGTATCGATTAAAGTTAACCGATACCATGAACCGATTTTTTTTTCAAGTTTTAGTTTGTGTTCATTGTTATTAATATTTTACACAACTCGCTATTATTTGTTGTAACAAGCAGAGATGAAAATTAAACCCGTCTTTCAATTCATTGGTACTCGATATCAGTAGATATTCAAATCCAAGTATTGGTATCAAATCGGTTTGAAAAAAGTACCATCGTTGCTCCCTACTCTCAACTCATGTGGTCTACATATCCTGTATAGATCAGCTAACAAAGTTTCCAATGAGTTTTCATTGATTAAATAAATAGAAGCAACCTTTGCTTCAAACATAAAAGTTTTGATCACAATGAAAATATTATTGGACAAAAAAAATATATAATAGAAACATTTCTAGAAAAATGTACAGAGCTTTGACATCATTTAACTTAGTAAATTAGTTGATAGATAGCTTCAAGGTCTCAGACATCAGTGACTCCATTACTCCTCTTAAAGTTACCAATGTTGACAGATTAACAAATCCTCCTTTGACCATATCATCTTAACTGCACCCTACCAGGGCATCAACAAAATCTCTCTTCTTTATAGTGAAAAAAATTAAACGATCAACCTACAAAACAACATCAAATCCGGTTCCAATGCTTAAAACAAATAGATAAAAACAACACAATTCTATCAACTATAAAAACTTCCTACTGTCTTGATATCATACCACTGCAAAATTACAGGCCTATCTTTAAACTTCCATTCATCAGTTGTGTTTTAACAGTTACATAGTTTCCTGAAAATAACCAACGGTTCTGATGTCTTTCAGTCTGCTTTCTGAGCTTACCACAGCAAGTGTTCAATGACATCCGCAAAAACAAAGACTGTGGTAGAACCATAATGCTGATACTTTTGGACCTCAGTGGAACATTTGACACTGTTAATCATTATATAATGTTGAAACCACTGAAGAGGTGCGATTGGGACAGTAGTTGGCTGGGTTGAGTTGTACCAAAAGAACAGGGGCTTTCTTGTGCAAAAGCATCTGAAGAACATTCACAGTGTTGAAGGACTGATGTCCAAAAATCTAGAGAAACTCCTCCATGAGTTTATATTTAGTCGGATTGATTACAGTCAATCAGACTGTGGAAGCTTATCCAGAAGGCTGCTGCTCGCATATTCACTAGAAACAGAATTGTAGAACACATCACCCCTTTTCTAAAGTCCTTACATTGGCTCCATGTAGCTCAGAGAATAAACTTCAATATATATATATATATACACACACACACACACACACACATATATATATTTAACCACTTTTACTATCACACTATGAGTTGATGATGGAGCCTATCTCCAGCAGTCTTCAGCAACAGGTGGGGCACACCATGGACAGGTCGCCAGACGCCAGTCTATTGCAGACTGTGACAGAATATTAGTTGAAAGATTGTCATAGATATTATAATTCCTGTTAATTTCCTAATTTTCTTGGTAAATAGTTAGGTTGTTGCTTGTTGAGTTTGTTTCAGTTTCAAACTGATGGTGAACTGAGGGGATGGTTTGGTAGATGTCTCTTGTTGGCTGCTGGAGACTTGTGTATAATTCATCTGAGTTATCTTCACCCTAAATCATAAAAAAGTACAAAATACAAAACAATCTTAATGTAATCTAAGTTAAGTGATACTTTATTAAATGTCTCTGCTTAGACAACTGTATCTGGTACAGTAAATTACTTCGGGATGCTACATAAATGTCAAGTTGAAATTATATTTATCGTATAAATATTTTCTCATTATTTTTGTTCATTATTTTGTACAATTATCAACAAAATTTCTATTTGCTAAACTCTACAATATTGAGAGAAAAATATATCAGAGGATAAAGTACATGAAATAGACTCCCTATTCTCAGCACCAATCAGGTCTCTACACAAGTGAAAAAGTAATAGAAAGCCATTTCAATGTGCGACTGACAGATAAGATGTATTTTCTTATATGGTACTTGTGTGCTTAGTAAATAAAATGCAGAGTAAAAACAATTCCTTTTCTTCTTGTTTTTTCTAGTCCTCTATATGCCATTTGGTAAAAAACAAGAAAACTACTCTGAGAAAACCAGATTTTCTTTTTACTTAAAAAAATAGTTACTCACTCTTATGGCATCAGATTCACGCACAGTTCCTCCAGATGTTTCAGATCTTAAACAGGTGCTTTAAAAATGAAAATAAAAACTACAGTATAGAGTTAAAGTAAAATCATCTGGATCTATAGTTTAGACAAACGACTCTGTGGGAAACAACATTTGCTTCTCACCAGTGTAGATGTCTTCTGTTAGAAAATCCAATAATGACAAACTATAATAGTTAGAAGAACTGCAGCAGTCAAAGTAGAAGGAAGTGTCACTCCTGCTAATTGGTTCCAAACTTTATCTAATGGATTATTATTGGAAACAGGAATTAAGTCTTATAGGGAGAAACATATTCATTTCAATAGATTACCAAACAAATATAAGTTTGATGGAACCAATATAGAACTTTTCTTACCTTTAACTGTGATGCTGAGATGTAGAATAAATTTGTACACTGACAGGAGTAGTTCCCACAATCAGCTGGTGTTAAACTGGTCAGGTACAGAAACAAAGTGTGATTCCACAAACTCTCCTCCATCCCTATACAGCAGACTGCACTCTCCACTGCTCCTCTCCGTTTTGATCCTACACACTATCAACATGATGACATTTCATTTTTCATTTGTGCAGATTGGAGTGAAATCTGGGCCCGTATCCCTAAATAATTTTTGTGCAAAAAGTGGCTCCTAGCGGCCACATTCTAAGAAAGTTCTCAGAGTCATGACGTTTTCTTAGAATTTCCCCTAAAAGTGACACGAAAATCCCAGTTAATATAAAAGCTATTCCTCAAGATTCCTAGTGCTTCAAAGGGCTCCTAAGGCGAGATCTGCTACGAGCAGGGAAGAGGCCTTTTAGTGGCTTACGAGTTCCCCTACGCAGCTGTGTTTGTAGGATATTTGTTAACAAGCCTTCATAAATAGACCAGCCAGCAATCACAGACATTGATAAAAGCTGAGCCGTGTTACCCTCGTTAAGACCACACTGAGTTGTAACTTTGCAATTTCTACTTCATTAAGGACAGCCCCTTGAGATCTTGTTTTCAATTGGGTCCATATGGGAGTGAAAGTACAAAATATGCCAGCTAGGATATTAATATGAGCAAATAAGACACAAATCGTTATTTGAACAGGGTGTAATGAGCTTAAGTTTTCACATATTTTATATTCTAATGTTAGGCTATAACCCCTACAGCTTACTATTCATTTCCCAGATATTTTCTTGGATGTGAAATATTATTTACAATTACAGTCTGCATAAGATTAGTGTATAATTATGTTTATTGATTTGAGGGAACATCCTTTGCTCATTATCATTAAATGTTAATTTTCATCAAACCTGTAGGATCAACCAATCACGGCCTTTGAAATTATGACTCATACCTAGCAACGGGGTCAACCACACCTCCTCACTAAGATAGGATTTTCGATCCATTCCTTGTTCAGAGTTCACTGAAAATGTTCTGGAATCACTTCTAAGCTAAAACTCCTGGCAAGGAATTTTTAGGTTAAGTTAGGAGCTCTCTGAGAGGATTCTCAGAATCTTTACGGATACGGGCCCTGGTTCTTTCCCGATTGTTTTCACAAGAGTCACTGCAAGCAGTGAAGAACAATTAATATGAATTAGTTTGATTGCTGTAATGGTTGATTTAAAGAAAATAGATCTGATGTGCGATTAGGCTGCATGGGGGAGCAGTGGTTAGCACTGTTGCCTTGTAGCAAGAAGGTTGTGGGTTTGTATCACTGCCCACGGCCTTTCTGGATGGAGTTTGCATGTTCTTCCCGTGCATCCGGGTACTCTGGCTTCCTCCCGCAGTCCAAAAACGTGACTGTCAGCTTAATTGATCTCTTTAAATTGTCCTTAGGTGTGGGTGTGTGCGTTCACAGTTGTTTGTCCTGTCTGTCTCTATGTGGCCCTGTGATGGACTGGCGTCCTGTCCAGGGTGTACCCCGCCTCTCGCCCGTTGACAGCTGGAAATAGGCACCAGCCCCCGTGACCCCTGGAGGACTGAGCGGTTCAGAAAATGGATGTGCTTACAATGACTAACGATTTTTTACGTTAACGTGGCTGTTAAAAGAAAAAGCAACACATGGCAGAAGCAGCAAAAGGCAAAATTTCAATGCATCCATTCAACCAGCTTGAGAAGATGTGACACTTTTCTGAGAAGGAAACGCGTCAACATGACCGCTTCTCTTTGAAACAACACAATACACAAACTGGAAGTATCTCTGCATCTCATCAATACAGTTTAATTATCATATTTGCTCAAAGTCTGCATAAAACCCAAACAACTATTTATATCAACCATAGAAAAATGTATGTTCCTGTACTTTAGTATCATTCATCAGACAATGACTTAGCGAGGCATCCTATGTCATGTTATAAGACAGGACTTCCTGCTTTGTTTTCTGCAACAATAAGGGGTCTGTGAGACTGAAGATCTGAATGTCATGTTTGCTTTGTGGTCTCCACACTATCAATATGATGATGTTTGATGTTTCATTGGTGCAGGCTGGAGTCAAATCTTGTTCCTTCTCAATAAATCTGAAATAATGTGTTTCTGTAATAGTGAAATTTCTCCCCCAAAAAAGTAAATACATAATAATAGGTACAGTACAATGAAAATAAACTTAACAGAATATCAAGATTTGTAGAAAATATCGACTCTAAATTTATCTTGAAGAAATTAAACTTTTATGTTACCTATTTCATCGAAAGAATAAGCAACACTTTGCAGAAGCAGAAAAAGTGTGATTCTTGTTGCATCCATCTGACCATCTGCTGCTCCACTGAAGAGAGGTCGACTAAACTGTCTTCTGAACCCTTTGGGCTACTCAAACCACAAATGTTAATCTCTCAACGTGATACAAGAGGACGTGACACATCTCTGAGAAGGAAACATGTCTACGTGACAATTTCTCTTTTAAACAAAATACACAAACTGGAAGTATCTCTGCAAACCTTATCACTGAATTATCCAAATGGGTCAAAATCAATCAACTATTATTTATAATAAAAATAAAAAGAACCTGTATATAGTATATATATTAGCCTCTTAAATCAATACCTGACCTAGAGTAGCTACCCTAGCATGTCATCACATTAGACAGGACTTTCTGCTTTGTTTTCTGCAACATTAGGGGGTTATTAAGACTGAAGTAAGTAATGTTTGCTTTGTGGTCTTCATACATTTAGAAATACACAGAACTAATCAGCATTTCCCTGGCTCCAGGGCTGAATAAATCATTCTTAATAAATATCTCAATTTAGATTTTTCCATAAAACTTGAATGCAAGAAGTAAAGTGAGGAAAGCATCTGGTTGTTGTAGATATGGCAACTCACCACTTAAAATGTGGCACTTCTACACAGCCATGTTTGAAACCAAATTGCAACAAGAATCCATCAGACGCTGCGAGAAACTTTGATCTTTTCATGGAAAAGCTTCAAATCACTGAAATCACTGGTTAACATATGTAAAGTCTTTTTATGGTTAAAATAGATATTTTCAAATGCCTGTATTTTTTTACTTACACCTTGAAACTTCGGTCACATTACAAACATACAGTACATGAAAAAAGACAAGGATGATACATACCATACCATTTTATTTATAATGTACTTTATAAATGACAGGAGTCAACCAATGTGCAGAACATAGGCTAGAAGCACCAGAAAATAAACAGAAAATTTTTTCCTACAATTTCCGTATGTTTGTTTTCTCAAAATGTCAATAAAGAGAAGATAAATGTTTGTAGCATGTCTGCTCCCAAGGCCTCCTCTGTCTGGGTGAAACAGTGTCATCTTGTGATTATTTCCTAGAGTACATGCAACAGGCTCCGAATATTTTACTTTTCCACTTTTGGCACTGAAATAGTCTGTTTCTTGAGCCAGAATGAACTATAAACCTTTTCTGATGACAGTGAATGTTGAAATGCAGAAAGAAAAGGATTTGCAGCTTGTTTACGATACAGAAGGGAAGGTTTCTGACGTTTGTTCATCTATCAGCTGCGCGAGTTGCTCGGCTTTATGTAATTCTGAGGATTGTGTACTTGAGAACTGCGCCATCTAGCGTTTTTAATGTTACTTTGTGGGCCAACTAAGCACACAGGGACCCTACATGACTGTCATGTTAAAATGTTATTCTAAGGATTCTACATATTCTTCCACCACCAAGCACACAAACTAGTCTCCATATTCCCTGCAGGAATCAGGTGGCACAAAGCCCCTACATCCCTACTCAAGCAAAAAAGCAATAGAAAACCAC
Organism: Apricaphanius iberus; assembly: GCA_028564705.1. Taxonomy (NCBI): domain Eukaryota; kingdom Metazoa; phylum Chordata; class Actinopteri; order Cyprinodontiformes; family Aphaniidae; genus Apricaphanius; species Apricaphanius iberus. The sequence goes on from JAPXFQ010002352.1 coordinate 1,018,420, forward strand.
TTTAGGACGCAAATGAGAGAAACTTTTACAAAAAATACAATCTTTTAATAGTCTTTACAAGTGAAGAACCTGGGGCTTGATTTTTGATCATGAGCTGACTTTTATCCCACATATTAAAAACATTAGCTTTTTATCACCTAAAGAACATTGCCAGAGTCCGCCCCAATCTCTCTCTGGCCAACATGGAAACAATGATGCACGTTTTTATCACCCGTAGAATCGATTACTGTAATGCCCTGCTTTGTGGTCTTCACAAAAAGAGCATATCTAGTTTACAACTTCTAGAAAATTCAGTAGGACGTGTCGTGTTGAAGATCAGGAGGACAGTGCCGGTCTTAAAATCACTGCATTGGCTCATTTAGGATAAACTTTTAATGGAAGTGTCTTTTGGGCCTTTTAATCTTTCTGACCTGTTTTTACCATATGAACCTTCACAGTCTCTGCGCTCCTCTGGCAGATGTCTACTTGTCATCCCCAAAGTCAGGACACACTCAATTTCACCATTAATATCACATTTAGAAAACTCTATTATAGTTTTACCTCTAACAAAAATATGAATCTACTGTCTTAATTTACTTAGATTTTCTAAAATAATCTATGGTTTATCTTAAAGTACACCTACTGTATAATTTATTTATCATGTAACAGTGACTTTTAGGTGATTTATTAAATATTATTTAAGGCCACTCCCAATCTCAACAATAAATAATCCTGTTTAAAAACCCAAAAAAGTACCCAAAGGTTTAAGTGCATACTTCCTTCCCACTGGTTTGGCTGGTTAGGCAAACATTCTAAGTGAAGAAACATGTAGCTTGCTTTACAGTTATAATGGACTTTAAGCAGAATCTGACTTTCTAGTTACACCACCACTGTGATCTCTTTTTATTCCGTTTGTCTGATCGGTGTACATTTACCATATTTACTTACCTAAACTGGCTGGAGAACAGAATGTGTTTTACTTGATAGTGACATCAATACTGCATGTAAAATTTAAACAATGCAGAGATGGGGCACAATGTTGTTGCCTCTCCTTTGTGGCTAAACCAGGAGACAAAGAAGAGATTAATTTAGCTCTCTTGATCAATGGCCTCCCCAAAAATAGCAATTACTTATTGAGCTTAATTTTCAAACTTAAATCCATTTGTTTTGGGGGTTTTTTTACAAAAAGTGCATTTTAAGTATTTGAAATAAGATTTTTTTTAAATCCTAAGAAAAATGACCAGAATCAAACACCACTCACATTTTCTTTTTGAAAAGAAACTTGCTTTGCAGAGCAGCGAGGGGAAGGGCTGGGCATAGTCTGCACTGCATTTCTGAAGCACTTCAGCAGCAGGATACATACAGACAGCCAGAAAAAAAGCAAAGCAATAGAGACGCAGGCTCCACTGTCTCAGGGGAGGTCAATCATGAGGTTAAATATTTCTCTCCACCTCCTTTAGAAGTATAGGAAGAAAGGTTCTGGAGGCAAGCGACCCTGAGCCGTATCTTTTTTAGACAATGCCTTAGTTAGTGCCAACTCCAACTCTCAACAGAGGTGTGGCTGAGACTGAGTTTCTTTTATACTCCACAGTAGCAGAACGCTGTTGTCAGAATCCCAAGCTGAGCTGGTAGCAAAGCCCAATTCAAATTCAAGTGCATTTGAAGTTTTGACCTTAAGAGGGTACTCCACTTATGGTTTTTGGTACAAACTTAATATTTTTACTAAAATTTATTATACAACAAAAATAATTTCCAAACATGTAAACAGCAGTATTATAGAACCATTTTTAAAGTTAATCAGCAAAGAAGAGGATTTATGGGTGTTTTATACTTGTATATGTTCTTCATGACTTTGAGTTAACAATGTTGCGTTATGCTGCATTCAGACCGCCCCATACGTCAGCGTCAGCTGCGGCAAGATTACATGTAAAGTCTATGGTGGAGTACGTCAGAGGTCCGTCAAGGGTTGAGTACGTTGGCTCCGTCGACAACGCTTGCGTTTCATACGGCAATGTACCAACGCATGCGTCACAGAAGTTCAACAAGCTGAAATTTTGAAGGATCCAACGGAGTTAACGCAGTGCGGCAACCAATCAGAGCGTCTCACAGCAGTTATGTCACTATACACGTATCTTGAATGAAGCGCGGGCCCAGTGAAAACATTTTCAACAAACGCAGATTTAAAAAATCAGAAATAACACTTACCGAAGTCAGATGGACAGGCGCTCCTAAACAGGAACAGACAACCTGTAGTTGGTGTCCTGGTAGGAGATCTAAGCTCCGATGCGGCCCAGGAGGTTGTAAAATTAGGTGCGTGACAGACGAAAGTAGCACTGAAAGCGAACCTCATCCATATGCAGCTCCTGGAGCAAATGGTTAAACTCCCCAAACTCAGAACGCATCTGAATAATGGGCGCTGATGCACCCAATGTCAACGTTGTCTAGCTTTATCTAGCTAATAAAGCCAAGTCACTCTCTCGTTACGATCCACCAGTGTTCAGAACGTGCGGCAACAGAGAAAGCCCTGCCCATACGTTGTTTTTTCCTCAGAAGCAGGCTATGGAAGCCAAAAAGTACATACGTCAAACTTCGTCCGTTGAATGCGTTGCCTGACGCAGACCAAATGTGCAGTGTGAATGCAGCTTTAGACTTCAAGTAAGCTTTAGTGCCCCCAGCTGGTTTAAATGCAATAAGCAGGAGCCAAGTGAGATTTGCCTCTGGCTGGCTGCGTCTTCATCATACATACAAAGAAAAGGAAGCACCCTGCTAAATGGTAATAACATAATTCTGTATTAACACATCTGATCAAGAGGTAAATTGTAAACGAAAGGAGTGGATATTAAAAGGTCAAGGAAATTAAAAAAAAAACAAAAAAGATTAACTCTCAGGGTGAACCTAGATAAAATGGATAAGATGGATAAAATGACCAATGAGGCAGAGTTGTTTTAATAATGACTTAGGGCTTCCTTTTTAAAGGAATCATTAATACTGTCTATCGTCCAGAATAAGTATTGCAATAGAGTCGCTATTTACGTTTCCTAAAAATATGGATTAAGTAATATTGTTTAGAAACCAAATTCTCGAGCACCCTCTCAACAAATCCTCACACCCAACTCGTTACATATGGACGCAAGATCAGACTCCTGACCAAGCGTAAATATGTGACGAGTTGGGTACCCCCTCGTGTCATTTTTTGACAGGCTCGGTGCTCCCGTTGAATGTCATACAGATCCCTAGACGTCAGTAATTTACGACATGGGTAGGACAAGGAATCAGTTTACTTGCTTGCTTGTTTAAAATAATGTATTTTTGTCCTTCTGTGACCTTAAGGTTAGAACATAAAACTTGTGGATTGGTTAAAATTGTTTACATAACTCAACGTACGGTATGCAATTCTGCTAGATCGAATAGCTCTGAAACAAAATTAACTTCAGATGTTTACAATAAAGGACCACAACCATACAACCTGTTCTGAGCGCGTCAAAAAATAAAGCGAGGGGGGGTACCCAACTCGTCACATATATACGCTTGGTCAGGAGTCTGATCTTGCCTCCATAAGTGACGAGTTGGGTGTGAGGATGCGTTGCAAATTCAGAAGACTCTTGTCAGTCTGTATGTTCAAAAGGTATTTTGCATTTGTTCTGAGGTTGATTCATACATTTCGCACCAAATTAAAATTTTTGATCGGAGAAAGAATACATTTTTTTCCTGAATGCTATTGCTGAATTATTCTTGTTTGGTTATGGAGTTGTTTGAACAAACAAACATGCCATTTTCGTGGTCTCTGGACATTGTAGCCAAGGATGAACCAGACTTGTGAAAGTCCAAAATGTTCTAACATTAAATTTAATTTGTAAATTTCATGGAAGGTTTTTGTTTGAATGCAAATGCAGTCAGACCGTGGGCTATAAAGTGAGAGTTTTAAATAAAGAAACATTTCAAAACATACAGAGCTGTTTTTGGGAGAAAAGGACATGGAACTGGTAGAAGGTAAACAGAAAGTGTAACGGAAGATTTCTGCCATGAAAGACGAGAAATGAGCTTTTAGACTGAAGCAGGGGTGTAAAGATACCAAGGAACCGGGTGAAATTAACAGAAGAGATGTGATACAGCTTAGGCAGGGATAAAGCAGAAAACTCAGGTATGGATAAATCCAAATGCACAAAGAGCAGAACACAAGAATAAAATAGGAAAATAAACATTAAAAACTAAAAATTAGCATCTATGACAACATCATTCTAACAAAAATGAACACAAGGAAATGAACTGAATATAGCAAGACCTAATGAACAAAAATAAAATAATCAAAGAGACAAAAAAATAACAAGTATAGTGACAATAAATTAATCAGTTTATGTGAAGATATTCGTATTATCAGAATTATTCTGACAGTTGTGCGTTACAGTTGTTGAATAAAGTCCATTTTCTTTCTGAAGGAAGGTGCTGTATGGCTCAATTTCAACCAAGTCCTGCAGAACAAGACATGCAGAAAATTAAGTAAAGAAAAATCTACTTGTATGAACAAATAAAAAGTATGTATTTATTTTTATTTAAACAACCTCATCTGGATGATGGTTGCTTGATTCTGGTTGCTCTCTGTTAGGAAATATAAGAGTTATAAAGAACGGATTACTATCCTGTGTTTTTAACACGACAGGAAATGAAAGTAGAGCTTCATCTCGCTGATACAACACCTAAAGTAAAGAGGAAATTTGCAGCAATGTGATGGTGGAATTATGTGTTTTTTGAAACAGATAATGGAATATTTCTATCCTTAAAAACAGGTGCCGACCAATAATATAAAATGAAAATTGCATTAGTTTCTCACCGATTTGTATGTCCTCTGTGAATAAATCCCAGAATGACTAAAAGTAAGATGATTAGTAGAACTGCAGCAGTCAAAGCAGAAGGAATCATCACTTCTGCAGATTGGCTCCAAACTTTATATGTTGCATTATCATTAGAAACAGAATCGGTGGGTTAAAAATGGATGATATCTTTGTTAGAGAGTAGTTAATATAAATTTGATAGAGCCAATATAGAATTCTGCTCACCTTTAACTGTGATGCTGAGATGGAGAATAAATGTTCCAAAAAGATTTGAACACTGACAGGAGTAGTTTCCACTATCAGCTGGTGTTAAACTGGTTAAGTGCAGAAACACAGTGTGATTCCTTGTTTTAAGGGTGAACCTGGAGTCACACTCATGAACAAAATCTCCTCCATCCCTATACAGCAGACTGCACTCTGACCTGTTCCTCTCTGTTCTGATCTTACACACTATCAACATGAGGACATTTGATGTTTCATTGGTGCAGATTGGAGTGAAATCTGGTTCCTTCCCGATTGTTTTCACAAGAGTCACTGCAAGCAGTCAAGAACAATTAATCTGAATTAGTTTGATAGCTGTAATGGTGGATTTAAAAAAACTAGATCCAAAGTATTTACACTTAAACAGAAGCTATAATCTTACGATAAAAAAATGACTCAAGATTTTTTACGTTACCTTCGCTGTCAAAACAAAAAGCAACACATGGCAGAAGCAGTAAAAGGCAGATTCTCAGTGCATCCATCCAACCAGCTTATCAATGCAACATTTGCTGCTTCACATAAGAGAGGTCGGCTAAACTGTCCTCTGAACCTTTTGGGCTACAGTAACCACATATTCTCATCGTTCAAAATAGTAAAAGAGGATGTGACACTTCTCTGAGAAGGAAACGTTACAACATGACCGCTTCTCTTTGAAACAACAGAATACACAAACTGGAAGTATGTCTACATCATCAATACAGTTTAACTGTCACAGTCGGTCAAAGTCTGCTTAAAACCCAAACAACTAATATTTATATCAACCATAGAAAAATGTATATTTCCGTACTGTAGTATCATTCATCAGACAATGACTGAGCGAGGGATCCTATGTCATGATATAAGACAGGACTTCCTGCTTTGTTTTCTGCAACAATAAGGGGTCTGTGAGACTGAAGATCTAAATGTCATGTTTGCTTTGTGGTCTTCACACATATAGAAGGTTGAATAACAGAAAGCACGATGCAGCAGCTTGATGTAGATTGATCCCCTCAAAGCCTCTTGATGTATCACTTTCACACAACCATGTTTGCAACCAGACAAAGAAAAATGTGATGATATATCAGATCTCACAAGATACTTTAGTCTCTCATGGATAAAAATGAAGTTAAATTATATCTATTTATATTTAAATAGAATTGGTTAATATATGTAAAGTCATTTTCTATTTTTCAAAGACATATTTCTAAATTCATGCATTTTCCCTATATGCCATGTTGACACGTCAAATTTAAATATTTCATAAAAAAGACAAGGAGGTGGATCATGTTTTGAGCAGAACAAGTTGAGATAAAAAAATCTAATTCAATAAATCTTATGCAAAAAGGACAGATTTCCCCAATTTGGGAGCTTTTTAATGAAAGAAAACTATTGATAGGTTTCTGAAAGTTTGATTTATTCTGTGTTTTAACTGAAAAAACTCTGCTAATGTGGTTCTTTTACAAAAATCATAAAAATTTGGTCCAAGTTGAAAATGTATTAAATGCTTTGTGAAATGGCAATGAAAAGTCAATTTATAGCCTTGTATTTAAACAATGTGGTTAAAAAGTGAAAGATGAAAACATTCTCCCATAAAGACGTCTGCTGATGTCTAAATGTGGTTTAAAGGTGGTTGGGGCTGCTCATGGTCTAACCAAGTCTGACTTTTATTGTCTTATGGCCTTAATGTTTGTGGCATTGATCGGCAACAAAATCTCTTTTTCTAGATGAAAGAAAACTTTTGGAAACATGATAAAGGATAGTAAGAGGAGAATCAAACCACTCAGTATCCATTAAAAGTTGTGTTGCCAAATCAACGCTCACCTGGCCAGAACCAAAGCAAACTTTCGGAGAGATAAACTCTTGCAGCTTTATAAATTTCAACATTAAAGACGCCTGATGGAGATGCCAGAGCAGTAAGTAAATTCTAGCTACATGCTAATGCTAATGTGTGTTAGCCATTTATGAAGATTTTTATGTGAACTTATAACTGCGTTGTGAGGTTACTTTATCAATGTGTTGCATCCCAGAATTATTCTTAATTTTGAAGAAAACGTATTTAGGTTGTGTGACAAAATGATCACAGAAGTGCTATTTGTCACCTCCACACTGGCTTTCTAGTTTTCTCCCTGACTACTGTTGTGCTAATTACGTGCACTCTTAACTCAAATAAATTCAGTAAACAGATGCAAACAACACCCACAGCTTTCATAATGTCCACCCGGTTCTCCACGTCATTCTCAAAAGTGAGAACGTTTTAAAAATACAAACAGGGTTGGAAACATCTGCTTACTACAGCACTCACTTGAATTGGCTGGTTGTGGAGTAGTCTGATTCTTAATCGCATTATCCAGCAAGAGAAGCTGAGCTTCTGAAACTCCAGTTTGGTTCGACTCAGCTGGACTAAGATGTATACATGCATCTTAAAAGTCTGATTTCAGTCGGACTAAGGCAATCATTCGAATTTCTCGGTCTATGGGTAGACCCATAGATCGAGAAATTCGAATGATTGCCTTAGTAGACCGACTGACTTCCACCCTGGTGTCACAGGTAGTTAAGTTGTGTTTTTGTTTTTTATCATAGTCAAGCAATCAGGAGTCTGTGCATGTCCTTCATTTCTAAACTTCCAGGCATTTCACTTCCCCCAAACGCCAGATTTCCTGTCTGGTCCAAACTAAACTGCTGAGCTTGAGACATTTTAGAAGCTGCGTACATTTGGGAGGGGGCTGCGACACTATGCTGGGACAAGGCCGATTGACTCTGCTTCACTGTCAGTGGAAAGGATCCCATAGACTTTATTGGGGGCTATCAGCCAGGTATTACACTTCAATGACCTGACGTGCTGCTTACGTGGCCGGTGGAAAAGAGGGGTAAGACCATTTGTTTTTCGCAACCAATTCTGGTTACTTTTGTGATCATACAGGGCAGAGTTTAGGAACACCCAAACAGTGAGTATGCTGAGCCCTTCTACTGATCCTCTATAGAAAGCAACTCAACCAGCTGCACTCCACCTAGAAAGACCAGAAGAGAATCCAGACAGTCATCAAGATTTATTTTATTTTTTATTTTACCTTTATTTTACCAGGAATAATCCTATTGAGATTCAGAATCTCTTTTACAAGGGAGTCCTTGCCAAGACAGCAGCGAGATATTGCAGAAGATTGTCAGCTGCCTTCTTCCCTTGTTGAAAGATATTTAAACTTCTTGCTGCCTCAGCAGAGCGACAGAAATCAAACCCAGAACTTTTTTTATTTTTTTTTCACCTGTTTGATTTGCTGACTTAAAGGGCCTATATCAAGTAAAATCAAGTTTTAGGAGTTTTTAAACATCTGGTAATGTAATTTTCTCATAAAAACCCAGTCAGAGTGGGTTTTGGCTTAATTCACGCATGTCTGAGTGATCCTCCTGAATCCTGCTCTCCGCGGAGCTGTACCGTCCTCTCCTGGAAAATGAGTGTTCAAATTGTGACATATTTTACATCAATATGTGACAACAAAGAAGTGCTAGAGGTGTCTGCACCGCCCCTGCAGACAAAGTAGCTTACCTCTGGTTAGGGTTGCCAACCGTCCCTTAAAATACGGAATGTCCCTTATTTGACTATTAAATGTGGCGTAACGTTTTGAACTCATAAGGGACGCTATTTGTTCTGTATTTTCATAAATGTCTATTATGTGTGTCGGTCATAGGCTTCATACTTCCTCATTCTAACTACATAGCCTGTATAAAAATAAAAATCACTCAGCTACATTCGGCAAACTGTTCTGGTGGTGGGATCAAAAGAGACCTGCGGCTCGGGAGCGTTGCGCACTCAGGATTGATCAGGGAGACTCACACAACAAAATGTCCTACAAACAATTGCAGAGATATAGCCTAGACGAGTGGGAAGAAGCCCATCCTTGGTTGGACACAGTCAGTAAAGACGAATACAATGCAAGTTGTAACCAATGTCAGAAAGTGTTCTCAGTCGCACACTGAGAACACTCGGCAGGCAGGCATACAAGAATGCAGAAAACACACGTCTGTGAGGCTTATGCGACATATAGGCTGAAATATTCAGAATAGATTACATGTATTGTGCACAGTGATGCCGGTAACGCGTTACTTAGTAGCGCGTTACTCCTAATATGACCACTTTTTTAGTAATGACTAATCTAACGCGTTTCTTTTTTTATACAGATAATCAGATTAAAGTTACTTGTTCAGGCCACTGTGAGTTACTATTTTTGTCATTTATTTAAGCAAAAATATATATTTGGTACATGGCGTCAAAAGCATTAAGAAAACAAGTATCAATAGCGGTATATATGGTCCTACCTTCAACTGCTGCCAGAACAGCTGATAATCTCCTTTGCGGGTGCCATGTTTGTTTTGTCCTGATCTGAGTTCTGTACTCTGTAGGCCTACTCTGCCTCTGTTTGAGATAAGGCTCAGCTGTTTCCCTCAGTGAAAGCAGCTCTCTATAATCCCGACTCCTGTACCCTGTGTTGGTTACAGCAGGCTGGATTATAGAGAAACAAGCCATTTTACTTCGTGGTCTAACATTAACTACAAGATACAAGTTAAATGTCAGGATAAATTAATACTGTATAACACCAACAGTAACACTTTATGATATACATTTCTATCCCAGAAGTTGAAAGCTGTAAAACAGCATGACATAGTCCCTTTAATGAAGGCCCTGCAAGTCAATCAGAGTTGGACAAAGTGAATTGCAAATTAAAAAATCAGTAAAGGCGTTTTGTCCCCAAAGGCTCATGTAGAAACAATCGTGGTGTCCATCATGTCTGACCCCATACACCCAGGGCCATGTATTTTAGACCTATTTTTTATGGTTATATGTTATGAAGCTGCAAATACTTTTCAATGATTGGCCATCATTTTATGTATTTTCAACAATATTTTGATGGATATTTCCAGAGATTAATGGTAAAAACTTTAATTCACTTCAATTCACCATTAAATAACATTAAATTAGGGAACTGAGCACATAAAGGCTTTACTGCGATATTTAGGTGCCAAATATGAAGGCAGGCTGTTGAATGACTTTCCAAATAAAATTATACCGTTCTAAAGGCATTCATGTGCATAGCAATGTCAAATTAAGAGTGTATCTAACATGTTTTGTAATTTTTTTTATTCATCTTCAGCCTGTGTGCTGCTATGTTCCTTGAGATTTTTATTAATTTTTATTCAAATCTAAGTGCATGTATTTATGGTTCACTATATATCTTAGATATTGTTTCCCTTTTGCTTCTGTGTTCTCTCCAGAACTTTTGGTTTCAGTCTTGATCATTTCTCACTTTGGGTTGTGCCTCTGGTTTGTCACGTTTCTATTTCCTTGGTTCTCATGTTCCCTGAGTATTCTATAGGTCATTCTATAGGGGAAAAAACAGAGGAACAAATATAAGAACACCAGACACATCAAAAACATTATGAAACATTGAGAGACAACATAACACGAGACATAATTAAACTTAAAATGAATATGTAAAAACAAAAAAAAGCTTTAAGAAAATGACAGCAAGTTATAAGTACTGTAAGCTGTGGCAATCAGTCATGTTTACAGTCCTGATTTGAAAGAGGCAAACGTTTCAGTTTATCTCAGGTATTCAGGTAGTTTGAGGAGCATAAATACTTACTACTGCCTCCCCTTGTTAAGATGCATTCCTTGGAACAAAGACGAGGTAGGTCTCTGAGGCCCAAAACTGGTTACCAGTTTTATAGATGAACAGTAACGGAAATGTATGCAGAACCAGCTCATAGAGCTCTAAAAGCTTTGCAAAAATAGGATCACTAAAGAAACAAAGACCTCTATTTATAATACAATGAGCAACATGTATTTTAAGAATGTGACCAATTCTGTCAACACATAGCAAAGCAAGGAAATTCAGCCTAATCTTAAGCAAACTGTTTTATACTGACAGATTGTCTGATAAAATGTTTCCATAAATTCTATTATTAATGTCTAGATTTTTATAGATCAACAGTTAAGCTGTTGTGCGATAGGTTAGTTTTAGTTTCATGTTGATGGTGACCTTAGAATACATTCTGGTAGATGTCTCTTGTTGGCTGCTGGAGATTTGAGTTATTTCCATCCTGAAAAACAAAAAACAAAACAGAAACAAACACAATGAAAACAATAACTTAAAACCTTAGACAAGTGAGATTTTATTTGACGTCTCTAGTGGGAAAGAACTGCACCATCTGGCATTTAAGATTACCTTGTGATCAGGGGCGGAAATCCCATTTCAATTTTGGGGGGGACAATAAACAGTAAAATTTCAGAGAGTAATTTTTGGGGGGGACATGAAAAAAAATGCTCTCTCCTGCTTCTTTGCATCTGGTTTTGCATAGTTTGCCTTCAGCATGTTAAATAATGTTATGAATTGATGCCTTTATGACCACATTCAACAAAATGTCTTAATTTCCACAACAGTCAAAGTAGATTTACAAAAATGTAAGCATGAAGAAGTTCCAACATTATTACAGAAACACTTTCAAGGCTAATAACATCAAACTACTTCAAAAATCAAGTCAAGTATCAAAATGACTGAAATCTCTTTAATAAATCATAGAAATTTTTGTAGGCTATTAGAGAATAACTCTGTAATATTTAATAACTTTATCTAAGTCCTACTGAACGAAAAGATACACAAAATCTAAAAATATATTCTTGAAATATTTGTTTCATTTTAATAATTAAAAATAAAAAACGTTTACTTTACAAATACACTAAACATATAAATACTCTATAGTTTATCTTTGAATTTAATCGATCTCTCACTTTTCTCAGTTTTCATAGTGTTTTTGGGTCTGTGTGGCCAATGGGATCTTCGGCTCTATGTTTTACACAGAGAGCTTTGAGCAACGTGCCTCCACCACACATTTGTTGCAACCAGTTCATCCCTAAGCTACACCTGCACTATTGTAAACAACTGCAGAGCCTGGGGAAGACGTGATAAGAGCGGTTAAACGCTGTGGTATTCCATACATCGGACCAGTTAGTTAGTTGGCAGACCGTGAAAGCGTACGTGTCCGGGAAAAGGAACTTTTGGTCACCTTAGTGAATGGAAAAATAATAGTGGAATAACCCTGGAATGACCAGTGAACATGAAGTGACAACTTATTTTTACTGTGGTGGTGGTCTGTCATAAAGGGATCTCCGACCGGTGATCAAAGTCTAAAGATATCGCCCAGTAATCGGTGTCTATGTTCGACATAATATGACCACATTTGACATACATATTTAAGTTTGTAGAACCAGCATATGATAATTAAATGACTTACTGCTGGAAACCGCTGGCTTTTGATTCCCGCCTCCTGTAAGCCTGCGGGCTGCTGTGAAGCTGTTAGCGGGGGAGAGCCGGCAGCCCCGCCCGTTGGAAACAGCGTGTGTGGACCGACCGTACCAACTTGAGGAATAAGGGGGGTGGACTATAATTTCTCAACAATTAAAAACACATTGTTTTGTATTTGCAGACTAACTTTTTTGTTGTGGTTTTAGAAGACAATACAGTTTTACTGATAGCATGTATGTGTTTACAATAACTTCTTTTGTGGGGGGGACAACTTTGTGTGAGGGGGGGACGTGTCCCCGTGTCCCACCCGTCCCCCCCGGGATCTCCGCCTATGCTTGTGATATAGTAAATTACCCAGAGATCTGACACAAAATGTTCAAATTCTATTTATTCTCTATATTTTACATGCAATTGAAACATACACCGGATAGAAAACAAGAGTTTGAAGAGTTGGAAATGACAGATAAGCTGTATTTTTCCTTTCTAAAACCACCACTGGATGGATGCGTGACGCAAAAACATATAGATGTATGGCTCTCTTAAATGTCTGCAAAATAGAAAAGAGAATGCAGAATCAAAACAACACATGTTCTTTATTTGTTATCTTGTACACTTTGTACCATTTAAAAAAATTTCGTGATTATCAGAAATGAGTAACATAAAATAAGAATAATTACTCACTCTAGTGGCAGCAGATCCATGCACAGTTGATCCAGATGTTTCAGATTTTAAACAGGTGCTTTAAACATGAAAAAAAAACACATTTAGAGCAAAAGGATAATCATTTGGATCTAGAGTTTAGACAAACAACTTCATTTGATATTGAATTAGTTTCTCACCAATGTGGATGTCTTCTCTTAATAAGTACACGTATAACTGAAACAATAATAATTAGAAGAACTGCAGCATTTAAAGCAGAAGGAAGTGTCACTCCAGCAGATTAGCTCCAAACTTCATCTACTGGATTATTATTATAAACAGAGATTTATATGAAAAAATAAGAAGTATTTCATTACATTTCACAACCAATATAAGTTTGTTATAGTGCACATAGAATTCTGCTCACCTTTAACTGTGATGTTGAGATGGAGAATCAAATTTCCAACAAGAGGAACTGAAATCTTACATTGAAAAATTACTTGAGATTTTTTATGTTACCTCCACGGTGCAAAAAGCACGCAACACATGGCAGGAGGAGTAAAAGGCACATTCTCAGTGCATCCATCAAAAAGCTCATCAGAGTAAAATCTGCTGTTGCACTGAGGTTGGCTGATGTGTCCTCTGAACTTTGTGGTGTGGGCTACAAAAAACCACAAATTCTCATTTCTCAAAGTTCTTCACGAGTATGTGACACTTTTCTGACAAGGAAACGTGTCTAAATGACTGTTAACAAGAACTATCAGCCATGATTTATATTAACCATCAATAACTATATTTCTCTAATGAAGGATCATTCATCAGACAAAACAGAGCAAGGTACCCTATCATGTCATGTCATGTCATGATTTCATGCTTTTTCTGAGACATGGAGGGGTTTCTGAGAAAATCTAAATGTCATATATGCTCATTGGTTTTTGAGATATTTAGAAGGTTGAATCCGAGAAGGTACCTTGCTGCAGCTTGACGCAGATTTAGCCTCTATATATATCTTAATGTATCCCTTTCAGACAACCTTGTTTGCAACCAGAAAACGAAAAATACAGCAGTCCATCAAATGCCAAAAGCGACTTTAGTCTTTTTAAAGATGCATGGATACAAATGCAGCTGAATTGAATCTAATGGTAGGCTAAATCTATTGACCAATTGGTTCATTTATTTAAAATCCTCTTTCATGTTTTCCATAAATATTTCTCAATCCAAGTGTTTCACTTCATGTCATGATAACTCATATCAGATTAAAAGTACACATGAGAAAAAACAAGGAGGATGATGATGTTTTGAGCACAACAAAGCAGAATACAAAATCAAAGCACATATTCAGAAAACGATAGGAAAAAGGACAGATTTCCCAAATTTGGGAGGATTTGACAGAAAGAAAATTAAACATGGTTTCTAGAAGTATCAACTGAAAAAAAACATGGAAAGACTAATGGGTTGCTGTTTAAAAAAAAAGCCAAAAAAGATACATTGGCAAATGTGCAAAATGTATTAAAATCTTCTTGAAATGGCAGGGAAAAGTCGACGTATCCTTGCATCAAAAAAGGTGGAAAAAGTGAAATATGAAAAGATGCCACCATAAAGAAGTCTACAGATGTCTAAATGAGGTTTAAAGGTGGTTTGGGGTGTTCATGGTCTAACCAAGTCTGACTCTTATTTTCTGTTAAACTGATTTTGTGTGAGAATGTTCAGCAACAAAATTAGCTTTTCTAGATCAAATAAAAAAACTATATGGAAACATACTGAATGATGGTGAGAGGAGAATCAAACCACTCAGTGTCCATTGATATTTGTGTTGCCAAATTAACCCCCACGTACTTTCAATCATAAAAATATGGTCAAAGAGCAAGATGTATTAAATGCTTTATGAAAAAGCAGCAAAACGTTAACTTAGCCTTGCATCTATTATCACCCTCCCCACTGTTACCTTCATGGGGCCAAATGTGACTTTTCAAGGCCATAATAATGCAACCAATCACTTTACACGCAATAACCTTTTATGTTCAACAAACTACTTGTATTTAATAATTTTTTATTTGAGCAATTTCTTTTACTTTTTACTTTTTTAATTTGTATTTAATTGAGTTTTATTTATATCAGGACCAAGAGTACTTTGAGTGTAATCTCTCTGTGCCTGTTGTAAACTGTACATGACAACAAAGCTGTTCTATTCTATTCTATTCTATTCTATCCTATTCTATTCTATTCTATTCTACTCTGTTATTTGGCCAAAACATGGATTGATTAACTGTGCTGATATTGTGTCACATAACTGTAGAGCTGCACACCCTTGTGTATCCTGACAACATTATTAACTTTCTCCTCATCACTATCTGTGAAATCTCTATAAATCTGTGCTATTAATCTGTGTACTATTCTAAGTTACTGCAACTATGACACTAAATATTTTTATATCTTGATAACCAGTTCAAGTTTTTTGTCCAACATGAGTCAGAATTAAAATGAATGGCATGAAAAACCACAGCAAGCTGAAATTCAAAAAAGGGCTTGAGTGTAGTATAACCTTTTTTAATAAGTAAAGGATGTTTGTGAACCTTCAGTGTTTTACATTCTAAGGATCTTTGGGTTTTTTTCAATTTTCCCTCAAATAATATAAAATTAGGGAACTGTTACTGCTATATTTAGGTGAAAAATATACAGGAAGACTGTTATTTGACTTTTAAAATAAAATCATGCTGTTCTAAAAAATATGCACATGCAAATGGTGTCCACTTATAGTAATAGCACATTTTAAATATTTATTTTTATGTTCAGCCTTGGTGTTGCTATTTTACCTCATTCTTTGAATTTAATTTTTATTCAGCTCTTAGTGCCGGTCCCTGTATATCTTAGATGTTGTTTTTTTCTGTTGTGTATGCGTTTTCTTTATACATTTAGGTTTTAATCTTATATAATAATAATAATTTCTCATGTTAGGTTCTGGTTTGTCACGTTTCTATTTCCTTGTTTCTCACATTTCCTGTGCATATAATATGCAATTTCTTACATTTCCTCAGTTCAACTTCTTCATCTGTTATAAACCATTGTGCTCTATTGTATAAAATAAACATTGTCTATCATTAACAAAGTCAAAGTGAATTTATTTGTATAGCACAATTCAAAATGTAGAACATTTACAGGAAGTAACAGTGAAACATACATAAGAAAAAACACTAGATACATCAACAACATTAATAAAAAAATATTAAAACCTAATCATTAAATATAAACAAAAAATGAAATTACTAAAAAAGCTAATTTAAAGAAGAAAAAAATGACAACAATGATAAAATATTCTTTGAACATTACGTTTAATCTATGGTAATCAGTCATGTTTTCAGTCCTGATTTAAAGAGGCAAGGGCTACAGTTTATGTCATGTTTTCTGGTAGTTTGAGTGTCTAAAAATAACAGTGGCTTCCCCATGTGTAGATCTAGTCCTTGGAACAAAGACTAGACAGGCCTTATAGACAAAGAGTGAACATACAAATAATATCAATTAATTAGGTGTTAATTATTTATTAGGTGCCATTTAATTAATATTTAATTAGGTGCCATTTTTCAAACATTACTCTGAAGAATTAATTTTTTTCTTCAAATATATTCATATGATGGTGCAGCAGTTCTTCAGCTGAGAGGAAGAAGTTGGATAAGCTCATTAGAAAGGCAAGCTCTGTTTTAGAGCGCCCCCTAGAAGAAACTACACATTGACATTCTGTAAATGCTTCCTGTTTTTAAATTGTCCGCCCCAGTACCACATTCTAATCTGAGTATGCCACTTTATTTTAAAGGGCCCATGTTATGAAAAAAAACACTTTTCTGGGATTTTGGGTGTTATTGTGCATCTCTGGTGCATGTACACACATACAAAGTTGGAAGAAAAAAAACCACCCATGGTGTTTTGAGTGATATGGGGGTTTATGAATTCGTCCTTCCTTCAGTCTATGGGTGAGCCATTTAAAATCGGCACGACTTTCTACGTCACAAGCCGAAACATTGGAATATTCATCCCCCCTTAGATCACTTTCGCCACCCACACGGTACAGCAGTAACTTCTCGGACATCCGCCATCTTGTTACCGATTTGGAAGCACTAGTTCAGATTAGGAAACACCATGTTGAAGCACCACACAAAATACTCTGTTGTTGGCTGGTCAAAAGAGCCCAAATCACTTCATCGGGTCCCAGTCGAAGGGGACAGAAGAGCAGCATGGGTTAAATTTATTTTTGATGGTAAGATGCTCTTGGTAAGAACGGGGAAGACAAAGGATGTGCCGCTGGATGAAGCTAATCAAAGAGCAGGCTCTACACGGTGCTTAGAGAGCTGGAGTCAACTAGATCGAGCTGGAAGGCTGCAGAGTCGGAGTTTCAAGAAGAGACCGGACCTTGGAGGAAGATATCGGATTGCAAGGTAAGCAGTAAAATATGTTTCTTGTTTGTATCGTTATAGCCCCATATTCTAACAGCTTTGCAAAGATGGGACCACTGAACAAATGAAATCTTATTTAAATGATACTGTTATTAAGATGTTTTATTGCAAGAATGTGACAAATTCTGCCAACACAAAAGGTAAATAAAATTACTGGATGATGCTATTAAATGAATGAATCAACCAAGATCATCAAAGTGTCCAAAAATAATCTTGCTCAGTGAAATACTGCAAGAAAATTTAGCCCAATGTTTATCAAACTGTTTTATCCTGACATACTTTTTTGGTTTAAAGGTTTTCATAAATATTAGAATTCCTCATAATTTCTAGATTTTTCAGTGCAACGGTTATTTTTTTGCTCACTGAGTCTGTTTCAGTTTTATACAAATGGTGACCTGAAGAGGAGACAGTTTGGTAGATGTCTACTGTTGGCTGCTGGAGACCTGTGTACAGCTCATCTGAGTTATCTTCATCCTAACCAATAAAAAAAAGAAACAATCTTCATGCAAAAAAATCTATGAAGATTACATTTCATCTCTCTGCTGCAAGAGAATATTTTGAAAAGTTAATTTTTTTTATTAAAAGCACCAACACTCCATGAACATTCCAAATTATTCAGACCCTGAGATTAGTTTTTGTCCTTTTTATTTGCAACTGTTCTTCTTAAAGTTTCAATACAGTAAATATCAACGTTTTTATGCATTACATGACTATGTTCTGGTATAATTTATCTAATGCACTTACAGTAGCAGTTATCTTTCTTAGTGCAACACTGCTGTCTTGTGGACATTTTCTAGAGTACATGCATAATAGTCTGATTTATTTCATTTTTTTCCTCTTAGCAATGAAACAGTCTGCTTATTGAACCAGAATGAATCCTAAATCTTCTCCAGTAACAGTCAATGTTAACATGGGGAAATTTTGAGCTGGTTTCAGATACAGAGGGGAAGGTTTTGACGTTATGTTAATACATCAAACAGCTGCTTGAATTAACTGGATTTATTATGTTGTGAGGATTGTGTCCTGGAGAATTACGCATTCTTGTGTTTCTAAAATTGCTCTGTGGTACCATAAAGTACGCACCCTACATAACTGTCATGTTGAAATTTTATTTTTTTCTATATATTTTGTATACATTTAAAACCAGAAGTTCACATTCACTGTATAAGAATACAGATACAGTTTTTTTTCTTAATGTCTGAAGTAAAATTTCACTAAGGTTTTCTTTCTTTAGGTCAGTTAGAATGATCGAAGTTATTTCTATTTGCTAAATGCTACAATATCAGGAGAAAGAATAAGTCAGAGCACAAGCTAAAGGAGTCTCCCTATTCTCAGCAGCAGTAGTTTGGCATAAAATCCCCATTGGTACACAACCGAAACAAAAAAAACAATAATAGAAAACCAGTTCAAGATGCAACTGACAGATGATTGTACTTTGTTTTATGGCACTTGTGTCTCACATCCCCTTCTAAAAACACCCTGGATGACTACCCATATAGCTCATATTAAAAACATATACAGTGGGGCAAAAAAGTATTTAGTCAGCCACCGATTGTGCAAGTTCTCCCACTTAAAATAATGATAGAGGTCAGTAATTTTCATCATAGGTACACTTCAACTTTGAGAGATAGAATTTGAAAATAATAATCCAGGAATTCACATTGTAGGATTTTTAAAGAATTTATTTGTTAATTATGGTGGAAAATAAGTATTTGGTCAATTCAAACAAGGAAGATCTCTGGCTCTCACAGACCTGTAACTTCTTCTTTAAGAGGCTCTTCTGTCCTCTACTTGTTACCTGTATTAATGGCACCTGTTTGAACTCGTTATCTGTATAAAAGACACCTGTCCACAGCCTCAAACAGTCAGACTCCAATCTCCACTATGGCCAAGACCATAGAGCTTTCGAAGGACACCAGGAAAAGAATTGTAGACCTGCACCTGACTGGGAAGAGTGAATCTACAATAGGCAAGCAGCTTGGTGTGAAAAAATCAAATGTGGGAGCAATTATCAGAAAATGGAAGACATACAAGACCACTGATAATCTCCCTCGATCTGGGGCTCCACGCAAGATCTCATCCCGTGGGGTCAAAATGCTCACCGTTCATGAGAACAGTGAGCAAAAATCCCAGAACCACACGGGGGGATCTGGTGAATTACCTGCAGAGAGCTGGGACCAAAGTAACAAAGGTTACCATCAGTAACACACTACAACGACAGGGAATCAAATCCTGCAGTGCCAGACGTGTCCCCTTGCTTAAGCCAGTGTATGTCCAGGCCCGTCTGAAGTTTGCCAGAGAGCACATGGATGATACAGCAGAGGATTGAGAGAATGTCATGTGGTCAGATGAAACCAAAGTAGAACTTTTTGGTATAAACTCAACTCGTCGTGTTTGGAGGAAGAAGAATACTGAGTTGCATCCCAAGAACACCATACCTACTGTGAAGCATGGGTGTGGAAACATCATGCTTTGGGGCTGTTTTTCTGCTAAGGGGACATGACGACTGATCTGTGTTAAGGAAAGAATGAATAGGGCCATGTATCGTGAGATTTTGAGCCCAAAACCTCCTTCCATCAGTCAGAGCTTTGAAGATGAAACGTGGCTGGGTCTTCAAACATGACAATGAACCCAAACACACCGCCCGGGTAACGAAGGAGTGGCTCCGTAAGAAGCATTTGAAAGTCCTGGAGTGGCCTAGCCAGTCTCCAGACCTCAACCCCATAGAAAATCTGTGGAGGGAGTTGAAAGTCCGTGTTTCTCGGCGACAGCCCCAAAACATCACTGCTCTCGAGAAGATCTGCATGGAGGAATGGGCCAAAATACCAGCTACTGTGTGTGCAAACCTGGTAAAGACCTATAGTAATCGTTTGACCTCTGTTATTGCCAACAAAGGTTATATTACAAAGTATTGAGTTGAATTTTTGTTATACCTATGATGAAAATTACTGACCTCTGTCATCATTTTAAGTGGGAGAACTTGCACAATCGGTGGCTGACTAAATACTTTTTTCCCCCACTGTAGATGTATGGCTGGCTAGATGCTACATGTTTTTTTCATCTGTAAAAAGTCTCCAAAATAGAAAGGAGAATACACAATAAAAAAAAAATCTAGTTTTCTAGTTCAATAGTTTTCTAGAGTTTTTCTAGTCCTCTTTATGCCATTTGGCAATACATTTCTCCATAATGATCTGAAAATAAGTATTACTCACTATTGTGCCAGCAGATCCGTGCTCTGATGATCCAGATGTCTCAGATCGTAAACATGCGCTTTAATTATGAAAGAAACTTCAGATTAGTGTAAAAGAGAAATCTTTCAAATATAAGGACAAACAAGACAAACAAGATTGGATATTGAATTAGTTACTCGCCACTGTGGATGTCTTCTGCTGATAAATCCAAGAATCACTGAAACTATGATAACTAGGAGAACTGCAGCAGTCAAAGTAGGAAGTGTCACTCCTGCTAATTGGCTCCAAACTTTATCTGCCGGGTTACCTTTAGGAACAGAGTCTTGTAGGGAAAAACAAACAAAAAAATATTAGATTACAGGACACATATAAGTTTGGTGGAACCAATATAAAAAAAGCCTTCTTACCTTTAACTGTGATGTTGAGATGGAGAATAAAAAGTTCCAAAAAGATTTGAACATTCACAGGAGTAGTTCCCACTATCAGCTGGTGTTAAACTGGTCAGGTGCAGAAACACTCATGAACAAAGTTCCCTCCATCCCTATACAGCAGACTGCACTCTCCACTGCTCCTCTCTGTTCTGATCTTACACACTATCATTATGATTATGTTTGATGTTACATTGGTGCAGACTGGAGTGAAATCTGGTTCCTTCCCGATTGTTTTCAAAAGAGTTACTGCAAGCAATCCATTACAAATAACATTAAATTATCTGTTTGATATAAATATTGGATTTTAAAAAATATATCAAAGTTTGTAATGAAAAAAAACTAAAGAATATGCTTGAAGAAAAAAAATATTTTTTTACATTACCTTCACTATCGAAAAAATAAGCAAAACACAGCAGGAGGAGAAAAAGGCAGATTCTCAGTGCATCCATCTAACCGGCTTATCAATGTAACATCTGCTGGTGCACTGAAGCGAGGTCGGCTAAACTGCCCCCTGAACCTTTTGGCTATAATAATCAAGTACAATCAAACTGAATTAGTTTGATTTCTGTAAAAGTCGAATAAAAAAAATTTAATTAAACCTGACAGAATGTAAAAGTGTGTTGAAGAGAAAGATGTAAGATTTAACTTGAAGAAAATCCAACTTTTTACGTTAACTTCACTCTCGAAGCAAGCAATCAAGAATTAGACTGATTAATAGTGGATTTGATGATTTGAAATGAGATCAGATGTAAATAAACCTAAAAAAAATTAAAGTTTGTAGTGAAAAAACTCAACATTCAACTTGTAGAAGTTTTGTGGGGTTTTTTTGTTACCTTCGGTGTCGAGAAAGCACACAACACATGGGAGAAGCAGAAAAAGGCAGATTCCAGGTGCATTCATTTATTCAGCTTATCAATGCAACATCTGCTGCTGCAACAAATAGAGGTCGGTTAATCTGTCCTCTGAACTTTTTGGCCACTGCAAACCACACACACCAGTCAGAATAATACAAAGGATGTGACACCTTTCTGAGAAGGAAACATCTACGTGACCGCTTCTCTTTGAAACAACACAACACATAAACTGGAGGTATCTCTGCATATCTCATCATTTAATCATTCCAATGGGTCAAAAGTTTGCTTACAACCAAGGCATTCAACTATTATTCATATAAAACATCAGAAAATAAATGATCCTGTACTGTAGCCTCTTAGAATAGAAAGTAATGGAGCTAGACGCCCTGCAGCATGTCATGACATTTGACGGGACTGCCTGCGTTGTTGTTTTTTGCAACACTCGGGTGTTTGCTAAATGACATGTTGGCTTTGTGGTCTTCAAATATTTTACAGCTTTAAACGTGAGCTGTAAAGAGAAAAAAAAAAGCTTCTGGTGATGCAGACTTGGCCCCTTGCTGCTTTGTAATGCGTTACATTTGCACAACCATGTTTGCAGTCAGACAAAGAAAAATGCAAGAAATATCTATCAAATGCTGGAAGAGAGTTATCTCTTAAAATATAGATTCTATCGATTGGAATCATGGGTAAATTTATATAAAATCCTAAACAGTAGAATAACCTTAGACTGCAGTACATTAATCCTAATTTTTTTAAAAGTTGTACCCATAAAGACGTCATCAGACATCTAAATGTGGATTTGTAGGAGGTCGGGGCTGCTCATCGCCTAACCTAGCCTGAGTCTCAACAAATGTTCCCTCGAATTTTTCATGCATCTGAGCAAACACACAAACTCCCTGGGTGGTACTTTGGACCACTGTGAGAAACACCAGGCGTGTGCAAAATCACATCCATCCAAGTTACATGGTTTATTAATTAACAGCATTTTAAGTTATGTGGTAATACTTTTAAGTATTGAGTTAGTGTTTTTTTTATATTTTATTTGATCATACTCTAATTTGCACACTGTCTCTATGTTTAATCTTGACACTGGAAAAACTTCACTTGCAGACCACATAATATAATTTGGAGCGTTTCAGATATACTCCTACCAATCCATTCACATTTTCCCCAAAAGAAGTTCACAAGCTATTAACATATGATGTCAGAAGTTTTGATTGGATGGTCAGAACAAAGTTATGACTCGCATCTTTTGCTTAGCAAAGCACATCTCCCAGTGCTTTTTAATTATGTAGACGTTTTTTAAATAATTTTCACAACGGCTGAAGGAGGAGAAATTTATTTTGTTTCTGCAATTATGAAAAAAAAATTTTCAAGGCAGACTTTTTCAGAAAAGCTGGAGATCATAAAGAGATGCAAGCCAACCCCATGATTAACCAGCCTGTCTCAACCAGGAAGAAGATTTATCTGCCAGTTTTAGACCACATATATGTGTTAGGTTTAGAGTTTACTTTGGTTTCTTGTTTTAATAATGGTATTCACTCAATACAAAACAAGCTCTTGCAATAATAATGATTACTAATTATTAATTGACTAATTGATCACTCAATAGTGATCCCTAATCTAAATTCTGAAGCACTCTGTCTCTCACCCGTCCTTCAGCACTCACAACAAACATGCTAAAGCTGTATGATGATGAATAAATGTAAAGAAAATAAAAAAATAAAAAGAGGAAGACCTCCCAAATAACGTTTTCCAATAGCCTTCGCTCAACACTGCTAGTACTGGCAGGTCTCAACAGGACCCCTGAAATACGGGGCCATTTTATATTGGGTTTTTTGAATGGTACTGATGGCTTTTATACTTGTAGCAACATAACTAAGATTGATTGTGTCAGTGTGTGAGTCTCAGCCTCGTTGATACAGAAATAAATTACTTAAAATAAATAACTGAATTCATGATTTTTGGACCTAACGATGAATGATGAAGCGTCAGCACAACGCTTCAGTTAGTATAGCTTAAAATTACTACTCCTTCAGCAACACATGAAGACAA
Organism: Apricaphanius iberus; assembly: GCA_028564705.1. NCBI lineage: Eukaryota > Metazoa > Chordata > Actinopteri > Cyprinodontiformes > Aphaniidae > Apricaphanius > Apricaphanius iberus. The sequence continues at coordinate 1,042,378 of JAPXFQ010002352.1, forward strand.
TTCAAAGGTCTGCCTTTTTTATTATTATTATTTTTTATCCCATGGTTTTTTCCCATTATCACCCAGTGTACGTCTCTAAGTCTAGTCCCGGGCATTGCTCTCCCTCCCCCAACCCCAGGAGGGCCCTACACTGGGCTCAAGCTTCCTTCATGCTTTGAGGAGTGATGAACCCTTCTTTTCACCTGAGTGGGTGGAGATTCCCCAGCTGGACATAGCGTGTGGAAGGATCATGTTATTCCAGCTAGATCCTCCCCAATCCTTCAGGTGCCCCGGTCAGCCAGGAGCCAGTGTACAGCCCAGAACTACTGCATGTTTTTGTGGGAGTAGCTCACATTAGGTACTCAAGGGAACATGGGGAGAACATGCAAACTCCACACAGAAAGGCCCTTTCGCCAACCCCTCCCAGGGTGTGGGTGCTGATGATATGGAGGAACAGTCACACCCTCAGCACCCTTCTAGCTGAAGGTGAGCTGCGCTACCAGTTGCACCACTGTGCTCCCCAAAGGTCTGCCTTTAATCAACTGAAGAACATTTACAGGGTTGAAGGGCTGATGTCCCTCCAAGATCTAGAGAAACTCCTCCATGCGTTTATCTTTAGTCGGATTTACTACAACAGCGTCTTCACAGCTTTGCCTAAAAAGGCAATCAGATAGCAGCAGTTTATCCAGAAGGCTGATGCTCCCATCCTCACTAGAACCAGGAAAGTATAACGTAGTTACCTGGCTCTAAAGTACTTACACTGGCTCCCTATAGCTCAGTGAATTGACTTTAAAGTAAATTTATTAGTTTTAAATCAGTGAACAGCTTTGACGAATGACAAATTATTGGTTTTCATTACTTTTCTTCATTTTGCTACTGCAATGAATGGTTTCCTTTTTTTGTTAGTTTATTATGTTTTTGTTATGTAAAGCACTTTGAATTATTGTGTTGCTGAAATGTACTGGAAAAATAATCTTGAGTTTACAGTTGCTGAAATATATATATTTAACCACTTCTACTGTCACACTATGAGTTGATGATGGAGCCTATCTCCAGCAGTCTTCGGCGACAGGCGGGGCACACCCTGGACAGGTCGCCAGATGCCAGTCTATTGCAGACTGTATTTTTCGTTACAGAATATTAGTTGAAAGATTCTCATAGATATTATAATTCCTGTTCCTTTCCCAATTTTCCAGGTAAATAGTTAGGTCGTTGCTTGCAGAGTTTGTTTCAGTTTCAAACTGATGGTGAACTGAGGGGATGGTTTGATAAATGTCTCTTGTTGGCTGCTGGAGACTTGTGTATAATTCATCTGAGTTATCTTCACCCTAAACAATAAAAAGTACAAATACAAAACAATCTTAATGGAAAAATCTAAGTTAAGTGATACTTTATTAAATGTCTCCGCTAAGACAAGTGGACTATATGGCATTCATGTGGTACAGTAAAGTACTCAGGGATGCTACATGAATGTCAAGTGGAAATTGTATTTATTATATAAATATTTTCTCATCGTTTGTGTTCAGTTAACACTGAGAGGAAAAATATATATCAAAGAATAAAGGGCTTAAAATAGTCTCCCTGTTCTCAGCAGCAACCACGTGGCACAAACTCTCTACACAAGCCAAAAGCAATGGAAAGCCATTTGAAGGTGCAACTGACAGGTAAGCTTTATTTACTCATATGGTACTTGTGTGGTTAGTGAATAAAATGCAGACTAAAATAATTTATTTTTCCCTGTGTTTTCTAGTCTTTATGCCATTTGGTAAAAAAAAATGCTCTGTGATAATCAGAATATTTTTTTTTTTTTTAAGTAACATTACTCACTCTTATGGCATCAGATTCCCGCACAGTTCCTCCAGATGTTTCAGATCTTAAACAGGTGCTTTAAATATGAAAAAAACTTCAGTATGGAGTGAAAGTAAAATCATCTGTATCTAGATTTTAGACAAACGACTTTGTGGGAAATGACATTTGCTTCTCACCAGTGTAGATGTCTTCTGTTAGCAAATCCAATAATAACTGAAACTATAATAATTAGAAGAACTGCAGCAGTCAAAGTAGAAGGAAGTGTCACTCCTGCTAATTGAATCCAAACTTGATCTGCTGTTTTATCATTAGAAACAGGAAAGAAGTCTTCTAGGGACAAACAAAAACATTTCATTAGATTACCAAACAAATATAAGTTTGATGGAGCCAACATAGAAGTCTTCTTACCTTTAACTGTGATACTGAGATGACGAATCAGCGTTCCATTAAGATTTGAACAGTCACAGGAGTAGTTTCCACTATCAGCTGGTGTTAAACTAATCAGGTGCAGAAACACAGTGTTATTCCTTGTTATAAGGGTGAACCTGGAGTCACACTCATGAACAAAGTCTCCTCCATCCCTATACAGCAAACTGCACTCTTCACTGCTCCTCTCCGTTCTGATCTTACACACTATCATTATGATGACGTTTGATGTTTTATTCTTGCAGATTGGAGTGAAATCTGGTTCCTTCCCGATTGTTTTCACAAGAGTCACTGCAAGCAGTCAAGTACATTTTGAATTAGTTTGATTAATTGATGTACGAGTGGAATTTTTAAAAACATAGATGAAATGTATATAAATTTAACAGAATCTGAAAGTTTGCAGAAAAGATCGACTTAAAATATGAAAATTAGACTTTTACGTTACCTTCTTCATTAAAAGAATAAGCAACACTTTGCAGAAGCAGAAAAAGTGTGATTCTTTTTGCATCCATCTGACCATCTACTGCTCCACTGAAGAGAGGTCGACTAAACTGTCTTCTGAACCCTTTGGGCTACTCAAACCACAAATGTTAATCTCTTAAAGTGGTACAAGAGGATGTGACACATCTCTGAGAAGGAAACACGTCTACATGACTGTTTCTCTTTTAAACAACTCAATACACAAACTGAAAGTATATCTGCAAACCTCATCACTGAATTATCCCAGTGAGCCAAAAGTTTGTTTAAAACCAAATTCAATAAACTATCGTTTATTATAATCATCAGAAGCTGTATATTTTCCTGTACTGTAGCGTCTTAAATAACACAATACCTTACCTAGCGGTAGCCTAGCATGTCATTACATTAGACAGGACTTCCTGCTTTGTTTTCTGCAACAATTGGATATTATTAAGACTGAAGTAAGTCATGTTTGCTTTGTGGTCTTCCCACATTTAGAAGCTTGAATGCGAGCTGTAAAGAGAAGAAAGCATTTGGTTGATGTAGATAATAAGCTCACCAATTATAATGTGCCACTTTTACACAGCCATGTTTAAAATCAAAGTGCTAAAAGAATCCATCAGATGCTGCAAAAGACTTACATCTTTTCAAAGACACATGTATACAAAAAAGCTGTATCACATCTATGGGAATCACTGATTAATATATGTAAAGTCTTTTTTATGGTATAAGATATACTTTTAATTCCATGTAGTTTTTCCTTAAACCTTGAAATTTTCATCACATTAAAAACATACATGAGAAAAGGCAAGAAGGATGATGAGTTGGGGCACAAGAAGACAAGATACAAAAATAATGCATCAATTTGCAAATGCCATTAAAAAAGGACAGATTTCACCAATTTTGGAAAATTTGACGGAAAGATTAAAGATAGGTTCCTGAAAGATTGATTGATTTCGAAATTGTTTTGGTCTAAATTTGTTAGGAATTGAGCATCAAACATTGATTCCAGTGGGGGGGGGGGGGGGCAATACAATTTTATTAGTAAAATAAAATCAGTGTTTATTTAATAAGTCTTTAATCACATCATTATGTAAGGTTTTTCAGGATTATTTAATTTTAAGACATACTTTTGGAACGTGGAGGGTGATTTTAAGGGTTTGTTATAGTTTTATCAATACTTTCTGCCGGCCCTTTAAGGAAACTCATCAGCTTGATGTGGCCCAAAATGGAAATGGACACTGCTGCTCTACAGGAAGTGTGTTGTTAGAACAGCTTTACAAAGATGACACAACTAAAGAAGTATACCCCTCTATTTATAATGCAGTTATTAACATGTTGCATAATAAGAGTGTGACATTTTTCCTATTGTGGCAAAAAAATAGTTTCTTCTTAAAGATAAAACACAAACAGTTACATTAACCAATGTTTATAAAGCAGTATAGCATGTTACTAAAATACTCAATCATTTAAGAACTGAAATAGTCTCCTAATTGACCTGGCCCGGTAAAACAAAGCAAGGAAATTCCGCCTAATCTTTATCAAACAGTATTCATCATGCCAGATTTTAATTGGAAAGGTTTTCATAAATATTACAATTGCTAAGATTTTGGAGGTCAACTGTGAATTTGTTGCTTGCTGAGTTTGTTTCAGTTTCATGCTGATGGTGATCAGAGGAGCCGGTTTGGGAGATGTCTCTTGCCGGCTGCTGAAGACCTGTGTACAGCTTGTCCGTGTTAACTTCATCCTAAACGACAAATAACATTAACTGCAACAAAAAATCCTTAGTTTAGAGAGACTTCATTTGATATTTCTGGGATAAAACATTTTAACTAACAAATATTAAATCTGTTTAATAAAAAATTGAGAAGTAATGCTCTATCAGTAAACTATTTTATTTAGTTCTGGAATTTATTTTTTCCCAAAGTGTTCAGATGTTTTGTTCTCAAAGTGTCAATAAAGAGAAGATAAGTGTTTATATGCATGTTATGACTGTTTTTCCAGTATAGTTACTGCACCCAAACGTCCTCTATCTGGGTGAAACAGTCCCATCTTGTGGTTATCTTCTAGAGTACATCCGATTTATTTTACTTTTCCACTATTGGCGCTCGAATAGTCTGTTTATTGAGCCAGGATGAACTATAAACCTTCTCCGGTGACAGTGAATGTTAACAAAGTGACAGAAAAGGGTTTTCATCTTGTTTACGATAGAGAAGGGACAGTTTCTTCTATCAGCTGCTCAAGTTTTTTGGATTTATGTAATTCTGAGGATTGTGTACTTGAGAACTGCACCATCTAGCGTTTTTAATGTTACTTTGTGGGACAACTAAGCACACAGTACATGACTGTCATGTTAAAATATTATTCAATCATGAATCACAAATGCGGAGGCACAAAGCCCCTGAATCCCTACTCAACCAAAAAAGCAATAGAAAACCACTTCAGGAAGCAAATGACAGACAAGCTATCATCGATCCTGAGGCTCTACAATATACAATCACTGTCTTTCACAAGTGAAGAACCCAGGAGTTGACTTTTGACCCTGACTAAAATAGGTTTTTATCACCTAAAGAACATTGCCGGATTCCGCCCCATTCTCTCTGTGGCCAACAGGCAGACACCGATGCATGATTTTATCACCTGTAGAATTGATTATTGTAATGCCCTGCTTTCTAGTATTCAGAAAAAGAGTATATCTAGCTTACAACTTCTAATAAATTCGGGGCAGGAGGCGTGATCACAGCTAAAAAAGACATTTCACTCCCGGTGCAGCAAAAAATCCAGGATACAATTTAAATTTAAGGACAAATTAATACTATATTACACCAATTTTAACATTTGATCATATATATTACTATCCCAGACTTTGAAAGTTGTAAAATAGCATGATATAAGCCCTTAAAATCACTGCATTGGCTCCCTGTACATTTTAGGATAGGGTTCTTTTAATGGCTTTTAATTGTCTCAATGGTCTTGGGCCTTCTTATCTTTCAGAACTGCTTTTACGATTAAGAAATAAAGAAAGAAACTAAAATACTATTAAGCAAGCATAAATGCATATGGTAAACATAAATGACCTCAAACAAGAAGAATGTCATCGAGGAAAATAGGGCTGTATTTTCCCACTATGTATACAAATATCTGGTTTTAACTCTTTATACTGTGTGTACAGCAGCATTCAAGATTATTCAAGAGATGTTCAATTAATTCCGAATTTTCCTGGGAACTTGTCCCTTGAATTAGCATGTTAGACGTTTCCTTATTCAGCAAATAAATCACCTGTAGAAGAATCAGCTGACTTGCATCTTCCGTAATTAAAACAAATGAGAAAAGTTTTTCTAAACTCAACAGAACGTGTGTTAACAGACAGATTATGGATGCTGCTGCTTCCAAAGCCAAAATATTAACACACACTTTCAAATACAAGTTTTTTTAACCAAACCAAACAATTCTTACTTCTACTAAGCTTTTGGGTTTGAAGAAATAAACAATGAAACTAATATTCTGCTATTTAACAAGCAGAAATACATTTGGTAAACTTAAATTACCTCAAACAAGAAGCTTTTAATTGGATTTTAATGTCAACGAGGAAAATAGGGCTGTATTTTTACACAATATATGAAAATATCTGGTTTTAACTGTTATTGCAGAGTTTTTTCTATCTATACTGCTTTCCAAAAGCAGTTTGAGTCCCAGACTCGAGTAACCCCAGGTCCCTCTGCACCCCCGGTCCTTTTGTCTTGAATCAACCTGTAACACCAACAATCATCAAAAAAAAGTCACACAGGACAAGAGCTCTATTTTGTCATCGATGGCAGGAAATAAGCGTGTGGTCCAGTAACAGCTTAATTTGATGATCTTTTGTTTGTACAAGCCATTTATTGAAAGATTATTTGCATAGTTCAGGCCTACAGGAGTGAGTTCTACTTCCAATCGCACAATAACATATTTATTCATTCAACATCTGATAGATTAATGCAAATTCATGACACATTAGCATTAGGGATGGGTACCGATATCCAGTGCCACCATAGCACCAGTTCTGACATAAACTGTGGTAACCAGACTGAAAAGCAGCTCATTTTGGTGCCTTATTTCGGTTCTTGTTTTCCCTGAGATGTCAAACTATGGATTCTGTGCATGCCGTTAGCCAAGTGCGATTCCCTATATCACCAGAAAAGGTAAACATGGCTATCTTTGTGCAAACAACTGCTAAAAGTTATGGTTGTCAAAATTAACGAACCAACGCGGATTGATTAATTCCTAGAATTAACCCTTCTCCCCCTCTTTTTTTTTAACGTAATGAAAAACACATTCCCAGAATAGCGCCCTGTTTAAAATTCAGCCCGCAAAACATCAGCACTCCTTCTTAACCAGCCAAACTGGGGATTGTTGTGCAGCATGTGTTTATGATCCTAAATGACATGTGAGTATATTATTATTGGCATATTGGCTTTGTGGCGATATGATAAGTTCATAAGTTGTCTGTGAGAATTATCCGTCCGCTTCGGATATCAGCTCCGGTGTGTGCGGCGAAGAGTTTAAATGCTCCGTATTTAAGCTGATTTATGCCTGTTGGCTCCTCTACATTTCATAGTGAGATACTGTTAAATACGTAAAAATACAATATTATTCAGTTAAAGTGATGTTTCCAGACTTAAATTAGTGTTAAATGTTAGCGAAAGTAGCTGTGTACATCTTCACAATATTTCCTCTTGGAATCAACTGGAGAATCTGCTGACAGTTTACTTTTGGAAAATGGTAAATTGTGATATTAGATTAGTCTATATTACATTTGATTTATCTGATATTTAATACAGCCTGCTGATATCCAAATGTTACGTTTATTCATATATTTTAGTTAGTTCTACCTCATTGTGAATGTGATTGTGGCGTTCAAAACAAAAACTTTATTGATTTCTCCTATATTACATTTTGTTTAAAGAGCAACTGCATCTAGATTTGTCCTTTTATTTATTTATTTGTTTAATTTGACAGCCCTACTAAAAATAACTAAATAAGAGGATTTTTGGACGATGTTTGTATGTTTTTTCTTTCTTGAAGCACCATTTCAAGCACTGGGACTGTTTCAAAAGTACTGGTTTGGCACCGGTATCGGATAAAACCTAAACGATACCCATCCCTAATTAGCATCTTCGGAGGTCTTTTCTGCAACCAACAGGATCTTAACAGACTGCATATACTTCGCAAATAAGTACTTATGAACTTGAAGAAGTTCAGGAAAAGTTTAACAACATACTCTGCTTATCTGCTAACCCATAAACATGTCTAAGAATCCATTAGCTGATCCCATAAATATTCTCTGGGGTGTTAGAACAATATACCACAGTTAGGAAACTTCCTCCCTTCACTAAACTTCACTTGACCCATTTAATTAATGAATGCTCCTGAAACAGTATTCTTGAATCCTGAAGATTACATTATCAAACTGTTGGTGTTTCTGTAATTATAAACTCTTAGAAAATCCTTGAACCTATATTTTATCTAATAAGCTGTCTCAAATAATTCCAGATGTTATCACTGGTTCCAGGGGAGGAAAAGCTCCTTCTCAACAGGAAATTAAGTATGCAACCAAAAACTAACACTACCAAAGCATAAGTGGGATGTGTGTGTTGTATATGTCTGTGTGTGTGTGTGTTTGTCCGCAGGGGGTGATCTGGAGTCAGGACACAGAGTGAATAGTATTCTTTCTTAACAAGCAACCACACTATACCAACAAAATGAAAGGATATTAAAAGATAGGACATATAATAACGCTTTAGCAAGAACCAGTGAACACAAAAACAAGCATACAACAGCAAAAGCCAGCGTGCGGCGACACTACCAACAACGAGCAAATGGTGGTTTAACAATTACAGAACAATCAAATAAACCATTTCACACAAGTCTAAACTTGTGTTTTAAAAGCTCCTACAGAAGACTATACCCTGGTGATGACTTCGTCGCCAGTCTAAACCAAGCAATTCAGGGAGAGGGAGGAAGAATCTAAACGGGCACGGTCTGTTGAGGAACAGCAGCGCAAAGCTGATTTTAAAAGGACGCATTCAGAGGCAGGCGGCGACTTCAGTCGATCCTGTCTTTACAGAGCTATCTTGGTATAACTCAGATGCCAAGCAGACCTCCTGCTGCAAGAAAGTCTGAAAGACAATGGCTTCTTTGAGCACAGTCCTTTTAAGAGCTCTGCCTGTGATTACCGGCCAAAGACCAATGAGAATACGCTGAGGGCGGTGCAAGCTCTGTCATCATCACTGGTAACAGACCGATTAGAATGAGTTGAACACGGTGCAAGCTCTGTTGTTGTCACTGGTCGTAGACCAATGAAGATAAGTTTAGCGCATGCAAAAGGATGCTGGAGAGGGCATATGATTTATGGAAAATGAATCCCAACAACACCATGTCATCAAGAGAGTCCAAACATTCCTTTCCCATTGAATCATTTTAACTCTTATGACCCCTCTAGTTCATTCTACTCTAAGCAACAAGCAGAGATTTACTCAATATAAAACACAGAAAGAATATATGAACTTTTAAGATAAATATATAAACTTCTTAGGCAGAATAAAAACATACAATCATCAATTTCCCCATTCGCCCTCTCTAATAAAGAGAGCGAACAAACTGACAGAAGAAAAAAGGTTAATATAACATGCAACATAATAAAAACATTATACTTCACTCTTCAGAATTGAATGGTGGTGACTAATATAAACTTTTTAGGCAGAATAAAAACATATAATCATCACTGTGTGTACAGTAGCATTCAACATTTTACACATACTGTCATTCATTTTAAAAGCAGGAGCTTCTCCAGCTTTCAATGGGATGGTTCTCTGCCAGAACGTTATTTTTTACACCAGAATATTTCCTAGAAGGCCAACATCATGGAGCCAGAAAGAACACACAAGGTTTCATATGTGTGGGATCATTTTGATCTTATATCAGCAAATAAAGTATTTGCTTTTATTTTATTTCTTCATTATGTCCCCCTCAGTTTCTGTTTAATCCATCCAAATTTCAGTCTGTTTCAAAATAACTCAGTTAAAATTATTTTCTGCAGTTTAAATGCCACATTTGTTCTACTGAACCGGCATATATCAATAAAAGCACGTCTTCTATGCTGAGACATCACAGAGCCAAACATGACCATCAGGAGGTCACAAATGCAACTAGGATAGATGCAGATATACAGACATTATAAAACTTCTTCGTGGTCACTTTATTCACAGTGAATACATATTTTATTACTTAAATGTTGAATATCCAGCTACCAGGAAGCATGAGTTGGACCAAACATTTCATTATTAAGGACTGCCAACCTCTCAGCATTGTTGAAAGTGAGGGATTCAGGGAACGGTTTGATGCTTGAACCATCATATATTTTGCCAACCAGAAAGTTATTGTGCAACTGTCCCTCGTAAGTATTTTATTTTCTAATTCTGGAGAAATTGCTTTTTAAGAAAATCATTGCAAAGAGCTCGGAGTAAATAATTTTTAAAATTAAATATATGTTTTGAAAAGTCTGCCTCAAATAAAAACTATAATCAACATCACCTTCAGCTAATGATATATTAAGATATTAAATTATGCAGCGTACAGTATGGAATACAGTTACATAAATAATTTTATCATATGGCCATTAAATCCATAGATTACTTAATTTTTCCAAATAGGTTACCTGCAATAATATTAAGATCCAGCAGGTGTCAGTAGACCAACACAGTAGCGACTCCATATCGACACAGTATCAATATAGTTAGGGCAATGTGTTGAAACGGTACATGAGGCCTCATCTACCCATCACTATATTTTAGTGTTGTACAACTGGCACAACGAGCCCAGAACAAATGTCCCTTAGGATCCGTCCTTCTATCCAACCACCAGTTGTTATCAGTTTATCAACAGCTAAGAAGATTCCTTACATCCTTGTTTTGAAGAAGGGTCTGTAAACACTATTTTGAAGTTTAGAAAATGGAAGTTTGGGAAGTGCAGCTCTGAGCATAGATTGACCAAATTTGAAACCACTAGGGAACAGACCATAGCATATTGAACAAATTCACACAAAACTGTATTTTGTACTCTCTCTTGCCCTGTGGGGGGACCACAATATCACTTATTTGGTATGCTGTCTTAACAGCTTTTATTAAAGATTTTCCAGAATTATGCCAAGACTATGCCAAAATGTATGCAGATAATACTGTCAATTTAACACAGATCTACAAAATTTTGCACAAATGAATCTTGTTTATTACTGATAAAAAAGTACAGATAAAAAAGGGTTTATAATTTTATTCAATGAATACCCAAAGTATTGTTTTTTATTTTTAATATCTTAATGTGGACAAAACATCCAAGAATAATAATGTACACTGCTTTATTTAATTAAAATCAATTCAAACTTAATGCGAATCCCAGGTCAATAAGTATGCTGTCCGCAGCCACACCCTCTAACAGGAAAATATGTATATCTGAACCAGAGCTGTGGTCTGTGGCCTATTTACTGGAAGCATACTTGTTGGTTGCCTTGAATAACTAACCAAGAAGCTGCTGTTACCTCATTTTATCAGCATGTACTGTCCATAAACATGACATTAAACTCATATGGTAAGTTCACTATTTGCATACACTACGGTAACACATAGGGGACACTCAAAAGATCTAAGTTTACAGTCTAGTTCCACTCTGAATAAGATAGATTCTTTTTGAATAACTTAATTTCCAGATATTGTCTGAATTGTATCTAGAGTCTTTGGAGGAAGAATCAAAGTCAGGTCTAAAGCTTTTAGTGTAACTAGAGTCTAAGACTTAAATCTTTCTCTCTAAAATGAAGCAAAAATAGATTTAAAAAAAAAAACATTAGCTTAAACATGATATGACAGTTTACTGTAGTGAGAAAATAAAGTAGATCAGTTTGGTTTTCCATATTGGAAAAATCTGAATCTTCTTCGGACAATCCACGTTTGTAACTTTTAAAGCAGAACTGAGGAAAAAGAAAAAGATTTATACAGTAATATACCAATATAAAATAATTTGGTAAATAAAAATAAGTACATGCTGTAAATGATTTTTCCCCTACATATTTACTTCTTTTCAGTTTTCCTTTTGGTAACCAATATATGTAAAAAAAAAAAATACAAAAGAAAAAGAAAGAAAAGAAAAGAGGAAAAAGGTTTGGTTAGTCAGAAAAAAGACTTGATGTTGACACATTTATGAACAAAAATTACTTAACTGTTGTTTAAGAGGTAACTTTTTTAGAAAAAAAAAATATTCTGCACACTGCAGCTTGAGGGTGGAAGGATTGCACATCCAGTTTCACACTAGCAGGCAACAAGTCCATGCGGTCTGTGTGGCTGAGAACAGGAAGCTGATACAGGAAGGCAGAACTTGTTGAGAAACTGCCGGTCACCCCTACATCTCGCCTAGACCTGCTGCCGTCAGAGTGAGTGGTCGATGTTCATCAACCCAAATTATCCAACACCTCTCTGCCCCATTATATAACATTATATTATTTATTCAAGATTACTGTGGAGAAAACAGGGAGCAAAGCTGTTTTTTTAAATGTGAAATTATTCTGGTCATTTTTACTATGGTATGGAAAACGTTAAGAATATTTTAAAAATATGTTTTCAGCAAAAAAGACACAAAGTAACACAAAGTTTTTTTGTTCCACAGTTACACATAATTAAAACTTAAAATGTCTACAAAGGTCTCCCTAAACCTGGATTATCTATCCCGACCACAATCAGATTAGTTGTAGATGTGCTGGTGTGAATCATGGAAGTTAAATAAAGCTCATTCTCTTTGAAGACTCTGTACGGCTCAATGTCCGGCACTTCCTGCAAAGGAGCAAATAAAATAACAATAATCAAAACTCCAGATTAAAATAAGCAATGGCAAAAACTGCATAAAGCGCAATAATTTATGATGTACAGTACCGTGTTTGGTTGAACAGTTGTAGTCACTTCAGATCCTCTTCTTCTAAAAGACAAAGTAATGTAATATATAAAATGTTATATATGTAATATATAAAATCTTTATTTCTAGATAATTTAGTTCCATTCATTAAGTTCCATTCAGACATGGATGTTTTTTTAGAAACAAATACATTTCTGTAGATCTCTATATTCTGCGGTTATCTTGGGAATTTTTTTGTGTTCTTGGTTCTGCAGTTTGCTCAAACTTTCACCTCTTTACCTGAAATGCTTCTTATGCAGGGCATCTGGCAATGAGGGTAAAGTGTGTTTGCTTTGCTGTCATAGAGATGTGTGCCAAGTGTCAAAGTAACACAAATATGAATGTCCTGTCTTCCCATAAATTGCATCATACCTCCATTAACAATATGACTTAATCTGCATTTATGAATTCCAAGTAAATATCAGATAAAAATGATAAAGAATGTATCTTATAAAAAACTTACAAACAGTATTTACAAATAGATAAAAATCAATGTAATGGTAGATGATGCTGTGTGTGTTGTTAGATGCTTCTGTTAAGTTACCAGCACCACACCATGCGGTTTTGTACTTTATCCATAAAACATTTTATAAAATAAGGCAAAGCAAAAGTGATCTTGAGTAAAACCAACCATAAGAGATAAAAACAGACCTGAGAGTAAAAGGTACACACATAGATAGGAGACATTGCTGTAGGTAATACCAAACCCAAGACAGAATCAGCACAAAATAAACCTACGAGGAACCTTTTTTAAAGACACCTTCTTTAAAGACCAGTGATTTAATCTTAATGATTCGGTTGCTGCTGTGGCATCTCACTAACAAGAAAAACCTTTAAAAGAGCTCAAGTCAGCATCTCAAACTGAATAAAGTATTACTGCTGAACAGTAAAAGTTTATTTTTGAACTAGATTTAAAGTGTGCATGTAAAGGTGTCTTAAAGTTTACAGTTTTGAATGTGAAACAGAAAAAAAACTGAGTTGGCATTGCAGATCTGGAATATTTTCAAAAAACTGGTCTAATGAAATTTGTTTGTAAATTGAAACAGAAATCTGAAGCAAATCTTAATGTAGGGTACTACAAAGATTCGGACCAAAAACTATTAGTCTCACTAGCGGTTGTTGTTAAGTCCAAGTAGAGCATAATCTCTATGATCTATTGCCAGGAGGATGTCAATAAATTCTGTCAGTCAGCTGATTGAGTTTTAAACCTTGTATACCCAACTAACAATTGGGGTCATAATTTTCTTTCACTTGTATCCTAGAAGTGGGAAGCTGCATAATAGACAAACAACCACACCTCCATAAATTAATTTCAAAGTGCAAGGTATTCAGTAATTCTAACATGACAATTTTACCTTTGATCAGGATCAATATTATCTCCTACCTGTGGCATTTTTGCCAGAAGATGCATCCAGGAATGACTCCCAGTAGAATAATGATGACCGGTAGAAGGACTCCAATTAAAATGATTAGATTTGTACGGGCAGTTATCTCTGAAGGTGGAGCCGTGTCTTCATTATCTATCAAAAATAAAAATTGAAAATATGGCAAGATATTAAACATCTCAGCACAACTGTTTGTATACCACTGTAAATGCAATATCGTAAAGGGGGGGTATTATGCAAAATGTACTTTTTGACATTTTGACATCCTGATAACATGTTATTTCCCCATTAAAAACATCCCTGAGGTATTGCTTTGACTCATCCACTTATGTTTGAATAATTTTTCAAGCTCTTCTGGTAGTTATTGGGGGTCCTGAAACAGCTGCTGCCACCTATTTCCTCCTTTCCACTCATCTCCTTCTCCAACCTGACGTATCTTACTCAGCAGCCGAACCGCTGCACCTACAGACCTCTCCCTCCCACCTCATCTTGGGTAGAGTAGCAGCTCCTATACTTAGCTTGGGCTAATTGTAAGGCTAAGTTTTTTTGGCTTCATCTGTGGAAACAACCCTAGGCCGAAAAATAAATGTTATGTTTGTGCAAATCACTTCACAAAGGACTGCTTTCTCAAAAAACTGAATAATGATAACTGAGTCTTGAGTTCACTCTTGAAGGTGTAAACAGAAATACTTGAGCGCAAAGAGGAGGGAACAAAATTCCAAAACCAAGTGGAAACAGCCTGGAAGGAATGGTCACTTCTAGATTCGGATCCACAGACCTGAGAGCCCCTGCAGGGGTGTAAGGGTATAAGAAGGAGCCTGATCGTGCAGGGCTCTGAAAGCTAAAAATAGAATTTTAAATGTGAACTTATTGGACACTTGTAGCCAATGAAGCTGTTTAAGAATAAGGGACATGTGAGTCCTATTTGCACAAGTCAAAATTCTCGCTGCAGAATTTTGCACTAATTGCAAATGAGAGAGCTCCTTCTTGTTCAGTCATGAAAGTGTTACAATAGTCTAAATGTCGTCCAAACTGCACAAAAGCATGAATGGTGAGCTCTAAATAATTGTGTGATTAAATGGTTTAACTAAGATGTCTTATAACATTATGTTGTTCTGTTTCTATTTGTATTTAGCTCAGTCTGAATCTACCTCCAGTACGACAGCCTCCAGCAGCACTGCTACCTCCAGTAAACCTACAGCTGTCCATAGTAAATGTATTAGTTGTGTTTTACTCGTTTTATTATTTGAAATGTAAAGTTTACATTGGTCATTGTGATATATGTGAACCTTGAATCAGAAGCACCCACTGTTTGTCTTGTTAAGAATGCAAATTTCTTTACACATCATATGGTAGTAGAAGTAGTTGCACAAGTTAAAAAACGCCGCTGTTCACTTTAAAACAAAGTTTACATAATTTGTTACTTTATTACAATCATAATTAATAGAAGTTACCCAAAAATAGTATTTTCTGTTTGTTTTGTGATGTTACATTGTCATCCAATCAGCCTGGATAAGCTTTGAGAACTTAATGACAAGACGACCAACAGAGGGCCCCCCTTGCTGCTTGGGGCCCCCTGGTGCCCTTGCTACACCACTGATAATAGCCATTATATGACTTTCTGCAGGAGGAGTTTCACAAAGGGTAGGAGGGCTTAGAGAGGCACAGGTGAATATCAACGCAAGTGATGAGAAGGCGAATTTCTTTAAGGTGGATTTTGATATATACAAGGTTTTAAGAATGATTTAGGAGTGTGCTACAGAATGGTACTGGAAGAAGCATAATACCCCCCCTTAAATTGTAAAAGTGTTCCAACCTTTTTCATTTTTTCACATTTAAAGCACAACTTATAGTGTCATTTTTGGGGATTTAAGGGGATAATGAAATAGTAAAATATTGTAAAGTAAAAGGAAATTACTCCATAGATTTTAAATATTAAAACATATGAAAAAGAGTGGCTGGATTTGTATTCAGCCTCTGAGTTAAATCTCTGTAAAACCACCTTGTTAGAATTTTAGCTGAAAGTTTTTTGGGGTACATGTCTACCAGCTTTCTACATCTGGAGACAGAAATTTTATTCTGTCCCTTTCTGACAAACCGTTCAGTTTAATCAGGCTGCATACAGCGTGTCTTTGAACAGACATTTTCAGGTATAAATTCCGATTTAGGTTTGGGTCTGAACTTTGACTTGGCACTTTACTGCCTCAAAAAAAAATTCTTATCACTGTTTTAGCTTGCTGTTCTGCCTAAAGGGGAACCTCAAGTTTTTGCAGCCTCTAACAGATTTAGTTCACCTTCAGTTCTGTTTTTAGTTACAGCTATCTTCCCAATTCTGTTAATGTCCCTATGGAAGAACAATATCCTTATGACATAATGCTACCACTTCCATATTTCACAGTGGTGACAGTGTTTAGGGTGATGTGCAGTATAGGTAAAGTTAGCATTTACCTTTGAGTTTACAGCTGTGCACTGTTTTTAGGGAGGTCTATAACTGAAAATCTTAGTATACATTCTGACATTTATGCTTTGTCTAAAAACATTACAGGACATGAACACTTTTACAACACTACAACATTTGCTCTGAAACTGTTATATTATTTTCCTCATTCTAAAATGTTTTCATGCCAGGAATAAACCGATGTCAGTGTTTTAAAAACCAAATAACTCACTTCATACCTTCCACAGTGATGTTGAGCTGTATAGTTGATGTTCCACCACTCTGTGAGCACTGGCAGGTACAGTTTCCACTATTTTCTGGTGTCAAATTTTTCAGTTGTAAAAGTATTGTCTGATTTATTAACACGAGTGAAAACCTGGAGTCACATCCCTGCTCAAAGCCTTGAATCAGTCGGTAGGTTAGACTACACTCTTCTTCTCTGGTCCTCACCGGGCTGATCCTACAGACCACAAATGTGATTGGATTCTGTGTGGAATTGCTGCAAACTGGAGTGAAATCTACTTCTTTACCAATAGTTTTTTCCAGCTGCTCCCGATCACCTGCTGTAATAAAAGAGAAGTGCCTTTAAGCATGTAAAAAAAAACTGCATTTCTAAGTGTTTTAACATGTTTTGCAGGAAAATCAGCAAACAGAATTGTTTACATCTTTGCAGCTTAAGAAACCACCAGTAATAAAGATTACGTTTTTAATGTAGGGCATTGCACACTAGCTCTTATGCTAAATATTTTACCTTTATTGTAGAAGCAGAGTGTAAGCCTCAGAAGGAAAACAAACCACAGCTTGCATCTCCACATACTGGTTAAACAACCTATGACAAGCCACAAAGACAATGCTGTTCATTTGTTCCTGTACACCAAGACAAGAAATATATTTACACATTTTATTATTGTATTATCTTACAATGAGTCAAAACAATAATTTCACTTCACAGGCCAAGATGAACAGAGCAGCATTAGCAATAGAACAGCAGCCCACCTTTCGCAGAAGCAGAGCCCAGCAAGGTTTCCATGTATCCACTGCAGCAGCGACTAACCTTCTGCCGATACACTGAACCGAACTGTACTGAGGAGGCTCATGCCCCTTTGCACTCTTCTACAGCAACAGCAGTCAAAACCTCAGAGTCAGACAAAGGCTTTGTTCACACAAAAGGAAGATCTAGTTGTAGACCCACCGAAAAAGGAAGTGCATAACATTTTCCGTACCTGCTCTCATGGTGAAGCTGAAGAAGTGGTGAAATGCATGGAAATGGCAAAAAAAGGAAATCAGTGATAAATAAAGCTTGATTAATTTGTGATTTATGCAACATGTGAATGTTGTTACTAAATAAAAAATAATATCAGTGTGCCTAAATTAAATAGATAAATTTACTCATATTAATTAGTTGCTAAAATCCCTTTATAAGAAACATTCCTGCTCTGTCTGTTAAGATCAGTTAGGATACACTACTATTTGTTAGTTTGGCTGTAAACTTTGGGTCATTGTCCATTGCTGGAACAAGTGTATCAGAAATTACAAGAGAAGAATACAGTTTTTTAAGTTTATTAAAACAGATCAAATATTCAGTTACAGAGTTCTTCACTCTGGGCTCAGTACATTAAGACTGAGCAAGTTGCATTCTGGGACATCACATTTTATACTGTAGCTTACAACGTTTCAAATATCCGGGCATTACCTTTGTCTGACATTCAACTTTTATCAATTATCAGCATTACCATACATGATGTGTTCATACAATTCACAGTTTCATTTGTCCTTCACAAACTATGCATTCATTATATATTAACAGAATGGGACGTGTTTTCTTCACCCAACAAAATTGTGATAAAAATGAGACCCTTTGAGATGAGGATTTTATTACCTTGCAAAAGTTCACAAAAAAGCTTACGGACGACACTACTTATCAGCTACACTATAAACTTCCTCCTTTCACTTAACCTCAGCACACAATGGTCTTTCTGTTCATCCTCTGGCCTATGGAACATTTATAACCCTCTTGTCCAGCATTTCTTTGTGCTGTCAGTATGATACTCTTATTGGTAAGAAAAACACCTTAAACTAACATTAATAAACATATAATATACTTTAGCATTTATAAGACTCATCCGTGTCCAGCCTTGAACTTTCTGGCTGATATTGTCTAAATATTTTATTTCCTCATGATGCCATAAAGTCCTTCCTGCAGAAAATCACCTACACACCATGAGTCTGCCATACTCGTACTTCACAGTCTTGGTTTTACTTTGAAGCTTTGTTCATCATTAAAGCAAATCCACAAAAGAAAATTAACCAAGTAGACTTTATTATTATTGCATACCAACAACTTTAAATTTACTTCCAGCTCTGCCAAAAAAATATTTATACCAGAAGCTTCTGAGGGCTTACAAAATATTGTTTTTAAGTGACATTTAACCAAATTTTAATAAAAGTGCCTGGGTATATTTGAGATTATACAAATATTTATGACAAATTGTGGCTTAGAGAGCTGATTACAAGTCAACATTAATATCAATTCTTACCTAGGTCTTAAGTTGGATGTTGTATAACCATTCCAAATTGGCATAAGACCAGTAAAAAAAATGTCCTGCCCATAAATAACATGAATTATAATCCATTATAATTTTATGAGTTTTAAAATGACATTATGGAAGTAATGTAAAACAATTAACAAGTTAAAATGTTAACTTTGAAAAAACAGAATTGTTATACTTCTCAAGCCTGAGAAAAACATCCCATCCAGGAGGTGACATTTTTTCTTAATTGATAGAAACCATTTCATGCAGATTTTAATTTATTTATAGCTTGACAATAGGCCACTTTGGCATTAGAATAAAGCTCAGTCTCTTCCTGTTTGAGGTGGTATGGCCCAGCCTTCACTGTGTTCTGTTAAAAATAAAATGCAATGGAAAAAGTATCGTGACACCAAAACTAAATTAATACAAACATCTCAGTTCATACAGGACTTTACCTTGTATAGTACTGTTGTGTTCAGTTCATGGCAGGTCAGCGCTCCCAGTCGTTTACTTTAGGAAAAAGGCAAATATAAAAGCCGTCTATGTTCAGTTGTAATTGGTAATGTTTTCATATTAAACATAACTATTAAGTGCAACATTGCTTCCAAACTCAAAATCTAATCATGCAGAAAATTCAGAGCAATCATCTCCTAATGTCAGCCACACAATCAAGAAATGGCTGCACAAACATTGGCTGTGATCTGCATAAAAATTATAGAAAATATTTTGTTTCAGGAAAAAAACACTACAAAGCAGCAGGTTATGTAGCTTAATGGCCAAACATTACAGCTATAAATGTATACATTACAGTTTTAAAGGGATATTTTCTTTTCTTTTACCTGGACCTTATTTAGAGCAAATATTACGTTCATTTACTGACGTAGGTTTGGAGCTACTTGGAGTTCTTCAGGAGAAGTTTATTTCCAGTCGCAATCAGTGTATATCCATATAATGTGAGTCATCCAGGGCAGGAGTTCTGCCGCTTGTAATAAGGCATTATCTGCCCCAAAACTCCTTCATTTGACCATGTTTTGTTATGAATAGTTAACCACATTCCCTGTGATTTCGAAACGTCTTGGAGGTGCTAAGGCATTAGCTTCAGTTTTTAGCTTTTCTGTTTTTACAAGCTGGGATTTCAATGACTTTGCTTGATTTCAATGACGTCGCAGCCATCTGCCATTGCAGCTGTAGTCTGTTTAGGTTGTGAAATTTGCAAACACGAACCATGTTAATGTTTGCGGTAGCGAGTTCTTTCTGGCCAACCACCGTAGAGCACAGAATGAAGATGCTGCTCAGACTACAAATGGGATGGAGCACAGCAGTGACATCATTGTATTCATGTGATAATGTAGTTGTATTATTGCCCCTAAATCTCCCCAAACCACACAAATAAGGACTTCGGAGATAACAAAACATTGGTTAAAAGAAGGAGTTTGGGGGCAGATAATGCCTTATTACAGGGGGTAAATCTCCTGCTCTGATTGTCTCCCATTATATGGATATAGTTGATCCCAATTGGATATAAACTTCTGCCAAAGGGCTCCAAGTGGCTCCAGACTTCTCAGGGTAAGTAACTGAACGTAATATTTCCTACGAAATATGGGCCAGGTTGAAAAAAATATATAATAAAACTTTTCCTTTATGGTTTCATTGAAACAGAATGGACTTTATCTTACAGGAGGGTACCACAGGGCCCCAAGAACAGAGCCTTGCAGTTCCCCATAAGGGAGGTCATCAGTAGTGGAGATAAAATCATTGATGCTGAAACAGAAGTTCCGACCAAACAGTAGAACCAAAACTTAAACTATCTAGAAAAGATTGCTCTTAGGTCCAAAATCACAAGTAATACACTATCACTAAAGTCTATTGTCAAGAGGATATTAATAAAAACTCAAGTCAAAGCAGAGTCTGAACTGGGGTGAGTTTTAAACCCACACCGTTACATTTTGCATCAATGCTTATATACTCCACCAACACTCGGCATCTCAGGTATCTTTCACTTGTATTTTAGAGCATGATATTCTATCATACTAACATGATGATATTAACTTTGTTCACAATCAAGTGTATCTCCTACCTGGGGCTTTTGATCCTGTAGATACATTCAATAGCCACTCCCAATACGATGATGTCGATCAGTACTGGAACTCCAATAAAAACTAGATTTGCATTGAAAGTCATCACTGAAGGAGTAGCGTTTTCTTCATCATCTAAAACAAATTCAACAATTGTCAAAGATATTAAGTATCTGCTCACAACTGTTTGAATAATACTTTGTTTACTGCTGCAAGACTTTTTGTCATGACTCAAATGTTATGAATTAGCTGTCCAGAACCTGTATTACACAAGCTGCACTGAAACTTACTCCACGAACTAGAGTCTGTAATTAAGGGCAGAAGAGAAAAAGGTTTTTTGCACTCACCTTTGTCGTAAGAACAAAATGTTAATGGTAGGAGGAGAATAAACAAGATTGTGATTACTCATGCTAGTAAAGGCTTAAGAACGCTTCTACATATTAGCCGCTTTCCTTATTGCCTAATCAGTTAAACTGCAGATTCTTTGTGAAGATTTGGCTGTGGATGTGACGCCTTTTAAAAGGAGGTTTAAATTCCACGTATTCACCA
Organism: Apricaphanius iberus; assembly: GCA_028564705.1. Lineage (NCBI taxonomy): Eukaryota > Metazoa > Chordata > Actinopteri > Cyprinodontiformes > Aphaniidae > Apricaphanius > Apricaphanius iberus. The sequence continues at coordinate 1,064,000 of JAPXFQ010002352.1, forward strand.
GTTCAGTTCCAGTATTTTTTGCACAATTGGCTGTTCTCTAATAAGGAGCTTAATATAAAAATTCACAACAGTTATTGCATCCATTAATCAACCAATTAACTCCGTGGTTTGATAAGAATTGGTTTTTAAGCAGTCATCAACATACGACATCTAACAACTGATCAGCAGTATGGGATGTTGTGACATGAAAGTGGCCTTTGAGTTTAGAGTGTCATCAGCAGGTTACAACAGGGACAGAAAGACTAGAAGAGTCACAGAAAGACATGAGCTGGATGTATTTTGGCTACATCCCCCACTGATGACAGCTTCAATTTTATCGGTGCCCTGCAGTACCAGACGATGAATGCCACTAAACCCCTGTCACATTTGACCTGCAAGGCTACCTGACCACAGCACCAGTTATAGGCGTCATCTTACATGGACAAGGGGCTTCTGTAGTTTGGCGAAAGTCTAGTCACTTTGAGCATAAATGATGGTCGCAAACACCATTGTTGCAGTGGGGGTAGGTGTATAGTCAATTCAGAACTGTCCCACACTTGGTGAAACATTGACAATCAATTTCGACCTGAATACCACATTTAATCCAGTCGTTGTGGCCCTGGATGAACAAAGGCCTAACTTCATTTTCATGGTCAAAAATGCTCCGGCACATCAAGGTAGCATCAATAGAGAACAGCTACTGGGGGCGGAGGAACCTCGAATGGAGTGGCCTGCACATTCTCCTGACCTGAATCTCAGAGAAAATCTCTAGTTGCCTAATTACTTCCATAAAATTTTCTTTTGTCATGATAGCATGATAGCACCCCATAACAAGAGGCTGCCACTCCCATACTTCACTGTCAGTCCAAATATAATACCAATCATGATGGCTAAAAACTCACTTTTAAACCTTGTGAGACCATGGGACATCTCTCCAAAATCGAGGTTTGTGTGAATTTGCTAACTATAATAACTTTTTCTTTGCTTTATATTGTACACTATATCCTATAAGTAGGCAGATACTTTTCTTAGCTCTAAGGTTTAAACACTCATCATCCAATGAAATTTCATTTAGGTAAATGTTTTTTTCATGTTAGAATTAAACTAATGTCAATGTTTTACAAACTAAGAAAATCATTTTCTTACCTTCCACAGTGATGTTAAGAAGTAGAGTTGATGTTCCATTTGGCTGTGAGCACCAACAGATGTAGTTTCCACTATTTTCTTGTGTCAAATTGTTCAGTAGAAGAAACATTGTCTGATTTATTAGCATGAGTGAAAACCTGGAGTCACATCCCTGCTCAAAGCCTTGAATCATTCGGTAGGTTAGACTACATTCTTTTTCTCTGCTCCTCACTGGTCTGATCCTACAGACCACAAATATGATCATATTCTGTGTTGAGTTGCTGCAAACTGGAGTGAAATCGGCTTCTTTCCCGATGGTTTTCTCCAGTTGCTCCTGATCACCTGCTGTAATAAACCAATGATAAACTGATAAAACAGCTTTATCACGCACAGCAGCTTTGAACAAAGAGTATTCAGTGCAAATGTAAAACCATTTTATACAAGCAGCTCTTATACATACCTTTACTGTAAGAACAAAATGTGAAGGGTAGCAGGGGAATGAACCACAGATCGTATCTACCCATGCTGGTCAAGGCTTTAACAATAAGCAGCAATGCTTCTGCTGCTGCTTGTCGTGTACAGAGAGTTCAATAGATAGCGCCTGGCTGTTTACCTCAGCAGCTAAACCGCAGGTTGTTTAACTCTATAAGTACATGAGCTGTAAACACCCTTTTAAAAAGAAGTTAGCAACTCCTTTGGTTTGACTTTAAAGGCAAATGTATAAAACCATTTAAATCCACAGAAATAAGTAAGATATATAATAAGCTATTTTTCTTTGACTGGGAAAAACCTGAAACTCACATAGTTTATAGCTAAACCCATTGCAACATGACAATCTGCTCCACCCTCATTGTTTTCTCCACTGAACACACAAATAATACAAAAAAGGACATTTTGGGGTTAAATATCTTCATATATTCATCCATATTGTTAAATACTTTACATATTTAATTTAGACTTGGTTGATGGTAAAATAAACAACACGTTTTAGGCATATAGTATAAATAGCACATCCTATAGTGCTGGCATATAATGTCCAAATCTTTTAGCTGCATGCTTAGAAATTGTTAACAAAAACTCTAACTCTTTTTAGGTTCTTTTTGCCAGGACTTATTAGTGTCAACCTAAAAATAAAATGTGACAAAGTTTTAGTTTATGGTTTTTCATGTATATAACTTTGAACTATCTTGTTACTAAAATGAGAAAAATAAAATTGACTTGACAGCTGTTAAAATATATATGTTTAACCACTTCTACTGTCACACTATTAGTCGATGTTGGTGCCTATCTCCAGCAGTCTTCGGCGACAGGCAGGGCACACCCTGGATAGGTCGCCAGTCCATTGCAGACTGTATTTTTCCTGACAGATTATTAGTTCAAAGATTCTCATAGATATTATAATTCCTGTTCCTTTCTCAATACTTTCCGGGTAAATTGTTAGATTGTTGCTTGCTGAGTTTGTTTCAGTTTCAAACTGATGTTGAATTAAGGGGATGGTTTGATAAATGTCTTTTCTAAATGTCTTGTTGGCTGATTCTAAACAGCTAATTCATCTGAGTTATCTTCACCCTAAATCACTCAGGGATGCTACATGAATGTCAAGTTGAAATTATATTTATTATATAAATATATTCTCATCGTTTTTGTTCAGTTACATATAGCAACATAATTTCAATTAGCTAAACTCCACAATATCGAGAGAACAATTATATTATAGCATAAAGAACATAAAATAGACTCCCTATTCTCCGCAGCAATCAGGTGGCAGAAACTCCCTACACAAGTGAAAAAGTAATAGAAAGCCATTTAAAGGTGCAACTGACAGATAAGCTGTATTTTCTCATATGGTACTTGTGTGATTAGTAAATAAAATGTAGAATAAAAACATTATCGAAAAAAAGTTCCCCCCTGTTTTCTATCCACATTTGTGCCATTTAGGAAAGAAACTGCCCTGTGATAATCAGATTTTTTTTCATTAAAAAAGTACAATTACCTACTCTAATGGCATCAGATCCATGTTCTAATATTTCAGATGTCTCAGATCTTAAATAGGTCTTTTAAATATGAAAAAAAAAAATCAGTATAGAGTGAAAGTAAAATCATCTGGATCCAAAGTTTAGACAAACAACTTCGTGGGAAATGTCATTTGCTTCTCACCAGTGTAGATGTCTTCTGTTGATAAATCCAAAAATAACTGAAACTATAGTAGTTAGAAGAACTGCTGCAGTCAAAGCAGTCACTCTTGCTAACTGGCTCCAAACTTTATCTAATGTATAATTATTAGAAACAGGACAGAAGTCTTCTAGGGAGAAACAAAAACATTTCATTAGATTACCAAACAAATATAAGTTTGATGGAGCCAACATAGAAGTCTTCTTACCTTTAACTGTGATGCTGAGATGACGAATCAGCGTTCCATTAAGATTTGAACGCTGACAGGAGTTTCCACCAGCTGATAGTTTCCACTATCAGCTGGTGTTAAACTGGTCAGGTTCAGAAGCACAGTGTGATTCCTTGTTTTAAGGGTGAACCTGGAGTCACACTCACAAAATCTCCTCCATCCCTATACAGCAGCATGCACTCTGACCTGCTCCTTTTTGTTCTAATCCTAAACACTATCAATATAATGATGTTTGATGTTTCAGTGGTGCAGATTGGAGTGAAATCTGGTTCCTTCCCGATTGTTTTCACAAGAATTCTTGCAAGCATTCAAATACAATAAATATGAATTAATTTGATTTCTGTAATAGTGGAGCTTCTCAAAAAAATAATAAAATGTAAACAAACTTATCAGAATCTGAAAGTTTGTAGAAAACAACAAATTCAGATTTAAGTTGAAGAAAATGTAACGTTTTATATTACCTTCACTATTGAAAGCATAAGCGACACATGGAAGAAGCAGTAAAAATGTGATTCTTTTTGCATCCATCTGACCATCTGCTGCTCCACTGCAGACAGGTCGGCTAAACTGTCCTCTGAAACCTTTGGGCTACTCATACCACAAATGTGTATCTTTTAAAGTGATACAAGTGGACGTGTAACTTAACTGAGAAGGTAACAGGATTACATGATAATTTCTCTTAGAAACAACAGAATAACCAAACTGGAAGTATCTCTACAAACCACATCGCTGAATTATCCCAATTTGTTTACAACCAAATTTAAAAAACTTTAATTTATAATATCATGTATAATATTTATAACATCTCAAACTGTATATTTTCCTGTACTGTATCGTCTTAGATCAGACAACCTGATCTAGAGGTACCGTAGCATGTCATCACATTACACAGGTCTTCCTGCTTTGTTTTCTGCAACAATAGGGGATTCTTAAGACTGAAGATTTAAATGCCATGTTTTTCTTTTTTATCTTCACAAATTTAGAAGCTTGAATGTGAGCTGCAAAGAGAAGAAAGCATCTGGTTGGTGTAGATATGGCTACTCACCACTTATGTGTCACTTTTACACAGCCATGTTTAAAACCAAATTGCAACAAGAATCCATCAGACGTTGCCAGAAACTTACACAGTCTCAAAGAAAAATTAATAGAAAAAAGCTGCGTCACATTTATTGGAATCACTGATTAATATATGTGAAGATATTTTTATTTGCATTTTTTTTTATACCTTGAAACTTTCAACACATTACAAACATACATGAGAAAAAATGAGAAGGATGATCAAGTTGGCGCACAAGAAGATGAGCTACAAAAACAAACCATCAATTTGGAATTATCATGAAAAACGGACAGATTAACCCAATTTGGGACAATTTGACTGAAAGAAGATTAAATGAAATTTTTTGAAAGTTTGATTGATTTTGAACTTCTTTTGGTCAAAATTTGTGTGGAACTGATCAGCTATTCCAATATGTTTTTCTAAGTTAAACAAATGACAAGAAACTTAAAGCTTTCATCTAACCTATTGTTTTATATGCAACTATTAATGAACATTTTGAAAATATTGCTAGACTGTGTGTGGTGGTTTATGATGAATGTTTTTTGTCAAAACCACCAAAACTATGTTTCTTTTGTGCTTGCTTGTTTGTTTTTTTCTGCAAAGTTTTTACGAAAAGGATGAGATTCCTGACAACATGCTGATTAATGGTTAAAGTAAAAGTGTCTGCTACAATTCCTGATGCCAAACCAAACCTAATTTACTTTCAGTCTCAGCACAGATGTGCAACAAATTCATACTGCCAGGAAATCCATCCATCCATCCATCCATCCATGGAAGCCCATCCAGTGAAGAGGTTTTGCAGCACAGTAACATCTGGGATGTACGCTTTCCTCATCCATTGATTTAGATAAAATAAGACATGCATTTTTCTCTTTTCCTGATTCAATAATATTAAAGGTAGAAAGCGCTGGCGGGCCAGATGTGGCCCACGGGCACATGTTGCATAATAAGAATGCGACATATTCTTATTGTGGTAAAAATAACTTTTCTTAAAGATGAAACACAAACAGTTACATTAACCAGTGTTTAGTATGGCATGTTACTAAAATACTGAATCATGTAAGAAATAGTCTCTAATTAGTCTTTCCCAATAAAACATAGCAAGGAAATTAAACTTAATTGTATCAAACTGTATTTATCATCCCACGTTTTTAGTTAAGAGGGTTTCATAAATGTTGTAATTGCTGAGTTTATTTCAGATGCATGCTGATGGTGATCTGAGGAAACAGTTTGGTAGATGTCTGTTGTCGGCTGCTGAAGACCTGTGTACAGCTTGTCTGAGTTAGCTTCATCCTAAACAATAAAAACAATAAATAACATTAACACAGTCTTATTGCAACAAAAAAATCCTTAGTTTAGAGAGACTTCATTTGATTTCTCTGCTAGGACAAAACAGTTTAAAATTGTGACACGTTTTATTATTATTATTATTATTATTATTGTTATTATTATTATTATTAATAAATATAATGCCCCATCAGTAAACTACATTAGTTTCAATAAAGAGAAAATTAACGTTTGTATTAATTTAAATGTTTTTCTGGTATAGTTGTTCTACCCAGATGCCCTCTGTCTGGGTGAAACAGTGCCGTCTGTTGGTTATTTTCTAGAGTACATGCATTATAGTTGATTTATTTCACTTTTCCCACTCTTGGAGCTGAAATTTTTTCTGTTTTATGATCCAGAATGAACCATAAACTTGAATGTTGACATAGAGACAGAAAATGATTTGCAGCTCGTTTACAATACAGAAGGGACCGTTTCTGATGGTTGTTTACACTAATTGAGAAACTGTTGCTCAAGTTGCTTGGCTTTATTTAATTCTGAGAATTGTGTTCTTGAGAACTGCACAATCTTTGTAGGACACCAAAGCACATAGGACCACATGACACGTGACTGTAATCTCAAAATTCTTTAGATTCTACACATATATCTTCCATAAACACTCTCCATATTCCCAGCATGAATCACGTGGCACAAAGTTGCTACTTGAAAAAAGCAGTAGAAAACCACCTCAGGAAACAAATGACAGACAACCTGGTTGTTTTTTGTTTTTGCTTTTTGTGCTTGTGTCTAAGATTTCACATCCCTTTCTACAATCGCCCAAGGCGAATGCCCTTTTTGCTCATAAACCACCGCTTGAAAATGGCTGGCTGAAAGCTACATGTTTTTCATCTCTAAAATGATCCGAAAATTGCTAAAAGTCAAGTTTTGGGACAGTTTTTACATAATAAAAACAATGCAAATGTCTTCCTGTATTTTCTAGTCTTCGTTGTGAGATTTGGTGAAAAAATTGATCTGTCATTATTTGAAGAGTAATGTATAAAATAAGTACACCTACTCACAATATTGGCGGGAGATCCATGCATTGATGTTCCAGCAGTCTGAGATCTTAAACAGGCACTTTAAATATGAAAGAAACTCCAGATTAGTGTTAAAGTAAAATGATCTAAATGTATAATTTTAACTCCTTAAAACAAAAAAAAACAGTATTTAAGATGAAGACACAGACCAAAAGTGATATTTAAAATCAGTGTTTTAAGTTGTGAAAGCTAAGTCAAAAAGAAAACTAAGGAAATAGCTGTAGTTTCTTACCAATGTTGATGTCTTCTGTAGATAAATCCCATTATAACTGAAGCTACGATAACCAAGAAAATTGCCGCAGTCAAAGCAGAAGGAAGCGTCACTTTTGCATATTGGCTTAAAACTTCAACCACTTGTCTATTATAAGGAACAAAGTCTTCTAGGGAGGAACAAAAACATTTTATTAGCTGCTAGAACAAATATAGGCTTGTGATACAAAAACCATCTGCTTACCTTTAACTGTGATGTTGAGGTGGAGAAAATATGTTCCATTAAGATTTGAGCACTCACAGGAATAGTTCCCACTATCAGCTGGTGTTAAACTAGTCAGGTGCAGAAACACAGTGTGATTCCTTGTTTGAAGTCTGAACCTGGAGTCACACTCATGAATAAAGTTGTATCCATCTTTATAAAGAAGACTGCACTCATCTCCAATGTTCCTCTCCGTTCTGATCCAACAAACGATCAACATGATGATGTTTGATGTTTCATTTGTGCAGATTGGAGTGAAATCTGGTTCTTTCCCGATAGTCTTCATAACTGGAAGCAGTCATGTACAAATAAATCAAAAGTCCACGTATAAAGTATGGGACACATAACCTTATGCCAGACATGTTAAATACCTCCACTGGTATTTGTGCAGGTAAGGGACCACAACTGTCCTTGACCACCTACTGTAAAATCCTACCCTAGAAGCTAACTTCCATGGTCTTCATTATCTCCGCTATTCGGGATTCAGCCAAGCAGCGACAAGAAAAATGAATGGAGTGGCTGCTTTGCAAATTTCAGCCAATAGCATGTCAAGTAGCATTTCATTCATTTTCTATGAATATTCTGTGAATATAAGTTATATTCAAAGAAAGTGGCTATCTGCTATTCTATTGGCTAAATTACAGAGATATGAAGGAGACATTTTTATTTTAGTTGGATGTTTTTTCTTTTTTTCCTTCAAATTCAGAAGTTCACCTATTTCTAAATGTTTTGTGTTATTGTCATTTATTGGTGTCTTTCCTGAGTATTCCTGAATATTTGATCATTTTCTTTTGGGTAAAAGTTAGGTTTTTCAAAGACATTATAACATGCTGAAAGTTTCGACTGTACATTTCAGTTTTCAGAGCGTAATCTGAGTTGCAGAAGATATGGTACCAACTTTTAAAAATGTAACGTTTGTATTGACGAAAGAGAAGGATAATTTACTAAATCGCAAAGACATAATGAAATCAATTAAAATATCTTTCCAGAACATTCTCACGGTAGTTTTATGGAACGTTTGCCCATTCCTCATGAGATAACACTTTGTTGAAACACACATTTTCAGCTCTGCTCACAAATTATCCATTGGACAGAGATCAAGGCTTTGTGATGGCTGCCCCAAAACATTACTATAAAAAAAATAAAAATCTGTAGATCTCCAATGCACAGCAGGTTACCCAATGAGGAGCATATCGATACTTTTGCTTAAATCTTGCCTCAAGTTTGATTTTCCCATGAAGTCACACACAGAAAGTTTGTTGGAGGTGCTGCCTTAACATACATCAACAGGTGTATCTTCATTTCACAGAAAAATAAAATTAACCATTCAAAGACAACACAGCAAGGTCATCTGGTTTTCAAAAACCCTTGGACACACACACCTATACAAACAGTGTACACATTTCTTAGAACATATGGACTGGAATAGTGTCCAGTTAATATTATTGATCTTGAAATTCATCGGGCGCTCAACTGTATTTTGATTACTTATGCAAGAGTGAAAAGACAGGTAATAGAAAAAAAAACACACTTCATACATTTAAGCACATATTCAGACATTGACACATCAAGGAGGGATAGGTGGGGGATGTGAACCCCAGTCTACAAGTTGACGTGCTGCAACAGATGCACACACGTGGGAAGGAGATTTGGGGTACAGCAAGAGCAGTGATAACAAGGAAAGTGTGCGCATCTGTAAGGATGTGAGTCCGTGTGTGCATGTGTGTGCATCAGTAGTCAGTAGACCATGACCTGCACACAACTCAATCCCACAGTCTGTTCGCCTATGATGTAATTTGCGTTCTTGGAGAGCTGAACCAGCTCATAGTTGAAGGTGTTGGGGTAGGGTGGGGGTATGGAGAGTCCTTCTAGATTCCCATCCAAGGGAGTATGCTTGGTCTAGGCCGAATTCCAATTGATAAGAAATGCACAGGCAAACATCACTTTTCCTTCTTAGCCTTAGAGTCCGTCAAAGTGGTCTCCCTTCAGGGCCAAATCAGGGGTCATTTCTATTCCAGCCAGCTGAGAACTTTCTCCAAGTTGTTTCCGCATACAGCAACAAACAAGTCCATGCTCGAAAATAGCAAGAGTCTGAGAGTTACTACAGCCACAGCTTACCACTTCCAGGGAGCCTGCCAATTTCTGCCTTTGAAACAGTACTGTAGAACTTATAAATGTAATTTTAAGATTCTTTATATTGCCTACCCATTTCTTGTTCGGCCCACCTGAGAAGGAGTTTCTGTCTACGCCACTGTTTTGGACTAACCCCCTGTCGTAAATCTTGTTGAGATGTTATTGTATTGTTCAAAACTGATGCAGCGTTCAATTCATTCCCATTTTTCCTGGGAACTTGTCCCTTGTTTTAGCATGTTAGACGTTTCCTTATTCTGCTAATAAATCACCTGGAGAAGAATCAGCTGACTCGCATCTTCCGTAATGAAAACAAATGAGCAAAGTTGTTCTAAACTAAACAGAACTTGTGTTGACGGACAGATTCTTGATGCTGCTGCTCCCAAAGCCTGCGGCCTTGAGGATGACCGTTAAACAACCGCCTCTGCCTATAAATCTCTCAAACTACCGTACTCTTGCTTAATACCGCTGGCTTTTAAAAAAAATTCACACCCCACAAAAAAATATTCACAAACACACTTTCAAATACCGCTTTTTTCAATTCCAAAATTATTCTTACTTCTAGTTAGCTTTTGGCTTGAAGAAATAAAGAAAGAAAATAAATTCTGGCATTTAGCAAACAGAAATGCATATGGTAAACCTAATGACCTCAAACAAGATGCTTTTAATCAAATTTTAATGTCAATGATGAAAATAGGGCTGTATTTTCACACTATGTATGCAAATATCTGGTTTTAACTTTGTGTACAGTAGCATTCAAAAGTTTAGACACACTGTCAGTCATTTTTTTTCTCAATTGATTTCTGTAACACTTGTATTTCTGATGTCGTAGACCAACCCAGAGTTTTAGAGAAAACATTTGGAATTACATAGCTAAAAATATGTGGTAAACGTCAAATTGAAGAGTCATAGAAATACTGTATCAGCTGCATCTTTGTGAAATACAACTTCTAGGTTAAACGCATTAAAAACCATGAAATTTAAAAACATGAGTCTCGACAAGGTATAACTGCATTTTAAACCATGTCAGGTGATTACCTTGTGAAGCTTGATGAGAAAACACCAAAAACAAGCAAAACTGCTTTCAAAACAAAAGGTGACAACTCTGAAGAATTTAGGTTCTACGGAACTTATCTGTTCCTTCATAGCTGTTCTCAGTAGTAGTTGGAAAAGCCAATGAAGACACCCAAACCCCTGACTGGTTTTGTATTGCATTTACATGAAATGAAAAATTTAAATAAAAGTTTACCTTTATTGCCCAAAAGAGAGTTGGAAACTCGAAGAAGTAGAAAAAAGTGCAATTTAAATGTTTCAGTTGAGATCATGATTTCTTAGGAACAGTGAAATCTTCACTGTACAGTAGGCTACTGTTGTGACAAAAATTCTCTGCCCATCAAAAAAACAATACAGGATGTGATCTATTTTAAAACGGAAGTGCAACTACATGACTGCTGATGGTTTATTACTAGGGACATTTTTTTTGCTGTGCCCCCTCAAGCCAAAAGCGTAACTGTAGTCTGAATGGTAAGCTCGTGCATGAGGCGGACATGCTGTGTGAAAGCACACTCACGAACGAACTGAAACAACAGCTGAGTCAGTCTTGTCCTGGAATATTTACTTATTTGCAGCCATGACTTCAACTGAGGTCATAAATGTTACTGTTGTTATTATGTTTTCATTTTCAATCCTGTAAAGCACATTGAATTACCTTGTGTTGAAAGTGTGCTATATAAATTAAATTGCCTTATCTTGCCTTGCCTTGCCTGTTGTGTAAGTTTAGTTGGGGTCTGGGCTCGAGCTTTGCTGATGCTGAAAGCTGCTCTCTGCTCAGCCGAATACATCCTACAGTTATCTCTTGCTCTGTGGTTGTTTATGATTGAGATAGTGCATGCTACACCTCAATGGGAACCAGCATGATGCCATTACACAGGCTGTCCTGGAAAACACTCGGGAAAGCTGCCTTTTTACCTGAACACTCACTATTTAAGTTAATTTACAGGCATATAGAGGCAACCGCAGTGAAAAGGGAAGGGCTCATTCTACTGACCAGGCATTACTGGAGCATGTATGAGGATGAAATTTTAAATGTTTATAATTTTATTTCTGGTTAAAAATATATATAAGTGTGTACAAGCTTTAGGCATGGAGATGAATCTGGGAAGCTGGGGTTCCGGTTCACCTCCAAAAGTCCTGGGGAAATTATTTGAGGCCATTACATTATTAACGCTTTGAAATACTGGCAGATTTTAAAGATAGACTTTCCAAAGGCAAGGCAAGGCAATTTTATTTGTATGGTACACTTTCAACACAAGGCAATTCAAGGTGCTTTACTTGATTACAGATATGTGAAAATAAGTTAAATTATAAATTATTATAAATATAATATATAATAATCATTTTATATAACATTTTCTTATAAAATTATTATTTTTTCATTTTCAGTTCACAGATTAAACTATAGAGAACATTGGCTAATTAGGGACATCTAAGCTTGTTACTATTAGTGCCCTATTGGGTTAATACTTTTTTTTACTTCTTAAATTAAAGGGGGCATAGACTTAACATGTAATCTTGACGTCGCTGACGCTGACAAAGCGTGAATGAACCATAACTCTCACTAAATCTAAAACAGTGAGCTGTTTTTATTTAATATTATGTAATGACTGTTGTCCTATAACTGCTGTTTTTTTGTTGTTGTATACAATCATAGTTGTTTTCTCATATTTCTATGTATAGTATTTTAGTGTTGTACAATTGGTACTATGAGCCCAGGACAAATGTCCCTTAGGATACGTCCGTCCATCCAACCATCAGTTGTTATCAATTTATCAACAGCTAAGAAGATACCTTACATGCTTGTTTTGAAGAAAATCCAGTTTAGATAACAAAATATTAAATCAGTTTTGATTGACATGGGAAATAAATACAAAATTCAATGAGACAGTCCAGTCCACATAAACCATAAAAATATTTAAGTAGATGTTTATTTTGAGTCTTTCAGGGAGGAATTTCCAAAAATTAGATTCATAACATAGTACAAAAAAACTAAACTTCTTCCTAAAAGGATATCTTACCACTATCATCACATAAATCATGTGTCTGTCAACACTATTTTGCAGTTTTGATAATGTAAATTTGTGAAGTACAGCTCTAGAGCATAGATTGACCAACTTTGAAACCACTAGGGAACAGATCTTAGCATATTGAACAAATTCACACAAAACTGTATTTTGTACTATCTCTTGCCCTCTAGGGGGACCACAAGGTCACTTATTTGGACCAGCTGTCTTTACAGCTTTTATTAAAGATTTTCCAGAATTATGCCAAGACTATGTCAAAATCTATGCAGATAATACTGTCAATTTAACAAAAATCTACAATGTATTAAAGCTTTAGTATCCCTGAAATGATCAAACAATGGAGACACAAACAAGAATTCTATTAATTAATTTAATATCTTTAACATTTTCTGGAGGCTTTTAGTTTCTTTATTTTCTTTTAATAGAGAACTTGATATAACTTTGTGTGTAAGAGCCACTATTGTTAATTAAATTAAATGAAAAGTTCAGATATAGCCTGTAACTGTAGGGCTAAATCCTGACACAATTTTTCTGTATCTCCAAAAATAATAATGTGCAGTGCTCCAATTTAATTAAAATAAACTTCAACTTAATGCAAATCCCAAGCCGCACTCCATAGAAGTATGCTGTCCACAGCCACACCCTCTAACAGGAAAATATGTATGTCTGAACCAGGGCTGTGGTCTGTGGCCTACTTACTGTAAGCAGTGCTTGTTGGTTGACATGAATAACTAACCAAGAAGCTGCTGTTACCTCAGCTTATGAGTACTTACTGTCCAGAAACATGAAAGTCATATGGTAAGTTCACTATTTGCATACACTATGGTAACTCAAAGGGGACAACTCAAAAGATCTAAGTTTACTGGCTAGTTTCCCCCTAGTTCTATCAGATAGATTCTGTTCAAACAACTTAATTTCTAGATATTGTCTTTGAATTGTATCTAGAGTCTTTGGGGGAAGAATCCAAGTCAAGCCTAAAGCTTTTAGTGTAAGACAAATCCTGTTTCTCTAAAATAAAACAAAAATAGATTTTTAAAACATTATCTTAAAGATGACAGAATAGTTTACTGTAGTGAGAAAATAAAGTAGATCAGTTTGGTTTTCCGTATTGGAAAAATCTTCTGACTCTTCTTTGGACAATCCATGTTTGTAACATTTAAAGCAGGACTTAAAGGAACAGAAACAGCTTTATACAGTAATATACAGATATAAAATAATATGGTAAGTAAAAATATGTACCGTACATGTTTTAAATCATTTTTTCTCCTACATATTTACTTCTTTTCCATTTTCCTTTTGATAACCGATACATGTAAAAGAAAAGACAGTAAAAAGGTTTGGTTATGCACAAAAATTACTTAAGTGCTGACACAAGGTAATCTTTGTAGAAAAAAAAAATATTCTGCACACTGCAGCTCGAGGGTGGAAGGATTGCACATCCAGTTTCACACTAGCAGGCAACAAGTCCATGCGGTCTGTGTGGCTGAGAACAGGAAGCTGATACAGGAAGGCAGAACTTGTTGAGAAACTGCCGGTCACCCCTACATCTCGCCTAGACCTGCTGCCGTCTGAGTGAGTGGTCGATGTTCAAACAACTCAAATTGTCCAACACCTTCCTACCCCCTTATATAACATTATATTATCTTTTCAAGATTACTGTGGAGAAAAAAAGTGAGCAAAGCTATTTTTATAAATGTGAAATTATTCTGGTCATTTTTACTATGATATGTAAAACTTTAAAATAATTTTTAAAAACTAAGTTTTCAACAAAAAACACACAAAGTAACACAAATTACTGTGTTACAACAGTTTTTTTGTTCCACAGTTACACATAATTAAAACCTAAAATGTCTACAAAGGTCTCCCTAAACCTGGATTATCTATCCCGACCACAATCAGATTAGGTGTAGACGTGCTGGTGTGAATCATGGAAGTTAAATAAAGCTCATTCTCTTTGAAGACTCTGTACGGCTCAATGTCCGGCACTTCCTGCAAAGGAGCAAATGATATAACAATAAACAAAATTCCAGATTAAAATAAGCAATGGCAAAAACTGCATAAAGTGCAATAATTTATGATGTACAGTACCGTGTTTGGTTGAACATTGATGGTCACTTCACACCTTCTTCTAAAAGACAAAGTAAATAATTATGAACTTTATATACGTAATAATTATTTCATTATTTAGAGAGCAATTAGACAAAATATTAGCTCCCATTCAAACATTAATGTATTTGTAGAGACTACAAAATTTCCATAGATCTCTATATTCTGCGGTTATCTTGGGAATTTTTTTGTGTTCTTGGTTCTGCAGTTTGCTCAGACTTTCACCTCTTTACCTGAAATGCTTCTGATGCAGGGCATCTGGTAATGAGGGTAAAGTGTGTTTGCTTTGCTGTCATAGAGATGTGAGCCATGTGTTAAAGTAACACAAATATGAACATCCTGTCTTCGCATAAATTTAATCAAACCTCCATCATCTCTATGACTTCATCTGCGTTTATGAGTTTCAAGTAAATATCGGATAAACATTATTCAACATTTATCTTATTTTTTAAAAAACTAACAGTATTTAAAAACAGATAAAGACAATATATTGGTAGATTATGCTGTGAGTGTTGTTGTGATGCTTCTGTTAAATTGCCTTACCAGTACCGCATTGTGCAGTTTTGTACTAAGTATCTATGAAACCTTTAATAAAATAAGGCTAAACAAAAGTGATCTGCGGTAAAACCAAGCATAAAAGACAAACACAGGCAAAAGAATAAAAGGTACACGGACAGACAGGAGACAGTGTTGTAGGTAAGCCTAAACAATACAAAATAATTGTTTGGATCTTAATAATATATTTGCTGCTGTAGCAGCTCACTAAAAAGATAATCTATAAAAAACATAAAGTAAACATCTCAAACAGTAAAAGTTTATTTGGGAACTAGATTTAAAGTGCGCAATTAAAGACTCCTAATTAAAGTTCACAGTTTTGAACCCGGAACAGAAAAATAACTAGTGTGCATTGCAAACTAAACCAAACTAAGAAAATAATTGAGAAACTTAAAAAAAATTAGAGAATCTTAAAATGATTTAATGTCACTCAGGCAATCAAGGAAAGGCAGGACAGAGTAGTCAGCAATAAGCTTCACTTGAAAATAAACCTGGTAGTCATCTGAATTTAAAGAGGAAAATATTATGTTTTAGGAAAATATTGAGTCAGCAGTTATACAGAAAAATTGTAAAAATGGTCTGAAAATTGAGCTATATTGTACCCCATTAGAGGTCCAAGTGCATGGTTATAAAGGTATAGTTTGTGTTTCAAGATTTTGTTTTGGAAAAAAAATGTGACTCGTCTTTTACACCCATTGCAGCTGAACAAAATCAAGATTTTTATCATGGTGGTTACACGGTAATCAAGATTAGCAAAAGGGTCTGCTCTCACCCTCAAATTTGTGATCATACTTTGCACAAATGAGATCAGAGGGGAAAAAAGCATAGATGCTGCAAGACTCATTTGGCCAAAAAGGTATGACTTCAACCTTATTCTCATTAAAATTTTGAAAATGTCTGGGCCATCCATCTCCTAATTTGAACAATGCGATTAAGGAAAGCTGGAAAATGCACCGAACAATGCACTTTTAGTACAAAAGTTAACCTGACAGTCATCTGCATAAAGATGAAAGGGAATATGTTCCTAAAAATAGCTGTAAGACGCACTAGGAAAAATAGAAAAATACAAAAACTTTTTAGCACTAGAGGCCTTTATTGATAGGTACCAGACAGGAAATGGGTAGAGGGAGAAGAGGGAAGACATGCAGCAAAGGTTCTAAGGTCAGGAATCAAACCTAGTCAATGATTATAGCCTCTCTATATGACGCACCAACCACAGAACGCCTTAATGAAGGCCAAAGTTATATAAGTATAGATGACCATTTCAGTGTTTCAATAAGACAGAATAGACGTTATCTTAATGTAGGGTACCACAAGGCCCTGAGAACAGAGCCTTGTGGTATCCTCTAAGGGAGTTAATTAGCAATGGAGATACAGTCTTTGATGCTGGTTTTGTCCAGAGAGTAGAACCAAAATTATTAGATCAGTACCAGTTATTGTTAGGTCCAAGTAGGACACAATCAACCCCAATCTATTGCCAGGAGGATGTTGGCAAAGCAGAGTCGGAGCTGAGCGAGTTTTAAACCTTTTATACCAAACCAATAATCGGGGTCCCAACTTTCTTTCAATTGTATCCTGGAAGTAGGACGCTGAATAAAAGACAAACTACCACACCTGCATACATTAATTACAAATTGCAAGGTATTCAGTAATTCTAACATGACAATTTTACCTTTGACCAGAACCAAACGTATTTCCTACCTGTGCAATTTTTTCCAGTATATACATCCAAGAATGGCTCCCAGTAGAATGAATGGCACAAGGGTTACAAATAAAGCGACTAGCTTTACATTGAAAATGTTGTCTGAATGTGAAGTGGTGTCTTCATCATCTATCAAAATAAATATTGAATAAATGTATTTTCTTCATAGTAAAACATTTTCATGCTAGATTGAAACTGATATCAATGTTTTATAAAGCAAAACGATCACTTCATACCTTCCACAGTGATGTTGAGTTGTAGAGTTGATGTTCCACTTGGCTGTGAGCACCAACAGGTGTAGTTTCCACTATTTTCTGGTGTCAAATTATTTAGCTGCAGAAACATTGTCTGATTTATTAACATGAGTGAAAACCTGGAGTCACATCCCTGCTCAAAGCCTTGAATCAGTCGGTAGGTTAGACTACACTCTTTTTCTCTGGTCCTCACTGGTCTGATCCTACACACCACAAATATGATCATATTCTGTGTTGAATTGCTGCAAACTGGAGTAAAATCAGCTTCTTTCCCGATGGTTTTCTCCAGCTGCTCCCGATCACCTGTTGTAATAAAAGAGAAGTCCCTTTAAGCATGTTTAAAACAGCATTTCTAAGTGTTTTAACATGTTTTTGTTGGAAAGTGATCGAATGAATATTTAGTTCTTTACAGCTTAAGACATATGGGAACTAGAAGAGATTACTTCTATAATTTATAATTGTAAATCTTATATGCAGTAGGTTTTCTTATAATTATAAGGCATTACACACTAGCTCTTATGCTACATACTTTACCTGTATTGTAGAAGCAGAGTGTAAGCCTCAGAAGGAAAACAAACCACAGCTTGCATCTCCACATACTGGTTAAACAACCTATGACAAGCCACAAAGACAATGCTGTTCATTTGTTCCTGTATACGAAGACAAGAAACATATTTACACATTTATAAATCACTGTATTATCTTACAATGAGTCAAAAAAATAATTGACTTCCTAAAAGAGACAGGCCAAGATGAAAAGAACAGCATTAGCAATAGAACAGCAGCCCACCTTTTGCAGAAGCAGAGCCCAGCAAGGTTTCCATGTATCCACTGCAGCAGCGACTAACCTCCTGCCGATACACTGAACCGAACTGTACTGAGGAGGCTCATGCCCCTTTGCACTCTTCTACAGCAACAGCAGTCAAAACCTCAGAGCCAGACAAAGGCTTTGTTCACACAAAAGGAAGATGTAGTTGTAGACCCACTGAAAAAGGAAGTGCACAACATTTTCCGTACCTGCTCTTGTGGTGAAGCTGAAGAAGTGGTGAAATGCATGGAAATGGCAAAAAAAAAGGAAATCAGTGATAAATAAAGCTTGATTAATTTGTGATTTATGCAACATGTGAGTGTTGCTAAAGAAAAAAAAAAAGAAAAGTTTGCCTAAAATAAATTAGTCAATTTACATTTATAAATTACTTGTTACAATCCTTTCTGTTAAGATCAGTTCAAATTAGCTACTAATTGCTAGTTTTGCTGTGAGCTTTGTTCATTGTCCATTTATAAGTCATTCATGTCCAACCTTGAACTTTCTGGCTGATATTGTCTCAATATTTTCACATCATTTAATTTCCTCATGATGCAATGAAGTCCTTCCTGCAGCAAATCACCCACGCACCATGATCCTGCCACCCCCGTACTTCACACTTTTGATTTTACTTTGA
This sequence comes from Apricaphanius iberus, assembly GCA_028564705.1. Lineage (NCBI taxonomy): Eukaryota > Metazoa > Chordata > Actinopteri > Cyprinodontiformes > Aphaniidae > Apricaphanius > Apricaphanius iberus. Next base: position 1,082,666 of record JAPXFQ010002352.1, read on the forward strand.
AGCTTTGTTCATCATTAAGGCAAAATCACAAAATAAAATTAACTATGCAGACTTTATTGTTCATGTATATCAAGAACTTTAAATTTACTTCCAGCTCTGCCAAGAAAACATTTATACCCGAAGCTTCTGAGGGCTAACAAAGTATTTTTCAAATGCAACTTTGTAACACACATTTAATCAAATTTTAATAGGAGAGTTTCTATTGATGTTGTTTTAGCATAGTGGTTAGGACAGGTTCCCCATGTTCAAAGGCCTTATACCTTGATGTGGCCGCCCTGGTACAACTCCCAGCTGTAAATGTTTGCCACGTGACTCGAAATAAAACGTAAAATATTTGAGAATGAACAAATATGTTGACCTGGTGTGGCTTAGAAAAAAGATTACAACTGAAAAATAATATCAAATCTTATCCAGGTTTTAAGTTGGATGTTGTACAACCATTCCACATCAGCGTAAAACTGTAAAAAATTTCCTTCCCATAAATAACACGCATTATAATCCATTATAATTTTATGAGTTTTGCATATTGAAGTAATTTAATACAATTAATCCATCAACACATTCACTTTGAAATAAAACAAACAGAATTTTTATACTTCTCAAGCCTGAGGAAACATCACACCCAGGAGGGGAAATCCTCCCTTAATTGGTAGAAACTCTTTCATGCAGATTATATTTATTTATAGCTTGACAATACGCCACTTTGACATTGGAATAATGCCCCGTCTCTTCCTGTTTGACGTGGTCCAGCACAGCCTTCACTGTTTTCTGTTAAAAAAAAAGGTGTGATGGAAAAAGTATCACGACACCAAAACTAAATGAATACAAACATCTCAGTTCATACAGGACTTTACCTTGTATAGTACTGTTGTGTTCAATTCATGGCAGGTCAGCGCTCCCAGTCGTTTTCTTTTGGAAAAAAGCAAATATAAAAGCTCTCTATGTTCAGTAATAACTGGTCATGTTTTCATATTAAACATAAATCTTATATCCAGCGTTGTTTCCTAATGCAAAATCTAATTATGCAGAGAATTCAGAGCAATCAGTCTTCTAACGTCAACCACAGAATCAAGAAACATTTACCCGTCATCTGCATAAGAATGAAAATAGATATGTTTCAGGCAACAGCAATAAGAAGCATTAGGTTAAACACAAAAAAGCTGAGAGAATGTAGCTTAATGGCCAAACATTACAGTTATAAATGTATAGATTCCAATTTTATAAGAAAGTTTTTTTTTGTGTTTTTATTTTTCAATCTGGACCTTATTTTTATCAAATATTACGTTCATTTAGTCATCAAGACAAGTTTGGAGCCACTTGGAGTTCTTTGGGAGAAGTTCATATCCAGTCGCTATCAGCGTATATATACATATAATGGGAGTCAATCAGGGCAGGAGATTTGCCACCCGTGTTAAGGCATTATTATAGGTGGCCCCAAAATTTTGCCATGTTTAACCATGTTTTATTAATAGTTAGCGATATTCTCAGTGAGTTCGAAACGTCTCAGAGGTACTAAGGTATTAGCTTCAGGTGTTTTTACAGGCTTTTAATGTAACCGATTCCAACTTACACTAACCTGGAATTTCAATGACCAGGGGCGGACATAGAAAAATATTTATGGGGTGGCAAGAGGGTGGCAAGGATATTTATGGGGTGGCACCATATGCTAGTATATATATATATATATATATATATATACTGTATATATATATATATTATATATACACTACCGTTCAAAAATTTGGGGTCACGTTGAAATGTCTTTATTTTTGAAGGAAAATCACTGTACTTTTCAATGAAGATAACTTTAAACTAGTCTTAACTTTAAAGAAACACACGCTATACATTGCTAATGTGGTAAATGACTATTCTAGCTGCAAATGTCTGGTTTTTGGTGCAATATCTACATAGGTGTATAGAGGCCCATTTCCAGCAACTATCACTCCAGTGTTCTAATGGTACAATGTGTTTGCTCATTGGCTCAGAAGGCTAATTGATGATTAGAAAACCCTTGTGCAATCATGTTCACACATCTGAAAACAGTTTAGCTCGGTACAGAAGCTACAAACTGACCTTCCTTTGTGCAGATTGAGTTTCTGGAGCATCACATTTGTGGGGTCAATTAAACGCTCAAAATGGCCAGAAAAAGAGAACTTTCATCTGAAACTCGACAGTCTATTCTTGTTCTTAGAAATGAAGGCTATTCCATGCGAGAAATTGCTAAGAAATTGAAGATTTCCTACAACGGTGTGTACTACTCCCTTCAGAGGACAGCACAAACAGGCTCTAACCAGAGTAGAAAAAGAAGTGGGAGGCCGCGTTGCACAACTGAGCAAGAAGATAAGTACATTAGAGTCTCTAGTTTGAGAAACAGACGCCTCACAGGTCCCCAACTGGCATCTTCATTAAATAGTACCCGCAAAACACCAGTGTCAACATCTACAGTGAAGAGGCGGCTGCGGGATTCTGGGCTTCAGGGCAGAGTGGCAAAGAAAAAGCCATATCTGAGACTGGCCAATAAAAGAAAAAGATTAAGATGGGCAAAAGAACACAGACATTGGACAGAGGAAGACTGGAAAAAGTGCTGTGGACGGATGAATCCAAGTTTGAGGTGTTTGGATCACAAAGAAGAACGTTTGTGAGACGCAGAACAACTGAAAAGATGCTGGAAGAATGCCTGACGCCATCTGTTAAGCATGGTGGAGGTAATGTGATGGTCTGGGGTTGCTTTGGTGCTGGTAAGGTGGGAGATTTGTACAGGGTAAAAGGGATTCTGAATAAGGAAGGCTATCACTCCATTTTGCAACGCCATGCCATACCCAGTGGACAGCGCTTGATTGGAGCCAATTTCATCCTACAACAGGACAATGACCCAAAACACCTCGAAATTGTGCAAGAACTATTTAGAGAAGAAGCAGGCAGCTGGTATTCTATCGGTAATGGAGTGGCCAGCGCAGTCACCAGATTTGAACCCCGTTGAGCTGTTGTGGGAGCAGCTTGACCGTATGGTACGCAAGAAGTGCCCATCCAACCAATCCAAATTGTGGGAGCTGCTTCTAGAAGCGTGGGGTGCAATTTCTCCAGATTACCTCAACAAATTAACAGCTAGAATGCCAAAGGTCTGCAATGCTGTAATTGCTGCAAATGGAGGATTCTTTGATGAAAGCAAAGTTTGATGTAAAAACAATCTTATTTCAAATAAAAATCATTATTTCTAACCTTGTCAATGTCTTGACTCTATTTTTTATTCATTTCACAACGTATGGTGGTGAATAAGTGTGACTTTTCATGGAAAACACAAAATTGTTTGGGTGACCCAAACTTTTGAACGGTAGTGTATTATTATATATACAATGATAGCGTGTGTTTCTTTAAAGTTAAGACTAGTTTAAGTTTCTTCATTGAAAAGGTACAGTGATTTTCTTCAAAAATAAGGACATTTCAATGTGACCCCAAACTTTTGAACGGTAGTGTATATATATAAAAATTATATATATATATATATATATATATATATATATGTTTATATATATATACTATGGAAGAGCAGCTGGTTTAGACAGATCTGGACCAAGGTGAGATTACAATAGTTTAAAAGGGAAATGTATGAATGTGATTATGGAGTTAATAACAAAATTCTATTAATCTCTCCTTTATTTCATGAAAAAGCGCTACGGCAATTCCATTTACACTAAAAATTTTAGGTTTTTAAGTCATATGTAGGAAGATTAATAAGTCCGGATTAATTCACAGCTACCCTGTAATTAATTAGGTTTAAAAATATATATATATCATTTGAAAACCCTAATATCTAGCAATCATCATAGCCCTCCCTTTAATTTTTTTTTACTTCATAATGCTCAAAAATCTGTATTTTCTAATATAAAGTAAATTTGGTAATTAGGATAAATGAATTTAAATCTTTTTTTTGCAGACATTTGAGCAAAGCTTCCTAAAATGTTCAGTCTGGAACAGAAATATTATTTATTGTGTCACAGGGGGCGTGTTCGTAAAAAAGAAAAGTTGATCAAAATACCAATTTATTCTAAAATAAGATGTAAGTCAGTATGCTGTGTTTCCCTACCAAGTGGACTAACTTGACTGGATGTGCTTGGTGCTGTATCAGACTCTGTCCTGTTGCCCTGCCTTTCTCTTTCTCCCTCTTCATCTTGATGATTCCCTCCCTCCTCCGGCTTCTCTCCGATGCGCCGTTCTAGCACTCTCTCTCCTGTCCCTGATCTCATCCTTCCCCTCTATCACTTTTCTGTCGCTCCTCTCTCCTTCTTCCACATCGTCTCCTCCGTCCACTTTACTCACCAGGTTACTCTCCGTTTTTCTCACCTTTGTCTTTGGTGAGAAAAAACTAGAGATGCTTAGTTGTTGCTTCATTTCTGTAGAACTTAAATTAATTGTACCTTTTTTTTCTGGACAAACGTAAACATTTCACATTCTCTGACTTAGTTTACCTGTTGCAAGAATTATGATTTTCAATTTTTATCGCCTCAAATAGTTTCAAAACTATCAGCATTGAGCTAGAAATTATATTCTATTCATAAGATTGCGGTTACATCGTGCTACATTTAATGTTGTCGGAAAAAGGAGCTTCATGCGCTTAAGGTCCGATTTTACACAACTATTTATTGATTTCATAGACGCTGGCTGGGGTGGCAGCTGGGGTGGCAAGGCTTTCTTCTAGGGTGGCAACTGCCACCCTATGCCAACCCAGTAAATCTGCCCCTGTCAATTACATTGCAGCTGTCAACCATTACAGCTGTAGTCTGCGTAGGTTGCAGAAAGGGGAACCTGTGGAAGCTGAACTTAGTCCAATTGGTTATTCTGAACCATGTTAATGTCTGCAGTAACAAGTTCTGTCTAACCGACCGCCATAGAGCAGAGAGTGAATGTCCTGCACAGACTACAACTGGGATGGAGCATGGCAACGAGGTCACTGTAATCGTGCGATAGTGTAGTTGTATTATTGCCTCTAAATCACCCTGGAACCGACGAATAAGCATTCCTAAGCATTCCTGAGACATTCGGAACCCAGAGGGCAGTCATGCTAACGTTTAGTAACAAAACATAATTAAATGAAGGAGTTCTGGGGCAGATAATGTCTTATTATACATAGACTTATATACAGTATAAACACTAAATGATGCCAGACGTATTCGGCAGCGTAGCAAAGCAGCAGCCATCTTGCTGTGATCGACTGACGAGCCCCGCTTTATGGTAGCAAATGGAAGGTTAGTGATCAGCTTACATAAAAATACTTATAACTCGGCGAAAAATTTATGAATTTACAAGCGGTTTACCTTATTACAAAACACAGGCTTGATAGAGGATAGTTATATATGTTAAAATTACCTCCTCTGATTTCAAAAAGTAACTTGATTATGAACTATAGTTTTGTCTGTAATATACAATTACATGTATTGTATATGAATGATAAAATGTCTTGTGTGTGTAGCTATCTGATTAATATTTATGAAAAGGTCATGGTTTAAACGATCATATATTATTATTAGCCCTATGGGAAATTGAGAGACTAAAGAATGACATCGGGAAAGTGAAACTGTGGGAGCTTCTGATCCAAACAGACAAATTCCACAGCCAAATCTCTGCTGTTTATAACAAATCAAACCATTTGAAAATTGGTTGGAAATTGAGCTAGATAGAGTTATTTAAATAGGCTACTACAAGCACCATTGACAGCAATGTTACGAAACGGGGTAGATGATTGCAGTAAGAAGGCCGCCGTGTTGCTATGTCACTGTCATTTGCCGAACAGCGCCGGTAAGGCATCTAGTGTTTATGCATATCTATGTTATTACAGGCATAAATTTCCTGTCCCGAATTGACTCCTGTTGTATGAATATACGCTGATCGCGATTGGGTATAAACTTCTCCCAAATGGCTCCAAACTGGTCTGGGTGAGTAAATCAATTTAATATTTGATCAAAATAAGGTCCAGGTTGAAAAAAAAAAAACAACCTTCCCTTTAAGGTTTAATTGAGACAGAATGAACTTTATCTTACAGGATTGTACCACAGGGCCCTGAGAACAGAGCCTTGTGGGCCCCATAATTAACACGGAGATGTTTAGATTTTTTTCTTCCTTCAAAGTTATTCCACGCCATAATTTAAAAAAACATATATGCCACAATGCCATCAGGCCGCCTACAGGCATTGTGTTTCAGTACCCACCCCCAAAAGAACTATTTCATGACCAAGGCAAATGAATGACGACAGCGCCAAGCAGTCCTGTGGGTGTGTGCTTTTACTGTAAAGGCTGGTTCATATTGTACACATTTTGTCCATCTTAAAAGACTGTTCCATGCCACTGACCATCTTTATCGACTTTCTGTGAAAACTTTGTTGGTGATATTTCCTGCAGATCATTAGAGATCCTGCCTGCTCACATCTTTCCAGATGTTGAGAAAGGGAATGATTACCAAGTACTAAAAAACAAACAAAAACTTATTTTTTTTCTTATTTTTCAGGCTTAGAAATTTTGTTTGGAAGGTTTCGGTTTCTAGATAGATAGATAGATAGATAGATACTTTATTCATCTCCAAGAGAAATTCACAGTTCCAGCAGCTTACGGGAACACAGGGGCATGCAGGGAAAATACAATATAAAAATTTAAAAGAAGAACTAAGGTAAAATATAATGGTATAAAAAAGTATAATGTCTGCCAGTCCAGTTCAGTGCAGTTGTGCAGATGTCAGTATGCAAAAACACTTGAGTAATGGTCAGTTTGTACATACTTAGAGTCCAACTTGTAGATGTATGTGTATGATAAAGTGCATGTGTGACTGAAGGTGCATGGTGTGATTAGCATTAAGTCCAGTTTTCTATGGTTGATTTTATGGCCCTCCCCCTAGAGTTGTTGAAGAGCCGCATGGCGTGGGGGAGGAACGATTTCTTCAGTCTGTCAGTGGAGCAGGACAATGACAGCAGTCTGTTACTGAAGCTGCTCCTCTGCCTGGAGATGGCGTTGTGCAGTGGATGGTGTGGACTGTCTATGATGGACAGTAGCCTGTTCAGAGTCCGTTTATCTGCCATAGATGTAAGGCTGTCCAGCTCTGTGCCAACAACAGTACCTGCCTTCCTCACCAGTTTGTTCAGGCGTCCAGCGTCTTTCTTCTTGAGGCTGCCCCCCCAACACACCACTGCGTACATTAGGGCGCTCGCAACTACAGACTGGTAGAAGATCTGTAGCAACTTCTTGCAGATGTTGAAGGACGCCAGCCTTCTGAGGAAGTACAGACGGCTCTGTCCTTTCCTGCACAGGGCGTCTGTGTTGGCAGTCCAGTCCAGTTTGTCATCCAGCTGCACTCCCAGGTATTTGTAGGTGTGAACCACCTCCACACAGTCACCTTTGATGTTGACGGGCTCAAGGTGCGGCCTGATTCTCCTAAAGTCCACCACCATCTCCTTGGTCTTGGTGGCGTTTAGGAGCAGGTGGTTAAAGTCGCACCACGTGACAAAACGTTGGATCAACTCCCTGTATTCCTCCTCCTGTCCACTCCTGATACAGCCAACGATAGCTGTGTCGTCCGCGAACTTCTGCACGTGGCAGAGCTCCGAGTTGTACTGGAAGTCGGACGTGTACAGGGTGAACAGGACCGGAGAGAGCACAGTTCCCTGCGGTGCTCCAGTGTTGCTGGTAACAGTGTCGGACCTGCAGTCCCCCAGTCGAACGTATTGAGGTCTGCCGGTCAGATAGTCTGTAATCCATGCCACCAGGTCTGATCCTACTCCCATCTCTGTCAGTTTGTGCCTGAGGAGCAGAGGCTGGATGGTGTTAAAGGCGCTCGAGAAGTCCAAAAATGTAATCCTCACAGCACCACTGCCTCTGTCCAGGTGAGAGAGAGAGCGGTGAAGCAAGAAGATGATGGCATCCTCCACTCCAACCTTCTCTCTGTAAGCAAACTGCAGAGGGTCGAGAGCGTGGTGGGTCTGTTGCCTCAGGTGATGGAGCAGCAGCCGTTCCATGGTCTTCATCACATGGGACGTCAGGGCGACCAGCCTGAAGTCGTTCAGCTCCCCAGGATGTGGTTTCTTGGGGACTGGAATGATGCAGGATGTCTTCCACAGCTGGGGGACCCTCCCCTGTCCCAGGCTCAGGTTGAAGATACGCTGTAGGGGGTGTCCCAGTTCCTGCGCACAGGTCTTCAGCAGTCTGGGGGAGACCCCATCTGGACCTGTAGCTTTGCCGGGGCGTAGCCTCCTCAGCTCTCCACATACCTGAGCTGCTGTGATGGTGGGTGGTGTGAGTGGGGGAGGGGAGGTGTCCTCCTCTGTGCAGGTGATGGCTTGTGGGGTTGGGTGGGTGGGGGTTGCTGTGCTCGTAGGTGCAGGGAGATCAAACCTATTAAAAAACTGGTTTAACTGGTTTGCTCTTCCCACATCAGCCTCAATGGGGGCTCCTTTCTTTGAGCTGCAGCCAGTGATGGTGTTCATCCCCTCCCATACCTCCCTCATGCTGTTGTTCTGCATCCTCTGTTCTATTTTCCTTCTGTATTGCTCCTTCCCCTCTCTGAGCTGGACTCTGAGTTCCTTCTGTATCCGCTTGAGCTCCTGTGTGTCACCATCTCTGAAGGCCTTCTTCTGGTTCAGGAGGCCTTTGATGTCACTGGTTATCCAGGGCTTGTTATTAGCGAAGCAGCGCACAGTTCTTACTGGAACAACAACGTCCATACAGAAGTTTATATAGTCCGTTGTGCAGTCAACCATCTCCTCCATGTTGTCATTGTGAGACTCCTGCAATGCGTCCCAGTCTGTGGTCTCAAAGCAGTCTTTCAGAGCCTGCTCAGCTTCAGGAGATCACTTCCTGAATGAGCGTGTGGTTATTTGTGACCTCCTCACTTTTGGTGTGTAGTGAGGTTTGAGCAGGACGAGATTGTGGTCTGCTTTCCCCAGTGCAGGCAGGGGGGTGGCACTGTATGCATCCTTGACGTTTGCATACATCAGATCTAAAGTCTTATTTCCCCTGGTGTTACAGTCCACATACTGGTGGAAAGCAGTCAGTGTTTTTTTCCAGTGTAGTATGGTTGAAGTCCCCAGAGATAAGCATTAGAGCCTCAGGATGCTGAGTTTGTAGTTTAGCTACAGCGCTATGTATGACGTCACACGCCGCCTCCGCGTCGGCGCGCGGAGGAATGTACACAGTGACAACAATGGCGTGGCTAAACTCCCGCGGCACGTAGTAGGGACGTAAACTTACAGCCAAAAGTTCAATGTCCTTGCAACAGTGGGATATTTTAACGCTCACATGCCCAGGATTACACCACCGTTTGTTTACATACAGTGCGAGTCCTCCGCCTTTGCGCTTCCCGCAGGCTCTAGCGTCTCTGTCCGCTCTGACTGTGCTGAAGCCCGGTAGCTCCACGTTAGCATCTGGGACGCTAGCTGTTAGCCACGATTCAGTGAGGCACAGTAAACTGCACTCCCTGTAGATCTTGACATTCTTTGTCAGCACAGCCAGTTCGTCGATCTTATTGTAATTTGATATCTTGTCATTTTTGTACCAGTTGCCTTCTCTCAACAGTATATTTCTGGTAAAATAATATAACGGTCTCTTCTTGAGGACAAGCTTTTCGGACACTTAAAAACACATTTTATGCAGATGCTGAAACTTTTCTTCTGTGCTACAAAACCAGCAAACTCTGTGGCACCATTGATAATATTATGAGTGACACAGCAATACATGATAAAGATAAAGATGGAAGAGTACATACAGCTCTGCATTCATTTCTGTAAAATTTGGCTGTGCGCTTGATTGTCAGATAAATCCAGAGGGATTGCTTAGTGTTGCAGTTCCAGCAGAACCTGCTTAAATCCTTCTGATTTCTTAGTTTTGCATTTGTAGCCATGATTATTTAATTCTATGCATGTATGTTTTAATTCTTCTTGGTAGGAAGGCGTCTGCTTTCTGTCATTAATTGATTGTTAAAGGTTCAGTTTTGATAGTATTGAGCCATTTGTTCAGACTTCTAGGCAATCATACATTAATATGGCATTTCTTTTATATAAGGGCCATTTAATGACTGGACAAGTGAATAAGTTACATAAAGGACTTTTTTCTAACTTCAAACGGTACAACCAAAATCACAAGTAATACACAATCACTACAGTCTATTGCCAGGATGATATAAAAAAAAAACTCATAGCAAATAAGAGTCTGAACTGGAGTGAGTTTTAAACTGGCACCGTTCTATTTTGCAGTAATGCTTGTTTACTCCACCAACACTTGCCCTCTCAGGTATCTTTCACTTGTATTTTAGAGCATGATATTCTATCATAATACATGATGATTTTAACTTTGTTCACAATCAAGCGTATCTCCTACCTGGGTCTTTTGATCCTGTAGATACATTCAAGAGTCACTCCCAATAAAATGACAGCGATCAGTACAAGAACTCCAATAAAAACTAGATTTGCATTGAAAGTTATCTCCGAAGGAGTAGCGTTTTCTTCATCATCTAAAACAAAATATACAATTGGCAAATATGTTAATTTTCTGCTCACAACTGTTTGAATACCAAGTTGGTAAGTAAAATGGAGTCTATTAGTCAAAGCAGAAGAGAAAAGTTTTGTTGTATTTACCTTTGTTGTAAGAAAAAAATGTTAATGGCGGGAGAAAAATAAACGATAGACTGTATTTACCCATGCTAGTAAAGGCTTTAAGAACGCTTCTGCTTTTGTTGGTCGAGTACTGAATGCAATAGATGCCGCTTTCCTGATTGCCTAATCAGCTTAACAGCAGATTCTTTCTGAAGATATGGCTGTAGATGTGACCCCTTTAAAATGGAAATTAACTCTCCATTTATGCACCAGTTCACTGTTTCAGTATTTTTTGCACAACTGTTTGTTCTCTAACAAGGAGCTTAATATCAAACTTCATAACAGTTATTGGATCCATTAATTAACCAATTAACGTCCAGCTTTGATCAGAATTGATATTTGAGCAATCATCATAATACAAAACCTAATAATGGATCAGCAGCGCCGTACAAGGTTTCAAACAGGATGTTCTGATATTAAAGTGCCTCTGAGTTTAGAGGCTCATCAGCAGGTTACAACAGAGTTGTTGTGGCCCTGCAAGGAAAAAAGACCTAACTTCATTGTCATTGTTGGAAATGCTCCAGGTCATCAAAGTAGCATAATTAGGGAAAAGCTACTGGAGACTGGGGAACCTCGAATGGAGTGACCTACACTTTCATTAGATTTGAATCCAATAGAAAACCAATGGTTGCCTCAATACTTATAAGTATGCTATCATGACAAAAGAAAATTTAATGTATACATTAAATGTTCTTTTGTCATGATAGCTTGTTTTGAAGGGCATTAATACAACCCATAACATGATGCTGCCACTCCCATACGTCGCAGTCAGGGTGGTGTAGAAAATATCCCTCTTTTCCTCCAGATAGAATACGAATCATGATGGCTAAAAACTAAAATCTCCCCAAAATCAAAGTTTGTTTGCTAACTAGAATTTCAGTTCTTATATTGCTTCAGATTGTACACTATATCCTGGAAAGATACACTCGATACTTTTGTTAGTTCTGAAATTTAAACACTTGTGGTAAACATAGTGGTAAATTGTTTTGTTTTTTTCCTTGCCAGAATTAAAGTGATATTAATGCTTTACAAACCAAAAAAATCATTTTCTTACCTTCCACAGTGATGTTAAGAAGTAGAGTTGATGTTCCATTTGGCTGTGAGCACCAACAGCTGTGGTTTCCACTATTTTCTTGTGTCAAATTGTTCAGTAGAAGAAACATTGTCTGATTTATTAGCATGAGTGAAAACTTGGAGTCACATCCCTGCTCAAAGCCTTGAATCATTCGGTAGGTTAGACTACACTCTTTTTCTCTGCTCCTCACTGGTCTGATCCTACAGACCACAAATATGATCATATTCTGTGTTGAGTTGCTGCAAACTGGAGTGAAATCGGCTTCTTTCCCGATGGTTTTCTCCAGGTTCTCCCGATCACCTGCTGTAATAAACCAATGATAAACTGATAAAACAGCTTTATCACGCACAGCAGCTTTGAACAAAGAGTATTCAGTGCAAATGTAAACACATTTTATACAAGCAGCTCTTACACATACCTTTACTGTAAGAACAAAATGTGAAGGGTAGCAGGGGAATGAACCACAGATCGTATCTACCCATGCTGGTCAAGGCTTTAACAATAAGCAGCAATGCTTCTGCTGCTGCTTGTCGTGTACAGAGAGTTCAATAGATAGCGCCTGGCTGTTTACCTCAGCAGCTAAACCGCAGGTTGTTTATTTGTATAAGTACATGAGCTGTAAACACCCTTTTAAAAAGAAGCTAGCAACGCCTTTAGTTTTACTTTAAAGTAAAAAGTATAAAAGGATTTTAATAAGAAAATATATAATAAGCAATTTTTCTGTGAGACTGGGCTCAAACTTAAACTCAGATATACTTTATGGCCAAACCCACCACAACATGATGATGGTCTGTTCAACCCTTAGCATTTTCTTCACTGAACTCACACGTAATACAAAAACGAAAGTTTTTGGGTTAAATATTTATTCTCATCCAAATTGCTAGATAAATATTTAATTAGGACTTGGTTGGTGGTAAAATAAAAAACACCTTTGAAGCTTATAATATAAAGAGTGCCTACTATAATGATAGCATATAATATCCACATCTTTAGTTGCATGCTTAGAAACTGTAAACAAAAACTGTAACTTTTGTTTCTCTTTGCCAGGACTTTTATTATTTCTTAACCTAGAAATAAAATGTAACTTAAAAGTTAAACTTTTAAAGCATCTAATCAAATTTTGTGCCCCCCAAAATATATTAAAGGGAAAAAGAAGGTAAACACTACGAACTCAAGTTTATAGATAGATAGATAGATAGATAGATAGATAGATAGATAGATAGATAGATAGATAGATAGATAGATAGATAGATAGATAGAGAAAACAAAAAGGCAAAAAAACACAACAGATCCAAAGATTTCATCATTACTAAACAACCTTTTTTTTAAATGAAACGGAACTTACACTCCAAAAACTTGAGATAGATTTAAATTGTATAGAATCCTTTAAAAAAAATGTTTTTTTTTCTTTCCCGGAAATTCAAACTCAGATTATTTAAGAAATGTTAATACCAAAAAAAGACGATAAAAGTAAAAAAAATATGCAGTTTTGAAATAGTGACTTCACTCATTAATGGAAAAGACCTTTCCAAACCAAATTTCAATAATTTAATGTTTGATTTAAGCCATTTTGACGTTAGTATAAAGCTCTTTTATTCTTTTCATGGTCATATTAACATCTTTATAATGACACATTTGTCTTTAGAAAACCCTAAGAATGATTCTAGATATACTGATTAAAAAAAACAGAACTCTAGGTACAGCAATGAACTCTGTTTTTAAATTTGAAGCGGAATGCCTGGTGGTGTCTCCATCATCTTAAAAATAGGAACAATCACAGATAAACAGGTTAAAACAGATGTTAAATAAAATGTACAAAAAGATATAACTGTTCCTTCTTTCCGAAAAAGTAAATCAAACTTTTCTTCTTTTATTGCAGTTTGGAAGATATTTTGAAAAATGTCAAATATTTATTATTTGGTAGAACAGACTTTTAAGCTTATGACTTGGGAAAAATCTTTTTGGTATTTTTCCATTTTTTCTATTGAGGATTGGGCTCTGTGATGACTACTTAAAAACTTTTAGTGTTTTCCTTTAACCCACTTTGTAACTAATTTGATGGTACGCTTAGGATCCATTCAAACCCAATCTTTAACTCAAAGACTGATCTTAAGGTGTTACTTGCGTATTTCCACCAAATGATCTCTGTCATGATGATGATTTTTGAAGTGTAGCAATACAACCCCATAATATAATGGCTACACATTTTTTTTTATTTTAGTTTCATCAAGACATCTCTCAAGGTCTGCCTCCAATAATGAATTTGCACTATATCATCTAAAGTCTTATATTGCTTTATGTTGTACATCACATCCTGGAAGTACACACTAGCTTTGAAGTTTAAACAGTTAAATGTCTCATCATCATGTACTGAAATTTAATTGTGGTAAATGTTCTTTATGCTAGAATTAACTGATATTGTTTTTCAAACCAAATAATTCACTTCCTTACCTTCCACAGTGATTTTGAGCTGTAGACTAGATGTTTCACTTTGCATTGAGCACCAACAAGTGTAGTTTCCACTATTTTCTGATGTCAAATTGTTCAGCTCCGGAAACATTGTCTTATTCACAAACAATAGAAGCAATGAAAATGACATAAGAATTTTTGTTAAATATCTTAGGCTGTATTGAACAATTCCAAAGACCACCAGCAGATGTTGTTCATCAGAGGCTCCATGAATACCTTTTTGATTATACTTGAACTACAAATAGTTGGTATGCTAGACTCTTCACATTGATGTCTGCAATTTTTTTTTTTTGCATTTATATGAAACCAGGCAAAGAAGCAGGTAGGAGAACAGTGAATTCCTTTTGCCACCACCAGTCATGACCAGAGACATCAAGGTCATCGTCCGTACTGCATTTCAGAGGAGCAAATCTTGCATTTATTGTCCATTAGAATGAACTGGCAAAATATTGCATCATGCTTAGGAGTAAACCGTTGGACCCTCTACAGGCACAGACAGCAGCTTGGGATTCGGCCACTTACATATTCAACAATACCAAACAGTCTCAACAGAGTTTTTGTTTAAATTCTTCAGTCAACCTCAAACGCAGAGGAATGATATGTGCATGGCAGGCCCACTCCTGCTCTCAATCACAGGGCAACAAATGTGTATGTAAAATCCACTTTTTACAACTTTCCATACATTCTTAAGTCATTATCTCTTAAAATCATGCCTAAAGTGTTTCTTAGGGTAATTTATGTATATCTGAGTAATTTTCGGAAACTCTCGCGGCTGCCATGTTGGGAGCTGAATGCCAGAGTCCTCCCAGCAATGGCCCCACATTTTGAGTACCGCCCACGTCTCTCAACAGTCCTCTCTCCCCCGCTCCCCGAGCACAAAAGCAGAACGTCATCAACAGCAATCAGCTATCACCTGTGGAAATTAATATATACCAAGTTATTTTTACCAACTGCACGATGCTTTCTGAAAAAAAAAAAACAAGTCTGGCACACCGAAGAAGCTACTGTACTGTAGGATGTGACATGGAGTAACACCATCAGTACGACATGGAGGAAATACTGATGAACTCTTTGGCTACAGATCACACCGACCTGCATGATACCAGCTGTTTTCTTTACAGAGACAGGAATAAAAAAAAACATTATAAAGAGGTTGAAGTATTTAGAGAGGAAAGCTCTTAAGTGGTTTGTGGGTGGCTCTTAAAAGAGCAGTTATGGCTGAAATAGGCCCCGCTCCCTCTACCGAGAAGTGAGCCGTGAACAGGTTCCTCACTTACTCGGGAGGAGTAAGCATTACCCACACCTGGCAAAAGCTCCACCACAGCACATCTGGCACCGCTCATATATTATATCATACACTTTTACCAACAAGAAACAGATGGACAGCTGCTCAGCATTGTAGTTGGTCTCTTGCCGGGCAATGCTTGGACCTACGTGGGGAAAAAATCTCCTCAAACTGGACCTGCCAACGTAGCCAGGTGCCGGTGTTTATGGAACCCTCTGCCTCAGATCGACTGGGTCTTTAGCTCACCCATTACCCGCTGTAGAGGTCCCATCTTCGCCTGAGGTCAGGCCGAACATGTAATGTAGTCAGCTTGTAGACACAAGCCCACTGGGAACTCCCAGAGGGTCGGAAGAAGGAGGAAGTTGTGTATTTCCAGCTCCACGTGCGTGAAAATGGCATATTTTGAAGCACGACCAGTTCGCTTTGGACACACTTCAATGTGCAACTGTTCAATCGTTCAGCTAGGGGCGTGCTGTGCTTTTTGGTCGCTTCAAACACGTTCGGCGCGAACGCACTGTAACGCTTCGTACCCATGCGACTGGAAAATGTTGTGATGTTGAAGACAGCATCTCGAAGGGGGAATGTCAGAGGCTCAAGGTGATATATTCAAATAGGAATACAATAAATGCAATATTTCAAATGGGTAGTATATATAATTTATTGAACTTACAGATTAATTTACGGTAATATTATAGCTATATACTGTACCACAGAATTCCCCTGTCTGCCCGAGAAGAACGTGACCCCCCTCCCCCCTTTAAATTCAGCAGGTCGTCTCTTGATATTCCAATTTGTTGTTTAAAGCTTACGTTAGGTTTGAGAATAGTTGTCGGGATATTGGCGTGATAGCCGAGGTAGCACATTTCATTGTCATGGTGCGTTTTAAGACAATACTTGAAAAGCGAAACACTGGGTGAAATGTGTTTTTTACTAACAGCCTGGAAGCTGGACTTCCACTGTTTTGACGATAAAGATCCTGCTTTTAAATACAACTTCAAAGAGAGGCCAGCCCTGTAAGGTCCATAGTTGGTGAGATCATGGTGCTCAAAGTAACTGAATAAATAACTAATAGGGCATTTTAATTTACCAGTGGTGTTCCAAAAACAATTTCCAACTATTTCTTCTTCTGGGTAAAAACTGTAGGGTTGGTTTGTTACCTCCACAAATACCGAACGTGTTCTGCCGTGTTGTAGAGTTGCTAATTGTTAAGCCTAGTTTATTCTTCTGCGTTTTGAAGGAGACGGATTGACGCAACGCCATTATCAGTCAACGCAAGGGCTCCCTGTCACCTACGCAAGGACGCACGGAGTAGAGGCCCAAATTTTAACTATCCGTCGACGGAGAGCGTATGCATCTGATTGGTCAGTTTCCGCAACAGCCAAGGATCACTTCACCAGAGCAGGGTTCTAGTCACTGTAATCAGTAGTTAATGCAGCGTTTGGCCACTATATGCTTTATAATGAAAGGATAACTTATCTTATCTGTTCTTTTGACAATTTTGAACACAATGAGGTGTAGGAAAACAACAAAAAACGGCTGCTGTGGGTTTTTTTTACATGGGTTTCTAGAGTATTCTATAAGCTGCACTTCTAGTAAAAAGCTTTACACCTTAATCAAAACTTACTTTCTGTCGTTCATTGCTCCTTGAAGAACAAATACGTTTCAAGTCTAGAAAAAAAAAAAGAAGTGGCACTGTGTGATAGTAGGCAGAGACGCCATGAAAACTTAGCACCCCCTGCTGTCTTGGTCGAGCAACGCTGAAAAAAAAATAGAAAATGGAGTGGAAGAGAGTAGTACTATAAACACAAAAACATCTCTGTCAAAACGTCATCGTCTGAGTGCAAATTTGCGGTCGAAGAAGCATAAACTAGGCTTTAGCTTCTCGTAGCTGCAGCTCAGTTCTGGTCCTGGCCACAACAATTCAGCGTTTCTCTAGGTGGTCCCCAAGCCAGACGGCCAGTCAATAATTATTAATTTTCACTCTGATGTTTAATGAGCTGGCGTTTTCTTATTCAGTCGTTTTCTGGTCTATTTTTTTGTTTTTGTTTTTCTGTATCTGATGCAGGGAATAACGTTTGGCGAATATATTCACAATCAGCATGCTTATATAAATCAGAGTAATAGTGTATAGTGTATTAAAAAAATCATGATTTTCAGTGAAAGAGTATATCATATATGCTTAGAAAGCCTGCTTTGTGGTTGATTAAAACTCTGTTTTCTTTTTGCATTTATGCCTTAGTTTACAATATAGACGTTTATAGGTGGCTTCCTGAACTTATATGAAGGTGCTGGTGTACCTATACTGTAGCTTACAGAGATCACTTGATAGAGGTCACTGGTTGGAAGCTCACAGCTTGTGGAGTAGTCATCCTGGCTCTACAGAAACAAATTAGCATTAAAAATAGAGGTTATTGTCAATCAAATCAGCTCATATTTAGAGTAAAACTGAACTATGAAGAGCTTACAAATGAGTGGAGGGGTTAAGGAGTTTCAGATCTGCTTTGCTTAGAAGGTCCTGATCTGGTCTCTCTCTTTAAGCAGACTGAAAGGTTGGGGAAGGTGGGTAGAAAGGTGAGAAAATTTAGTTTTTGGAGCATTTACAAGGAGGTATTTCTCCTGGGGTTGTGGTAACAAGAGATTACTGCAGTAGCAATTATTTATGCAACAATTTTCATGCCAGGGAAGATGCTAGTAAGTGGAATGGAGATGGTGGGGTAGGTCTTAATCAATTCCAACCTGGGGTCACATCCTAATCCAAACTTTTTTGGTTACAGCAGAAAATCCTCTTCCTCAATTTGTTTCTCTACACAGAGTCGTCATTTTACAGATAAAACTTTGTAAAAGTTTCTAATGGCAACTGAAATAATGTTTGGTCCTCTCTTAGTTGCTTTGTCAGCAAATATGTTCATTGAATTAATTGAATGATGTGCATGAGTCAAACGTGATGTAGAGAAAGTACTACTCTGGCCTTCCTCCTAGAACTACCCACAGAACTACCTGTACTTTAGTCTGGAAATAGGCCGAAGAGACAATCCCTAAAAACCCCATTTCCCCATCCCTTGTTGACCACAACTAGTCACCTCCTCCTGGAACGCCATAATGCACTTACCTGTCATCCTAGTTTCATCCTAGAATGCAGACGTCACAAACACTAACCTCAATTTTAGTCACTTTCTTTTGATAAGTTACTATAGCTACTAGGCATATTAAACTTTTATGATATAGTGCAAAATCTAGTGCGATTTTTTTTTTTTTTTTTCGTACCATAACCATTTTTTGTCTTCAGTGTTACCTCTTGGTCTGGATTAAAGGCATTTTCATTTTTTCTTTCACTCTGGTAAGACAGTGAAAGTGCAAAGATGGGAATATTTTCAATAGTTAATTATATTAAAATTATTTAATGAGAAAGAAGTAGCTGTGCAACAATTTGTTTAAGAATAAAACACAAAAACTACAAATTTTTACCAAGTGAGGCAAAATAATTGACATTATATCAGGTAAAGCTAAATACAAAAAGTTATTAAGAAATTTATGGTGGGCTTTTAATCAGTGGTGGTTCATGGTACCCTGGGCAGACTCCACTGCCCCTAAACGGACTAACATCTAGGAAATAATCTAAATTCTGGGGTAGCAAAAAAATTCTTTGTGATCTTGCTAAGAGCACCTAAAATAAACTCCTGGTTTACAAAACGTATAAAAAGCAACAAGAAAATTATTTAAGATCTCACTGATCTTATGCCTCTGCATCCCCTTTCTACTACAGCCCTGGGAAACTCCTTATATCTTAAACTATTGCTGATTATATGTATTTTTTAAAACGAGAAATAGGAGACTTATAGGTTTAGACAATAACAGTTAAATAAATTGATTTAAAAATATTTGGAAGCAGCAAAATAAAGTTTCTGAAAACTGCCCTTAAACAAAGTAAAAAAGTTAAAATTCTCAGGCAGATGTACCTAGATTAGTACATTTATATAGTTCCCTTTTACAAAAGAATAGTTATTTGGTTTTACAGGTTTTCATAGATGTCCTCTGTTTGTTCTTCGGTTGCTAAACAGGCCTTCCTAGTTTTGCTCACTGATTTTGTCCCTAAAGCGTTGAAATGGTGATGGTTCATGGGGGATGCAGTCTGGTAGAAATCTCCTCCTGGCTGCTGGAGGCTGGTGTATGCGCTTTCTTGTTTGTCCTGTGAAAAGAAATAAAAAGTTCCAGCTAAATTATGTCCTCAAATCGTTTTTAAAAAAATCTAAAAATAATCTAAACTTTCAAAAACATGAAGTGGTGAGTTATTTCTTAACTTTGGCTAAAGAAACACTTGGCACACTAAGTGTCATCAGGAAGCTGCACTCAAACTGAAACCTGAGTTTTTAGGTCAATATACACCCTCATCCGGTCTGCCACCACTGACCTTCGGAAACCTTGTTTTACTTCAACATCCAGTCAATTCTTTAAATACCTCTTGTTGCAGGTTTATAGTTTTTCCAGACACCACAAACTGTTTATCTATTGACCTAAATGCATAAAGACAGAAAAAGCTGAGCTGCTCTGAAAATGAAAAAAAAGTCAAGAGGATGTGTGATATTTTTTTTTTTTGGTCTCATGTTAACATCTACTGTCTTGCACACCACACTCTGTCAACAGCAACACTTCTTGTTAATGCTACATGGTTTGATACCTTGTTAGTTGATTGTTTCAGTGGCAGAAAAGCATGCAACACTTTGCAAAAGTATCATCACCATTTGAAGTTGTTTCAAAACCCAACTTCAATGTATTTCATGCAGCAGACCAATGGAAAGTCTTGCATAATTGTGAGAAATGTCAGATTTTTACAAAGAAGAATCCAAAGTGTGGAATGCATATGTATTCACCCTCTTTATTCTTTTACTCCTAAATAAAATCGAGTACAACCAACTGGCTTCAGAAGTTACCCGACTGGTGACTGAATAGAAGAGCCCAAAGAGCCTCGTAAAGACCAAGAATGTTTTCTATGTCACCATGGGACAACAGACCCGAATCAAATGATTGGTTCGTTATCAGCCCTATGGAGAATTTTAAGGCTTACTGATGAGGTAATTCAGACATTTAAATCAGCTGTGTTGGAAAATGGACACATTTAAAAACAGCATCTGAACTTCTTTATTGAGATCAAACAAACAGTTTCCACTGTCGCTGTACAAAGATCTGGATATATAAAGGCAAATTGCTGAGGTCAATTTCACCCACAGAAAGTGTCTCACTATAAATGTTGCATTTAAAGTAGCAGCATCTTTTTAAAGCGTCACTTACATCAAATTCATGTCTTTCAGACTGTATGCAGCATCTGAAAACAAGGAAGAATCAGAGTTAAACCCGTAAATATCAGCGAAACGGACACAACTGATTCTTGTTAGCACTCAATGCATTACATGCAGCAAGAGAAAATCGAATTATTACCTCAGTCCGACTGAAATCAGACTTTTGAAATGCTTGTATACCCCTCAGTCCGGCTTGAATCGAACCGGACTGGAGTTTCAGAAGCTCGACTAAGCTACCCAGATAATGTGATTGGATTTCTCCTGACCTTATCATCTATGTCTACTGGTTAGGAACATATTTACCCTTTCTGTGGGTTGCACTCCAGATCACCTGGATCACCCAGATCCCAAGACAAGCTAAGAAGATTTAAACGTGTTAAAGGTGTTGAAGGAGGATCTTTGATAATCACCTAAAATGTGTTTTTCTTAGGGTGAGTCCAAGTAGCACTGCAGCTACGATGATAAATCCAGCTGCTGTACTAATCACAGCCATGCAACTGATCACCGTGAGCAGAGAAAAGGTGACATCATCCGCTGGAAACACATCAGACCAAAGAAAAAATCATTTCAAATACAGCAAAATCACTATTAATTTTATCAAGAGGAGGGAAGAAATGCATTTTTTGCATGTTAATGTCTGAAAAAGTGTATTTTTATGTAGCATCTCATCAATATACTGTAATTAATTGTTTTCTAAATTGATATTAAAAGATTAATAATTAGAATAAAACAGAATTGAAGAAACATCAGAATAACATATTTGGGTATCAAGATTTGTAGCCAGAAAAAAAGCCTCAGAGAAATTATTCTTAAATCTAGATTTTATACATTCATTGCAGTAAAGGCAGCATAAGGATGCAGATTGTTCAATAACTGAAGGCCGCTGCAGGATAAAATAAAACCTAAAATTAATAAATAGCTAAATAAATGAAAAAAGTTACATTTTGGAACACTAAATTAACCATCGTTGCCTGTTCTGACTGAATAAGATTTTCATGACATTTGCTTGTATGTAGTAAATCCTGTAAAAGTTGGATTACTCTACCTTCCGTTTCCAAACAAAAACAAAGAGGCAGCAGCAAAGCAAACCACAGTTTATCAAGGTCCATGATAGTGAAAAGATTTAAGCAATACATCTGTGGTCAGACAATTCTTTAGTGAGCCTGTAATGAGGAGGGTGAGTGTTGACACCTGAAACCAGAACACAAAAAGGGAACTTATATCTGCTAATTGTAGCTGGTACTTAATAGGAAGCAAAACAAAACTTCATATTTCTAAGTTACTCTCATTGACTATAAATAAAACTGCTTTTGCTAAGAGTTAAACAGCTTAGTTTTATACTCCATCAAAATAAACTGGTTTAATATTAAACATATTTGACCAAAGAGAGAGCCACAGTGTAAAAACAATAGCTGACAAAAAGTGTTATACATCATTGTGGAGGAATGTTAACCCACTTGAAGATGTGTCTCACTAAACAAACCCTAATATCTGACTGGTCAACCTGCACAGAAAGTCAGGCCATGTACACATGAAGCCAGGTTTTATGAAAAATGAATATTTTCCCCTCCTGGATTAATAAAAAAATAATAATAATCCCATCCACACCTAACCAAATTAGTGCATTTTTAAGCACGTTCATAGATATCCCAAACCAGTAGGGGAGAGTAGTTCTCACAAATCATCCACTTAGACAATATAATAGAGCTTGTAAAATCAAGCGAGAGAAAAGTGCTTGCACAATCCATAATTCCAACAGAGCTCTGAGGGCATAAATGTTGTTTCTGAGTGTAAACACACTACACACATGCAGTGACGGCGGTAACGTGTTACTTAGTAGCGCGTTACTTCGAATATGACCACTTTTTCAGTAACAAGTAATCTAATGCATTAATATTTCCATACAGGTAATCAGATTATGGTTACTTGTTCAAGCCATTGTGCGTTACTACTTTTGTAATTTTCTTAAGCAAAAATATATATTTGGTACATGGGGGCAGAAGCATTAAGAAAAAAAGCGTCAATAGCGGTAAATATGGTTTTACATAGCTTCAACAACACTGCTGCCATCTTTTTCTGTCGCAATTCGAAACAGCTGATTATGTCCTTTGTGGTCGCCATGTTTGTTTTGGCCTGAGCCTATGGGTGTTTCTCAATGCCAAAGCGCCTCGCCTTGATCTCGCCACGGTTACTTACAAGGCGTGTTCCAATGTTCATGAGCTACCAAGGAATCTGTCCTCCATTTGTTAGACAAAGAGCTAATTTACCAAGGATACATTAGACATGCCTTGATGCCTTCACTCTGTCAAACATTTCCCAGAATGCAGCGCGGTAGGAGCCGGCAGCAGCTAAAAAAAAGTAAAATGCTCGTTATACATTTCCAGTTCCATGGTTGAAGTAATATTACTACGCTACAATGCTACTTTTTGGGCGGGACGTAAACAGAGCACATAAGCCGGCAGCCACAATTACTTTAGGCAAGTCTGTTCCAAACCGTTTTTTTGACCAAGGAAGGACAGTGTCCTCGCAAGCAAGGCAGTGCCTGGGAAGGCGAGGCGCCTTGGCATTGAGAAACACCCTATGAGTCTGAGTTTTGTACTCTGTAACTGCCCCCTTGTGGAACTCTCCAGCAGTACATGTCCAAGACAAGTACCGACAGTATCTCCAAGTCCGATGACAAATTGCAGATGAGTCCCAGAGCGCCGGCCAGATCGCCTCTTACAGCGTCTGTTCTGCGTCCCAGCTCCCCCAGCATTTGGTTCTGACTGAGGCTGCGTTATTTTTTTTCTCCCAGCCAGTAGTGGACTGAGCATCTTGTAGCGACAGTGTCGCAGCAGCCTGATAAACTGAAAGTTAAACGTTTTCTCTGTGGCCAAACCACTTCTGTGTTTTGGGGAGGGGTGTGAGGGGATATCTGACACATCTTAGGACAGTTGGGAAGAATCAATAAATAAAAACCATATAATTTGATAGTTGGAGGGCCTAGTTCTGAGTCCCCCCTCTACCAAGGTGAGCGGTCATGCTTGTTAGTAAGAGGGCAGCTAATGTTATAAGGGGCAGTTGCATGGTGCGCACACAGCATGCTCCTTTCACTTTGTCAGTTGCCACAAGACAACTTAGCATGTATGTAGTAAGCTAATCCAGTACTCCTTTGTAGTATATTGCATACCCTACAAACCAGTCCTACCGTAGCCTCACTTTGAAAACTAAGCAAAGTAAATCAGAGGCAAAGGAACACACCTATAGTTAATGTTTAACCTCGGTCATTATCAACCTAGGTTATATTACCCAATATTTAGGGGCACTTTTGTTGTTGACCAAATACTTATTTTCTCCACCATTATACCGATAATTTTTTTTAAAAATCATAAAATATGATTTCCTGGATCATTTTTACACTGGATCTCAAAGTTAAAGCGTAACTATGATGAAAATTAGACATCTCTCATCTTTTTCAGATGGAAAATTTGCACAATATAAAGTTGCCAAATACTTTTTTGCCCCACTGTATGAAATAACTGTAAAGTTGGACCTGAAACTAAATGCAGAAGAACTTTATAAATCTTCAGCTTCCAATTGAAAAGCAAAGTCTGGGGATTTCACAGATAATTCTTCTTTTTTTTGTTGTTGTTATTTTTGGTTCCTCAACTATACCAGAAACAAGGTCTAGGGACCAAATGAGTGATGAGAACTAAAACTTCCACCAAATCAGGTCTGGCATATTTCTAAGTTGTGGGACTGTACGGGAAATTTTTGCTGAAGCGACGATCAACAGAAAAACTGGTAATGGCGTTTGTGTTGTAGCGCTGACTGGTGATGATGCTCAAGGTGGTCAAGGTGGTGAGCTAGGAAGGCTGTGGTTTCACACTTCAATTCAGATGTGTGAACAGAAAAGGTTAGGGGTTCCCACGCTTCATCTACAGGAAAAACCTGGATGGCATAAATACAATATACAAACCAAGAAAGGAAAGGGGTTGTAAACAATGGCAAGTCAAAGAAATGATCTGAGATTCTGAAACAAGATCAAATGGAGTTCAGTCCTAAAGAAAGTAAGTAACTTTATCGCTAACCTTATTAGCAGGAAGTAGGGACCATCATGAGGATCCCAGTCCCCCATGGACTCCAGATGTGGTCCTCAAGGCACACTCCCCACACTACATGTTTTAGATGTTTCCCTACTTAAACACACCTGCCTCAGACGAAGGCAGTTCAACAAATGCCTCTTAATCAGCCATAAGCTGAAATGTTAAAGCAGGGAAACATCAAAAACATGTGCTATGAGGACCAAAACCCTTTTTTGAAAGAATGAGAAAACTTTTTTAGGGCTAAACTTTGAATGCCATCATGTACACCTCCCCATATGTCCCATATCAAAATGTATCACTGCCATTAGCAGAGGAAAACATAAACCTTCTCTGTAAAAGGAAATTTGTGCTTATTCAGTATAAACATATATTGCACCTTTCATCTTTATGAAAAGCGTTGAAGTATACAGGAGCAGGTGTATTCTGCTAATTTTACTATCACTGGTGATGTAAAAGTCAAAGCAAATAAAAAAAAAGCCACTTCTTCTCGTTAACTTCTGCATTTTTATGCTGCGAACACAAGCACATAGTTCTGCATCAAGGGGGAAAACATGTTCAGAGAAGACGCTGGTCTCTTTCCACTTCCTCTGAAAGCTTTGAAGCCTGAAGCCAAAGTATGACCCACATATACGCTGAAACAATCTTACAGCACTCAGACACTGAGTAAAGCTGCTCTGTGTGTATCCTGTTAGTAGAATATGAATACGCTCGTCATATGTCAGCTTCCATTTTAATTAACTGGATAACTGAAGAAAGTAGGTTCTGACTGATGAAAAGTAGCTGAAGCTCCTATTTTGAGTTTGCAACATTTTTTCTCAGCAACAAACAGATTAAGGTTTGATATCTCTGCAGCTCTCATAATAATATTAAAATAAGTTTTTGAAAAAGTAAAAATATTGTTCTGTTGGATCTGAGCAATTAATGACTTTTTAATAAAAGCATAAAGTCAACTGGCAGGGCCTGCAGAGGTTTATGTTAAATCTAGAACATTTTACAACTTGTTTCACTGTTTAAGGACAGTATTTTGCCTCGATACTTTAACTGTATTCTATTTTTTTTTATTAAGTAACACTTAGATTTGCTTTGTCCTATATTTATCTTAAAATACTGGATCTAAGCATCTACATTCGGACAAAAAGTATTTATCAGCCACTGACTTTGGAAGCTGTCCCACTTAAAATGTATGTGTACGGTAATTTTTGGTGCAGAAGATAAGTATTTAACACCTACAAACAAGCATTTCAATTACCTAAAGAGAGCTGGGACTGGGACCAAAATAATAGGGGTTACTGTTAGTAACAGACATGGATTAAAATCATGCAGTGCTCGAAAGGTTCCCCTGCTTAAGCCAGGACATTTCCAGGCCCAACTAAAGTTTTCCAGAGACTATCTGGATGATCAGAGGAGGGTAGGGAGAATGCCATGTAGTCAGATGAGACCAAAATCGAACCTTTTGGTACGAACGCCAATGGCCGTGTTTGGAGGAGAAGGAAAGCAGAGTTGCATTCCAAGAACATTATAACCACTGTGAAGCATGAGGGTCAAAATATTATGTTTTGGAGCTAGTTTTCTGCAAGAGGACTGGATGACTGATCTGTATGATGAACATTATGAACGGAGCCAGGTAAAGGGAGATTTGGGACAAAAACCTCCTTCCATCAGGGAGAGCATTGAAGACAAAACGTGGCTGGATGTTCCATCATGACAATGATCCTAAACACATCGCTGTGTCAACTAAGGAATGGCTACTTAAAAAGCCTTTTAAGGTTCTGGAGTGGCCAGGCCAGTCTCTAGTCCTCAGTCCAATAGTGCATATGTAGGGGGAGTTGAAAGTCAAAACATCACAGCTTTAGAGAAGAACTGCATGGAAGAATGGGCCAAAATACCAGTTAGTGTGTGAAAACCTGACCTTCAGTAAACATATTGCCAACCAAGGTTACGTTACAAAGGATTGAAATTAACTTGTGTTATTTGGCCATATATGTATTTCCTGCACGGATATAAACTTGGTTTTTCAGGAAATCATGCAATGTGATTTCTTGATTTTTATTTTGTTTCTTTTTTTACAATTTGTCTCTCACATGAAGTGTACATATGATGAAAATTACAGGTCTCTCTCATCTTTTTATAGGTAGAATGACTTTCACAATTGGTATATGCAAAAACCTGCCAGAATAGCACGTTTTTAATCTCCAGCCAAATTCCTTGGTTTTATCACACAATGTTTCAAATTATATAACAACTTTTAATTAACAGAAAATGATAAACTGAGCAAATGCGACATACTGTTTTCAGATAATTATTTAATATCTTAGAGAGGCAAGCAATCGTAACAAACTACCAGACCTTATGTGGATGCTGAGATGCTGATGCGAGGCCTTAAACAGATGAATAGTACTTGAAACAAATGTTGCTGAAATAAAGTTATCGGGTTTAAAAGGCAATTGTTCTTCCCACAGGGCAAAATTGATTTAGGTAGCATTTTTCTATAAACCAAATAAACTTTTATTTGAAAACTTCATTTTTGTATTTACTCTGGTTTTCTCTGTGATATTAAAATACAATCAATGACCTAAAACTCACAACTGTTAAGAATAGTTTTTAAAAGTAATGAAACTTTTCAATTTTAAACACAGTATATGATCTTGAATTTTAATCAAATCCAATTCCAAGCGCTTCCACATAAAACACAGTTTAATATAAATTGCAGGTAAAAATGTAGCATGTATTCTCTGGTGAGGAGTACCTCTAAGATCTGTTAAACCTAAATTATTTGTGTAATTACATAAAAAAGGGTTTTAACTGATTCTATATTTAAATAAAGCTTCTTTGTGGAGTAATGTGGAGGCCTAAATATCACTTTAAAAACTAACCTAACCGAAACTCACTGTAATAAACTACAGATGCCTTTATTCTACATAAAGAGGGTTTATATATATATATATATATATATATATATATATATATGTAGCATTTGGTGTTCTTCAATTTATTAAAACTCAGCACGTTCGCACTTTGTCCACGAGAGGGCGCCAAAATACCGGGAGTTACTTTCCTTTCGCTCAAAGGCTGCTGGGAAATTTTCAATGTGTCTTTTTTTACAGTCTATGGTGGATGAACCCATGAGCTGCTAACGTAAAGAGGTAAATATTTCAGGTTATAAGCTAACTTTTGATGAAAATAATGTTTATTTGATATTTATATGACATGAAGAAGGGCGCCGTTTCGACGTCTTGTTATTGCTACAAGCCTTGACGTACAGAACGTCACGCGAATGTAAGATTTACTCACCACGTTTTTTATGTGTCTACAGAAAAAGTAAACCAGCGGAGGGACTGAAGCTAAAGCTGCATTCATTCAGTCATGGTAAGAGAGCTCAATGAGCTTAATTACTGACACCTGGAAGTACTTAACTGCTTCCTGTTTAGACCCTTCTGGTTTCTGCAGCATTTAAAGCATAAAAGTAAAGAAAACACACAGTAAACACACTCAAGTCAATGTAAACAGTGAAACAGATGGCAAAATATAAAATAGCTGAAGGAATATGCTTGAATAGAATACAGTTAGCTCCTGAGTTAATATGTTTATAACTTTTACAATGAAAAGGTTTAATCCAGATGTCCTTAAAGTACCACTGAGCAGAAAGAATAATTTAGGTTGTCAAAAGTCTAAAAAGATTGACATTTTTATGGCCAAAAAGAGTATAAAATCAGAGTACAAAGTCAGAATCTGCAGAGGCAAGCAAGTTCACATCGTTTATTCCTGCCAGATGTCTCTGTGCAGAAAAATACACTTTAGCATCTTTTCCTTTAACTATCGTGCAAATGTCTTCACTTTAGCACCACTTCTTTTTTTATATAATTTTAAAATCAAACCTTTTCAAATATGTTTTTAGAGTTTTGTTTGCACATTTGGATGTGTTTACCAGTCAGGTCCTTTTTTTTTTTTTTACTGAGACACTAACCCTGCAAACAACCCAGAACTCTGAATCAGTCAAGGATTAAAAAGAGTCTAGAGCTGAACCAAATATAAACTATTTGTTCCTTTTTCATTGGATGAATGTAAACAGTGTATTTGCACCAAATAAGGTTAATCCTAAAGACCTAGTAGCTGTGAATGTGAAGTTCCTACAAGATTTGAAAAAAAGAGGTCAGAATATCAGGTTCTGTTTCCTGTGGTTGTCTTCATGCTTATCCTGTCCCATCCAGTTTGGTGTTGCACAGGGTTCTGTCTAGGGACCATTGTTGTTTTGTGTTCCCTTATGCTTCCATCCTGTCATTTGTTAATGATCTTTATGTAAATGACATCCAGTTGTATATTTCTTCCAAATAAAATTTTAAAGCAGCATATTTTACCATAATATCTAGATTCAATTTAAAGCTGGATGCAACTAAGACAATTTTGCACAAGAAAAATGTCTAAAGTTATGCAAAATAAAAATAATGCTGAATAAAAAAACAACCATTAGAATATTTGGGTATCTTGGCAAATTCTACATTTAGAAACCTCAGGAGACCCTTTAACTCAGGTTTAATCATATTCCCATCATTTGAGAAATGCAATGTTGGCTCATTATCCTAAAATGAAAATGTGCATCCATGCTTGTTTTGTCTCATTTTCATTATTGGAATTGCACTCTATGCATGTTTCTTGTGATTTTAATCTCTGATTCTTGAAGAACTTTGAGATTTTTTTCTTGAAACTAGTTATGGATGTAGGAAAAACAACCGAGCAAAGACCTGACAGAGAATCTGCAGGATCCATTAGCTCCCGCATTTAAGAGGTTCAAACTTTGCCATTGATTGTTTTATTTGAATGCTGTTCAGTAACCTTTAGGGATTGACACACAGAGCTGTTAACCCGTTCAGTTCTAAATGGATAAATGAGAAACCTCGTGTCTTTGCAGGAGGACATCAGCACTGTGATGTCCTGGTTTTCTAGCCCTGTTTACAGCCGCTACTGGCAGCACTACCAACAGGCCATGGCCTGGCATCAGAGACACAGGCGTGCCTACAGGAAGGCCTTGGAGGCTGGTTATGGCCCCGCCCACCAGCATGAGGGACATCCCAGCAGCCAGCGACGCTATGCCGACTGGCGGGCTGAAGAGAGCAGCTGCAGCGACGATGGAGAGAACAGGGAAGATGAAAGCAGCTCTGATAGCGACATCGAGTGCGACGTCAGCAACATGGAGATCAGTGAGGAGCTTCGGCAGTACTTCGCCCATACGGAGAGACACAGAGAGGAGCTGAGTAAGTCCACAGGAAGTGGAGAAATAGAAACTCCGTCAAACTCCCTTTAACGCACAATGAACAATGTTATTTTTATAGAGCGGCAGCAGGAGATAGAGGCGGAGCTGCACGGCGGCTACGTCCCGGCCGACCAGGACCTGCACGGCGTGTCCTGTCGCACCAGCACCGCTCCTCCCTCTGAGCGACCGGGCGACAGGCGAGCCGCCGAAATGAAGAAGCTCTACGGGAAAGACGCGGCCAAGATCATGGCCATGGAGGCGGCCATGCAGCTGACGTTTGACAGGAACTGTGACCGGAAGCAGCCCAAATACTGGCCCGTCATCCCGCTGAAGCTGTGAACTGAGAGTCAGCAGCTTCCCCGTCTCATGGAGCTGCTGCTCGGTTCTGACTGTGGATCCTGCATGACCTTCACAAAGATCCTCCCGCTTTACAGAGAGGAGATCAAGAGTCAGCCGAGGGTTAGACGTACATTATTCCTGCCCCTGTCTGTGATGTAAATATATTAAAACGTGTGACTGTGCGTTTCCTCCTGATCTGTTTCTGTTCACCCTCTTGGCTCGCTGATGCTTCACGCTGCAGCAGCTCCCTTCAGGCCTGTCCGCTTATTCTGAGCCGTAAAACAGAAGCGTCTCTGCATGGCTGCTTCCGTTGTTCCGCTTTTCAACCCAACTTCAGAGTGTTTCGTTTCATTACGCTTGAAATCAAAGCTCTGATTGGGACATTCCTCTACAGCCACGTGTCCTCTCAGGAGATTACCTTAATTGTCTTGTTTGTATATTTAAACAAATTTATGAAATAATAAACTGTTTTATGTCTGAATAAGATCTGCTTGTCTTGCAGTTTCATTTTTTACCCATGGAAAAAGGCCCAAAATATAAATAATTTAACCCTTTGGTTATTTTTATGTCATCTGCAGAGAACATTAGGCATGCAGCTGTCCTATTTTTGCACGTCTAATTCCGAAGATGTTAAGTAAATCTTCACATTTTTCTCTTATTACTGAATTAAATTAAGTAATTTAGATCATTCTAGCTAACTGAAAGAAAAGTATAGTTTGATTTCAATTCAAACGTTGAGGAAACAAGGTGGATATCTGTAAACATCTGGTTTCAGCTGTACAAGAAAAGAACAAAACCAAGGTCTAATAAGCTGCAAATTCCAAAAGTGTTCTATCACAATAGTTTTGTGTTGCTGCTCACTGCCAGACAGCTGTCTGAAACGAGGCAATTACTGTTAACCTAGGATAAAAGACAAACTGCGCTTTGCAGTAGCCAAAAGTGGTGAAGGCAGTTTGCTGAAGTTGAGGGAGAAGAGAGGAGACTGATATGACTGAATTCAACATGCAGCTGGTCTGTGTAGTTAAATTGCTGATCTCCTGAGATTCATACTGGTACCATGTCAGAAGCTTACGGAGAATGGTCTGAGAACAGAAAAAGTCAAATGACAAACAGCTGGGTGGATTAAAAGTAGCTCAGGAGAGTAGACAGGCTACGGTTGATAAATTAACCTTTAGTTCCAAAGTATGTATATACCTTGTACCAGATGGGCTACAGCAGTAGGAGGCCACACAAGTTACATCTTCTGTCAGCTTTGAACAAAAAAGAAAAGGATCTAAATCTAACAGGCTAAGGAAAATTTAGCAATAACCGGTTGGAAAATGTTGCCTTATCTGATTAGTTTTAGGATCACTATTAGTTTTAAACAACATGACAGAGTGCATGAATCCTGCCGTGCATCCAGAGCTGAGGCTGGTGGTGGTGGTGTCATGCTGTGGGAGGGAAATTTTCTCAGCCGTTAAGTTCAATGTGCTCTGAAGATCTCCATCTAACAGAGAAGCTTTGGGAGGTAGTCGAACGGGAGTTTTTACTCAATAAATCTATCTCCAGAATATATTGGATGTTTCCTGCAGCAATGGAAATTACATAAATGGTCAAATTAAAAGGGTACCAAGGGGGCAAATTAGAGCAGTTATGTTAAAATTCCGATCATAACTTCATATTTTCACACTGTCTGCCTAAAGCTTCACATTAGGATCAGTTTATCTTTAAGATTAAACTGAATGATGCTTTAGTTTTTATCTGGATGAATGAAAAACATACATAGGAAAATAGTACTAATGAAATATTTACATTACCAGATTATGTTTTCTATTCCATCATTAACGCGATAAATGTATGAATTTATGAAAGTCAGTTTCTGCATCCAGTGTTTTCATGATGGAAATCGCATAAAAGATGCAGATTAAAGTAGCCT
This sequence comes from Apricaphanius iberus, assembly GCA_028564705.1. Lineage (NCBI taxonomy): Eukaryota > Metazoa > Chordata > Actinopteri > Cyprinodontiformes > Aphaniidae > Apricaphanius > Apricaphanius iberus. Next base: position 1,115,004 of record JAPXFQ010002352.1, read on the forward strand.
ACTCCATTTTTCCATCAATGTCGGAGATTTTTTGTGAGGTTCTATATATTTCCGTTGCAAAAAGTTGGATAGAAATATCTAAAATTACTAAATAACGCTGCTCTTATTATTTTGCTGTTAACATTTAGTGGAGAGAGAATATATATATATATTTCTCTCTCTTTTTTTATTGTTTTATTTTTTTTTTTTTGCATTTCATGGCTCATTGTATTTGATGAGACAGGCAAATCGCAGAAGGACAGTTGTCTCTGCGCTTAGATGAAGAAAGCCAGATCTATTTCTAGCCTCTGAGTGTGACGTCACCCTCCTCTAATTCCTAAACGGGACGTCCAGTAGTTTACGTGCGCCGAGACAACCTGTGGACAGCATCTCAAAGTTTCCACGGAAGCAGCAGACATGGGTAAGTAACCCGAGCTTTACATTTAAATTTTGCTGCTGTGTCTTCAGCTTGCAGCCTGTGGGAGTCTTCAACGGCTGTGCGCCAAACGTGCAAAATTCAATTTGGTCAGATCTGGTTCCTGTGTTTTGTGTATTTGTTTCAAACTATTTTCTCAGATGGATGTATACGTTTTTTTAACACTGGCGCAATTCATCTTTATGCGCTATCTCAGAATGGGGTCAAAGCGATGCACATGAAATTCTTTATATGCTCCGCAGAGAAAGTGCGTGTTGCGCGCAGTGTCTGTGTGCGTGTTTATGTGCTGACGCTTATGCTAAGATTTGGAATAAACAGAGGATTCTAGGCTCCATTTGCAAGGAAAAATTATAGCATTCCCTGAAGCAGGTAATACATGGAATGTTGCTGTGGTCTTTTAGAGTCTGTGGTCTATACAGAAAAGTCCAAAGAATACCAATAAATTCTAGTTTGTTTTAAAATGGATCATTTTAAACATGAATTATATTGGCTTGAGATCCAATCAGCAGCCAGAGGTTCCTCAAGCAGCTGCTTTAAACGCTATTAAAAAAAGTTATTGTTATGATCGGAGCAGAATAGGATGATGGAAACGTTATAAAATATCATATAGGAGATAATTCCTAGAAAAAGCTAAACTACCCATGATAACTGGTTTAATTTAGAAGAAAGGTCACACCTGTAGTTGGACAAAAGATATTCAGAAATATCCAAGGTGGATTTTATAAAAAATATATTATCTGAAAAACAGTATAATCCTCAGCACTGAACTAAGTGGAGAAAATCTTCATTCAATAACTGAAGGAATTGAGGAAACATGGATAGATATTTCTAGTTTAGCAGCAGCTTGCCACAGGAAACAATAATCTTAATGCTAAGATTTTCATATAGGAACATTAATAAAGTAATTTCTAGATTTTTAAAAACTAGCTGGTCACATTTGAAAGTTTATTAAAAGTTAAGAACATTAGATCTGGATTGAAATATTGTATACGTCTGTATAAGGATAGAAAAAAAAGAGTTTAAAAAAAGTTGAAGAATGTTGATCCTTCCTACCTTCCTTTGTGAATTTCGGTATTTACGGCAGGAAAAATGGTCAAACATGAACCGTGACCTCTACTGAGGCTGGAATAGTACGAGACGTTCGGGACTGTAGGAGCTCTTTAAATACATGTGCTGTCGGGTGTTCAAGGGTAACACAGTCAAAATCTCATATCGAAACAGTTTTACACCAAAGTTTCTTTAAATAAATTACCATATCACAACTATCAGTCGTGAATCGGAGGACAAACATTGATAGATGCACATCAAATTTCAGTACATGAAAAATTAATTAAAGTAAACTTTAGAATACCATTTGCAGTAACTTGTAGATTAATTAGTCAGAAATATAGACCAAAAATCTTGCACAACTAGAGGATTTTGTGTTGCAAAAAGGAAATGCGGTACTTTCTCAATTTGGAAGTGAAGTTGACTGCAAAAGTAAGATTAAACCCTCAATGTTTTCCAAGTGATTTATTCTACTGTGAATATTTACAAAAGTGTTCAAATTTTAGTAATATTTTTGGATTACAAGGTGAAATTTGAGATTACATCACAGCCTGGATTCATTTCATCATCCCCACGTCAGGTACTCATGTGAGGGCTGATGTTGATTGGATTAAGAGGGAGTGATCGGCTCACTCTTTGTGGATTAAAGAGGCTGAACGAGCTCGTAACAAGCAAGATGACTGATGGGTGAAAGCATGTGTGCAGGTTCCAAAACCATTGCATTTACAAAATGAATTAATTACTGAAACGTAACAGTTTTTCATAAAAAGGTTGGGTGTCAAAAGAGGGAATGCAAGTTTAAAATTTCACAATATATCTTTATTTCGAGTTTAATAAAGTTTTGAAAGGGTTGCGTTTTCCCACTATGCTATCCATTTCTCTTTTGATTCATGGTTGCATTTTCAGATTTGTGCTCCGTGTTTCCAGCAAATAACCTGGTAAAATGAACGCTATCAATCTTAAATATTGTCAATTTGAAAAATTCATTTTCCATGTTTATTCACAACACATAAGAGGTGTTCTTTTTCCAGAGTTGAGAGTTCTTACCCGCATTTTGCATCGCTAGCACCACATCATACTTATAAAGGTTAGTATTTGGCCTTTATGAGTTGTATATAATATTATTTGGTACACGTGATTTACTGTTGACAGTAAAAACATAAAATGTCCACAAATTAGTAAATTAAACAAAAATATATTTACAGTCTGAGCTGAAACTGATCCAGGTCACTGTCTTTCCATCTCTTGTTGTTCTAGGTCAAGTTACATTGCTACCATTTTTTAAAGGTTTTTCTGGCACTAGTAGTCTTTATTTGCAGAAATCTGACAGGAAATGGGTGGAGGCGGGACATGCAGCAATGTTCTCAAGGTCTGGAATAAAACGCTAGACTGCTGAGGACTAGAGCCTACGTATATGGGGCGCCCGCTCTACATCAACACCACGCACCACCACACACTGCTAAGAATTTACAGTAAATCCAACAAAGACCATGTTTATGTACCATAAACTATAAAAAAGGTGCCTATATTGTTTGGCTTTGACACCACATTGTTGACAATAAAGCCAAAACATATCTGAAAGGGAAAGTTTTTAAAGTTAATGGAGTGGAAAAAGTAAGATAAACATGGCTGTTTTGTGGAAAATGCTAGGAAAAATGCAGCAATAGTAGAATGCGACTGCATAAAACCAGAGCTACTCGTCATTAAAGAGTAAATGTACAGTGGCCCAGAAGGGTCAACACAACACAACAAAACCCACAACACAACAGAAAAAGCCAAAACACAACATTACAGTTAAAACTCACAACAAAACAGAAAAACTCACAACACAACAAAAAACTCACAACACAACATGATAGAAAAACTCACAACACAACAGAAAAGGCCACGATGGAAGTTTAATTAAAAAAGTTTAAAAAATCTCAACGGAAGTTATGTTAAAACGAAAGTTCTATTTAAACGGCCAGTTGGTGGCAGTAATGCCCTACAACTGAAGATGCAGAAGAAGTATAAGAAGGAGGAAGAGGATATGAAAAGCGGAGAAGTAGGATTGGAGGAGTTTTCTTCTATTGGAAAAGTAAGTAAAAACATTGATATTAGCTGATGTTGATATGGGCTCTTATAAAGGTTAATGCAGTATCAAAGTCGGTAATGTAGCTACGACACAGAGCTAACAATATATTTGAATAGAAAACCAATCTTTCAAAGGGATTAAATAATAAGAGCACACAAAGATGAAGAAACTATTCACCAGCGAATAGTTCTGCTAGTTATTCTGTCACACTTAAGGAATTGAGTTTTCCAAATTCTTAGGAGGTGACAACAAACTCAAAAATAATCTGAAGAGAGTTTGTCGTCACCTAGGAATTTGGAAAACTCAATTCCTGAGAGTGACAAAACAGTTAACCTGGAAAGGCAGCTCTTATCATTTAAAGTTCTCCTTCACTGAAATCTTGAAAAACTGAGTTTTCCTTCATTAAAATCAGTCACTCTGTGTTCTAAAAGCATGCTGCATAAGGACATTTTTATACGATCTCCAATCCTTGAATCAGTTACATTAAAAAATGGACCAGAAAGCCCCTGAGTTTGAAAAAACCCAACAACCATACGTCATAATGCTAAGTTACTATTCATGAACTCGCCTACCTAGCTTTGGACCGCCAATGGAAACGTTGATTTTGGCAAGGTGAAAGCGGAGCGTGTTGCACCTGCTAGAGGCTATGAGGCATATCATCAGCACACACACCCTGAAAGGGCCTTTCTGTGTGGAGTTTGCATGTTCTCCCCATGCTTCCTTGAGTAGCTTATGTGAGCTACTCCCACAAAAACATGCATTAGTTCTGGGCTGTATACCGCGTCCCCACAAAGACAGCTTGTTGTGCTATTGATTACAGTAACAGACTGTCCAAGAAGTCTCTGCTTGGTGGAGGCTTTGTACGGGCAACAATGGATGGAGAATTTCTGTCAGGTGGCCAAGAGGAATGCTGTTCCCATCTGAGCTTTTATGTCTTTCTACATGCGAGTTGGAGCAGGCGACCGGTCGGGTAGCAGCAGGGCAGCAAAGTTGGCAGGACCTAGAAGCCGTAGCATGAGAGAGCCTGAATCGGCAGGCTGAAAAAATATAGATCGGACTCCAGACAGACTGGATGATCGCTGGTTAGATCAAAAATGGTGTGAGGAACACAGCTGGAGGCATAAACTAATGGATGTCTGAGATGTGAGGTGGGTCAAATGTCTTTTATTATTTTAGAGGATCTGAGCTATGGGTGACGTCACGCGAGGGTTTGTCTATTGTATTTATAGTCTATGATTAAAACGCGCCTTGACAGTGAAATTTACTACCTTGGCTAACAGCTAATATCTGTGACCACATCCACTCAGAGATGTTTTTTTAAAATCTATCCATAAAACATAAACTATGCTTCAAACCACAAATTATAATTTCAGCAGCTGAGTCTCCCGTTCCTACGTAGCCGCCGTGAGCTCTCTCTGCTCGTTAGCGCTATGTGTTTGGGGGGGGGGGGTGTGATTCATCCCAAACAGACTATTAGCGCAAATCAGACAAGACAACTCGCTGGAGTCAAGAATACTGCTAAGCGTGTGGCGTCCTGAAGACTGTAACTCCGGTAGCTCTGGTGGTGGAGTCCTGCTGCTGCCAGTAGCACGTCGAAGTCCGGTATTGTTTGGTAATGCTGCCTAAACTGGGTGGTAAACTCTGTCTAAGCATAAATACCATATTATGTTACTGATTTTAGTAAACAGAGACAGTGTAAGAGTAGTGTTGCAGTTAGCCAATCAGAGGAGATAAACTTGCATGTCATTAATCTTAGTGAGCAAGTCACCCATATCTTGTTGAGTCAACGCCCACTCCCACACCTAACTGACATAAACTGAAATAGACTGGGAATTTTTTATTTCTTTTTGAAAGAAACCTACTCAGATGGCATTATTTCATACCAGAGAACACATAAAAAATAAATTTTAAAAGTAGTGAAGGAGAACTGTAATCCCTCTGAATGATTGGTGTTCTATTCAAATATATTGTTAGCTCTGTGTCATAGCTACGTTACCGTCTTTGATTTAGGCCTGTACAGTAAAAGCATTAACGTTTAAAACAGTGCATATCAACATCAGCTAAACAATATAAAAGTTTTTAATGTACTTTTCCAATAGAAGAAAACTCCTCCAATCATACTTCTCTGCTTTTCTCCTCCTCTTCCTCCTCCTTCTACATCTTCTGCGTCTTTGGTTGTAAAGCAGTTCTACCCCCAACTGGGCGTTTAAGTAGAACTTCCGTTTTCAACACAACTTCCGTTGTGCGTTTTTTTTTTTTATTAAACTTCCATTATGGCTTTTTCTGTCATGTTGTGTGTTTTTTTTCTGTTGTCTTGTCTTTTGAGTTTTTACCGTCTTCTTGGGAGTTTTTAGTGTTGTGTTGGGACTTTTTTCTGTTATATTGTGGGTTTGTTGTGTTGTGTCGACCCTTCTGGGCCACCGTAGAAATGTTTTAGAGAAACAAAGACTACATTTCTTTCATGTTTTTAATGGTGTTAAATTTTTGCTTTACATCTTCTCACTGTGGTTGAGGTATGTATTTGAATAAGGCCGGTAGTTGATTGTTGGGATGCCTGGAAAAAATAAATAAAACGACGACTGAAGTAAGAATTCTGACCAGGAAAGGTGTAGGTTCCCAAGCAGCCAAGGATTCAAATCCAGAATGGCTGCCCTGTACAGGAAACACCCCGAAACCGATAGTAAATAACTGCCAATTTGCTCTTTGAGCGATATTATCCCCTTAGTGAAGAATGTCGTTTGGGGGTCACGAAACAACCCAGAGCAACATGTAAGGCTCTGCAGGTCTCACTTGTTATGGTTAGGGTTCATGATTCAACAATAAGAAAGATAAAATGTGAAGAGTTAAAAGACCAAAGCCACTCCTTCTCCAGAAGAATACAAACACCCATCTCACATTTGTCAAAAAAAGATAACCTTACCCAACAAGCAAAAGTTGACGGTGGTTGTATAATGGTCTGGTAATTTATGGGTACTTTAACGGAAAATTAGGAAAGAAGGAAGATGTCCAAATATCAGTTAGGGACCTTGGATTTAAATGTGTCTAAGTTATGCAGCAGGACAATGATTGAGGGCCTACTAGCTACTACATCTGATAGGGTCAAAAGACAACAAAATTAAGATTTTGGAGTGGTCTAGTCAAAGTCTGTATTTAAATCATATTTATATTCCTCTAAGTGACGTTAAAGACTCATGGCCAGTTTTAAAAAAACTCAGTGGGAGGGTAAGTGTAGTTTTGCGCAAATACTGTGTATAAAATAAATTGTATGGCTGTTTTGTACACAGTGTTTACAGATTTTTGCCTAAATATTAGTATAAGCATAGCTCTATTTGACTAGATATGTGACATTAAAGCAAAGACTGGGAAGAGACAGCTTGTTATTCGAGTGCTTTTAATGTTGAAGCTGTTAGCGTTTCGTTTTTGCAAATATGATGGTAACGTTTTGATATGACAAACACATGGTGCAATCACAGCAATTCTTTCCATTTGGTTCAAATAGATACATATTTGTGGGTAAATGTGAACATTTTGTCCATTTTTTTTACTTGAAACTAATATTAAACCAAAGCATGCTGTTTGATTCCATTCCACCTTTTCCAAGCATGATCCCTCTCTCCTCTTCCAACATCTACAGCATCTGTTTCCAATAAGGCAGCTGGCCTGTTTCTGGCCTTCAGGCTGGTGCGAAGTTGTGAACAGACAGGATGTAGTCTAGTGACATGATTTACTGCGATGGAAAACTTGGGGGGCCATTTTTCTAAAGGAAGTAGTCCTTAACTCCTTCGTTTTGCCTGTTACTACTCCCAAACTCCAGCTCTCCTCTCATAATCCTCTGCATCATCTTCTCATCTTTCATCTGTTCCCCTCATCATCTCTCTGCTTGTTGCCTTCATCATTATTCTTTCCAACACCCCCTCCGTGTGTCCTCCTCCATGAATTCACTCTTTGTGCTTTTTTTTTTTTTTTTTGCTGTAGCTCGTCTCTGCTTTATGTAGAAAAACCCATCTCCTCTTCATCCTCTCTAGTAGATTTGCAGAGCACTGATTTGCATCATGGAGATACTGAATGTAACGGCTGTCAGCAGTCAGACTTCAAAGGACTTCTCTTTTAATGACTTGCTTCACTCTGAAGGAATAATTGATCATTCAGTTGAAGAAAAAGAGAAAGTGGAACGATCTGCTGATTTGATCTGATAGAAAAAGGACACAAACACTTGAGCTGTAGCAGTAGCGTTTTAGCAAGGCACATTACAGAGGAGAATATTGACTTTAAGGGTTGCTGTTTAGGGTTTTGCAAGACCAGACCAGCTGATTCCAACATTTCCCTAAGTTTTATATCTATGAGCTCTTCATTGGGTTTATAAAAATATTCATCAGGAATACAATTATTTTGCCGCCACTTGGTTATAACGTCAAACAAGATAGATACATTGTGTAATTGTCCATAAGTGGATCAAGAAGTCGTACCAACAGGCAGAAACCAGATAAAACCTTTACTAATACATTATTGAATTAGATGAATTTGTTTAAACATTATGAGGAAAAAATCATTCAAGTTAATTCTGCAACATTTACATTTTAAGGTAAAAGACAGCACAAATTAATCATTTGTAGATTCATAATAACCAACTTCCTTTGTAATTCTAATTTATCATTTCCAAAGTTTAATAATTGGGTTTATATTTGCTTTATAAGCATCTTTCCCCTGTAGGAACACAATAGGACATGTATAATATTACAGTGTGGTCCACGTATTCATGGGGATTAGAAACCAGGACCATCAACAAACACTTCAGACATCCTCTAAAAATGCTCATAGCTGGCATATTTTAATAGTTCAAACAGCAAATAGGCCTTAATATGCAACAATATGCAAACTGGAAACAGCCCTGTCACTACAGCAAAAGCAAACATTCAAAGTCTTCATTGTCTCCACTCTTATGGCACGTTCACACTAGCCAATGCGTCCACGCGTCAAAACACTCAAACGGACGAAAGTTGCTGCTTAAATTAAAACCCTGCTGCTTGGACTTTTGTACTCGTGTCTGCGTGTTAAATCAGTACATCACCGAGCAATCTGGGGTTTCTCTGTTGCTAGTTGTTTACAACATTTTCCACCGGGAAACTACTAGTACATATTTAGTACTGTAGTTGCCTTAATCGGGTTTCTCTAGCGTTAACTAACATAACATGAAAGTAAAAAAATAAACCTAATGGATCTAACCAATGAAACATTTACCTCAAATTTGAGAATTGAAATTGTTTCGAGTGCTTTGGTTAAGTCAAACACATCGACAGTGCTCTTTTGCTTCTTTTTTTTTTTTTTATCAAGTCCTATCACTGCCAAAAATGTTGTAACTTATACTTTTCAACAAAAACTCATCAAGCCTGTTGAACAAATATAACAATTCCAAACTAATTTAGGTCTTTTAGAATTTTAATTGAGAAAAAACACACTGTTTTAGTAGTTTGATAAGATGTGTGTGCACAGTTTTTACTGGTTGGAACCACTTTAGCCATTATTTTATGATGGAAAATGTTTGTTTGAAAGGGTTTATTAAATATATATTTTCAGTGAATAAGATGCTTTATCTCACAAACAGTAGTGAAGACATTTTGATTAAGAAAATGAACAAAAAACTGGGATAGGTGGGAATATTGTAATAAATTTCATTAACCATGTTTTCCTGATGTGCTGCAGCTCAAATACAGACCTGAAGAATTAAACCTCCTGAAGGGTTGATTAGAGGATTGAAACCAGGAGTAATAAGGGATAAAAGCTTGTGAAAAAATAGTCATGAAACTGATGCCCTCGCTGGATTTTTTCAGCCGACATTTGTTATTGGGGTTTCTGACAACTGAGTATTATTTTGGGCATTAATTGTGCTTTTTATTCAGCTTTATTCTAGCTTTAATGCTTCCACAGCTGCAGACTTTATTCTCTCTTCTAATGCCAAGGTTAAGTTTTCCTCTGCTGCAACAACTTTTGCAGCATCTGTACATAATCTTCCCGTTAAACTAAGAGTTTTATGGTTGGATTAATCACTTTTACAGAGCCCTAAAAAGAATGCAACCTGAAGCTAAGGTATTTGCTTTATGGCAAACTCACTTCTGCCTGTTAACCCCTTTAACGTAGATAATTTGAATTCATATGTGCAGATATTGAAGACTAATGGCATACATTATTTTTATTTATTTTCTTTTTTATTTGGGCTTTAAATTATGTCATCTTTTTCCGAGTGAAATATCGACGCAACTGTTGTGAATTTCTAACAAGAATTTATTATATTGGGATTTCCTCTAATTCATGCAAGTTAAAAATAACACAGACAGACGCAAATATATACTTTTCATACACTCCAACCTGTTCTTGGCTAAAAGTCCTTCACCAAGTTGCAAAGAAACTAGCATCATTATGGCTGGATATCTGATTTCTGTTCTTTGCAGACTAGCTAGAAGTCATTTAAATTAGGTAGCTTCCTGGCACTAACTCAACTTTTAAGTGTATCACATTCATTTTCAAACAAAGTTTAGATTAGAGCTCTAGCAGAAGTATATTGTTAGCCTGATTTATCCATTTCAAACCAGTTTCGATCCATAGTTCTGAGATAATTGCCCCACCTGTGCCAAAGTCTCTCTCATCTGACCCAAACTGTTGCCCTCAGAGGAAGAAAATGTTGTGAAGTTCAGGATAACACCAAAAAAAGATAAAATTTCTCCGCAAGATGGATTCTCCTGAGTTTGGAAAATCCTGTCCAGCTCGCGTAGAAACGACTATTGAATCGGTTTTACAGGAACTGGATACTATTTGTTCATTAAAAAGTGAGAAAGGGAGGTACTTTTTGAGAAGTGGAACAAATATGGCCCTGCCGGTTGATGCTCATGTAGAAGCGCTACCTTGTGCTTTCTCCAATCAGCTCAAAATATTCTACCAGCTGGCCCTCCCTCTTTCAGACAGTTTCTGCTGCAAAGATTCCAGATCGAAAGGTGTAGGCTCGACACGGGGCAGGGCTACACATAGATTTGGTTAAAAAAACAAAGCACCACCTACAAAACTGGAACTTTTCTTTTCAGACACCTTCTTGAGAAGTTTTATGACCAGATTGGGAAAGTTTGGCCTTCAGGACCAGAACAATGCTTCACAAACTAAAAAGTGAAGCTTACAAATAAAGTCAACCCCCGGTATTTGCTAAATTACGGACCACAGCCCCCCCCAAGATTATCTGAAATCAGGACATACTTCAGAACCCTTCTAAAAAAGCTAATTACTGCCAGTTTTAAAAGCTCAAATACTGAATATACCTTAAATAGCATTAATATAGTGGAAACAGTCTCGGCACTAAAGCAGAAGCAAACATTATCTTCAGTCTTGGGTGTACAACCAATCAGCACTTCTGGATTGCCAACCGATAGAGCATCAACTACAAGTGTTCCCAGGTATTTTAGGTTCTTAAGCTGCACTTCTTTCTGAAATAGTATAGAAATACTCTCCACGAATCTGCAAATACATGAATTTTGAAACATGTATAGAGAACTTAGAACCAACTGTTAAGCATGCTGGTGGTAGCATCATGCTGTAAAGCTTTGTTTTACCATCACACGAGTGAACAAAGTTAATCAAATATTGAAGACAGAGGACGACATCAAATGGGTTCATTTTCACCATAAATCCACATCTAGATGGTCAAAACTGTTCAGATTTCTTCTTAGTCTTTCTTGTCCTTTTTCTGTCAAACTGTCAACCTCAGACCATCTGCCACTCCGATGCTTCAGAATCAGACATTTTTATAAAGGACCTGTTGCCGAGGCAACGCGGAGATGCAAAGAGCTCGGAGGGTGGGCGTCATTTCAAATCTGGGCACATGCGAACAGTCATGCATCTTCTCTCACAAGCCCACGCGTGCAGAAAATAGACATCACATAAATATAGTATGACCCTCAGGCTGTAGGGGGGGATGCCACTCATGTCCCAGCTCCTCCTGCTTTTCTACCACCTCTGCAGGAATGATGGTGATGCTTATGGTGGTGGAGATAAAGATGATGAGTCTGCCCTCTTTTGCATTTCCTCCACAGAGTGACTCACACTGAGCACCGTAGATGGAAGCGGCTCTTTGCCCACGCTGCTTCTGCTTCAGCATTTCTGTACAGTAGGTCACAGGTGCATAATCTCTTGTGTCACGTGACTCCTGCATGGGTCACATGACGTAAGCAGACAGTCTGAAGTAAATGTGCTTGTTTTTTGGCATAAGGGCAGGATGGTGATGGCAGTTGTTGCATCGTGTGGAAAATCTGGGCCAGCAGGATTAGCGGCTTGTTGGATATAAATTGTTGAGAGGAAGGGTGCGCTGGGGGTTGGGTTGGTGGTTGGAGGTGTAGGCAGGCGCCTGTTTGTGGAGGTGTGTGTTGGTTAAGCCACCCAGGCTGACAGGAGTCCGATATTGTAAATAAGTATATATGTGTGAGTTGATTTTGGTTTCCCTGCGCATGCTTCCAGGAGAGGGTGGGCGTTCAGTCAGGCGCTCAGTGAGAAGTGGGAGAGGCAGAAGTGAAAGCGCTGCTGCCTTTTCAGACCACACATTTTAAAAAGAACCACCGCATGCAAATTCTGAACACAGAAGATCAGGTGTGGCAAAGCAGGATGGGACATGTTTGCATGAATTTGCATTAAACTTCTGGTCTCCAACAACGGTGGATAAAGAGAGGAGGAGCCGATATCTGCCCCAAATTATAGCAAGCCTGACCTGATTCTTTAAGTGTTTGTATAATCCTGAAATCTTTACATTATGTGCAGTAAATGTGTGTGTGTTTTTGAGATGGATTAACCTTTGTCAGCATCTGATGGGTTCTGCTCTGGGATGAGAGGAAAGCGTCTCCTTGGCGACCAACGGGTAAGGGCGGGGAGGGGCTGGGATGAAAGTGGGTCATTGTCATCATCACAACCCCAGATTAAGGCCCCGGATCTGAATATCCAGATGTATATTTATCAATCGGCAATGAAAATTCAGACACAAAGAAGTGAGAATCTCTTAGGTGACAGATGAGTAAAGTTCAGCGCTACAGCCTGAAAATTTTGTTCTTTAAAGTCCGGGCAGGAGGGATCACCAAAACGCTGATTGTTTGTTTTTTCAGGTTAACGTGAGCCTATAAAATTAAATCATAAGGGAAAACCAACCTGTTGTGTCAAAAAACAAGCTGTAGGACAAAAAACGAAACTAGGCAAAAGAAATGGAGACCAGATTAAATATTCAGCTTCTCCAAAAAGAATATTACAATATTTATGCCTCATCTTTTTTTATCATTATTTAGCTCTGGAAAAGAAGTTGACTGACTCACGACCAAACCACAAAAATTTTATGAGTTTTAATCATTAAACACGAATTAAAACAAGTTATTACACCATACTCCCAAACAGCTGGTGCTTCTCGTAGCCATTGTATCTTACATCAGCCTGAGGGACTCCTCACTTTCAGCTGTGGGATGTTTAAGGACAGCTTAAAGCCAGAGAGAGCTCAAGATCTGGGCTTTGACTAGGCCCTGGCCCTCCCATTTTTTCAATTCTCAGCCAATCCCTGGTGGATTCACTGTTATGTCTTGGGTCATTGTTGTTTTCAGTATCCAGTTCTGCTGCAGCAGAGTATCCCCAAACCATGACACTTCCACCTCCATGCTTCACAAATACTTGCATATTCTTCTCCTGGATTGCTGCATTTAGTTTATACCGAACATTGTCAGTTCTGGCGTCCAAATAATCACATTTTTGATTCATTAAAATAAAAAAATATCCAGATGTCCTGGTCTTTGTCTACCTTCTCTTTGGCGACATTTAATCTTACCTTCTTGTTTTTATCTTTGCAGTAGTTATGCCTGTTGTTCTAATCAGTAATGGCTCAATCAATTACAGTAATGTGTCTAGTTTCTGAGTGAACAAACACTAACTTGTACCATCTTCGACTGTAGGTATGAACCTCTAGTTTTTCTTTAGATCCGAACATGCTGTGTTGCTTTCTTTGTTGTTCTACTAAAAAATCTATAGTTACTTAAGTCTACCACTGAGGTCTGGATTAACTTGTGTAATCGAATTTGAAAAGTTTGAAACTAACTTTAACAAAGAAAGAAATTATATTTTCACCTAGAGTCTGGTTAGTCTGAGAAGCGTTTTCCCTTAATAGGATGACTGCTGTCTTATTTCTGCAACTAAAATGAAAGAAGTTACCCTGTTTTGTTTCAAACTAAGTGCAAAAATATTTTACTCTGATGTAAGAAGCAATCTGTCTCAAGCGTAACACTTCTGCTATCAGACATGTTCTCATTTTAGGCTATATTTAAAACAAAAATCACAGGAGAACATGTTGCAGCTTTATTTGCTCAGTATTTTGTAGCTTGGTTGGACAAAGAGGTCAAAGGAAAATGGAAGATAAGTGAGGAAAAAATATTGTCACTTTTGTCTTAGCTAATTATCCTCAACCCAGAAGTCCATTCAGATGGAGACAGATGCAGATAGCTCCAAGCAGCACAGCAGACATCTCCCAGAGGATGGTTGAACAAACACTGTGGGTCATGAAGAGGCCAACCCCTGAAATCACACCATCATCCCATGATCGACCTCTCTACAACCTAAACTGACTCTAAAGCCAAAAGCTTTCATCTCTGACCTCTTAGCTGAGTACTTAGACAAGTAAGACACATAATGGACTTGAGTAGTGTGTCAGGAAGACAGTTTAAAGGTCAATGTAATGCCTGCAGTGAGGCTGAGGAGAGACACAGGCGTTATGAAAAGACACCCCATGTAGGCATAATAGGGTAATATTACCGACACGGTGTGACCTATGACTGCATCATGGCTATCAGCATTTTGGTTGTGATATTACCGCAATATCGCCGCAACTCTGGTCTCATGAACAAAGTTCACGCCTTGCCGCAATAGAGGGTGAGGGTGTCCTGATGATGTGTGGATTGTGCGCCAAGCCTCCACCGGCATTTAAAAGACAAATAAACATGGGGAGTTCATTTAGCATCTGTAAACTATTACCAGCTAAAATTGTAAACTGGAGTGACGCCTTTGGAGCTGAACAGAAGATCATCAGACAGTTCACGGCGACTCTGATCAACAGCCATCTTTTAGAGTGGCTCACAAAAACACTTGAGTCAAGATAATAAACAAATTAGGCCAAAGCTACTTTTGATTTTATTACCACCTCTGTCTCACAGAGGTTTATATGCAACCCTGCACGTTGACAGCCTGGAAACGAATATTAGAAAAGTACCCATTTTGGGTCAAGGTCACAACTTTCTCGCCTCTTATTGGCTTTCCTAATTAATTTATTACTATTCCTAACGTTTGAGGGATATTAACTCGCTCTAACCTGACTCGTTTCCTAATTCTAACATTCGAGGACCAATGCCTAACCCTGGTGTGATCCATTTACAAACTATAACATGCAGGACCAATACTGACTCATAATCCGCAGGAGACACTTTGCCCCTAAACAGGTACTTTTCTAAATTTTTCACCCCCACACAACATCTTGCAATTGGGTAATCTTTTGAAAACCACCTGATCGCTTCACATTGCCGATAAAGGCTGACCACTCATGAATGATCAAAAGGCTGGCTGATGCCAGTATAGATGGTGAAATTATCTTTTGAAACAGCCAGAAGCAGGAAACATTAGATGTATTGGTGATGATGTGTTTATCCTGCGGCTGAATGCAAGACTGGATTAGCAAGAGTTGAAGTGAAATTGAGAAATATTTATATACACCTAACGTTAGCTGAAAATTGAGAAAAATACTGAGAGAACACTGGGTTAACAATCACAATAACAGCAGAAAATATTCTGAATGGTAATAAATATTATTTGCATGAAGGTTATGAAAGCATGCAATATTGAAATTGCAGTCCCAATTTAGATTCAAAATATTCCACAGCTGTTTGATCATCTGTCCATGAAATCACGCCTTCTCTGAGGTTTTCACAGATGACAAAACAAAAGACCTGAAGTTTTTTTTTCAGTCAGAGACTGCTTTTCTCATTAATGTTTACTGTCACTGAAAAGATCTGACTCACTGCATCTTGTCATAGTGAAAGCAACAGAGTATCTGAGTTTCAACTTGATTGAGATGAGGTGTACACGGTATCTATATATGATTACATAGGGACTCAAAGTAAAAATCTGATTTATTTTATTGCAGTAACATAATGTTTCTGTGAAAATTAAGAACAAAAACTTAAAGCTGAATTAATTCGTGGAGTCAGAAAGATTCTAAGGTGCAGAGTTGAACAGTCGTTTGAAGGCCTGGGGATTTCTGCATGGAGTTTACATGTTCTTCCCATTGAAGTTTTGTTTGTGCGTGTCTTCTGAAATTAAAGGGACACGTCTGCATGCTTCTATATGAGATTTACCGCGAGGGGGAGTGAAAAGCGCTTCTTTTACTGGTTTTAGTTACATTCGGTTAACAACAGCAAAATCAGTATAGATTACAAGCATAATGGTGCTAAATACGGTCTTCCATACCATCTACGACATTGCTGCTGTCTATTTTTCTAATAATCTCAAAATTAACCATCTGATAATCTCCTCTATGGTTGCCATGTTTGTTTTGTTTCTATCCTACAAATCCGGCACTTTATCCGGTCTGAGTTCTGTACTCTGCCCCCTAATGGAATTTTCCTGTAGTGCATGCAGTGCACAAGCAAGTACATGCTCAATATGCAGCCTGTTGCTAGTGTCAATGCAAGGTTAAAATGCAAGTATATTACTGTCCTAACATTTATTTTCTTACCATCAAAGACAGGTGGTCTGGTGAAAAACAATAACTAGATTTGTAGACAACCACCTGATGCCAACTTTTGTTAATGGTGGTGAAACCTTGGATAATGTGGGCCTGTTGCATCAGCCCCTTGTTAGAGTGCATGGCATCATGGTCTCTTTAAGGCGCAAGTGTCATCTACCCGGAAACTGAAAATGGAAGGGGGTCAAGATAAAGGTTCAAATAAACATAAATGATCTCCTGATAGCTCCCAAAGCAAAACCTATTACATTGTTGTTTTTTTCCCACATAATATCACAGCTGCTTTCATGAAGGCGCACTATAATCCTCGTTGCTGTTCTACAACCCCAAAGTGAGCTGTACTTTCTCCCCTGCCTCACTTTAATGAGGAAAGACAGGCCTTTGACAAGCCTTCTCAGCCTTGCCTTGAACTTTAAGAGTCAGGGAGGCACATGAGAAAGTTTCTACGGCTCTGCAGGACAGTCTACGATGAAATTCCTTTTGAAGCCCAGCAACTTGTGAAGCATGCCCTTGATGATGCATGATTCAGCACAACCAGCTGGTACACGGGTCATTGCTGAGCGCGAGGCTTCGGAATGAGTTTTCATTCAAAACACTGGCATTTACCCACAAGCTCCAGAAAACAAGCATGCTGTTTATGGTACAAACAGGCCACGAAGATGCTTTTAGTCTCAGTGGGTTTTGTTTAGTCCCAATAAGACTCTTCACACGGTGCAGGTGCTGTTATAGAACTGAAAAGGGTTGAGCTTGTTGATATTAAGAGCTTTACGGATCTAAATCACTGTATTTCCCATAAACTCAGTCCACCAATAGATTCAGTAGAAAACAGTGCATGGCTCGAGGGACACAGCTCATTTTGTTAGCATCTTTGGTCAAGATTATCTGAGTGTAAATGGATTGCTATGTAATTTAGGGCAGATATGTAAAAACCCAGGGGGGAGAAACTGCAGATTTCGGTGATGTTTTGGTTTTAGTGAAACATCTGGATAATAAGAAGGGCGACTTTGGAGGGTTGATTTGTTTGGCCATTTTTACTGGTCTTTCGGGTTCAATAACAGAAGGGGTGACCCTTGACTGTTCCTTTTGGTATGATTAGATCTACAGCAGTCTTCTTTTGTCTGATGGAACAAAATGACCATGGAAGGAGGTTAATGCTGTTTCTGGGGAACCAGTTTGCTGTTCATTTGTTACGTTTAGGCCAGGCCCCTGCTGAAAACATACAGGTTTTGAAGAGAAGAATATGGATCCTCCATCGTTCTTAACAGTGATTTGGAGATGTGTTTATATAGTTAATCTGGAATGGTTTGTTTTTTTGTTTTTTTTCTTGTCGAAAAGATCAATATTAGTCTCATTTGACCAAAGCTCAATGATCCCAGCACAGTTTATAAAACTCCACATGTTTAAATCTGTGATTTTAGGACAGAAAATATTTTTCCTCTGGCGTAATAATTGTCATTGAGACATAGGTTGTTTTCACAACTGATAGTCTGGTAGACTCAGATCCAAAATTGCAACATTGTTGCTTTTTTTATAGCTTCTTGGGTTCACTTTCACACTGCACTTTATCAAATGACCTGAACCTTTTGAGCAATGTATTTACCTCCTCACCAGTGGTGGCACTGCACAAAGAAGCACTGAACACAGGGAAACATCCTTTTCCCCGAAATGTAGGCAAACATGAAGTTGATTAAGATTTTAATGGGTTTAGAATTGTTGCCTTTTGCAAAAGTCCCAGACAAATATGTTGCAGCAATGGACTCAGCATGATCAGATGAGGCAGAGTTATTGTTGCACGGTTGTTTTGGTTGTATTTACCAAAAAATGTCTTGCGCCATAGTCTACTTTGTGCTTTTGGAGCATCCCCCATCACATATTGGAAAATGGACTGTACTTGCATAGCACTTTATTTAGTCGCTACGGACCAAAAGCGCTTCACACTACATCCAGTCATTGACCCATTCACACACAATGTTGATGGCAAGCTACGAATTAGGCCAGGTTGCTGGACACTGGCGCCACTGGGCCCTCTGACCACCACCAATAGGTAGACCAGAGTTCACTTTTTGGTCAACATTAGAGCTCGATTGAACATTCACACCTCCCCATATGAACTGGACTTCCTGGGCAAATGAATTGGAGTTTGACTAAAACAAACTAAACCGTAAATGCACCCATGATCGCACCTCTCCTTACAACAGCATTACTCAACTTACATGGTTTGTTTGGAAAATACTGTGCAAAGTTCTTTGCCTTCTGCTGGCTCTGGCTGGTTTGCTGAACAAGGTTCTGACACACTGCGCAGAACTGCTCACTCGGCAGCATGTCTCCGTTGATGATCCACCGAATGCCTGATTTAGCGTGAGTACGCTCATGGTGCATTTGAGACCGCTCGGAAAAACACGTTACTGCATGTTGATAAAGAATAAATTGGTTGTAACGGCTGTAAAAAGTGTGGGGGACAGAGGGCTCAGATACAGAATGTGTGTGGGACATGTCCCACGCGTACCCCACGTCCGTTACGTGCTCTCGTGTTCGGCAGGCTTACGATGTCAATTTTAGCTGCAATTCTCAAATACCGAGCTTTGGAGATTTTCTTACCCCCATTTCCATCTGTTAACACAGATTTTAGATCACAACACATCACGTTGACTTGTCTTTCCTGTTGTTAATAGTGGTACGTTTGTATCCCAGGGAAACTGGAACTATGTAAGCGATTAAAAATTTCTATGTGGAAAATACTTCAATTCCATTTATTTATTAGAAATGGTTGTGTTTGATGTTCTTCAATGTGAGATTATGTTTCTTTACTAAAAAATGAATTTATTCTAAGACGTATTTACATATATTTATTAGAGGTACCAATAAGTGTGACAAGCAATTCAAATTTGATTCAAAGTTTAAGAGCATGACTATAGTTGAGGGGCTTTTGTTTCGTAAATTTAAGCCACTGATGATGGATCTTTTTTCTTTTTTTTTTTTGGGTCTAGCAATATTTAACATCAGTGAAATGGACTCCTAACCAGAATAAATTCCTTTATGAAGTGAAGTAACAGAAATGTTGGAATTTGTATCATTCTTGAACAGAATAAAGAGATTTCTGACTCTTTTTTGTGCAGTGCATCATAGCTGGAGGGTTGGGCTAAAGTCCAAGGACTGCTCAGTGTGTGTGGGTGTGTGTGTTTGTGTGACAACGTGGTGGTAAAGAGTGCCAGGGAGCTCTGTATCTCATCTTCTGGACAAGTCCTTAATCTATGTGACCCAGTGAGGGATTACGGGGGTTCTGCAATAAAAGGGGACTAGAAGCGGACCTTTCAGACCTGATAACTTATTACATTGTTTCCACATTGTCTTTTTTTTTTTCTTCCGTTCCATCTTAGTCGCAGATTTTATCACTGGGTAATATAACTAACTAATTTCTGAAACGGTTCCTTATTTTGTCAAATTAATTTAAATTCAGATTAATAACAATATACTTTTAAAAATCATGTTAAATTCTTCTTTACGAACACTCATCTTCAGTTTAAAAAAAATCCAACCACGTGTCCGGATGATAAAATAAATAGCATGTTACAGCTTCAGAATGCAACTCCTATTTTTTATACTGCATTCATTACATAACAATAATAGGATACTGACTGTTATTCGCCTTAATGTGATGATTTATACAGCCAGAGATAAGTTGCTGCTTCCATTATACTGAATATTTTATCTACTGGAAATACAGATAAATCATTGTCATGGCTTAGTGTCCTCTTTTAAGTTATTCTCCTCCAATTTGAATGAGGTTTGCAGTATTATAAAATCTACAGATATTATTTGTCACAGAATAATATTTTTTTTCAATTTCCCCAATGGGCGGTCTACTATAAGTAGATGAATTAATGAAGGTGGATTCCCTCCAATGATTTTTTACATTCCCTCAAATAAACAGCTGACTAAAAGTGCCTAAATGTAGTAAAGTTTACTAAAACATAACCAAATACAGACGATCCCCTGTAATCACAGAGTTAGGGCCCATTCAAAAGCAAATACCTGAGAACCACTTTAGAAACGCTTATCACTGCCTCTAGTAATAACTCAAACACCAAACTTAGTATGCATAGTATGGAACATAATATGGAACTTAATATGAATTAATATGCATAGTAAAAACCATCATATCACTATCACAGAAGCTGATATCCGCAGTCTTCAATATTTCAGTTTTTGGATGTAAATCCAATCAGCAATAACAAAAATAGATGTCACTCCTTAATTGGCTGTTTTAAAAATGCCAGCCAATAGCGTCTCAATCTTGGTGGTAAAGTATTCCAGCTTCCCAAGCTGTATTTTCTTTGTATTCTGTGAATGCGTGAATTTTCCACCAAATAATTTGGAGTTCTGTTCCACAGAAAGCTCTGTGAAGACTGAGCTGCGAATTAGTGGGAGTCAACTGTAGAGTTTCTTCTTAAAACTCAAACTTAAAACAACCAAATGATGAATACTACTATAAGAATTGAACGTTCATCTAAAACTATAAGACTAAACAAATACATATGGCAGGAAGAAATGAAAGTAAGACAAAAAAAGACCTGATTTATCATGAAGGTTTAGAATTGGAAGTTTTAGAGCTGGTAGTTGTGTCCAGTTCAGGGAGCAGCATTATAAAATTCCTCTTCAGGTAAGGACACAAAGTAAGTACTAAGTGTAATTTGGTGTTCCAACTTGGAACACTAAATGATATTTATTTGCATGGGTTAACAACTCATCCTATTTATTTCTGGGTTCTGAACACAGTGTACAGTTGGTTGTATTTGCTTTTTGCTTTGATGGCAGAAAGTCAGTGTGAGGGGAGATGCTCCCCAATAGACAGACAAATGGTGGAGAGCGGGTGTTAATTTCTGCCCTTGGGGTAAATGGAGCCACTAAATGTCATACATGTCACGTTAACAATTCATGTGTCTGATGTTTTTGCTGGGTGAAAGCATCTTAAAGGGGGGGATGCCGGTGCTACCACTACAGTCTGGAGGGTCGGTGTTTGTGTGTGCAGGAGAGGGGGGATTTCCTGGACTCATCGTTGGGCTGAGCTTTGTCTGAAACAGAACCACGTGGGCCCGTATTAAAACCTCATTTAAGAGGATCAGGACAGATGGTGTGCCATTGTTTGAGGATATGTTTGTGTGAGACCACAGGGCGAGTGACAGAAACCGAGTCCCCCCCTCCACCTTGCTTTCCCTTTAATCCTTTATTTCATTGAACAAAAACACCACACCCACTTATGACCACTTCAAGGCAGCATTTACCTTGCTAGAAGTTTTTTTATCGGATTGTGTTGGGGACCAATCAGCAGGCAAACCTTGGAGACAAACAAAGGAACCCTTAAGTGAAGCAGGGCACATGGCTATTGTGACCAAGGAGCGCCGGTTGGTTGGAAAGTAATCCAATCAAAGCTGAAATCAACTTAAGTGAAGCTGTTTGCACAATGTTAGATCAAGAAAAGCAATTTTCAGAGACTTAAAGTGGCCCAATTCGTCCTTTTGGTTTCTATAGCTCTATATTTGAGTTCTGATGTATGCTTTAAACAGTGTCCCAAACTCAGCTGTCACCAGTCTTTGCACTCTTTTCCTGCACATTGCAATCTTTCCTGTACTCTCAGTTTCGCACTCAGATCACCAGATGGAGAGGGGGCGGTGAGCGCGTTTGTGTGCGGCAGTGTGCAGGGTATTCATGCTTGGTTACCCATGAGTTTACATATTTACGTAACCTGAACATCCTGTCCTTCCATATTGAAGAAGAATAAAAGAATAAGAACAATCAGCTGTAGGCATGTGTCCAGGCTGAAGCTGCTGATGGAAATGCTTTTAATTTAAATGGAAATGGAGCACAATCATAAAGGTGCATTTGTCTGCTAATCTGCAATCATCTTTTGGTGGGGGGACTAATCTGCACGGGTGAAATAAATCCTGTCCGTCCTCGCCTTTGCATTTTGAGGCTGGATTGTTAATATACAGAAAGAGAGAGACTGTGCTAAACTGAAACAGGGAGGAGAGAAAGAGAGAGGGTGAGGGAGGGGGAGTGTATGAGAGAGAGGGAGCATCAAGTCACCAGGACAGGCTCCACTGTTAAAGCTGTGAAGGTTTAAGCGCAAGCACCAGGAGGCCACATTCAGCGTAAAATAATGGATGGGACAAAGCCGGTCATGGAGTCCAGCGCTGAGGAGACCCAGGACGAGGGTCAGGAGAACAAAGGTACGCTCAATCAGCCGCTGTCATTTGAGCGTTTTACCCTTTTTCCGTCTCCGTTTTTTTTTTTTTTTTTTTTTTTTTTTTGCGTCTGCGCCAGCCCTGATCGGTTTAACCTACTTGCTACAGCGACAACATAGCGTTGGTGTTTATCATTTCAGGGCATTTAAGTGGCAGTGCAGTTTTTGCATGATTTTTATCATTTTATGCGCTATTCTAAGGATTGGAGGCAGACTGAGGAGAATAAGGTGGAGGGCGGGATGATGGATAGAGGAGGGTATTCAGTCTGGATTTACGAGGCGTGCATTAATGCCAATTTGCTTTTGCGCTGCTGCACCATCATGAGCTTATTTGTGCCTAATGAGCGGCTGATAAAGACAGAGGCTGTGCCGCTGTCGTGCGCTGCGCTCCGTGCGCGGCTGCATTGTTCTCCTCCAGGTGGATCCTCCCGCCTCCTGCACTGCTTCATGATTGTCGGCGGCGCTCTCTCAGGGTCTCTGGGTCTGGATCTGTCAGCGGCGTGATTAATGCGCAACGCTGCGAACAGTAGATCTTGGTTTTTGCGCGACCGCAGTGATCTGTTCCAGTCTGACAAATAAAGGAGCAGCGGCGCTCTTGGCGCAGAGGGGTCGACTGTTCTGATCGTTTGCATGCCCCCCTACCCCCCCATAGACATAGGATGTTAATGAAGGCTCTGATCCAGGCAGGTTCCGTTCTACATTCACAAGAGGGGTCATTGTATGTTAACAAAAACATCCAAATATGATTTTGTTTGTGTGAAAATGCATCCAAATGGACATATTCCCCCTCTAAATTCACACCCAAACTGTTGCTCTTATTAAATGGTGCTATGTAGGCGTGCCTTTGTGCGTTGGCAGATTTAAGGCCGTTCCCAGTGGATGTGACTGATTTGTTTGTAAGCTTATTGTGGCTTTGTAGAAGAAAAACTGTGGTCACTGCTTAACTTCAACCTTAAACTATATAAATGCACAGCCAGGGCCGGGTTGAAGATGATGAAGGACCTGGGCTGGAGCTAGTTTTGGTGGCCTAACAAGTCTTTTTATGCTTGATTGCTAGTGAGGTACACAACAACAACAAAAAAATTATTTTTCCTTTCCTGAAACGTTCTAATGTTTTTATAGAGAAAAACATTTTTTGCATTTACTATGCCATGCCTGAGAGTTGCAATGATATGCAGGCCCTGAAATATAGATGACAAAGAAAGTGGGTGTTTCTAAATGTCAAGGCGCCTTTCTTCCGAGGACACTCACCTTCCTTGGTCGAAGAAAACAGTTAAATGGAAATGACTTGCCTCACGTGACCGCGGCTGCCGGCTTGTAAGCGAATAAGAACCTTGTAGCCACGGAAGCTGCAACTACTAAGCAACTAACCAACCAGACCACTCACCATGGTCTGGGTGAATACTCGATTCTGATTGGCTGGTAAAAGCTCAGGAATAGTCGTAATGTGTTGCGATTCTGGCGATGCAGCGTGTGCTGATGTGTTTTGTTGCGCCTGACGGAGATCCTCGCAGCAGCGAGAGAATGGCTCGCTCTGTGACGAGCATTCAGACAGTAGACCGAGCACATAAAATAGTCCCTGTAGTGTGGGATATTTAATGAGTTCAGTACATGAAATAAACATTTGTTATAAAATGTTACGTTTGGGGGACCATGGTATAAGCGGATTAAACAACAAGGAGCCGTGCATTAGATGGTTATAATGCACTTTGCGGAGTTCTTGACTCCGTGTCGTGCATTATACCCGTCTAATGCACGGCTCCTTGTTGTTCAATCCTTACATATATAACTGCTTTTGATCTAAAAAATAATAACAATAAAAAAATTAAAAATATTTTAGATATAAGCCAGATAGTTACAGTTAGTTGGTTTAAATTTCACCTGGAAATGTACTGCCAAAGTAGCTGCTACCGCGCTGTATTCTGGGAAATTTTTGACCGAGAGAAGGCATCAAGGCACGTATAATGTATTCTTGGTCAGTTAGCTAAACGGCTAATAACCGGAGGACAGATTCCTCGGTAGCACATGAACATTGGAACGCGCCTTGGCGGTCCCTGATGACGCATCTCCCAGGCAACCGGGACAGGACCAAGGAATCAAGGCGAGGTGCCTGGGTATTGAGAAACACCCACCAAGTCACATGCCCTTTAAACTTGCTTTTGTTATACATTATGTGCCTATTTTTCATAAGATGCTTAAACAGTTTTTTAGTACCACTATTACTATTTGTTGTCCTTCTATGCTAGAGTAAAAAAAATTAACCTTTTGAAATATGACAAATTATGACTTCTGATCAACCTATGAAATATTCATGCTATTTAGGCTAATTTCCTTCAGATTGTTCTCAGATTACATATGTTCAAGATCTACACATTTATTACTCTTCCCAAGAACACACTTAAGTGAATTACCTTCATTTTTTTTCTGGACTTGACTAAAAGGTGTGATTCTTTAAGGAGAAGCACCTCTTGCTACTAGAAGGAATTGGGTCATAAAATGGGTGCATTCATTTCCTATCCATCTACTGAAACTGCTACATACTGGCTTATTTATTTTTTTGTGTTACAGCATTTACATACCAACTTAAATAGTGATGCAAATGTTCAAAACTCAGATATTTTAATTTTATGTATATTGTTTTCTTAATTTTTCTTAATTTTGGTTCTTATCTCTGTTTGGGAAAAGACTGATTTTAAATTAGGGTAGAGAATAGATGTGAGCTCCTGTGCCAGTGCTAAGATGGTTTTCCGCAGGGGGGAATTTATGCATATTAAGGTACATTTGTTGTTTGAACTATTAAAAAAGGAAGTTCCAAGCTTTTTTAGAAGAGGGAGGGTGCATATTAAAAACCTGACACACCCGAAATGGTTTGAACAAAAATATGTCTTGAATTAACAACATTGCGAAATATTCCTCTGTATATTATATTCTAATAATAATAATAAGTAAGCCAAAAAAAAAAAACACTTTCAGCACCAGAGCTGCAGTTGGCAGAGCCCTGATCTAGGAGATGAAAACTGTGATCCCATGTCAAGATGGCTAAAGCTAACAGTGCAAAATGCAGATTTTTTTATTTGTTGTTAAAGTAAAAGTGTGAAGGTAAAAAATGAATTTTGACCAAGGGGATAATTAGTTACAGTTTCTGTGGGATCACAAATGATTATAACAAATTGAGTTAGTATCATCTCTCCAATATGTCTGGACCACTTCTGGTCGCCCCCATTCAAATGTGTGAAAGGAAGAGAAAAAGTCATTAAAGCACCTCTCAAACTCTGGAAAGATGCGAGATCGAACCAAATGAATTTCTCTTTTATACTGGACGATCAATTTCATTTTACATAACTGCAGCCGCAGAAGTCAAATGTTTGTGAAATATTTTATCATATATTTTGTTCCTTTATGATGACGAATGTTAATTATGAATATTATGAGGTTCTATACATGTACAAACTAGACAAATAATCAAGTTTTTTGGCTTATTGAATGTTCAGAAAATATGCAGTGGCCACATTGTGCTACAACAAAGGGAAATGATGCTGACTAGGTGAATGAAACAAAACCATTGGCTTTCTTCTTTTTACTTTCTCTATCGGCGTTACACTACGCAAACACATGTTGTCATGGTAACCAACTAAAAGCTTCACAAGCCCCGACACAGCAGAGATGGCATTCAAGATAATCAGGAACACCCATATAAAATATAATAAAGCACACAAATAGTATGCTTAATAATTAATTAATAAGTGGCTGATTAGCCAAGTTAAACACCTGCCCCTACAAATGTTCTGTCCCAAAGTGGGTGTATAGGTTGCTGTGATTTATTTTGTAATTTTTTATTGTTAATCAAAGTTTAGACCGACTGCTTGGGCACACCTGATCTAAAATCACCTCCCCGTTCACTGTAGAACATACCTGCAGCTCTGCAGTGCTGGCATACACCACCTTCACCACCTTTACTTTCACCAGTTTCAAGATCAATGTCATCTGATTTCTGAGATATGAACAATTGACATGATTAAGGCAAAGAAAAATACTGATAGGAAGGCCAGGAACAAGTCAAAAGCACACAGCGTGACAAACTTTGCTCTTTATGTGTTTAGTGTTATTGGTTATGTAGTCTCATGGGTTTTATTAATAGAACAATTATGTTCTTTAACAACCATTATATGTATGGTGCTTAGTGTCAAATCACTGTTTGTTGTCTGTTACTGGAACGTACACTATATTTTTATCGGAGCTTTATAGTAATGTTTAATGTTATTTAGCGAGATGTTGAATCACAACATCATAAGGACAGACAAATAACATAATTATAATTTTGGGTAAAAAATCATCAACTAATATTTCCTATCTTTCTTTTCTTCCCTATAAGAGAGAACTCTAAACTTAGCTGCTGTCTTTTCAGTCTCAACTCTGCTCTGTGACCGTCTTATCACCGTCTTTGTCTGGACTCCCGACTCTTAGTCTGAGCCGTCGAGGGGCAGGTTGGTCGTTGATAAGACCGCTGTCTTTTTCAGAATAAGAAGGGGGAAATATCTCAAAATCAATTATTTTCCTCCACCCTGCTTTTTCGAATATTTTTCCTAGCCTAGCACCATTAAGATCTCTTGTAAAGATGTGCTAGATGGTTCAAGCTGCAGAGTTTGGCTCTCGCCCCAGTCATACTGCTGGGTCATAATCTTCTCTATGACGTAAGGTGCAGGAGAGTTAGGTGTCCCTCAGGAATGAGACTTTACATGATCCTCTCCTGAGGCGAACAGCTACGCACCGACCACTGTCCAACCAAAGCCTGTAATCATAAAGCTTCATTTGACAGAGTGGGTGAGCTCATTTGAAGCCCCTAAAGATATTTGAGCAGGAGGACAATGTTATTTATAGCAAGCTATTAGGCCTCTGAATTCCTTAAATCACATTTTTCCATGGAAGCAGTAAGATATTGAGATCCAGTCTGGCTTCTGCAGTAGGGACTGCTGTGCCCCAGGTGTGTTTATATATAAGAATTAGAAATACATATCGAGAGATTTAGAAAGATTGCATATGATGCAGTTGTTTGACATCTGGATTGTGACCAGGCTTGCAACATCTGTTAAGAAGCTGAAGACTTGCAGTGAGGGGGGTCAAGAAGGCAAGAGCTGTCACTTAAGGAGCTTGTACTGGCGAGTGCCAAGGCTCTTGAATCAGAGAGAGTAGGGATGAAGTTTAGAGAAGACGGCATTTACTTCCAGATGCATACTAAGAAACTGGTCGGCATATTCTGAAAGGCCCACAGAGAGAGTGAGGTGTCTCGATATTCATGACAAATTAGGCCACAGATGGAGTCCTGTCAGATGCATTTGATTCACGCCGGTGAAGCAATATTGAGATCTGACTGCGTGATTTCTCACATTATTATTAGAAAAGTCGCAATATTTCCTGTCAAAGTAAAGTGTGAAACTATCTAGTCAAAGTGACTTAGGTAAAGTTATTGCAGTCTATTATGTAGCGAATGATGTAGAGCAATAATGATGCTACTTAGTGTATTAAAACTCTTGCAAATCTCAGCTCCATCAAGAGTCAATGAAGAGCAAACTCTTATCTAATCAGGAAGTCATTTTATTGAAAATGTTACAGAGAGAATGCAGATTTATATATATATATATATATATATATATACGAAATTAGTAAGTTACAGATTCCCTAATTAACCTATTGATAATGATATATTTACATTTTTCATTAAATATAGAAATGAACAGGGACTCTAAATACTTAAAAGGGAACTTTAAACAAACATTAAAGGTATTAATTGATCAAAGTCTTATTCTCAAATGTATTTCAGTGTTTCTTTTTCCCATCCTAATTGAAGGTAATGTTTGTGGAGGAAAAATGAGGGTTTAAATGGAGGAAGACCTTTTACATCCACCAGAAAACAACCAGAGAACCATGGTTTTGTTACCTCTCAATGAACTGGAGCTATGGTTCCGATTGTGCCTTTTCTTAGCCCAGCAGAAGGAGAACAACAGCTGTTCAAGCATCTGTTCTCCTTCGACAGAAGGCACTAGGTGGCTTCCTCTCTTTGGGATCCAAAGCCAAATTATCGCCCAAAAAGTAACCACGTGGGATGAGCTCAGTTTTGTTGTTGAGCTTTGTCTTAAAAAAAGCTAGAGTCTCAAAAATGCATGATAAACAAAATTATTTTTCCAAATGAATCTTAGAAAAAGAAGATTATACTTGTCTTTTGATTTTCAGATCAGGTTCTATTGATTTTGGTTCTCTCTCTCGGTCTGATTCAACCCAAAGAGGAATGTTTGCCCACATCACATTTGTTAGCCTTTAAGAAATTAAACTATTTTTCAAACCCTCTTGCTAACTTCGTAGAGAGAAAGTTCCAACCTAAACCAAGACATCTCTTAGCAGTGGTTGCAAGCCACTTGTTGGCGATAGTCTTGCATTAAAAAGGGACAGAAAGGACCTAAACATAAAATCTCATATTTTATTTATTTTGTATTCAACTGACGATTTTTTTTCCGATCCTCCCCACCCCCCAACCCAAACAGCAGACAACGGTTGCAAAGGATTCGCCTGGTATTTTTCACATTCAGATGTATGCCTCCATTTCAAGGGTTGGAATAGGTTTGTGGTGCTGCTGCTTTTGACTGTGATAAACTTTAGGCAAACGTAATGCCATTGGGTCTCTTGCTTCACGTCTGTCGCAGCAAACCCATACCAATTCCGCTATGGACGCCCAACGGAGTCAAAAATATGCAATTACACAAAAATTCGATTTACTTTTTTTTAAATGCCCTACAGCAAAAATGATAAATTAATTAATTTGATCAATCAATTTTTTACCCAGGCCTAGTAGAAAGGAAATACTTTGCGAGTCTGTGTGGATAAAAACTGATAGTCGGACTGGCTGACAACTATATTATATCAGTAATAAAGCTTCCAATACTCTTAAGTTATTCATATGGCAGCATTTTGGATAGTTGGTTGAAAATTAAATGATCTCAGAGAAGGTGTACCCAATTTGTAAACACTAAGAATGCCTCGACTGGCTACGCTAAATTAGCGTCTGCTTTGTTGCTTCCTGTCGGTGCGAAGCTAACGGGCTTCTGCAGCTCACAGGGAGCAAGAGTTGCAACAGTTAAAATAGCTGTTAAAGACTGATGAAAACTTTATTTTGTCTTTAATACCTTGGCATTATGATTATCAGCAGAATCCTATGTAAATTGGCTACATTCTGAGGAAGTCATTTACCTATTTGATTCAGGTGTGCTGGACCAAGGACACATCTAAACTTTGTAGGACAGCATTCCGCAAGGACCAGAGTTTGACACCCCTGTCTCAGAGGCTTCTTATCTTTTACTGCATAAACAATGCTGTAAAAGTGTTCTCGATTACGTCTGAAATATTTTGCATATTGCATGAACTATGTATTCTGAGACTATTTTTAAATTGGAACAAACATGGATTATAGCCTGTACAGAGGCAGAGAGTTGGTTGTTATAGACCGCCTGTTGAGCATGATTTCATACAATAATCTGTAATCTGCCAGAACATAGAGGTACTTTGTAGTAATGAGGCATCAGCTCAGTTCTTAGAATTACCTGGTTTAATTAGTGTGACACAATTTGATTAGACAACTCACACAGTCAGGATCTTACTTTGCTTTAAACATGATTTCCTGAAGCAGAATGCTTACGTTTGCCATAAATGAGCGGCCTGTTGGTGCAAGCTCTTACATAACGCAGCCTTGGCTCGCCGTAAATTCATTATGATGTTCAGATCAGAACCGTAACACATTACATCATCGTCTGGAAGGGTCCTGGTTTTGTTGCCTTCCTGTGTGGAGGGGTAATGCTGCAGAATCTACAAAGGGAGTTATGCCTAAGTAAAAAAATGCAGGTTGTATTTATTACCCTCTTTAATATCATCAGGGAATATTTTTTTTGTTTTTTTGAGCACTTGGAGTTTGGGCTGCAGATGTTGTAATTTTCCACTCTGATGTGTATCCAGATCAGATTGTTTGCACAGGTGTTTTAGGAAAATCAGACTATTGTTGTACCCAAACATAAAAATATTTCATTAAAAAATATGCATAAAATATTAATTTGTGATTTTATATTACATTTGGTGTACTGACTTGATGCCCAAAATTTCAGCTTTATCTGTTTCATTATTATCTATGTGTTCTGCTCATCAGAAAGATGGTGGTTGCGGGTGATTTCTATTAAGAAATGTGGAACTGTCATCATTGTTTTGGAGATTTTTTTTTTCCAAATTTGTATTAACTTTTAAACTGAAAATATGACATTGAATCCAAAATGAAAATAGATGAAGTTTTGAAAAGAATATTGTTGGAATTAGGTGAAGTTTTTACTATGAAATTCTGATGGTATAACCATATGCAAAAATGCACTGTTATGGAATGAAATGTCGAGCATATACTGATTGTCACATTAACATTGCCCATCATATAAGAAGCAAACCATTGCTCTCTACGAAAAACCCAAAAGCTAGACTAAAATAAGCAGGATTTCTGGAATAATGTGCTTGGAGTCTGAAATGTCATAATAATGAATGCCGGAACTAGGGAATGTTTGATAAAACCCAAATACAGCATTCTAGGAAGAGAACAAAGTAACAGGTGGAAGGGTCATGGTTTGGGGAAGAATCCCCCATAATTTGAAACGATCTGTTAAAAATATTTATGCTGAAGCAGAAATGAACCATGTAAACATGGCACTGACCCAAACTATTAAGGTAAATCCATCAAGAACTGTGTTAATATTAAGAAATATGAAGTCATGGCCCTCAGTTCTGAGGGAAACCTTCCATTGAGAAAGGTAAATGGCTACAAGAAGCATCTCACTTAAGTTATTTCTGTATAATAAAGCATCTTTCTGCTATTCTGGTCTTTATGGACTACATGAGTACAACAAGCTAAAAAATAAGCTGGTAAATTAGTTGGGCTTAGGGCAAAGGTAATCGGCTTTCTAATAAGTATTGTTTGTGAATGTTGCTTTATCTTAATAGAAGTGATAGGTGCAGGAAATATTTTCCCAACATTCGTCCTTCTTGGAAGTGAGGGAAAAGCGGTGGAACCTTTTTTTTTGGGCCAGCTGGATGACAGTGTGCAGCAGCAGCAGGTGGGGGAGGGGTGCAATACATTATTTTATGCACTCCAACAAATTGTCAGGCATCTCATTATTAGGGCTTTATTCCGTAGAAATTGAAAAACCAAACTACGGTAAAAGCTTATGTGTTGTTTTTTTTAAGAATTTCTAATCTAATCTGTGGTATAACATAAAAAATGGAGTGCGTCCTCTAAAAAGGGACGGTTTATATCTTTGAATTTCCAGGAATTGTGATTCTAATTTGCAGCAATTACCGATAAATTTTGTCTTTTAGTTTTGATATAATCAACTCATGAAAATAAAGTTCAGTTTAGACATTCACACCTCTAGGAGGGACAAAAAAAAGCTTTTGCAGGTTAGCTTTAAACTAATTCTGGAAATTTGTGGATCTGAATTTACTAATGACTTAACTCCATCTCACCCAAAGAGGAACAACAAATTTGGTCAGTGGAGGGAAACAAAACCCTCCAATTCCTCTCAAAGATTTGAGTGTGTAGGCTCTCCTCTACTGAGAGTAGTTTCCTTGATAGCAGCCACTAACGTGCGAGCTTTACGAAGGAAAAAAAAAAGGGTCACTGAGTGTCCAGCTGAGTGTCCGATCAAGCCCAGAATCTAAAGGCCAACTCCTGTTTGATGTTCATCAAAAGCATCTGTCCCACTCTCCCTGGTGGCTGCTGACATTTGGGCTGAGTCGGGTTTCCTTTCCTGGTTTTCCTGACCTTACTGTAACCATGATTCACTCACAGAAGAGTTGAAGTACTGAATGATTTTTGCTGCTGATATTCTGTGAATTACCTTCACTGAATTCCCTTCTGCACTTTCTACAACCATTGCAATGCCTTACGCAAAACGATGAGCAATAGCAAATGCCCTCTCTCTAACAACCTGCTCGTAGTTTCAGATTTTTGCTATTCCTCCTTTGTTTCTTCTGTTATTCCCACTGACTCCTGCCATCATCACCCTCACCCATCTTCCTGCTCTGCCCTCCTCCCGCCCCGGAGGTGTTGCGAGGCTGTGGAAGCATGTGAAAGCCGTCACACAGAGAGAGGCTCATGTGTTCCTCGTTTTGAAGCCATTTGCCCAGAGCATGCTGTCAGCCTCCATCTGGACATGTGTGTGTTTGTGTAGGTTTAACACTGTCGGTATGCGCGCTTGCATTTGTTTACGTGTCAGTGACCAGGAGTGGTTTAGGGGAATTTCTCTCGGAGTGCTTTGCTCGCAAAAAGAGGGAGAAGCGTATTTTGTGCAAACACATGTGGTTAAATCCGTGTGTTACGCTGCTGTGTTTGTATTTAGCTCTTCCTGTTCTCACAGTGAGGTCATTTTTCTATTTCTATATGGATTTACAAAAGGTTTTTTGCAGCAACATAGTTTAAAATTTTAATAAAATGTTTATCTTTTTTTTTTCTTTTTTTTTATCAGATCCTCTTTGGGATTAATCTCAGGTAGCATGATTGACTTTATTTGTCCTAAATGCAACCCATTAGTTCATCCTCAATTCAGAATAACTACTTTTAGCTTCTGTCTCTTAAACCCCCTCAGACACGCCGCCCTTTCCATTAATCTGGGACCCAATTAAGTTTCAGTAAGTCACATTAACAGATCACCAAGCAGAGAAGTAGTGCGGGTAAACCACTGCAGTGTTATTAAATAAAAATGTAAAATCCTCAGAGAAGGCTTAAAATACTTAAAGAATATGCAAAATAACCCTAATAATTGTTTCTGTTCATAGGGATTTACTACATTGTTATGATATCAAACTTTCCAGTATTATATTTTTTCATTCTTCTTTTAAATTAAATAATATTGAATATAAATTCAAAGATTTACGATGAATGGACGGACCGACCGTTTGACCTGGATTGGAAACAGGGTTGGAAACAGGGACCTTCTTGCTACACCACTGCAGCCTTGTTCAATTTTTTCCTTGTTTAAATAAAAAGGGGAAACAATAAAATATGTGAATTTCAGCTTCTCTAATTGCCATTTAAGGTATCGGCCACAGAAACACTGTAAACATATTTCTCACGTCTGATCCACGTAGACTGACTGAGTCAACACTTAACCCAAAGCCTTCATTATAAACCAATCTTACCTTATTGAGCCTGTAAACAGGCATTTAAAGAGAGTGGTATGCACTCTCTATAGTTATATGTTACGTTAGAGGAAA
The DNA here is from genome assembly GCA_028564705.1 of Apricaphanius iberus. NCBI lineage: Eukaryota > Metazoa > Chordata > Actinopteri > Cyprinodontiformes > Aphaniidae > Apricaphanius > Apricaphanius iberus. The sequence goes on from JAPXFQ010002352.1 coordinate 1,148,860, forward strand.
TAAATACAAAATTAACATCTCCAATATGTGAGCAACATAATAAACATCCTTAATAAAGAAGATGGTTCATTCACAGAAGGATGTTCCTGAGTTCAAGGCTGTACCTCTAAATATAATGACATCAACTTCTAACCCTATATCTACTGTATCCTTTTAGTCTGGTCTGCCGTTGGTATATGAATAGCAGCAAGTGGCAGGTTGGCGCAGCAGGTCTTGTTCCTGAGTAATGCCAGCCTCATCTGGCCCTCTTCCATCACCTACTGCGGCCCAATCTGCGCCTCTCACCCACAACCCATAAAATGCCTGATGCTGATTAACACTTGACATCAATGTCTGAAACGGACAGGGATGAGTCACTGTGCGAGCAAACTCCGCTGGTCCAGGGTCAGTCTCGACCTCAAGCGAGGAAGATGGTGCCTTGCCTATGACTGATGGTTGCATTGAGTGGCAGATGGATAAACGGATTGGAGCATCGTCTGTATTGATGTAGGCACTGCTCCAATCTGCTGTGATGATAAAATACCTCAGCTTGAATGAAAAAGCTGCATTTTGCTAAAGAGGTGTAGATCATGACTTAAAGAATGAGATCTTGAGCACAAGCAACTCAAATGAGTTTCCTACATAGCATGGGTAAAGAGCATATCAATCATCTCCTCCACTCCGAAATATGACCAGGATCTCTACTGGTAGCCCCTATCTAAGAAAAATACGAATAAAGTTATGCAAAAACCAGTAATTAATTTTGGCCCACGAGTTGGAGAGAACCATAATTAAAAAGCTGATTAGGTTTCTGTCTGAGATTTGGTACCTCCATGACCCAAAGGTCTATGAACTAAAATATGTTTTGCATGGTAATCACCAACTTAGTCTAAAATCTTCTCTAAGCTACTTTACACCACTTATGCATATTCGTATGTCCTTTTGGATATGTGTGTGTGTGATAAATCAATGAAGAGATCTTGTAAGTGTGGCAACATATATACTGTTTCTTATCTTGCATATAATCTAAAAAACAAACCTCACATTTTGAAGTCTGTCATTTATGATGCACCTCCATTTTGGATGATGTGTATGGAGAGGTGAGTTGTAACTACTTACATTTAATCAGTTACATTTACTTCAGTAACTTTTTGGATGAAAATATTACTTTTAGGAAGAGTTTTGCAATGTCGTACTTTTTACTTTTACTTGAGTAATATTACTATTAAGTATCCCTACTCTTACTTGTGTAAAATTTCTAGATACTCTACCCACTGTGAGGAAATTCGAGAACGAAAAAAATATATATTTAACCAAAAATACACCAGATACAGACAGAAACCTACAGTTTATTAGAGGAGACCACTTGTTTCTACACAAGCTTTAGTTTTCTAATGTATTCTTCTGTCCGATGATCTTGTTGTTGCATTTTGAGGTCTAGTGAACATATAGTTAACACCATAAATTGTCACTGGTAGTACCTTTAACTTTGTTCTAAGACGTACTGTAAGTATAGGTCTTATACAGAAAAAAATGACTTAAAAATGTATCTCTTCTGCTTAAAATTGGTTATGTTATTTACCTGTATCATTATTCTTTTCATTTTTAGACTTTAAAATACCAACAAATGCCCATGATTTTATATGTTTGTCTGTCTGATGACATTATTTAAAACAAATACTAGATCAAATGTCAGTCAGTACTCAAGTAGGCATTTTACGAAAAAACGTTTTCACTCTTACTCAAATATTTTTTTATCCGGCTTCTTTTTTTTTTACTTGAGTAAAAAATATGTTAAAGTTGGGCTACTCTTACTTGAGTAAATTTTGTGAATACTCTACCCACTTCTGTGTGTATGTCTTGGGATGAAGGTTGTCTGACCATTTGGAGATAAAAGTACAGCACATTAGGCCACAAGCTCCCTCAAGTGGTTATGTTATTGTCTGTAGCAAGTAGTTTTGACTGCCATCAACTAGAGCCACTCCATGCATTAAACGTGTCTAAGAAGTGAATCTTCTTTAGCGCAGACAGAACGTCTGCATAGTATAGCATGATATCTTTGTAGCAGTGGAGTGGGGTAGCTTAAAGCATAAACACAGTCATAGAGCAGTCACCCCTCTTGCTGGCTATCATCCCCAGACCCGCAGATTTGGGAACACGCATTGCCACAGCAGAAAAGAGATCATAAAACGAGAGTCAAAACACCAGTTCACTCACCAGTTGTTTTTTTTTCTGTTACTTAAAATGGCATTTTTCTTTCTAAGACTCTGATAATTTGTCCTAAAGTTGAAGTGGTAGCACCTGGCTGTTTCTCCTTCCCTGACAAGGAAGTATCTCACCAGTGGTGCTCTGTTACAGAATGCAGATGTGTGTAATGAGTGGAGGATCCACGTAAAGTCGGAAGTGTGCTTGTCTGAGGAGTAAGACAACCAGATGATCCAATCGTTGGATTCGCACCGAGCCATGTTATTGGCTGAGCTTTTTGGACAAATCCAGCAGAACCATTTTTATTTATTTATTTGTTTTGTTTTTCTGTTTATTCTCCGCAAAATATTTATACTTATGCTGTGTTAAAATGTTGTTCAGAAGCATGACAAAAATGTTTTAAGATAGCTTGTTTTGGAAATTCAATATAGCAGCTTTAACGCACAAACCCACTCTCACACACAAAGTGCTCATCTGTAGCTGGAAACTGAATCTCCATAATCACATCAGCAGAGGTTGGAAGAGGGGGGTGGAAGGGACCAAGGGATGCTGACTTCTTTGACTTCTTGGAGAAAGTGACATTAGCCAAGTTGGTTGTGTAACGACTAAGGCACAGCACTTGTAGCCAGAGGGGCCATTTTATGTTTTTAGGGGACAAGACAGACTAAATGTGTTGCCTCTGCTCTGTTAAGTGGGCATTAGGCAGCTCGGTACAGCAGATCGTACTGCATGGTTTTATCAGCAAACAGTTCTTAGTCACGTGGGTTTTTTTAATATAATATTTCTAAGGTTTTATTCTATCATGTTTTGAGCTAACAACAACAAAAAAACAAGCTAGTAGTTTTTCACATTATAAGCATCATAAATAGTTTTCTAACTTATTGACTGACTCATAACTGGAATAAACTGCGGGACCTACACAGGATAGTAAAATAAATTAATTGATTGATGTAGTGAGCTTCCCAGTCTATTAAAAAACAATGGTAGCTGACCTAATTTGGATGTAAAGCATTATTAACCAGAAATATTCCTCTAATCTGTGGGATAAGTGTATTGATCACCTCACAGAATCTAAGTGTGGGATTTTACGGCACATTCAGCCCATCAATCTCAGTTATGCCTGGCCACATGCTGACCTTGTGACCTGCATAATGCTGCATAAACAGCACCGGGTTTCTCACAAACAGAAGATTAGGGTCAGTTACGTGTCGCCACAAAAGACGGAACAAAAAAACAAAAAAACATTTTGGGAACAGTGACGGCTTCTGGCTTATGCAGACCAAAGTATATCCTCTTAAGCTTCAGTCACCATTACTGAAAATATTCCCTTAATGATGTGTTTGTGAGGTGGGGTCACATGCTTAGACAGTTTCTGCATGCAACATCTTTACATTATTTTACATACTTATAGAATTAACTTTTTTAAACACACAGTATATGTATAAAATACTGTTCTTGATTACATTGTGAAACAAAGCTAATGGAGGACTGATTCTTTTAGGGCTAAAAGGAAATGCTTAGAAATACATCAGAATTTCGAGAATGATTTTCATTTATTTTTTATAGTTTTCCTGTCATTAGTGCTCATTAGTTATTTATATTAGAAGCAGAGATGACATCACACTATGTGAGAGAAATCTATCACCACAAAAAAAAGTCTCCAAATAGTGGCTCTCAACGTGTACATAGTCCTGTTAAAACGTCAGCTCTTGGATCCAAAGATCCAATCGTGTTGAATTCACATCCACCATTAACCAAACAGTCAGCTAGTGAATCTGAATGACCATAAAAAAAAGTTGGATTTTCTTGACTTTTATAGCTAAGGCGAAGGAAGGCAACTGTATTTTTAGAGCAGACTTTCAGCAACAAGGGAATTCAGGATGCTTTTTGGGATAAAATAAAAGCAGCAATAAAACAGCATTAAACAGGATCAAATTCATCATTAGAAACACAAAACATATAACATTTAAAACATCTGACATTACAGCTACTATTAATTGCTTGCTCAAAGGTAGCTCTAAACCGATGGGTTTTAAGCCTAGATTTAAAGGAACTCATGTTTTCAGCAGCTTTGCAGTGAACTGGAAGTTTGATCCATAGCATAGATGTGAAAGCTGCTTCTCCATATTTGGTTCTAATTCTGGTGATGATAAGTAGACTAGAGTTGGAAACCTGAGTCGTCCCAGGGGTTGGTATAGTGAACATACTTTGCTGCTAAGCATTTAGTGATTTATAAACTATTATGAGTACTTGTAGTCTATTCTCTAAGCTACAGGGAACCAGAATAAGGACTTTTAGAACTTTTGAATTCAAAAGAATCAAAAACATCTATTTGCATAAAATGTATCAATCAGGAGAAGCATCCCATAAAATCCACAGCATCAATGAATGGAGATAATCTACTAATCATGACTGGACCTATATCAATTAGAAGACAAGACATAACCTTGTCAGGGAGGCGGCAAAGAGGCTGACAGCTACAGTGAAGGAGCTGGCTGTGTCTACCATTTTTCATTTTCTGCAAGTGTGTAGGCGGCAAAACAGAAGCCCCGATTTAAGAGCTACACAGTATATCACATTATCAATAAAATAATAAAATTATTCTTCAGGACTGCTTGTATTGAAATGAATACTAGCAAATTATATTGTTACAATGGATTCAGGCCATCTATGCAGTAATATGCAAGTTTGTTTAATTTTAAGAGGATTTTAAGGAGTTGTTGAAAGAAGGTATTATATATTCTTCCAGCATCTCTTGATATACTATACATTATCGGGGCTTTGTAATTAACCCAAATCTAAAAAACTTTAACACTGTTAAAGTTTATTTAATGCAAATCACGTTGCTATTGGACAATCACCAACATTGCTCCATATTGCATATTTATATATTAAATATTTACATATTTAATTATGAAGCCCAACCTGTATTTCAAATAAAACATCCAGAAATGTCAAAAAATAATCTTAATGAATGTGTTACAGTCTGATAAAACCAAGAATGCATTCTGTCCCACACTTAAAAAAAAAAAAAAAAAGAAATAACTCAAAAACAATACTTTGCATCAGCAAAAGGAAATCACACCTGAACAGTGTAAAATGGTGTTGGAAGCATCATGACTTTAATTGAGATTGTGGATATGGTTATGAGCACCTCAAAATACCAGTCGGTTTTCAACCAAACCCTGTTTCAGTACACGGAAAATGGACACGGATTAGAGTCCAGAATTAAATTTCAGTTGAGGTGGGCTGTGGACAAGCAATGTCCTCACACTCTGAAAGGTTTGGGGAACTTTTACAAGTTTGAGTGGGTAAATAATGTGAAGTCAAGATGGGAGATGCTTGTGAACTCCCTCCAAAGAGGATTGATGGCTGAAATTTAAACAAGGAATTCAAAAAAGTGTTAGTTTAAAAGTGTGAAGACTAATGCATCTAGGTATTTGAATTTTCTGTCAGCTCAAAAGAGCTTGATTACATGGAGACTGTGGCATAGCAGGGAAACAGACAGACAGATGGCATCCTAATGAGTTATGATTTTCGACGCAGGATAACAGACAAGCATTATCATGACAGACCTCCAGTTCATTTTTAAAACACCTCAGCTATTCTGAAAATTTTAAACTTTTAGTCTCATCTCTGCAACAAAACCTATACTGAAGGGTGCAGTGGTAAGCAGGAACTGGTAACGCTTGGATACGCTTGGTAGTCACTGATCAGTGACAACAGAAACAATGGTCAGATTCCAGCCACTTATATTTTTCTTGGTGCATCCTAATCATTTTTACGATAGTCCTTTCCAAAAAAGACCTTTAGGCCAAAACGGATTCATTTTTTTTTAACATAAACATCATGCACTGTATTACTTTGCCAGAGCTAGCTGAACCTGACATGGCTCTGGGTGAAAACGGAGCTGAACTGTGAACATGTTAACCAGGAGTTGTCTTATGCCTGATGTTTTACTTGATTTATGATGCTTAACTTTAATTCCTGCCTCATCTCAAACTACTTCATGCTCCTACACAAACCAAAATCCCATTTTATTTTACATTTTAGATTTCTTACTCTAGGTTTATGTCTAGATATTTAAAAGTTGAAACTCCTGAGATAGAAATTCCAGTAATGAGTCTTTAAAGGTTGTTTTAGTGTTTTTGTGCTCATGATGGTTAAACGTCAAAATGACTTTTATCCTTTACCTGTAGTGAATTCCCCAGAGCTTGTATTGATGTCTAAATGTGTTGTTGTGGCTAAAGTCAGCTTCCATAAAGCAGATGGGACCTTGTTTTCATCTCAACGTGACGCAACCATTTATCTGCCTCATTTTCCCACACCTTTTGTTCTCCGTTTCTCACTCTGAGGTCCTCCTCTACCCTTGCGGGGATCTACCCATAATGCACTTTGAGGATATTGCCCGATAATGAACATAGCGTTTTTCTGAGATCTGAATAGAGCTGCAGGCAGGGGACCAGATCGGTCACTGAAAAATTCAGAAAGCTTTATTAAGGCTGTTATTTCTGGCAGATGTACGGTCCGTATTAACAGTTGGAGATAATCATGCTGGGACTCTGGGTTGGACCGTTTGTAGGCAGATCTTAAACTGAATTCCTCTGCAGACTGGAAATCTTGGAAATTTGTTTTCAGTATTTTCCAGATCTAGGAAAGAATAGATATATTTCCAGACTAATCTCGATCCGTTGCCTAAATGTTGCTTTTCTTACTTTCTTGCCTTCTTGTCCTCTTTTTTTACTTCCTCTCTCTTACTACTTTCCTTTATTTTTTGTGTCTAACTTTTCCTTCCTTCCTTGGGTCCCTCTTTTATTCCTTTCCTTTCTTTATGTATTCCTTCCTTCTTTCCTTGTGCTCTCTTCTTTCTTCCTTGGACCCCTCTTTCCACTCTTCCTTCTTTTTTTTATTCATTTCCTTCCTTCTTTCCTTCCTTCCTTTCCCCAATTTTCCATGTAGGGTAGAAAAATATAACGTTAATTTAAGTTTAACTTTAACGTTTTATTCTTTGCAAAGAACATAAAGGACTTTCTGATAATGACTGCAATGTTTACAGGAAAGCTGTATTGGAGCCTTGATTTAGAGTCATGACAGTGGACATAATTGCTTCATCGTTTGAGTTTATCCTGTGTTTAGCATTTACAGGCATTACAACAATGGAATCTGTGCAGCCGGAAAAATGCATCACATATTCATCCAATATTATCCCCAACTAACAGACATTTTGCCTTGATAACACTATTTATGCCTTGCTTTTCGGTGCATCTATTTACTTGGAAGCCAGTGTTCCCAACAAATGCTCCAAATTAAATCCTTGTGACAATGAAGTTTGTAAGGCGACATGCATTTGAGGGATTATTTCATACCGTGGGTGTCGACTGATTGACAGAATGCGAAGCGTAATCACAAAAGATGTCAGCAATCGGTGACAGGTTCTGTTTTCAAGCACATCTCCAGCCTGCAAGGCATTATTTATTCAGTCACACCGTCTGAATACGCTCACAAGTCTAATAGGAAGGCAGAGATTTAAAGATAAAGTTGGAAAAATGATTTCATGGGGGAAAAACAAGGATGAAGATGAAGAATTAGAAAAGAAAGGTGTTATTCTATAAAGAAAAAGGCAGAAATTAAAGCTCTTATGATCTATTTATAGTGTATTTAATGAAATGATTATGAATTTATTATCTCTGAGTTGCTTTGGTATTATAAATTAGTAAATATTTGGAAACAGGTCCCAAATTCAGGCTCTGAAATCTCAGAAAAATATAAAAACAGATATAAAGATCCAAACATTTATTTAGATTATTATGTGGGAAAAAAGAAGGTTACCATTAACAAGTCTAACGTTCCCTTTTTTCTTTTGTGTAACATTATAGCCACAAAAGTTAGTGTACAAAATTCTGAAGTGGAAGTAACATAACACAAGGTTTTCCCGTTTCTTTTTTTGTCTTAAAAGTGTGGGGTGTTTTTGTATTTCAGCTTCCCGTGTTAAGATACCCCTAAATAAAATCCATTTAAAAAAACACTCATGCAGCTAAATGAATTAAAGGGCTATGCGAAGATTTCCTCACAAATAAATAAACAAAATTGTCTGCAGCTCCGCCCATCCACCCACCCAGGTCCAGCATGAGAGAGCAGGGGTCTCATTTATAAAGCTTGCTTACGCACAAAACCAAATCTGAAAACTGTGTAAACTGCTTTCTACTGCAAGTTTGGGATTCATAAAAAATGTGCGCAAATTTAAGCACTCTATGAACCTTGCTGGCGTACTTTTTGAAAACCAAGGATAATCATAGCACAGCTAGTGAGATGAAAAAATATTAATTTAACTCCCATTTTGAGACTTTTAGAGCGTAGCACACACAAGAACACACAACCAACAGTGAGCTCCCACTCTTGTCTCTGAACTGAGGATTGAAGTGAGAATCTGAATGAAAACACTCTGCATTTAAGAATTTTATCACAGTATTTCATATTATAGTCTTCAAATTATACTGCAGTTGCATTAATTTTGGGAAGTACATTTAAATACAACAGTGACACTCCTGCTTAATGCTGCACACGGGATGCACTGGCCCTCATTGAAGATAAATAAGTGGCAGCATCTGGATGGGGGGAGCAGATGTAGATTCCTTAAAGCAGTCCTATTAGATCTATGTGCTGAACTGGGCTCTTTTTTAGATCTAGCGACCGCTGGAGGCGCGCATCCCGTTCCACCTTCTTCTTTTTGTCAGACACAGCTGCATCAGTGCTGTGTCACTTGCATTTCTACTGTGTATTTGTGCTCCCCTTAATATTTTGCACATATTATACTCTTTAAAAGTAGACTAAAAATGCACATTTTCTGTTAGGCTATAATATCTAGGAGCGCTGAAATGTATTACTTTCTGTTGTAGCTAGCATAAACAGAGAGCTCTATGCAAAGGGGGGGGGGGGGCTACTGCCGCTCGCAGAATCTAAGTTCTAGAAAACGGCATGGGTTTTGTGACTTTGGCTTAAAACTGTATAATAATAAAGAGCACTGAAGATATTTTAAAATGGCTCAAAAGATGATTGTAGCGGGTCTTTAAGGACTTTCTGTTGCTTGAAGGTGTGTGTGTGCATGGGAAATGTGTTGGGAGGGGAGGGTGGTATAGCTGTGATCATGTTCTTATTCTGGAGGGGGGATAATGTGGGGTCATTTATATCTGTAAAGCACTTTGAAATGCTATTTTGTATGAAAAGCACTATATAAATAAAGTCTGATTTGATTTGACTATAATAAAAAGAATATCAAATCCTTAGGGCAAAATTGTCTTTATTCATTCAACACAGCTATAATGGTATTAAACAATGTCCCTAGAATCTCTGAACGAAGTATAGGTTTACCCCTTTTGGGGAATATGGGATGGTGCTGTTCGCGGCGTAGTTTCAGCTTCAGCCGCCTGACCGTAGTCGCCGATTAACACCCATATTTGGGTTTTGCTCGCGTGTGAAAGCGGAGTGAAGCGGCTTCGAGGGACTGAAGTGGGTCGTGGGTAACACGTTGCTATGGCAACTGCCGTTCGCCGGCCCTGGGGCCAAGAAAACGCTTTCCACTCGCACGTTTCCATCCTCCTCTCGCCGTTCCTCCCTCACTCTGCCTTTTTCCTCTTACCACCTTCTACTCACTTGTTCCTATCGTGTTTTACACATCTTCTGTGCAGTCTTCCTTTTCTTTCATCTATACTTTTTGGTTTCCTCCCTCCTCCTTATTGATTCTGTGCAACATTTCTCTCTCGTTTTCACCTTTCTGTTTAATAGACATTCATGCAGTGGCAATGAAAGCAAGCAGGCAAACGTTTGCATCCTTTCACCTAACTGTCAGCCACAAATGGATGTCGGTATTTAAACAGGAAAACTGTCAGCTCGGTCCTGCAGGCTGCAGCAGAGATGGATGTCAATCCTAAATTGCACTTCTGGTCTGTCATATTCTGGACCGCTCTGTCTCCCGATGGGAACAAAAAGGTGAAATCCTTCGGTAACAATTTGCTGATAGTTATTTAAAATGATCAATGATGCCATATCGTAACAGGAGTGTAACATAGTGTCTTGGTGATTAACTCCTGCTAGCTTAATAGAGCACAACGGTGACATACAGTCATATATCAAAGAAAAGGGAGACGGTTGGGTGAAGACGGAGGCAGTGAGGTATAAAACAAGGCAGATACGCCGGCCTTGGTGTGTCACCTAAATTCTACTCTAATGAATAGTGCATCGATTTCCATTAGGACCGGCTCGAGCTGACCGCTCCGGCCGGTCTGCTTCCCATTAGCGCACTTTTAAACCGAGGCTGACAGTTGTTGCCAGGGGGAAACCGGATAGGGGGAGAGCCCGCTCGGTGTTCAAGATAAAACCTGTGAATTCATCCATGAAGCTGCATGGAACCAGGGGATACGACAGAGTTAAAAGCAGAAACAATAAAGCCCTTAAATAGCTTTCATGAAGTTGTGGGATTTGTTCTAAAAACCCTCCCATCCTGTCAGATTATTCCCATCGATGAAGGTGGAAACTCTTGATTTGCATTTGAAAGAAAGGATTTCTTCCCTTTTAAATAAAACACCCATGGCTCTAACACTAAATAACCTGTGGAGATTGATGTTTTAAAACAGAATTGAGGCCCAATGCCGTATTGAACTGTGAGTCACTGGCCGCTCCGCATCCAAAAGGCCTTGGCCTACTTCACTGTCCAGCCATCCAACTTTATCAGCTGGGCTTCTCTACCATCGCACTTCCTTCATTAACATTAATAGGATTTGGATCTCTTACGCAATGGGTCTCTGTTACATAAGGCAGAGTCTTCATCAACGGCAGCGTGCTTTAGAAGGAAGCTGATGCATCGTCAGATTTAAGGCTAATCTTTCATTATCACTCAAACTTCTAGCCACAACTTTGACTAAAGTTCTTATCTGTATTGAAAAAAAGATTAATCAAAACTGTATTTATGTCATGGAGACTGAGCAACTTTGGGATTTAAAAATAAAACGATGAAAACGCAATAAATCAACCAGAACAGCATTATTTAGCATGTCACAAATCTTGTTTAAACTGATTCCTCTTATGCACAGGAGAGAAATTAAGGCACCAACAGCAGTCGGTGTACAAACTTTCTACCTTTCAGGCCAAAATCTTGAAACTTAATCTACTTGTGAGACACAAATAGCAAACACTACTGTTGGAATTTCTTTTCAATTTGGTCGACAATAAACTAAGCATAAATCGATATTTAAATGAAACCAAGTGATCTGGTCTTTACAGAAAAGGGTCTTAGATGCTTGGCCTGTTAAAAGAAAGTCAAAGAATTTCATATATTTTGAGCTCAGTTGTTATACATGTTCTTGGTGTGGAAATATTTTTAATCTGTCCTCACCAGCAAGAACAAGAGAGTCACTTCCTCTTACCGTATTTAACGTTAAAGTTCTTGTAAATTTCCTATGGTATAGGCTACTTATGGCCATCTTACAAAAAATTGTGGTCTAAGGTAGCCATATTTCACGACTATATCCAACTGATGGTAATCTAGAGTTGTCTGGATATTGGCGGCTATTCCAGTATCCCCAGAATTTGGTGTCTGATTCGTCACATCTGCTGGAAAATTTGTGAAATATTTGGAATTTGTGGCAAAAAAAAATGTTATGATGGAAAGAATGCTGAAAAGACTGCAGGTCCAGTTACAGGACCAAGAAGAAAAAGATGATTTGGTTGTAGCCGCTGCTTTTGGGGGGTTTGAACAAATGTAGAAATAATCTTTCTTCATACAGTGTTCATAGGAACGCTGTAAAGACATTTTAAGGTGTCTGGAATGGTCTCCTGACCATAAACAATCCGCAAACATCTTGAGTTGGTCTTGCAATTGTTCCTAAGGCATTTGTACGGCAGCCCTACGATGATGGTTTTTCCTGGCACGTTTATAGACAATCTTGGACAACATTTTTGACCTGGCCTTGAACTTACGAACAGGCTACAAACATAAAATTCTTATAAGGCTGCCTTAAATAAGGAAATGGTCCAAAAATCATGTGTAGGTTGTTCACAGCCGTTCATAGAGGCCATTGTGACATAGTCTCGGGACAAAGTAAGAACGCTTTTTTCTTGAAGACATTAGTTGTAATTACAAGATCGACACAGTTTCACCTTATTTTTGATGGCTGGTTTTCTTATCTTTCGTATTATCAAGAGAGGCAAAGAGAAAAAAAAACTTTTGTGTCAATTAATATTTACTCCTCAGGGGACAAGAAGTAACAGGAAACGGTATATATTTTTACAATTATAGTATCAGTATGGTAAAACAAAAAGTGGGATTTTATTCCCCACTGAATACATTTATTCAAACGTAAAGTTGTAGTTTCTTATTTTTCAGGGTATTCACTGTTTTTAGCAGAGGTGACAATGAACGGGGAAATATAAAAAACAAACAAAAAAGCTCCATTTAGTTTGTTTTCTCCCAGTATTGTGTTGTTATAGATTGCTTTTGCTTCCCTTAGGGAGGCTTAAATCAATTGGCTCTTTTAAACCCATCAATAGCAACTGTCTGCAGGCTATAAACTCTACTATGCCTGAACGGTCTATTTCAATTTTGAGTTTCCGTTGCATTTGATACTAAAACCAAAGCTTGAAGTTGAATTTTTCAGCAGCTTTTCTGCTTTTTTTATTAGGTGTCACAGTATATTGATTAAGGTTTATGCTGATAAAAGCCGCCAGTGGGTCTAGGCTCCCTGTCGTGTGGATTTTTGAGCAGATCTAATGTTTTCACAAGACGACCTGTCATGTAGAGTATAAATCATGACTGCCACTAAGTGTGTTATTCACTGATGATTGGGGAATGTGTCAGAACAGATCATCGTGTGCGTGTAAAGCCACTTGTGCGCGCTGGGTTCTGTCTGCACCGAAACGAGCCTCGTTCGGATTCAGCGAACTTGCGAACATCAGACAGCGATGCCAACTGGAGCAGGCTGTCATGGAAACAGCAACATGGCACACACAAGACAGTTCATTTTGTGTTTTTTTACTCCCAGAGTAACTTCCTGCTTTGCCACAGGAGTTATTTTTAACATGCGTTATATAACATGCAACTCTTGTATTTAGTGCATTGCCTTTTGTTCCAGCTTTTTGGGTTCCTGGAGCAGGACGCATCTGCAGCACCTGTAAACCCCTCCACTCTGTGGACCCAGGTCAAATACGGCAGAGGAGTGTTCATTTTTAATCATCCTTTGGGAAGCCTCTGCTGGCAAATGTAAAGATTTCCTTCAATCTAGCCCTTGAATAAGCAAAAAAGGAGCAGTCATCCTATAGCTTTTACCTGAAAAAGCTACACTAATAAACATTTAATCACCGCTGTTGTTCAGATCATGAGGCCTTCTTGAACAGAAAAGAAAAAAATGGACACAGAGGGACTTTTTGTTATTAGCGCTGAGAGCATGTAGTGCAGCAAACATGTAAAATTCAGCACTCTAAGTGGAGCTACCATAGAAAACTTGCTGTGAAAGATGCTATGATCATCTACTCAACATGCCTGACAGAGAGATGCCTCAGAAGAGAATAAAAAGCTCATCGACTTTTACAGCGAATATCGTCAGCAAAGCCAAGCAAGTCACTATAGGATGTTAGACTGCCTTTGTTCTTATAAAAACATGGTTGCCATTGAGCTTTTTTTGTGTGCCTTCTTTCATATCTGACCTAAATTCTTTGTTCTCAGATCCTCCTTAATGCTTTCTTAGCTTTAAGCTTTCTTCTGTCTAAATCAAACAGGAAAAGTGGAAATAATCCTTCTCTCTTTCTCCCTCTGCAGGATGCTTCGAGTGCTGCATCAAGTGTCTGGGCAGGGTGCCCTATGCCTCGCTGGTGGCCACCATCCTCTGCTTTTCTGGCGTGATTTTGTTCTGCGGCTGTGGGCATGTTGCGCTGACCAGCACCCTGACCATGCTGGAGAACCACTTCTCGACAATCACAAGTGACCACGCCACCCTCGCTACAGTGTAAGTTCTCAGAGCTTTTGGTTTGCTTTTTAACATTAGCCTTTAACGGCCTTCTGATGATACGATTCATCATCTAGAAAGAAACAACCCTCACACAGGCCATTCCACATTTCTACCCCGGTAAAGAGAAGTTGAGAAGTTCCTAAAATAAACTAATGTTTTTACAATAACAATCTTGTAAAATTAGATTTTTTTTATTTCAAAGCATATTTTAAGGTACAATTTACCTTTCAAATTGTTCACGGTATCTAGAATTTTTATTTTTAAGTCATAGCTTCCCTATTTCTAGCAAGTAAAGCAATAAATATAAAACAATGCAAACAAAGATAAATAAGCATCTGAAAGCTGGACGTTTAAAAAAAATAGTGACAATTTTGTGTTTTAAAACACAATTTCCACAAAATAAATTGCGTCTACAAAGGTGGAATTACCGTTGCACAGGAGGATCACTGCTTTGATTTCGTTTCAGTATATATCTCCAGAATATTCTATGTTTTCAAGCCAAGCAGTGGTTGCTTAATATTCAGCATTTCCACCTCATCCGTCCAGATTTTAGTCATGAGAGTTTATTTACACTACAGTGATGTAGCTATCAAAATGGGTCTAAGGATGCCACCACACTCAAAATACTAGAAACCAATCTGCTCAAAAAAGTTACCTCAGGCCAATGCTACAGCTGATGTGTTTGAAAGGGAAGTTACAACAGTGATATGCAATCAGACTACAGTCAAAAACTCTCCTTCACTTGGCTCAGACACAGATAAAGATAAACAGCACACCAAGCAAGCAGGAAAAATATTTGAAAAGAGTTTAGTCATTTACCACAATCTGCTGACCTCACTAGGACACTGACAGGGCTCTAAGAAAGTAAAAACCAGATTAAATGGAAGCATTTTATCATCATCAGGTGATGCACCTTATGTTAGTGGTGATCTTACTTGAAGAAATTAACAGCCATACAAAAGAAATATCTCAGATATCTCAGACTCCCTATCGACAAGGTAAATATTTATCAAACATGTCTATTTATGCACAACTTTATATATAGAAAACAAAATCTTCCAGACACCTTTCAAAACTTTTTTATCCCCACCTCAAATGTAGACTCATACCAAACTAGACACAGCATCAACACTTTACTCTTACCTTACACACGAACTGCAAGACATCAATCTAATATTTCTTTTTGAGGTCCTAAGCTTTGGGGTGAATTAAGTCCATCTTTGCAATCAATGTCCTCTTATTCTGCATTTAAAAAGCACCTGAAAAGAGTCCTAATACCCACCTGATGCCTTATGTATTTCATTCTAGGCATTATTCATCTTTCTGATTGTTGGTTGCTTGCGCTCTCTGTATTTTACCTGGATTGATCTCTTTTTTTTTTTTTGTCGTTATTGAATTTGTTGTTTTGTACTGTCTTTTTATGGGGGGGGGGGGGTTCTCTTCATTTGCTTATGCTTTTGTTTTGTTACGGTTTTTCTTTCTTATTGAGCGTTTAGCTTGCATGTCATGAGTTAAAATGAGCAGGAGTGGAACTCTGTACAAGCCTAGAGTGGCTTTGTTCCCTCCTTGCACAGTTTTGTACTTTCCAAACATGTGCTAAAAAATAAATCTAAATAGCTGTAGTATGAAATATGCTACACCCCCTTCTCTCAGCTTATGGTTTTTCCTTCTTTTCCATCCAATATTCCCATTTCGCCAATATCCTGGGGCAAAAAGTCTGCCAGCAGAGAGACTGTTCTGTTTACTTCCATGGTGCTCAGCCCCATTTCCTCTATAGATGATCTTTGTATATGCTCACTTTCTTCTTTTTCCATGTTGCCATTTAGCAGATCCATTGATAAATTCATGTTGGAAAAAAAAAGATTTGTCAAAAGAACATTCTTATTCATAAAAGTCTGTCAGGTACTGCAGATTGAAATGTAAGTATTTATCCGTATATGGTATTCACTTCCTGTTTTGGCATAGCTATAAAATAGCCAGTCTGCTTTGAAACAGGATGATTCATGTCCTGCAAGCTTCATCAAGTCCAATTCTGATAGACGCAGACATGATCTCATGTCGTACATCTATAATCTATAATAATATCAAGCCTTAGCGTTAGAACTTGAGTGAACCAAGTTAATGATCTTGATGCTTTTTTGCGGTTTGTTTCCTGTGTCCAGGATCCAGATCTTTCAGTACATCATCTATGGGGTCGCCTCTTTCGTCCTCGTCTACGCCATCCTCCTGCTGGGTGAGGGCTTTTACACCACCAGCGCCATCAAGAAGGAGCTACAGAGCGACTTTAAGACGACCATCTGTGGACGCTGCATCACTGCTTTCGTACGTTAAAGCCACTTAATTAGACCTAACCACTTCACTTTGTCTTCCCAGGTTTTTTTTATTAGAATATTAAGTCTTTGTGTTTGCATAACGTTGTAGAGACGTTTTCAATCATGTACTTGTAAGCCATATATACACAAACTCTCCCACTTAAATCTCGCCTGAGCCTTCAGGGTTTCTTTGGCACAGTTTGTCCTTCTAGTCTGATTAAGTTAATTACTGCAGATGTCCAGTTACATTAGCATAGAAGCAAAATCTGATGCATGGGTGGGTTGATGGTGACGAGTTTAAATAAATATTATTAACCCAACCCTTCGGTGCATCACAAGTAATTTCGTAACATCAAATATTCTGCTTCCTTCTTTCTCGTCTTTTTCTGTTTAGTTCATGTTCCTGACCTACATCTTTGCTCTGGCTTTCATCGCCATCTTCTGCTTCACGGCAATCCCGGTTTTCCTCTTCTTCAACATGTGGAATACCTGCGCCGCAATGAGATCTCCAGACTCGAACATCACGTCTGTTGACTCCATCTGTGTGGATGTCAGGCAGTATGGTCAGTCGCTGTTCTTTCATTCATACTGTGGGTCTCTGGGATGTAGCACCTTTAGTGGAGTTGGTTGATAAGGGGGATGGGGCAGAGACCCAGGGTGGCTATGAGAGCATGGTGTACTGAATTCCAGACTTGTATGACTTAGCTGCATGCTGAAGGACTTTTGTGTTGCTTTTCTGCATGTTTGGTTGAGGGATTTTGGGCAGTATTCCTGCAAGAACCACCACTGTCTTCCATTAAACCACATAACCCTTTATTAAGACTTCAAAGGTAAAAATTAACTTTCAGGATGAAATGGATGGGATTTACAGACATACTATCTTAAGGCTCCAGCTGGGGTTTGGACTTTTGATCTAATTAAAGATGACAGGTTTTCATTAGGGCTATGTTGTATCAGTTGGGCTGGAGCTGAACCCCAAAAGCAGCAGGGCTATAAAAGCACTGTTTTACAGTAGAAACAGACTGAATATCCTGGATTTGTTAGTTTTAATCTTCAGAATCTCCCCTCAGAGTACCTTGAAAAATTATATATTCAACAAAAACAAAGGGTTAGTTTAAAAGGACAATATTCCAAGCTTCGAATGTGTCACTGACCATTAATCAGTCCATCATCTGAGAAGAAGAAAGAAAGAGTATCTAACATCAGCAAACCTACCAAGACATGGACAGAGATCTGGAGGAGCATTAGTTTACAACTTCTAAGGCGTGTGTGAGGGGCCAGGCCCAACCATCCAAGTATTGGGCCTGCCCAATACAGTTTGCAATGTCTGCTAAAATTAAATTGGAACCATGCAATGTATTGACCTAAGGACCAGCAGAGGATGCTGAAAGCTATTAATTGGGATGTTTGGAGGCATTAACGAAGACATTTTGATACGGTAGTACATCAAAGTGAACATTAGAGCTTGGCTTAATAAAAACAAGAGGAAATCAAGCAAGGACGACACTTATACATCACCAGTCTCGGAGAGGCAACTGCAATATTATGACATTCTGGTCAACACTCCATAACAGTCGGTGGCGGTAATGTATCAATTTCTTGTTTGCCAGCCGCCAATAAACGTCAATAGAAAACTGTCCAAGTTTTCAGCGGCAGATTACGTTGGATTGTGGATGTAAGACTTGTTGAGGGCTATTTCATTACTGTATTTGTAAAAAGATAACTTTTGTTTGATTTGGCTCTGTTCTGCCAATGATCTGTTGATTCAGATCGTGAGTTGTCAATTGTTTTCTGAGTAATTTTGACAAAAGCGTTTACTGCATCTACAAGTATGATTGTATCCTTGATTTGCATACATCCTTGGAATTTGAAGAATAGTTCTTTTTGTTATCAGCTTTGCAATTATGTTTAGTAGCTATATGTACATAGAGAGGGTGTCATAAAAATGAAGCAGATTTGATCTGGAAGTATGAAACATACAACATGCAAAATTCCTCTGGCGCCGGGCTGTCGCCAGGCACCATGTAGGGCACACTGCAAACATGTGGAAGGAGATTGTCTGAAAAATCTTTTAGCCAACATGCAAAACCCCATGTGTGGAGGAAGGCTAAAGCCTAGTTTATAGTTCTTCGTCCGCGTGGAAATGGATCGACACATGGCTATTATCCGTCGACGCAAGGGGTCTCCATGACCTACGCAAGGCCAGATGGAGTAGAGTCCATTTTCTAACTATCCATCTCCGTCAGCTAAGAGCATATGTCTGTGATCAGTCAGCTTAACAACAACCAGAGATCGTTTCACCAGAACAGTGCTCTATAGTCGATGTAATCGGTACTTAATGAAGAATTGGGGAACTACATCCTTTATATTGAAAGTAAAATTTAGCTAATATGGTCTTTTGGCAATTTTGTTAACCAGAAACAACATTGAAATGGTTGGCAGACCCGCCATGAAAGGTTAGCACCCCGTGCTGTCCTGGTGGGGAATTGCTTTGCAACACTGGCAGAAACTGAGAACTATAATTGAAAAATGTCTCAGTCAGTACGTCTGGGTCTGGATGCAAACTTGCTGACAGAGAAGTATAACCTAGCCTTAACACTCCACATCCCATAATGAAACCATTCCCACTGTAAAACATGGAAGTGTTAACATCAGAAAACCTGTCTGGAAGATACAAAAGACTTTGGATTTGGGTGGAGGTTCACCTTCTTGAAGGGTAACGTAGGGTTAGTAGAAGGGTTTAGAAAGAACATTTATGTGTTAGAATGGCCCAGTCAAAGTCCAGACCTATTCTGGATTGATAGTTGTGAAAAGTGTTGAAAATTGAATATATGTTCTTTTCTCTATTGTGCTGCTTTGTGTTAACCTATTAAATAGTATCTACCAAAAAAGTAGGATGACGATGCGGTTCAGTGGCTGAATCAAGCCGTAGAAAAATATTAACACAATTTACTGGCAGCAACCAAATGATTGTCAGCAGATGCTAAAACTGAGGCAATATTAAAGTTTTTTGTGACTAAAACAAGAAAAACGCTAAATTACATGAATGATTTGTTTAGCCTGTATGAGGAAATGAGATGAAATCCATTCAGAACAATGACCCATATTTCTATTCCAGCAGCAGCCTTGTTTCCATTAATCTTTCTCTGAGCCTCAGTTAAAATACCTTCAATCAGGCCGTCTCCATGGTGGAGGTAAAAAAAAACAAAAAAAAAGCATCTCATCTCCGCTTGGTGACGTTTCATCTTTTTGATCCTGCAGGCATTATTCCCTTGAACGCCACACCCGGGAAAGCTTGTGGAGCCACACTGACAGACATTTGCAGCACGAGCGAGGTGAGTGGGTGATTTTTTTTCATTTCATATTTTATTTTTCTTTCAGTGTATTCTTTTATAACCTCTCTAAACTCTTGTTTTTCTTCCCAGTTCTACCTGTCCTACCACCTCTACATTGTGGCGTTAGCCGGCGCTGGAGCCACCGTCATTGCATTGGTGAGCACCCTCTGACCACTCTGATACTGGAGTGCTCAAAATATGCGTGTTGCCATGGCGTGCGTATCTGTTGCCGTAGCAACCGCACCTCTCGCGTAATATGTTGTACTATCAGCTGAAACCCTGCCCTGCAGCCAGTTATGTGAGCGTCCGTGTTTTACTCCACTGTGGAGGCGGACTTTTTGTATTTTCTATCCAGGGAAATGGAAATGCTTAAAAAAAAAATAATAACGTCAAACATTTTTCAAAGCTCAAACCTTCCTAGATTTTAAACTATTAATGCGACACTGTCTCGGTGCAGGTCTCTTTTTCCTCACTCAGAAAAAGAGAGGAACTTATGGATAGTTGTCTGTGCTGTTTTTTTTTCTTCTGGACAAGAAAATTCTTATGATATGACATGATAAATTTGGCAAGTGCACGAGACACAATACAGAGGAGATTAATAATTGCCTCCAATCACTCAAGACGCAGAACACAATGCACGCTAGTAAGCTGTAAAGAAAGCATTTAAAATTGTATTTTAAAAATCTTGAAAACAGGTAGGGTGAACCGTGTTAGAGCGGGACAGCTGTATATCATAGGTCGGTTTACACTGCTTTTGTTTTGCTTCGATTTTCCGTTCAGGTTTGTGTTTTAAGCATATATGTGCAGAACTGCGCACAAAAGACGAGTAGCTCTGTATTTAAAGAGAAAGGTGGTTATAAAAAAGCTCTCGGATGCGAATGGGATGTGAATCTTACAACAACTCACGATTCCATTTCGATTCGTGGAGTGACTGTTCGATTCAGAATTAATTCTCGATTCACAATAGATTCACAATCAATACTGTTAGTAAAAAAAAAGGTGCCCATTTGTAGGGCTGAGACAATATGCTTTTCTCCCAATACAATTCTTCTATGATTTTTTTGTAAGTTCTGATTAAGTTTCAATTGAGATTTTTCAATATTGCAGATTTTTAATTAATTTAAACTTTTTTTCCCCAAGCCTGGGCTGCATGTCCCGATTCAAAATCATTAAGAAAAGAATCCAGAGTCTTTTGTGAATCGATTTTTTCCCCACCCATACTTAATATGCATGCTGCACTTTTCAGATTTAGAGTTATACACTGCTTTGCGATCCTCTAGGACAGACTTAAGATTGTGGTTGTGATGCGCCAAAATTTAGGAAAGTTAAAATGGTGAGGAACACTTTTAGCGAGCATGGTGTCTCCAAATAAGGATTGTGGGGATTATTCAAAATTAATACAAACTGTGCTTGTAGGACAATTTAATGGAGACAAAATATACTTTGAGTCCCTGAAATTTACTTTTTTGTTTGTTTTTTGCTTTTAGATCCACTACCTGATGATTTTAGCGGCCAATTGGGCCTATCTGAAGACTGCAGCCTCCACGCACGACTACCAAGACATCAAGACCAAGGATGATCAGGACCTGGAGGCTGAGGCGCGCTCCAAGGAGGGCCAGAACTCCTCCTCCTACTCATAAGGATAAAGCGTCCTCTCTTGCCATTATTCATCCTCTTTCCAAATCTTAAATCCATCCTGCAACACCTAGCGCCCACCCCCACCCCCCTTCCGACAAAACAAACCACCTCGGTCATGTTCGACAGCCCCCCAGTCTCCTGATTTTCCATCCTCTTCCTTTTACCCAGATGCTTTTTTTTCAGCTCAGAGAGGCGAGTGTGTTCTCACGCTGAAGGGGAAGAGGATAGAGGGTCAGGAGGAGCGGCAGGCTCAGACGGAGGCGGGTGCTTCGGAACAGGAAAGCTCGCCCCGTCGGGGGGGGGTCGAGCTCAGGTACGGTTTAGAAGCGCCTCCTCCTCCTCCTCCCTGTGCTTTTGGGCGGCGGCTCGTGAACGTGGCCCTGGCTGTGATGGCCTCGCGCCCTGAGCCAGCACAGCCTCTCGATACATAGCTCCAAAAAAAAAAAAAAAAACCAATGTTCACTGTCTGCTTCAGCCACTGGGAAGCATCACAGCAACCAAGTTCCTCTGTTTTTTGGTGTTTTATATGCATATATATATAAATGAATATGAATATATTGTGTGAATGTGTGTGAATGTTGTTCTTTTTTTTAATACTCTGAAAAGTATGCCAGGTATTGTTATGATCTTTCTGATTTTGGGCTCATAGGTTCTCTTTTCTCCTTTAAGGTTTTTTTTCTCCAGCTTTGACTTTTTATTCCTAATGCTCCAAACATTGTTGCACTATTTTAAAAGAAATAAAAGTGGGGGAACATTAAATCCCTCAAACAATAGGAACCTTTTTTCCCCCTCCAGGAATAAACACCTAAAAGAATTGAAAAAGCACGTAATATCTCAAGGATTATTGTGCATTTTCAGATCCACTAAGAGTATGTTTCTATGCTCCCATGTCCTGGATTAGAGGGTTTCCTTGCTGGGAGGTCATGAATATGGCCCCAGAAAGAATGGAAGTAAGCACCCTAAATGTTTCTTTTTAAGACCTCTTGAGTTGTTTTTGCTACATTCATCACCAGCTGAAATAAAAGTCAAGCACAGCGCCCTCCACAGTTACTGGCACTACTGATTGAAAGGTGTCAAATAGGCTATCGGAATCAAAAATTGTTTTTGTTGCAGGTACCAAACAACACCACATTGTCACATCATATTTATACAGTGGTGTCCAATCTGTGGGCCAAGAGCCATTTTGTGGCCCTTGCAATGAGTTTTCCCCGCCCCTCGACTACAATTCAACAACGGTGCAAATGTTGTCTCCCAAGCCCAGAGAGTTGAAACAGATGGACACTGAATTATCAAAATGTTATACGTTCTTCTCTTTTTAATATGAACAAATAAATTCAAAACTATTGAGTATTTTATGTTTTAGATTATTTACAAATCTATTTTATAGAAAAAAATGTATTAATATGATTAAAATATTGCATGATTAGTTAAAGATATTTTTGTGGCTGTGTGTCTTGACATTTATTGGTTAATTTGCAATAAGAAACATGCTTATTTTCTTCTATTTTATTGGAATTGTTATGGAAATGGTGCTCAGATGCTTTTATTTTCTGGGATAAAAGACATTTCAAATTTATTTGTGACGTTAACATGGGTGTCTATTAATGTGGAGGGCGCTGTACATCTAGGTCTTAAGAAAGACACACACCTCAGGTATCAAACCAAATCCGATTTGTGTTTTATTTTCCCAACGGTCACCATTTAAACTCTGACCTGATTACTAATCTATCCTGCATGAACTCATCCCACCGGTTCCTCCTTTTGGGAACTAAAGTCACCTGTAAATAGAATCACCCTTAAAAGATAAATCCACCCTATACCACCCCCCACACTCCACTGGGAGAACACAGTGTTTCATTTTTGCCATGCTCTTTTATTTTTCTTTAACAGATATATTGTTAATGTACCCTTTGAGATATATGTTTAGCACTTGAATACTAGTTCTGCATTTGATATAATAACTGTAATGTAACATCTTCAATGATTTGTCGTGAGAGGGATACAGTTCAGTCATGATATATGATGGATTTGAGGTGATTGTGACGTATACATTTTAAAATGTGAAGGAAAAAAAAACATGGGAATTATTTTTTTTATATATTTATCCATTTTAGGCAGCTGGGTTCTTGTGGTTAAGTATTTTATGAAAAATGTTTGTGCTTATTTTTAGCCAAATGAGTGACACACGTCACTTTTTCTTTTCTCCTTTTTCTTTTAACGCCATGCCTCTCATACAAGCCACAAAGACTGTTTTGGATGTTTACACTTAATAAAAAAAGTCAGGAATTTTCATATATTCATTTTATAACCAGACATGTTTTAATAATCATGGCCTATAATCTATATTAATCATGACCAATTAGTTAACCCTTAAAAAAACTAATAAAACTAAGAGAAATTTCTTAATTTTAATGAGATGAAGCATGTCAGTATCGTCCATGTGCACAGCTGTCTATTCTGTATAAAAAAGGACTATATTGCCATGTGTGTTATGTTGAATAAATATCCGTGCTTTGCCGCCAGGTTGATGTAAAAGGCAAACTTCAATTTCCTATAAGCCGACGATGCGTGTCAGGGTGTTGTTGTTTCCTCGTTATTTGCATGAAGGAGACATGACTGTGTCTTTGCAGTTTTTTCAGGTGATGTGTAGTCATTTGTACTGACAAATATGGTAGGCGGTGTTTTGCCCCTTTCCTTCCTCCCTCCCTCGCCCCTCTCCACCCCTGCTCTTTTCTAAGGAAAAACTCCATTGTACTTTGATGGCATTGTAGTCCCTGTAGGTGTTTCCTTCTGGGTTTTTTTCTTTTTTAAGTTGGAAATAGTTCTATGACTTCTATTTGGTGATTTTTGTAACCTTCTCTAGTAAAACCGATATTTTTTATTATCGTGACTAATGTGTATTTTGCTTCTTTCTTCAAAGGTCAAAAAAAAGGTGATAATATACAGCAGTGTGTTTAAAATAGTCAGGAGCTACAAAAGACAAGTTGATACTGGCTTACTGGATAATAAAATATAACTGATATCCAAGGAGCACTGCAAAAAGAAAAGTTAAACGACTTAGAAGCATCTATCGATTAAAGACAGAGCAGCTATTTTATCTGTTTCACAGTTCAAATGCTGTTAGAACTGAGTGGTTTCACTATTTACAGCTCATAATCCATCTAAAGTTGGAAGTAGACTAAAGTATTCAGAGGCTTTTTATTTCATTAAATAACATATACAGTAAAAAATACATACAACACATGCCAAATAGTTCCAGTTTGTCAAATCCTTTTTCTATGTTGGGTATTGTAAATGATTTGACAGCAAATAAATTTATATTTGGTCACAGGTTCATATCACATTTCATTTTCTACTAAGAAATCAAAGTTAAAATTTCTGCAGCACATCTTTGAATTTCTTATTGATCCTTAATGAATTATTTAACAATGTATATTGTTAGCAAATTAATCTAGAAATGTTTTATATTTCACATTTTTATATATATTTATGTATTCATAGGATACACATTTGATGTTGAAAAATAAACATACTTAACCAGTATTTATTTCTTAGTAAAATCTGTAGAACAAAAATGTATTAAATTTATCTTCCTGTATTCTTTATTGACTTTTAGCCACTCAGTTATTATTACAGTATTTTATTCAGAAAAGGTCATTGTTGATGTGACACAAATTTGCTTTGATAATTAAACCATCATAATTTTGACTTTTCATTGCAAAAAAAATAGCTTCTTAAAGTAATATTTTGTATTCTATTTGATTTTTTAAGTGTTGCTTTTGTTTAAATGAATCCGTTATTTTCATTTTATAGTAGTCCAATTCCATTTACAAGAAAAACTAAGACTTTCCCAAACATTCTACTTTAATCTCATTTTAAAAAGAATGTATTAAAAAAAAATCCTGAAATGTTATTTAGTAATAATTTGTATCAATTAACAGAATACAATCTATCACTTCCCTTTAGTTCTATCTTTTTTTTTAAAGCAAAGCACTTCATTTTTTGGAAGGTTTATCACCTTAACTTCATAAAAAACTTGATAAATTTACTCCATCAAAGATTTCAAAAGGATTATAATAAGACCTGTCGGTCAAACTGTATTATATTAAGGCAAACATGAATATACTTTTTGATTTTACTTACGTTTTTTGATGGTTATCTAAAAGTTTCCACACTTATCCACAGGTGAAGCCACTTAACCTAATTTCCTGCTGCAGCCTGTGACCAGCAGATTTGAGTTAAATAAAAAGTTACAGGAAAATACTTATTACAATAAGATATTGTGTGTTTTGTAACATGAACGGTAAGAAATCAATAAATGTTTATTTAAAGCACATATTTACGATATTTATTAGTTAACTTGTAAAAAAAGATGCTCACCCCTATTAAGAGGAACGTTTTTTTTTTCATGGATTCACATTAACTCAACAATAAAACTTTACCGATGATGCTAAAAAAAGAGGTCGTTTCTGGTGATGCGGTAATACGCTTTACATCTCGTTATTCTACACAGCTTCAAGCACAACCACGATTTTATTTCATCGTCCATTTTGTAATACAATAGCGCGACCATGCGGACGAAAAACGGTACTGCAGAAAAAGTGAACCAAGTTTTATTTCAAGGCCATTATCCTACAAGAAAAAAAATATTTGGAGTCAGATTCACAGCAAATTTAGAATTAAACTTTTATTGTATTGATTTGTTCGTTTTCAAAAGGAGGGTTATTCCGTTGAAAGTTTCACATTTTGAAAAATTAACTAAACTACCAATTAGTTATTTATAAGAAATTAGATTTTTAGAATTCATGGAGGGTTTTTTTTTCTCAAATAAATGACAACAATGAAGCTAAATTGATTTGCAAGTAAGATAATGTTGTCAATCTGCGTTACTTCTGAATCTATAAGCAAAAAGTAAACCTCAACTTCTGTTTTTGTACGCATCAACGTTAGTCAGATTTTTATTGTATTTTTTTGGTCTTCGATGTTTCCCTGAAACAAAAAGAACAGCGAACCTTGGGTTTAAACAGCTGTAGAGCATTGTTTGTTGATAAAAATGCACCAAATGTTCTCAACGACGTAGACTGATCCCGGTTTCAGCATAAATAATCGCATTCTGAGCTGAGTAGCTGATGCTAGAATCATTAAAAATCCCATGCCCGTCAGATTAACAGCAGCTGGGCTCAGGGCGGGGCTTCTCCTGCAGGTCCACTGTGTTGGTGTGAATCAAATGATCGTCTTTATCTTCACATGCCAGGATGCGACGCACTGCCTCCTCAAATGCCGACGCTACATTTGTTGCGTCTTTGGCGCTCGTTTCAAAGTAGGGGTGTCCGCCGTTGTCCTGGCACCACCTGCGCACTTCCTCCCCCGACACCTGACGCTCGGGAACATCCAGTTTGTTGCCCAGCACCACAAACGGGAAGCTGTCGGGGTCCTTGACGTCGGCATAGTAGGCGAACTCTTTCTTCCAGTTGGAGAGGTTCTGGAAGCTCTGTCCGTCGTCCAGGCTGAAGGTTAGGAGGCAGCAGTCGGCGCCGCGGTAGAAAGGCGTGCGGAGGCTGCGGAAACGCTCCTGGCCTGCTGTGTCCCAGATCTGCAGAGTGACCCGGCGCCCGTCCACCTCCAGCTCTTTGTTGAGAAATTCCACGCCAATGGTGTGGAAGAGGTGCGAGTCGAACTTGTTGGTGACGTAGCGGTTCATGAGAGACGACTTGCCCACGCCACCATCGCCCAGCAGGATGACCTTCAGCAGAGCGGATTTGGACATGATGGCTGCAGTCGGGGGTCCGGAGACACCAAGTCCAGAACCAGGAGTTGGGCCTGATGGGAAAATGATATCCGATTATCTCAGTGAGCAAAATAACAAGATAATTAAATAAGCTGTTTTAGAGCTTCAGTGAGCTTGAGTGTACTTTATCTATTATTCAGGACAGTATAGCAGGAATTAAGACATGAGTTTTGGTGGACTGTGTATTATTCACTTGTAGGAGAATAAGAGAAAACGGTAACTGTATAAATAATTAACTGTATTTATGCGTAGGGTTACAAACAGCAAGGTGACAATGAAATAACAGACCTGTGGTTCTGCTAAGTTTTACTTTTTCAGTGTTTTGGACTTTGGTTCCTAACAAAAGTTATTTTATTTTTCTCTTCTTGGCCAGATATGTTCCTCTTTATTTTCAAAGTTTTTGTTTTCATTTAAATGTTTTTTCTTTCCATTTTTAGCTAATTTAGGTTCTCTCTTTCATTTTATTTTCTTTACTTTTTTTTACTTTTTTATTATTATTGTTGCCGTATGTTTTTTATAGAATTCCATTCAGTTTTCTTTATTTTCATAAATACAAGAATTTTTAATGTTAGTTTATTTTCATTCATCTTTATACATTAGTTTAATACAGACATTTATATTAAAATATTTAAAAAAAATATCTGTCTAGATTTGAAAAAACTTTATTTTTATGTTTTTTTTTCATACTTTTTCTAAAATGTGTAAAAATAAATTTTAAAAATCACAATTTATTTACTTTAATTTCATTATTTTACTTTCATTTTCGTTGGAATTAAAATTTATTTTTTCAGTTTTTCCACACTAATCTGAAGATTTTCCTATCTAGGAACCATCAACAGACCACAACCTCAGCAGTTTTTGGGAGTTTTTTTGCCACTAGTGAGACACTTTGGGGACAGCAATAATCAACAGAAGATTCTGAAAATGTCCGGTTAACACCTAAGATGTGGACAAATCTAGGATTAGAGTTTCCATTTAATTTGCCAGCTCTTAATCATTCAGGGAATATCATCAGGGGTTTGGACTTTTCCCTTTCAGCAACAGCTATATGAATAATAAAACATTTTAGAACATGGGAATTGTAATATTTGGGAGAGTGTCTGCAATCTGAAAACCAAAGCAGACATAATTCTTGCTTTGTTCTGTCTGATTTCACCGTCAGACCCTGGAACGAAACAAATGCTTGGTGTGTTTGACCTTTACCCTTCAAAGGAAGTTTAGATAAAGAGAAAGTGCTTTCACTTTGTTGTCTAACACTATTTACATGTCTCCTTCCCCTCAGCCAGACCTGGAAATCCTATTAACAGCCCAGTCAGTATGCTACACCACTCATATACACTATGTGGAATGTGGTAGGCATGAAATAATCCGTGTGGTGCATCACATGGATGCCGATCACAGGGTCTGCAAGCCTTCCACGAGTATAGAAAAAAAAAAACTTCTCTGTGAGATAAGACTTCTTTTCTCAATATTTTCTCTGAGAAAAACCTATGAAGTAGAAAAATTCTAAAGAAAGATTTGGAAAAGAACAAAAAAAAAATTTTTTAAATAGATTGAGTTGTTTATTAAAGCCCCCATTAACTTTGGAAAACTAATAAAGTAGTTTTTATTTAATAGTGTCCTTACTGCTGGTTTCTTGAGGACACACACTATGAAATCAGCAGACAGGCTGAGGATCAGGCAACTGGTAATTAATTCATTTTATGTTAACAGTAACAATAAATGTGAACGCAAAAAGGAAACATGCAGGAAATAGAAATATAAAGTACTTTGCCAATTGTACTTTGTCAGGGACAATATATATTTAAAAATAATGGAATACCTGGCAATACAATTGATCCAATTTACATTTAAACTAAAGTTTCTCTTCATAGCAGAATGTCAAACCATAAAGAAGTGAAGATATGCGGGATAGCAATATCCATACATCATATCTAATGTCTCCCTGAAGACATTTTGAAAAGCCCAACTAAATGTGTAAAAGGTCAGATTTGAGGTCTTCGTTCACACTCCACTGCTGGCTTAAAGTGGTCTGTGGTTGAGCAAAAATAGATAATCACTAAAACTGCTGCCATTTGACATTCACAGAAAGTTGAGTGGAAGGAAAAAAATCATCACGAGGCGTGGACTGCAGCTGGAGCTAATGTTTCAAAAGTCGACCCACGCAGTCGTATCGAGGATCCAGGCAACAGCTATAAGGTTTCCATCGTCAACGACTTAGGGAGACATCACATGCCAGTGTTGGGCCACTGTGCTCGTCTCAAGTCTTAATTTCTTGAGATATCTGCATATCACGCTGTTGAAGAGATAAACTGATGCAGGAGAGAAAAAGGCTCATAAAGATGAGGTGTCACATGACCTGGCAGCAGAAAGCATGTCAGTACAAAGGTTGTGGGTAAATTATCTACGTATTTGTCTTGGAGCCTTTGAGCACGCTGCAACTTCTGTCACAAAAGGCATACAAGCAGAAGCAGAAGCGCATGGTCACTCACTCAGAAGTCATGTGCTTCATTCAGCAGAGGATACAGCCTATGTGACATGACAGCAGTTACTAAACTGGACGTGTGACTGTTATAAACCCTTCCTAACCTTTAAAATGCTACAAGTTTAGCTTTATTTTTAAGTCCAGGGAAACGGCAAGGTAATGATTTATCAACCACAACCAAAGTTAATGCCAAGCATTAGGATTCAGGAGACATGCCTCTGATTTCCCACGTTTGTTTTGAACCGTTTCTAATGTAGCAAACATGTAAGCTAATGTTTGATCATACTGTGAATACCTGGTTAACTGTTTGAGGTTGGAAATCTGATTTTTTTGTTTTTTTTTATGACAGGGCTAGGCCAAAGTTAAATGGGGCCCTAAGCACAGTGGCACTACAATGCTTAATTGCTTGCAACTGGTTGCATTCAATAAAAAAAATGTAAAAGGGTGATGAAGTTTTAAAATTAACTGTAAGATAATTACATCAGTTTGCGAATCAAAAAGCACAAAAAGCCTTAGAATGAAAATCCCTTAAATAAATTAAGAAGTTTCAGAGATTGTCCTTCTTTTTTGGGGGGGGGGGTCAAGTCATGTCTGGTGAAATGCTTCAATACAGACTCTAAAGTGAAGAAGGGGCTAAGATTAATTAATTATGCTTACATTCAAATATATGGTAAATAGCCAATTACCTGTTTAGATGTATTTTTAAATAGAGGATGGATAAAGAATACCCTAATATGCTAATCACAGAGGGAGCATTAAATGGTGTAAAAAAAAAAAAAAAAAGATTAAGAAAAAACTAATTTGTATAAACTTTTAGTCACTTCACAAATTGAAATGTAATTAAAAGTAGCCTAAATCTTTGAAAAACAAGCAAAACAAATCTATGTCCGATATCTGTATTGTGTGAAAATCAAAGTGCTTTTTGGTGCCCCCAGCTGGCCTGAAGAGGCATAACTTGAGATATAGTTTGCTTTTGCCTCAGACAGGCTGTGGCTACAGGCAGCCAAATTCATTTCTTTTTAATTATCCGTAAAATAAAACTATTTAAAGATAAAGTTCTTATCTCTACGATACTAACGAGATAGAGCGCGGGTTAATTTTATCAAAGCCACAGGAAGCAAAGACTTGAGCTTGTCCGATAATGGGCGCATTAAAAAAACATAGTCCGATAATGGACGTACCACGTCACGTTTGACTTCAATAACAGACTGAAACTTAGGAAGTGGTCTTTTTTAACAATAACACACATAAATTACTACATCGCTAGATGTACCTGTTTTGACAGTAGGCCTCTAGTGGTTTACATCCTCATGTTTATCGCAGCAGAGCGCAGTTGTCCAGCGTCGACATGGTGCTCCTTGTATCCCCGCTGCTGTGAAGCAGAGGAGCGGCTGATGACGCTCATATGACCCGCTGACGTTCCCGCCCGCCTCCTCTCTGATGTGGTCAGGAATCCGAAATAAGCGTAGTATAGTTCACATTTCACATACAACAGTCATAATCTTGAAATTCTTCTGCTATAATAAAAGTATAAAACATGTTAAGTATAAATAGAAAACTCTTCTTTTTTTTATCAGAACCTAAACTTTTAAAACAAAGTTTTGCCTGTATAACTGACAAATTTGTAAAACAATTATAAAGATTGTCTTTAAAAAAAAAAATCAATTTTCTTAATCTCAATTTCCGTTTTATACCCGCAGTGCCAGATGCAAAAGCTATAAAAAAAATGTACAACCACAGTTATAAACCTTTATGCTTGTAGGGTCAAACTTACTAAACTCAAAGCAGGTCATACATATATGTATATGTGTGTGATGGTTTATCAATTTTTTGAAAATGAAGTCATACAAATAATCAACTGATTCCTTTTCAAATGTTTTATTCAGACAAAAAATCCCACTCAAACCAAACTGGCTTTGTTTGAATTTATCCTGCCAACACAGTGAGATGTAAAAACATTCATTCATGATCTTCATAAATGATCAAATTGCTTTTAGAGAATAGCAACTTGCCTAATTTTTTTCGTGTTCCAATACTACAATAAAAGGGACAGACTTTTCAGCAGTTTTTAAATTAAAATATAAAAAAATTATTTTTTTAGAGTTTATTGTAGCACACAACTCTTAGATCTAGCTGAAAGTTAAAAATTTGTTTGAAAATGATTTTTTAAATTATTTTTGACACTTTGGGTCCATTGTTTCCTATTTGATAATCCTTGAACCACTTGATAGGTCACGGTGACTTAAAGGATTAAATCATTCCTTCAACAAAATAGCTAACAGATAAGACAAAAGTAAACATAGATGAAGGGCAGAGAAATACCACAACTGACAAAGATGCGGGGTGGGGGGGTAGGTTATTAATGACTCACATGCTGCTTGTGCTCTGATATCACATGTCCCATTCACTGGATTCAGTTAGCATCAAATGAATGGGCTATTGTAGGGATTTATAAAACCTTCACACCCATAGTGACCCCATTGATGGTGCATTTGAGGCTGTGGTAGAATCATGATTTGGGGAGGGTTTACGTCAGCAGATACGGGGAACCTTGTTAGAGGTTATGTGAAGATGGGTGCAAGACAATCCTGGAGGAAAACCTGCTGCAAAACACTTGATACTGGGGCGGAGGTTCCCCTTCCCGTAGGATGACTCATACTTTACAGTTAGAGCAGCACTGGAAGGGTTCGGATCAAAGCATTTCATGTGTTAAAATGGCCCAGTCAAAGTCCAGACCTTTGGCTCGACTCTCAGTGAAGTTAAATGCAAATACAAACCACACATTTTAGATTTTTTTTATCTGATTTAATTCCACTTTTAAATCCTGCACTACTTAATAAATAAAATCATACACAAAGAAACAGTTCATTAAGTTAGTTTTTGATAAAGATGATTAGGCTCTCTGACAGGGGCGGCATGGATTATGGGGCGTCACATCTCAAAACAAAAGTTATGTCAGTTGTGCCCAGATAAAGTTTCTCAAGGCTTCCTGGTACGTCCAGTCAAAGTAAATGAGCATCCATTCGAGGCATGTACAAGTACAGCAAAATATTACAGAACACCACAGTGGCGCTGTTGGTAGCACTGTTTCCTTTTGGCAAGAAGCTTCCTGGTTCAAATCCCAGCCTAGGGTTCCTCTGAATGGAGTTTGCAAGTTTATACGTAGGTTCCCTCCGGTATTCGGACTTTCTCCCAGAGTCCATTAGCATTATATTAGGTTAATTGGTCTCTCTAAATAGCTCTAAGGTATGGGTGTGTGTGTGCAGTTTATTCATCCTGTGACTCTGTGTTGCCCTGTTCTGGACTGGCCTCTTGCCCAATAATGAATCTTGAAGGAATCTTGCTAATAACACTGAAAGAGTCTGAAAGACATCTTAATTTTCTCTCAAATATTGTTGTTAAGATTAGTAGTTAGTGTTTCTGATAATTAAGCATAATAAGTTATTCATCTTTTTTGCATAATGCGCTTCACCAGTGGCACAGGTTTGTGGTTGGTAGTATGGGGGCAGCATAGGAAGTATTGGGTAACATTCATGAGAGAACATAAAACATGGAACAGTTCAGAAAGCATGAACACTTTTGCAGGCCGTTCCAGATCTCTATGTCGCAACACTTACTGGGAGTATATAAACCAGTGAAGTCATTAGCCCTGGAGGAGGCAGGAAATGAATCAGTGGGATTATATCTTTAAAAGTTGTGGTTTCAGGAAGCCACTCCATCATGCAGTGACTTCGCTTTGGTGAAGATGAAGCAGCACTGTTTGGACTTTAATGCAAGCAGAAAAACGTGATTTTTTTAAAACTTTTAGATTAAAAGATAAAGCTAGACAAATTTATTGCGGAAGCAATGATCCTTGACAAACTGATTTCTGCTTTTATTGACTTCCTAACCATATATCAAAAACCAGTCTCTTTTGTTAGCAGTCTCTGTTTGTGGATTCAGAGGCACACCCAGCTGCTGTGGTACCACTGCTGGCCACACCTACTGCAGTTAACAAAGGTCATTGCATCCTCATCAGGGCCACCACGTCTCACCCAAGCAGGCAAAAACAGTGCACCTCTAGACACTTGTGTCACCCTGCATTCGGATCCTCCACATCTTTTGCAGCGGATCTTCTGCGTCGGCGTACCCTCCAACGCTCTAGGAAGCTGCCGCTCGCTCACACCTCGTGAAGAGTATTCCTCCCGCAGCTGCCGCAGCTCGGCGTTGGCCATCTCTTCCACGGACATCCGGGCGAAGGCCTCGGGAGTCAGGGAGCCACACAGGAGGCCCTGCCGTAGATGACCGTTTTTGGGGTTCCTTAGGTTTGCCACCTTGCTTCTCACACAGGCTTTGTATTTGAGGTGGTTGGCTCTGTGGAGCCCGTGGATGTGCTGCTCAATGCTTTCAGCCAGCTTCGCTGCTCTGTCTTGATCAGGAGGTTCAGGGTGGAGGGCAGTGAGCAGAAGCTGAACACATTTGGTTCTCACAGAGTCACAAGAGCTAGAGGTCTTCTCTCCAGTGGCAATGTGACATTTCTGTTCTGATGCACTCGCTGCCTTATTCCCAAACATTTGTGCTAAATCTGGTAGGGAGTCATTGGAAACCCCATTATCCCCTATCTGTTCTGGAGAAACAGTATCAGACTTTCCAGAATCCGTCTTCTTATCGCAACAATTACCTTCCCGCCTTTCTCTACCGTATTGTTTCTTCCAACTTGACAACAAACTCTTTGCAGTTTTCCTTACGCTGTTCTCCGAGCAGGTTTTCAGGAGTCTATAAAGCACTCTGACAATGTCAGTTTTTTCCAGCTGCTCTGGAGATATGCTACACCTTTCAAGATCACCAAGCAGGTTCATGATGTCCCCAAAGCTTTTCTCTGCAGCCAACTTCTCTAGTTGAAGAGCACAGTGGACCACTTCCTTTGTTTCCATTGTATCTGTAGATAGAGGAAGCTGAAAATGAAAAAAAGCAATGGAAACACATCAGGCAGCATTATTAGTATTATTATAAAACAGCAAACATGAACAAAAATCACATGTAGGGTTCCTCAATTATCTATTATTGGGCAGATTCCTCTATGTTAACACAGAAACAGATTGGAATCCATGTGTTTCTACTGTTAAGGACACTAACCAGTAGCCGAAATCTGTGAATACTCATACCCTCATTCAAACACCCATATAATTGCGTATTCTAGTAGTTCAAACACCAAACATATTTCAATACAAATTATTAATACTTTTCTTTCCTTTCTCAGCTCTTGGGGTTGCAGCCAATCAGAAACAAGAAGAATAGGTTATGTTCCTTGATTGGCTACTTTTCAACCACCAGCCAAAAGCGTGTCAACTAGCCACATATCAGCTTTCCAAGCTGTATTTTATTTTATTTTTTGCTTGAATAACTTGGAGTTATGTTCCACAGAACCGCGACTTTCTATGTTTACATTACGCATTGGGCCGGTTATCGGTTTCAAGGTATACAATGGTATGAAAAAGTCAAAGTTTCAAAACCACTAAAATTTTCCATCAAACTGTTCCTGCGGCATGAGCTTTTTTTTAATGTAATGTGAGAAAGTAGAGGTCCCTTATGCGTGTCATCGTGTGAAGCTGCAGCATAATGCCCCCCCCCCCCCCGCACACCTGCGTTTGTTGTGAGTGACAAGCAAGCAACTCTGCAGGCTTTGTGATGGCTAAAGGAGGCAAGCCCGCAGAACTTTTTCCACCATCTAAGCAAGTCGGCTGTTTGGGAATAATTCGGCTACTGTAAAAAAAAGACGGTCACGGCTTGGAAGAAGAAGGCGCCCAACATGCAAAAACTGTTCAGGAGCACCACCCATCGTTGTATGCTAATTTCAAGTTAAAGTTAATGCTGTCTTGAAATGAACGAGCGTCTGACATTAGTGAAATGAACTTGTTACCTTGGCAGATATGGTACTACTAGGGCTGACACGATTCTCCAAATGCTCGATTTGAATCTCAATTTTTTTGTATTTTTTTGTATTTTACAGTACATAGCCCTATGTCATTTTTAGACTAGTCTACAATCATTGGTTTTATGCATTACGTTTTGTACAGTAAATCTTACTTTAAAAGAGAAAATTTATGCGATTTTTATTATTCTTGTGTAATGTATCACATTAGGGATTAATGGTCAAATTGAAATAATTTATTTAGAATAAAAGTGTAGAAGGAGCCGCTTTAGGGCTGGTCCCGCTGCTTCTTTCTTAATCTGTTTTAGCAATGGTTTAACTGTAGCTTAGCTTTAGCTACTTGCTAACGTTAGCTAAAATGCTCTGTAGACGTGTGTCCAGAGGATGTGATACAGGCAGTTAAAACGTTACCAGATGTTGTTGTGAGTTGTAGGAGAACTAGTGAGAGTTACTTTTTAGGGAAAATGCAACGTGTGGTTCACTGTGATGAGGAAATCTGAGTAAATAGACGGTCGCCTGCTAACTGTTGCTACGGAGTCCCAAGTGGGACGCACGGCGAACATAGGAAGAGGAGGTGCTCGCGATCCTCTTTTGGATTTCGAGGTGCAAGGTCATAACATCATTTTGATCGATTTCGATAAAAAATCAAGATCGTTACACCTCTAGTAACTACCATATTTTATCTTTTCTTCATCTCAATCCTTTAATTACTTTTTTAACTGAGGCAGATATGGTAACAAGCATGCTAATGATGATTTATCTTAGCATGCTAGTTACCATCGATAATGCCAGCAAGTTTCCTGTCTAACATGACATCTTGTTCCATATATTGTGTAAAAATATAACTCTATAATGCCCATGCCTAGTTACATGCACATCTAAATTGAGCAATTGCAAAAATTGAGAAAATATCTTAACGGAGACATATGGAAAATCCACTTTTTTAGCCCTTAAATGCATGTAAATGTATATTTTGGGTGTTTAGGAGTGCAGACAACTTACATTTATTATCTTCTGGTGCTGTGTTTATATCTTTACATTCTTTTTTGGTCATATTTTTCAGTCTGTTTAGTTTTCTCTATTAGCTGTTACGTTTTCTCGTCTATTACGTCACAGCATTTGTTGTTGAACTGCCAAATAAGGTAATGGACTTCCGGGTAACCAATTTCGTGAAGCCGCCATTTTTTTTCCCCCACAGCGATTTTGTAGTCCAAGGTCAGTCATGTTACAAGAAAGCAAGTCAAAATTTTCAGTTATTGGGTGTATTAACCCACACAAATCCCTACATCGACCCCCAGCATCAGAGCCTCTGAGAAATGCCTGGTTAAATTTTATTTTTAATGGAAATATACCGACATCCGTGGGGAAAGTTCTCCTCGTTTGTGCGAAGCACTTCGAGGACGAGTGCTTCAGCAACCTCGGTCTGTATCAGGAGGGATTTGCCGAAAGACTTCGTCTGATTGAGGGGTCACGGAAACGACGGACAAAGCAAAGCGGTAAGCTTTAAAAAGCACTAAAATGACAGTAAGCTTTAGACATGAATGTTGTGTGTTGATATGTCATAGGGGCGAATGGTTTGATAGTTGTAGCATTGTACATTCTGCTTCTTTTAGCGATGTGTGCTAGCTTTTAGCTGAGGATATAACTGTACTGCATGCTTTGAATAAAATGATTGGGCTTTTTTTGCCGTTTTTTGTCGTGGGGTACACGTGATGTACAGGAATTTAGCGACGACATCTTCGCAATAAAAAGTTTATCTGCCAGTAGTAATCGTATCGCTGCATCAGCCTACAAAAATGTCCGAACGCGGTGGTGCGGAACGCCCTGTAACCTGGAGGGGTCGGGGCATGAAATGTTTAGCTTACATTTAAAGGGACCGCACCAAAATGAGTTGCTCTAAAGATGCTCCCAATGGCCGCAGGCTGCTCTGCTTTGTAACCGCATACCATGGAGGCCGCCATTGCTCCTCCATTGCTGTAGTACCTCCATTTGGCCGCTAGACCCCCTTTAAAAAGCATTGGACTTTAGACACATTAAAAACAACTTTAATGCCTGGTGCCCCATTGTTTTAAACTTTCTATGGCTAAATATTCTTCCTGAGATAACGCTAGGCTCATAAAAAACCTCGGCACCAGGCTGGTTTTCGTAAGATCATTTTTTGAAATCTTGCATGATTAATGAGGAGGCCGAGCAAAGTTTAGCATCAGAGCTAATGACGCGGGAGCAGAATGGGCGTGATTACGACCGAACTACATGCCCATACACGCCCCGCGAGGGCATAGTCTACAGTGAAGATCCCGTCCCTATGCCCTTTTTAGGAACATGCTTCGGCAGAGCTGGGGAGGAGGAGTCTGTGAATCCACCATGAATTCCCCCATGAAAGTGTGTCATTCTGGTAAACGGGAAGGAGTGAGGAGGCGCTGTCTATTCTTTTTTACAGTCTATGGATGCTTCTCAGAACGGTATAAGGAGGGTCTGTGGGGCTACAATAACATGGAATTCAGACCAAACCACTGTGGTTCTACTTTACATAGACCACAAGTGAATGATTTACATGTGAAAAGAAAGGATTTAAAAGCATGATATATCTCCTTTAACTGGAAGGGGAACCTTTATCCGAGTTTTCATGACAGTAAGAAAGCCGAATTATTAAATGAAGTATGTTCGACACCGTAATGCTAGGTGCGGCCTTTCATGTTGGCATTCTTCCAGTTGACTAAGAGCGTCACACAGATCGTAGATCAAATGGAGCAGTGAAGCAGAAAAACTAAAAGCAGGATATGCATAATTAGCGGAGAAATTGACAACAACTGTGCAGGAAAGAACATTTTCTAATGGTGCGTTCAGACCGCCCCAAACATCAGCGTCAAGAGTGGCAAGATTACATGTAAAGTCTATGGTCTAAGCCATTAGAGTTTCTGCAGCGCTTTGTGTGCGTTGGCCTCATCAATTTTTCAAGCTTTTCCTGCAATATAGAAGTTCAGCTAGCTGAACTTTTGACGCTCTTAATGCTTAATCAGAGTGTTTCACTGTAGTGATGTCGCCCGCAGTCAACGTTATCTACCCAAGCACGATCCACTAGTGCAGAAGTGTCAAACTTATTTCCATTTTGCGCCACACCAAGCTGATGAATACCCTTAAAGGGCCGGTTGTAGCAGAAAGTATTGATAAAACTATAACAAACCGTTAAAATCACCCTCCGCATTCCAAAAGTATGTCTTAAAATTAAATAATCCTGAACAACTTTACATTATTATGTGATTAAGGACTGTTTAAATAAACACTGATTTTATTTTACTGATACAATTGTATTGGTGTACACAAAAAATAACTTACATTTTCTATCTATAGGCTTCTCTAGAGTTTAGAGGGCCACATAAGTGACCTTGGGGGGCCGGATTTTGCCCCCGGGCCTTGAGTTTGACACGTGTGCACTAGTGTTTAAAACGTCCACCAGAGAAAGGCCCACCCACTCCCTCTGCAAGCTTCAGCATAAAAAATCGATATGTATCAAACTAGTCACTTTGTGAGTGTTGTTTGACGCTGACAAAGTGTGCGGTGTAAGCGCACTATTAGTACTCTACTGTTTGTGCTACAATCATTGTTGTTGTGTTGTAGTCAGACTGGTGTTGTTATTCCCACTTTCATGGTTTTGTTATTTCCCAAAGAGGGTAGTCCCCAAGCCAGTTATAGCTCGACTAATCTGGTATGTAATTTACATGCAGAAAAATTCTGCTTTCAATATCTGGGGGTTTTAGCTCAATTGGAATTTGGCCAGTTTGATTTGACTTCAGTCGAACGAATGTGTATACATTTCAAAAGTCAGAAAATAGTCGGACTAAGGAAAAAAATTGTCTCTCTCTTACAAAATGAAAATGCATTGAATGTTATAGTCTTTAGCCGCAAAAATACAGTGAAGATCAACAGGCAGCTTGACTCAATCATGCACAAAAATTAAACTGCACATCAGAGACCTACAGCAAACATAAAATGTATATGTGAAATTATACCAAGATCAATCATTTCAATTTCAATGTTTTTAATTCTTGTAGGTTCGATAACTGTAATGAATTCTTTACTATATAGTTTTCTACCAAAATCCAACAGTCAGCTGAGATCTTTAACTCTTGTTAGTCAGTAAACACAACTGTCTAAATGGACATCAGAAACGCACAGTTCATGTTTATCAAATCATAGTTAAATACAGGTAGCCTAATGCTTAAATAATTTATTATCTTTATCTTATTCTATCATTTTTGCGGTAAAGCACAGATGTAGTAGAATGTATACAAAAAATACTGCGTTTCACAATCTAGAAAAAAAGTATAATTCTGTTCGGTGGCATTTCTTCGTGCAGGATGTGTATTTTGTTCATTATGCACTAACTAACATATTAAAATACATCTATGTATGTGTTTATGTTATTTTACCCCATTTTCCTCACGGTTTGCTGCTTCTTCCTGCACACTGTAATCCACAAAACGTCGATAAGGGAGCAGCCATGTTGCTTCTGTAAAAAAACAAAACAAAAATATATACCACTAGAGGGAGCTGTTGGTTCACACAGACCTGCACTTGAATTTAAGAATGGACGTTGCAGGGCAGTGGTGTCCAAAGTCGGGCCTAAAGTGTCCTACTTGTTTGTTCTACACACTTGAATCAAATGATTGGTTCATTACCAGGCCTCTCGAAAACTTCAAGACATGTTGAGGAGATAATTTAGCCATTTAAATCCGCTGTTTTGCTGCAAAGAACCATCTAAAGCCTGCAGGACACCGTCCCTTGAGCCCTGTTGTAGAATGAGTTTGTAAAATGTGTTTCAATGGGGTATTTATGCTCATTGAGCCAATGTAGTTCAAATTCTCAGTCATAAAGGGGTTTTCATTGTCTGATCTGTAAATCCATCCCAACAAAGCCCATTATTTGTCAAAATATGTGCTGGAGGATTAGAGCTTCTCAAAAAGGCTTTACATTTGTGTTTTGGTGTATCAGGTTCTTCCCACAGCAGGCTCAAAGGTTTCTGTTTACACTCCGCGTCCATGAAAACACGGTTGGATTAGTCATGCTGTGGGTGTGTGTGCATGCATCAACAAATTAAAGATGCCAATAAAAAAAGATAACATGTCATAATCTAATAACCTTGTTCTTATGGATAAATATGACCACGTTGGAGGATCTTCATGAACCATTGGGCCAAATGTTTGAATCCTGCATGCAGAAACATGCAGCAGCATTGCACAAGCTGAGAAGAGGCCTCAAGACAGGAATTCAAAAAAGGTATCTCATAACAAGATGAGACAAGTCTTCAGGTTGTGGTGCAACAACATGCGATGAAAGATAAAGATGATTTGGTGTTTAGGACCATCTGTGGCCCTTAAACCTCCATGTTTCTGTTTGTCGAAGAGCTGCCGCAAACAGTTTGCAGGTAGTTGTTACAAACTCGTGAGAGTCAGCGAGACAATTTGATGTGATCATATATGTGGGTATTATGAGAAGAATTATATGAGAGAACATTTGGAAGGCCAAAGGACGACTGATATGAAGGTAAAGGATTGTATGAAAACAAATGGAGCAATGAAAGAGGATGAATTCCATGTGCTTAAAAAACATCTATGTTTTAAGGAGTCACCCAAATGCCTTCTGGGCAAAAACAATATTGATATACCTCATTTTGATTCTTATAACTGCAAAAATAAAATTTATGCTAAGAGCTAGCAAGACGACACCATGCATTTTTAAGG
Source organism: Apricaphanius iberus (assembly GCA_028564705.1). NCBI lineage: Eukaryota > Metazoa > Chordata > Actinopteri > Cyprinodontiformes > Aphaniidae > Apricaphanius > Apricaphanius iberus. The sequence goes on from JAPXFQ010002352.1 coordinate 1,190,250, forward strand.
GAAAAGTTTAATTTAAAGAGAACTGAGTAGAACTTGCAGACTGATCTTTGGCTGTGGTCAGGATGTTCTGCAGACTAACTCAGCTCATTTAGGAATTCGTCATTAGGCCATGGCGCCCCCATGCAACCCTGACCATTGTCTCATACTGCCCTATTTCTCTTAAAGGACAGTCTCATAGAGATTGCACAATAGACTAAATATAAATTTGCTTTTGTGGCAAATGGGTTAACAGTTTCCCACATTTTGCATCTGTTTTGCATTTCAGGCACTCAAATACAAAGTTTACTCTTAATATCTGGAATTAACCGCAACCATTAAGTCAGTATAATACTTTAACAGTTCTGACATATATCACATATCTTACAGCCTCTTTTTGAAAACGTATAATTTGACTATTTATTCATTATAGGTTTAACTTGGTATCAGTTAAAATGTTTATATAGGTTGGCCTGATGTGAGGGTTACCAGCAGTGATAAAAAATCATGATTTGATGTGGAACAAGGACCCCAATGAGATGAGAAAGATTAAAGCTTAATGAGCCAAAAATACCAAGTAAACTTTCAAGGGAACACAGAGAGAAGCAGAAAAAGCAATCAAACATAAGTAGAGACACCTGTGAGAGGGAAGGCAGAGAACAATTATGGACATGGGAGACGACTGGGAAGGGGAGCATGTTGGCAGGCTTAGAAAAGGTGAAAAAAAACAGCAAAGGAAAGACTGACAGCGGAGAGGACAGAAAGTTACATAAAGAATAACTTACAAAAACATGAAGAGGCAAGAAGGAAGAATGATACACGAGGAATTAATCAAAATGGCAAGACAACCACCAAGTACCCAGAGAGAACCCACACATTCACAGGGAGAACATAAATAAAATTAAGGTATCAAAGATTATATGGGAACCCTTCCAGTCAGGCTATGGGTCCCCTGGACAAAAAAAAAATAATGAGTGGAAGATTAAATGGAGCGATGAAAGTTATCTTCTGGTCCGGTTCGTCTTACGTCCTGAATCACACATATGTTGTACGTCAATTTAAATGATAACTAAATATGTGCTTTGCGACAGTGTTTGTCAAGTGATTTATTTGTTTTTTAAAATTCTCAATTAAAATGCTTACAAATTGGAAGTCGCATACATGAAGTCCGAGGCTAACACTAGCTAGCACTAGCTAGCACTTGAAATACCAAGACCTTGTAGGCTTCTCCTGCATGCTGGCTCTCACTTAACTAGCAATTTTGAAAGTGGCATAGCTACCACTTTCAAAATGACTAGATTTATAGTGGTTTTCTTCACGTTTAATGCTCATGTCTTCTTCTTCTTCTTCTTCTTCTTCTTCTTCTTCTTCTTCTTCTTCTTCTTCTTCTTCTTCTTCTTCTTCTTCTTCTTCTTCTTCAGTTGTTGTCCAATAAGGGTTTTTACATAAAACCTAAAGTGACTTTTGCTGCTGGTCGAAAATTGCCATTTTATTAAAATGTACCTTTAAAATTAACCGGCATCGTTTATTCGATCCATGGCGTATTTCAAACGGGATCAGAAAAAAACTTTTATCGCTCCATTGACTCTCATTCATGTCTTTTTTGGCAGTAGGGGACCCATGGCCCGGAAGTAGAAGGGCCTTGACTTAGGCTCCTCAAGCTGGAATTTAACAAAACTGTTTTAGTATAGGGTATTCTGGTCCAGATTTTACAAGACTAAGTATTATAGATTCTGAAAGAGATTTGGTCTAAGTTGGTCCAAATGCCGAAAATAGCAGTGAAGTAGCCCTTTACCCTACTGCCAAACTATAAACAGAGTTGTTGTATCCATGGTTTTTCATAAATAAGGCCCAAAACCCAACTGGGTAAATGTTTTGCCCTCAAATATCCAAAATGTTGGTAAAACTACCTGAAAACTCTAGAAATTTGCTTCCGGAAAAAATATGGAATATTGAAATTGGAAATTTAGTAGGAAATCCTGAATCAGTAGAGGACTTAACTCATCTTTATTAATTTACTGCTAAAACGCATTTCCCTTACATTAAAAATATACAAAGAAATTGGTGTCACTGCTCTTAACTTTAAATTTTAAACATTAGTTTTTTGAAATCCTTGTAGCTCTCATCAACAGAAGCAGAGAGCCCTGAGGGGAAACCAATCCAACGACTTTTTGGATAATAGCTCTGGGCTTTTCAAGTCTTCACACAGCAGCCTTTAAAGCTCCAAATGGAAAGATAAAGCTTCCAGGAAGCTTTTAGCAGCGTTAACGTTTAAATTTCCAGAATTGAGTGTACATGTCAGGGCTGGTAATCTGCAGTGTTAGATTGTAGGGGGTTTAAATGGATTTTGTCAACTTCTCAGGGGCATGAGGGTCTTGGATGTCTTGGTTGACAAGGGTGGGGTTCTTCAGCACTGAATACTAACATAATAATAATAATTTTTAAAAAACTAATCAGCTGTTAAACACAATATTCTTGCAGAATTTTGTCCAAACTACACATGACTGGAATTCACAAAAACACCCCTAAGATTCCTTGGATTTCATCCAGTGATTTCACTTCGGCCTGTTCGCACTTGTACTTTCCTTATCTGAGGGAGTGGAATTTTACCAGCACACCGTTGCTGTGGCGGCAGCTCACCATAAGGTGGCGCTCTCTTCGCTGAATCCGACAGAGATGAACGAGGAAGTGCTGTATCACATCCTGCCTTTGTCTCCTCCTCTTCTGTAGACCACGCCACATATGATGGCATGTACGCATCAACACACACACACACACAAATTACCCCGCCCTGAGCTTGAGAAATGCAGGGGAGGAGGGAGGCTTTCTTGTTAAAGAGATAAGCTCCTTTATAAGCAGACGATCATGACAACCTGGCAAGTCCCTGCCAGCTGCACCTACCCTCCAACCTGACCCCCCCCCCCCTCCCTTTACCCACCAAGTGCACAAGAGAGCAGTGAAAAGCTTTATTGTTGCCATGAGAGAACAAGCGATTTTTAGCCGAAATGCAATTTAAGCCCACACTTTTATTGTTCAAGCTTCAGCTTTGTTGGCTGAATATTCAAACAATGAAATCATGAGTTCTTTTAGCAGTTTATATATGAAAGCCCAAACAATAATGGCATTCATTTCAGCTAATATGAGGTCATTGGAGTATTTGAGTGCTGGTAGGGCAGCTTCTGAAGCTGCTTCCTGATTCCAGACAGTTGTAATGATCAAATGTCCGAATTTTGCGTGACATCCCACACCACTTATGCATGCTATTGTGACCAAAATCACCTCTGGTTGTACCTATGAGGGATGTAGATGACAGGCTAATCAATCCTTGCATTTTGTTTTTGCTCAGATAAGTACATACAACCCCTTCCTCTGGGCAAAAAGGTTTTGGAGTTTTTGTAAGGGGAGACAAGAGGTGCATGTTATGACAGGATCTGACATACTTTTCTTAGTGCAAATGCTGTAAAAAAGGATGCAGGCTGCAGAAGTTCCTGTAATCATCTAATTTCCACCCAGAGGTTCAGGCTGGTTCAGCTTTTGCAAAAGCATGCATGACACACACAAAAAAAGCTGTGGTTTTTAATGCTGCAAATGCAGATGGTTTAAAATGCTTTTGACAGTGTGTGTGTTCAGAAGTGATCGTGTGTGTGTCGTGGGGCTACTTGGTTGGCTGCTGGCGTCCTGTCACACCCACCCGCTCCGACCTTTAAGACCTTGACAGTGATCGCAGTTGACTGGAGTGGAAGGGGTTTTCTGCAGGAATCGCCTGTTTTGTCTGACGCCTGGCAAGGTTTCTGCGCTTCTGTGTGTTTTCTATTTTGGGGACTTACAAACGAGACAAAGTGTCACGAAGGCTTTAGATTGTGCTTATTAGCAGCCCTGCTGTGCCTCGAGCAGGAAACGAGAATCCCCAAACAGGAGAGAATGCGAAAAGCAACCGCTGTTATGTCTGCTGTTGTGGATCCAAGTATTTTCCTCCTGCAGGTTAGCTTCAATGTCAGGTTCCAAGTTCCAAAGATTCCAACAGTTTAGATTATTACCCAACTATTTTTTTATGTGATACATCAACATAAAGTAGCTCATAATTGTGAAGTGGAAGAGAGGTTATAGTTTTTAGAATTTTTTCCTACTGAAAACCTGCTGAGTGTGGTGTGTGTTTGTTTTCAGCCTGATGCCTTCTATAGGCTTTCTTCATGGATTTATCTCCATCTATCCAGCTTCCCATCAACTGTCACCAGCTTACCTGTTCCCAGCTTAATAAACAATCATTCCCACATCATGATGCTGCCAACCACTCAAACAAAAGGTTACATTTGTACTCATCTGACCACATTACTTTCTCCCTATGTCTCTCCTTTAACATTGGTTAAAGGCTTCTGTGTGGACCTCCTTGAAAGAGTCAAACAGAATAATGATTTATATCCTGCTGTTTTGATCAATTTACCCTGATTGAATTGTGACGAGAAAATATGAAACTCTGAAAGATGTGGGATTCCTTTATATAGTCCCTTCTGAGCTATCACTGCCTCATCTAATTTATTTCCCATGAAACCATTTTTCTCCCACACACAGTGACAGGACAAATGCTCGGCCTTGTGGGAAATCCACCACCAGTGCAGCCACACGCGTTGGAGCATCCATGGGCTAACAGTGAAGCATTTTTATCGCCCTAATGAAATCAGAGAGGGGGTGCCTGAGGTACAAACTGTGAAATCAATTATTCTCAAAGCTGCTCTGTGTCTACGTGCTTCTTGGTAAGTGTTAAAAATCAAAAACAGTAAAACTATTTATAGAAATCTTTGCTCCAAAAGAGGTCCTTGGACCGTGTAACCAAATTCAAAAGTACAGTTGAACTTTGAATGATTGATATTTCCCCAGTCAACTACATGGTGACCAGAGAAACAAAGGAATCAATCAAGCACTATTTGGAGTGAAAGCCGTAGCCAGAGCAATGACAGGAAAGCCACAGTCAAAATGTTCTTTTCAATTGTATAATGTAGAAGAGTTAAAGTATCTCGGGGTTCTTGCTCACGAATGAGGGGAAGATTGAACTGGAGATAGGTTGATTGCTGCGGTGTCTGCAGTGATGCGAGCGCCGGATCGGCCTGTCGTGATGAAGGGAGAGCAGAGACAACAGACAAAGCTCTCGATTTTAGCTCGGCGTAGCGACCAAAAAAAACGAGATTACTGATACGAGTGGCCGAAATGAGTTTTCTTGGTCGACTGGGAGCTTAGGTGACTCGGAAATCTGGTGCGAATGCCTCCTGGATGCCTCCCTGGTGAGGAGGTGACCCAGAGGAAGATCTAAGACATGCTGTAGGGATAATGTTTCTCGGCTGGCCTGGGAACGCCTTGGGATTCCACAGATTAGGTAAAAAGATTGATTATTGATTGATTGATTGACTGATTGATATAAACCGGTCATAGAGCAGAAACTTTTCCTGCTAACTACTGGTTTTGTTCCTACAAGTGTCAACAGTTTTTTGCACATATCTAAGCTAACGATTGTGGCTGTAATACTGAAGACATTTTATTCAAAGTAAAACATCAAGCTCTGTAAAAATCCCTGTATACTTTGCTCGAAAATGTGTTGAGGTGTAATAAAACCATACTGGAACTTTTCACACTATGATTCTAAATTGATGTGGATTATTTTTTGTTCCCCAGTCCTGACTGATACCTTTGCCCAGTAAAACGATTCATTGTACATTTAGGCTTTAGCTTAAAGAGGCAAATTAATTTTTTTTGAATAATGTTGATGTAACATTAAAGGTATGAAAGGTTTTGAAATGATTTATCTTGGTCTAATTTGTTTGCACTCTATGGAGACCGACTGGAATTAAATTGTTATTGTTGGACGGATTTCATATTTGCTTCAAACAGGTTCACTGCTGGCTGCCTTCAGTGGAGATTTATCGCCATTGCAAACACATTTTCCAAACATGCAGGATCTCCCGGCAATGAAACAGGTACAGGGCTTTCCATCACAGAAACTAAACGAATGTGAGGCTTTTAGCAGTGACGTGTTTCCAAAAGGCCAAACATAATGTTAGTCTAAATTCTACCAACAGGGCTGATAAAACGAAGAAGTAGTTTGGTCAAGATAGAGGGGACATAAAAAGAAGAAAGTAAACAAAAACTGCAAAAAGAAGGTCAGATTCAAACATGGGTCTGTTGTTAGAGAGGCTCCTAATGTGGTTCCATGTTGATAAGCGAGAACGGCTGAAGGACATTTCCTGTCTGTGTTTACTGTTGAAGCAGTCGGAGAGAAAACTGCAGACATGGCGATGCAGAACAGCTCTCTGTGTGTCCGAAAATGATTGTAAAATGGCACTTACAGGCAGGAAAAAAAAGATCAAAAGGGATTTTTGTTCACCTAACTGATTAAGTCTTATTGCCATTTTTTTACACATTCACAGTGCTGTGGACAAAGTTAAAAAAAGTGTCACCCTCCTTTTTGGAAAATTAGCCGATTACAAAAGCAGTTTTCCAATTCTGAATTAATTTATTAAGGGACAAAGTGATCCAAAGCAACTTGGCCCTATATGGAAAAAGTAATCGCTCCCTAAACGTAATAATTGTTGGTGCCACCCCTGGCAGCAAAACTGCAATCAAGCATTCAGATAACTGGTATTATGTCTTTCCCATCCTTGTGGAGGAATTTTTACCTCCTCTTCTTTGCAGAGTAGTTTTAATTCAGCCACATTCAATGGTTTCTGAGCATGTATGACCTGTCTAAGGTCATACCACAGCTTCTCAAAGAGATTTAGGAGGAGATTTTGACTGGACTATAGTTTTACACCAGATGTAAAATGATACCTGCTTTTCTCTAGTCAATCCACAGAACATTTTCCGCAGAAGTCTTGGAAGTCATCAAAATATTAATTTGGGAAAAAAACAGATGGGTCTTTGTGCTATTTTTGGTCAGCAGAGATTTGAGCCTTGGAGCTTTCCAATGGATGCTATCTTGCTCATGACCATTTTTTTTATTTTTTGTTAAATCATGACCCTTGACCTTAGCTAAGTGAGACCTGCAGAGCTTTTGATGTTGTTCTGGGGGCTTATGAGACCTCCTGGATGAGTCAATAATGCACTCCTGGAGCATGCCCGGTGTCATGGGCGGACCTTGGCGAGCATTTACGTATCGGCCCCCTAAGATGCAAATGTACTGGCCCAAGACAGCTAACAGAGGGTGTTATAGGGAAGTTTTTACATGTGTGGAGAAAAATATAGTGGTAAAATGATCATTGGTTCTGTTCACTACGGGTCTCAGCCCGTACTGGAGTCCTGTTTTTTTACATGATAGACTACACCAAAACAGCAGGTGGCGGTATACACATAATTCTGTAGCTTTCCAATAAACAAGGGAGTGAGAAGTACTGCGGGCCATATCCAGCCCCCCGAAGCCATTGATGTAGCCCTGTAATCTCTAGAGGATCCTATATTTATGTGCACCTAAATACAATTTTATTAGTAAAATCAAATCAATGTTCATTTGCACAGTCCATTAAGATAAAATGTTCAGTATTATTTAATTCTAATAAGTAATTGTCAAATATAGAGGTCAATAAGTTCCAATACCGTTCCAGTAAGTGCGTCCTCTGTAGGCTTTAATGCATAAAAATATGTATAATAATATAAAACTAACTTGTCAAAACTCAGAATCAATACGGAATCTTCTTAAACATAGCTCAATGGCTTCCTCTATGTTTTATTTTGTTTAGGAAGTCTGTCGAATGGAATAATTCTCACACAGTTGAATACTAGAATATGACCCTTAAATGACATTCGGGTCCACACTTCTTACCAGTTGATGGCAATAACGCACCGATTGGTTGTTTACCAGCCTTGAATAATTGTCACGAAGAAAAAGCGCGCTATTAAGAGCATGCTGAGAGTTATGAAGTAAACATTTTGAAAAAATACACAGAAGAAAGGAATTTACGAAGGTTTTTGGCCAAAGAGTTGGATTGAGGAAGACTTGCAGACTAAGTACTTTATTAGAGTACATGGACTGGACATAAAATGTTTTAAATTGATATGATGGCTCTGTGGATGTACAAGCGCAGATAAGAATAGTGGGTTGGACTTGACATACTTTTTCTTTCTGAGTGTGTCAGGACAGTAGAAACACAAGAGAACCGGCAGGGAAGAAGAAGGGCCTGTTGTGTTTTCTGCTGTTATTAACTAGCAACCAACTCTTCTTATATTTACAAAGCCAGATGTTTGGCGACGTCTGCTCATTTCCCACTGAATCAGTGCGACTTAACCATAGGTCCTGCTAAGCAACAATGATTTAATTAAATTCAATTCACTTTTATTTATATAGCGCCAATTCACAACAATGTCATCTCAAGGCACTTTAAAACAAAAGTCATTTCAATACAACTACACAAACATTCCAATCAGTTAAAAGTTTCCTATGTAAGGAATCTCAGTGGCATTCAATCATCCAAAACCTACCTCAGTCAGTCCTTTTTAAATGATGTATAATATGAATATGTACATAGTTTCTGTCAAAACCGCCCTTTTTGACACTCTGTAGCATAGAATATCACAAAGGCCAGTTTTGACCCAGAAATATGTAACACACTGCCAACAGGAGGTAAAAACTCTAAGGGATAACAACAACAAAAAAGGTGGGCCCGCCCAAGATAAGCTGCGGCCCTCCCAGCTAAATTGCCCTGACGCCGGGTCTCTCCTGGAGTAATTTTTAATTGCTGGCCACTCCCGGTAAGGTTCCTTGCACATTTGTAGATGATAGTTTTCGCTGGGACTTTTTTTCACTAAGCTAATTCTGTTAGTGGCACTGGTTCTTTGGTTTTATTAAACTTTAAGTCTCAATTGCCTTTGCATGCCTTTTATCTCATGAAAATGTTTGTTAAATAGCATCTAAAGAAGATGCTGAAAGTGCTTATCAATTGCGTTTAGTTGTTACAAAAAGACTCATGAGACTTAACAGTCTTTCAACTGCTGGTTAGGACGTTAGTGAAATAGTGCGAGTAGTGCCACCGTGTAACGCCTAAGTCATATAGAGAGCAGCACGGATGCGGTGCAGACTCTATATGTCTTCCACAAAGATGAAAAAACATTTAGTCCAATCAAAGAATTCACACTAACTGTGATGCGGATGCAGGGTGGATGCTGAGCTCTGTTAATTCATACTCTGCATTAAGTCTATATTTCTTCATTGCATGTGGATTCCCTATGAAATTAAGAAGAAATTAATGAAAATTAAGAAATTACAAGAGCCAGAAAGGAAGTGAGACGTGAGCCTGGTGTGAAGGAGGTGTCTGGATTTTTTTTAGAATAAAACCCATGTTGTGTTTTTTCCCTGGTGTTTTCTTTATTTATCAGTGACAAGAACATCAGTTCACACTGTATGATAATTCACGTTTTTTTTACGAGTACATCTTTAAACTTATGTCAAATTTTGACAATATTTTGCATACTAATGCTAAACATTCATTGCTTTCTCTCTGTGATTTTTTGAAGACATTTGCACACAGTGCAATGAGTATGAACTGCAGTCAGTATGAACGGCAGCTGTGCAGAAACCGTACTGCACCCAGTGCGAATTAGGCTGTTTTTGTGCTTTCTGGAAACACAAAAGCAGCACTTGTAAAGGCACGATTAACTCCATTATTAAAATCTCTCTCTGTTATTCACTTTCTGGTCTCTTCTTGCCATGTGGGCGTACACTTGCAACGCATTAGATTACATTGGGACGCAGCACCGACTAGGCCCTGCGTCAGTGTAAAAGCAACCAGTTCTTTAA